>CM062270.1:0-672500 GCA_031216635.1 Dissostichus eleginoides | reverse complement strand
AGGAAGGACAAGATGTCAGTATTCCGAAGAGCTCCATATCAACTCTGTGTCGACTTGTTTATTCTAAATTACTGCAAATGAAACAAAAAAAAGGCCCATTTTTAAAAATGTTTACTATGAACCCTTACGCTGAAATGTTCTGGTGCAAACACTTTAAACTTGTCAAAAAATGGTTAGTTGTGAGTTTGTGTAGGAGTTGAAGTGAGTCCAGCTGTCAGTTTCAGGTGCAGCTCTGAGAGGGGTTAAAGTGTCTGAAGCACATTTCCTTAAAAAGGCAAGTATGTCGTATTTAGAGATATTGAACACTTTTAAAGGAGTCATTCTGCATGAGTACCTTTACTTTTGAAATGTTGTATTATTTTCAAACAACCTTTACATAATGGAAGGTTTTCATACTGGCATTTCTACTTTTCTAAAAGATTCAGTAATGGATCTGACTATGTGGTTTAACACTGAGATTATTTCAAATGTTGTTTTAAATGTAATTCCTACAAACACTGTAGTGGCATCACCAGTTTCACCAACTTCAGCATCATTTTACATTTTAAGTCCTAGAAATAAAAGTGTCTGTAAATCATGAACATTTCTAAGATGCTGGAGAGCTTCAACAAATACATTTTTTTTTTTTCAATATGATCTGTGTGTGTGGGTGTGTGTGTGTGTGTGTGTGTGTGTGTGTGTGTGTGTGTGTGTGTGTGTGTGTGTGTGTGTGTGTGTGTGTGTGTGTGTGTGTGTGTGACCTAACTGTGGAGGAGAGTGATGAACACAGCGGGGGGGGACACACAGTGGGAAGCAATGAAGGATGCTGCAGGAGGAAGTGGGACGAAGGGACGCCATCACTCACTGACCCCCGTTGCCCCCGCCCCATCTTATCTCCCAACACCCACACCCCCCATATGTGGACCAGAGGAAGGGGGATCTGGGTTTGAGGATGATGCATGTGCTGGGGGAAACCCCCGGGCAGACATCCAAACATGTTTGTAGTGAAATCTGGATCCAGACCCTCATTTGTCACATCAGCAGCTTCTCGTTCACACACAAACAGTTTTAACCTCTAAAGTCAATCAAAACTTCCTAGAACCCTGTTCTCTCACCTTTACGTCTCCACAGACTACGTTTATCGGAGTTTCCCAATGATGACTTATTTCACTTGCTCAGACCACTCTAACTTGAAATACTTCCCACCGCCTCCGACCATAACTAGTCAGGTCCTCTGCTCAAATTCCACGACTACAACAAATCCATAATCACTTTATCTTTGTCTTACACTGGATGACCTCACACATGTCTCAAACCTCCTTTTACAAAATCCATGAAACCAGCCCGACACTTCTTAATAAGAGCTCAGCTAGCTTCCATTATTGTGCACGTTTATATACTGTATCTCCTACACTCCTACTACTTCAACTCCCTCCAAGCACCACCCTGCAGACCACCTTAACTACCACTTACACCCTGTGGACCACCTTAACTACCACTTACACCCTGCAGACCACCTTAAGCACCCACGAGCTGCCCCCCTTCCAGCTCAACGTCTCTCCCCTTTTCCCATCTCTCTCTCCTGGACTGTGTATGTGATTGTGTGCTCTGCAGCAGTAAATGGATGTGCCCTCTTGAAGGAACAGGTCAGCACTTATTTCCGCAGCACTTAATGAGAAGCACATGGACTCCTCCTCCTCCTCCTCCTCCTCCTCCTCCTCCTCCTCCTCCTCCTCCTCCTCCTCCTCCTCCTCTCTCCTCCCATCCGTTAGGAGGAAGATGAAGAGTGGGTCCACACCAAACAAAAACAACATGATAATTTCAAGTGATATAATAGAATAATGAATGAAGTCATTAAACGTTAACCACTTCCTAAACCACACCGGTGCACAATAAAAACCTCCTTTACATCGTTATTCCATTCCAGTTCCCTCATATATGAACAACCTCCTTGTTGAGCTACATATTTATTTATATTATTTAATAGTTAAACATTTATTTTCTTGCTGTTTATTGTTTATTGTAAATGTACCTTTAAGTACCGTTTTATGCTTTTATTTTGAAGGCAGTTTTGGGTACTGGGTGATTTGGGCACCTGGTGATAATATATATATTTGAGGCAGGGGCTGGTTGGATCAGCGCACCAGTATAGGTAGTAATATTCATTGTACTTTGTGGAGTGGAAATACATGTACACAAAGGATATTCTTGCCTGGACTTGGATCATTCCCTGTGTAAGATTCACATCTCACTGGGTGTCTAGGAGGACAGAGCTAAACAGGCACATTTCAAAACCTTTAGCAGGACTGCATACTTTTGTAATGGCTAATAATCAAGGCCTAGAATGATCCCTAGACCTTGCTCTATTGGCACATTGGTTGCTTTTGGTAAATAAAGAAAAAGAAAATAATAATAATTTATTTTTATGTTTTCATTCATTCAGTCAGTTCACATTCCCATAATGTTACTGTCATAAACAAGACTAAGCTGGATTTGGTGATTCCAAAAATAAAAAAGAAGCATAAAATAGCCTGTTGACATGGGGTGTGACTCGGATTTTGAAGATTAATTTCGGTGCCATCTTAAAATGGCAAAGAGTGTATGTATGTGTGTGTGTGTGTGTGTGTGTGTGTGTGTGTGTGTGTGTGTGTGGTGTGTGTGTGTGTGTGTGTGTGTGTGGTGTGTGTGTCCAGCTGCAGACGGCTTGTGGCCCTGGGAATAGGTGCATCATGAATATTCATTTTGGAGCCTCTGGATGAAACAGCTGCCAGTGAGACAGAAACAGGCTGCTGGGAGACGATCGATCGCAACACACACACACACACACACACACACACACACACACACACACACACACACACACACACTTCTGGTTGCAGCAGGTGGAGGTGGAATCTGTCTGTTTGTCTGCTTCAGGCTGCCGGTGGAGACGCACAACAACAGGCAGCAGCGTGGCCAACATGTGGCGCGGTGAGGTCAGTGGTGAGAGATGGAAGAGCTGACGTGTATTTAGCTGCAGTTTCCTACAATGTCCACAAGATGCTGCTTTGATAAAACTCTGTACTGAAGGGAATGGAAAAAACTTTTTACACAATATATTCATAACGTTTTAATCCTGTTTAAGGACTGAACCTTTTCGAATTGACAGCTGTCAAATGTTCTCTGGCCTTTATTTGACGCTTAGTTAATCTATTTTACCGTTCCCATGAGAAACTCCTGATTTAAGCGTAATTGGAAATACCAGAGTAGGAAAAGCACTCTGTTCTATATTTCCTGTATTCAGAATCCTACTTAAAAATCTTCAATATGGAATCCAGACCTATGGTTGGGGGGTTCTTTCACACAGCTCCTAACATGGCAACAGCTATGCTGGCAGCTGGCCGCTAATGGGGCTAAAAGCGAAAACTGTTCACTCAACAGCCACAGTGCAGTGCACAGTAGGTTTAAGATAGAACACTGCAGGGCTGGACTCCTCTCAGCGTTAACCACCGTAACTGGCCACAACACAAGGACGTGTGTTTTGTTTCATGTTAATGTGTTTTCTTGCATGAACATTTATCCATTCAAATAGCTCAATTGCAGTTGGTCGGTCTCATTAGCCGCATTCACACCAAGTACTTTGCCGTACTTAGTTCCCAGCACTTAGTTCCCAGCACTTAGTTCCCCCATGGAACTAAAGAGCCGATCGCGTTCACATCGGAATAAATTCCCTGAGGGAAGATTACGCAAATGAGCCGCTGACATCACTTCGTCTTCTTCTGCTTTGGGTTTACTGGCAGGCCGCAAACAACTTCACGGTGTATACTGCCACCCGAAGTCCCCGGCCGGAAGTCCCCGGAGTTGGGGACTGGCTTCAGTAGAAGCTGCTGGGACTCCCAGCAGCTTCTACTGAAGCCTTCCGAGTAAATCGCCAGAACGCCGACACCTCCTCATCTCCACCGCTCCCATGTTTTCTTTTGTGTTGCCATGAGTTAGTCTCTCTGCGTTTGTGCGTTGGGCTAATGCTAATGCTAATGCTAATGCGAGGATAATAAAATGGCGGCTCTACAAAACATTTCAGAGTTTTACGGGGCATGGTTTGCAATTCGCCCAGCCAATCAGAACTCGGGCACTTTTTCCCCCCAGGAGAGTATCACCTCTCAGCAGGCACTAAAAATGGGGGTAAAAGTTCCCTAAGTACTCTTTTTGGTGTGAACGCGACATAAGGGGTACTAACGGAACTAAACGGGAAAAGTACGGGGAAAAGTACTCCGGTGTGAACGCGCCTCTTGATGAACCATCTGTTAAGTGAGGCTCAAAACATTTAAAGTTATATCATTTGATAAGACTTTTTAGTTTTAGGGTTAGGGGTTCTGTTGAGTGGTCTTTGTTTGTCGTCGTTGATATTCGATAACAAGAAGTGAATTGAGAGTACAGCCTACCAATTATTTGTTCCCAGGGTTCTCTGGTTGGTGTGATGTTTCCCTTCTTCTCCGTCAGAAATTAAAGGAGAATCAGATGTCATTTCCTGTTTGATTCAAGCTATCTTTCCTGTTGGGGGAATCTTTTCCAGCAGCCCTGAAGGCACTTTCCAAAACTCTCTTCTTAAAGGTTAAATAAAGTTTACTCCTAACTTTTCACCTACTTGTTACATTGATATATATTTCACGATGTCCCAGTTATCCGCATAACACATTCTAAAAGTGTTTGGAAAATAGTGTGTGTCATAGAAGCGATGCAGAGAGGGGAACAGATGGCCTAAATTAATTAGCCCATGTATGTTTAGGTAGAATGGTATTTATTTGCGTGAGTGGCCGAGGGGCTGGAATTAAACAGAGGAGGAAAGAGGAAAAAGGGGGACAGGGGAGAACTTCCTTTTTAGCAAATCTTGGTGAAAAGCGGCATTTTCACAAGGTCGCAGCGATCGGGTTGCAACCCTGAGTGGTTTCATGGAATTATAAATAAATCAGAGTCAAGCAGGCGATATGGATGGAGGAGGAAAGGTCTTTGTTTATGGCCGACTCTGGAGACCTGAAACGGACCCTTCGAATAAATAAATACCACCGCTACAGGAAGTTCAGCCGCTTCCCCTCAGGCCCAGTTGAGTTTTATTAGCTACAGTCCTTCAGAGATACCAAACAATGAGATCTGCCCCCTCACCACCACCACCCTCCTCCTCCTCCTCCTCCTCCTCCTCCTCCTCCTCCCCCCCCCCCCCCCCCCCCCACAGGGTAGTGTAAATGTTCAGTGTATATGACAAGATTTAAAGTACATATGAATAGGTGAAAAATCAGTTTGTAAGCAGATGATACATTTCTTTCAAATTCAGAAGTCATTAATCCAACCCTTACTTCTTAATAAGCAAAAATCTGAAATGTAGCTATCATATGAAAATCTATCAGGTTCTTTTTTTATCAACATACTGTCACGCGACACTGGATTCCCATGAACAGAGGAAGTCATAAGTAAAATAAGACTATCAGATGTTTTTCAGGGGGGGGAGGACAGGTGTGTTGGGTGAGGAGGGGGCCTCGAGGACAACAGCTTGCTCTCAGCAGGGGTCCCGGGAAGGAGCAGGTGAGGAAGGTATCAATTGCACTTTTGCAGCATCTACCTGACACCGGTTCAAAGAGGTGAGGAGGAGGAGGAGGAGGAGGAGGAGGAGGAGGAGGAGGAGGAGGAGGAGCAGGAGGAGGAGGAGGAGGAGGAGGAGGAGCAGGAGCAGGAGGAAGAGGAGGAGGAGGAGGAGCAGGAGGAAGAGGAGGAGGAGCAGGAGGAGGAGGAGCAGGAGGAGGAGGAGCAGGAGGAAGAGGAGGAGCAGGAGGAAGAGGAGGAGGAGGAGCAGGAGGAGGAGCAGGAGCAGGAGGAAGAGGAGGAGCAGGAGGAGGAGGAGCAGGAGGAGGAGGAGGAGGAGCAGGAGGAAGAGGAGGAGCAGGAGGAGGAGGAGCAGGAGGAGGAGCAGGAGGAGGAGGAGGAGGAGGAGGAGGAGGAGGAGGAGGAGGAGGAGGAGGATCGTCATTGTTTAGAAGGAATGTTTTTTATGTAAAAGCACATGAGGACAGCATTACATGATAATTCTGTTTTGAAGGAGATTCTTGGTGTGGAGAAAGAAAGAAGAGAGACAATAGAAATAAAAAAGGAACCTGTGATCATTTGAAGTGATTTAGAGTGAGTTCTGCATTATAGAACACAGTTAAATGTGAAAAGTCAGATGGGTGATTCCTGCGAATGGAGGCCGAGATGAGAGAGAGAGGTGAGGTGCAGGGAGGGTTACACCCGGTGATGAGGCAAACCCCCATTGTAGCATTGACACTGAGCCAGAGGTCAGAGGTCAGGGGATCCAGATCTGTTTGTTTGGACAGAGTCCCCCATCAGTCGTCATCACCTGTCACTCACAGTCACAGATCAACATGACTGCGAGGCATATACGTGACTTATTTAAACGAGGTGTGTATATCTTTTTCTGCAGCAGAGATAAAACATTTTTCACTTGACATCTCTATTTGACATTTAAACATTCACGCCGTCTAACTGTTATAAACAACAGGTAATACTATATTCTACATAAACTGTATATCTAGCAAATAACACATTATTTTGGAATCGGTCAGGACACTTTACGTAATAATGATTACATACAACATTGTTTTCACTACTGTATTATTACCAACAGGTTTTTGGTAATGGTACTAAAAAACAATCGCACCGTTGTATGATTTATATTTGTAGGACTTTGTATAACATGCAGCCCTAAAGAAAGTTGTTTTCTTGTATCAGATGTTTTGGCCATTTGGTAAACAGATGGACTTTGGTAGAACTTACCCAAAACAGTGTAGAATTAGCAACAATGCTCATCATAGAAAAGGGGAATGGAACCCCAGAAAATAATCTAAAGGAGTCTAATTGCAAAAACACATTCACAAGTCTTTTGTGAACCATTGTAAATGTAACATGTTGGTGCTCAAAGGTCCCACTGTGCGGACAGTGCTCCTGAAGCAGCATTATATAGAAAGTGCTGTTTGGACCCTGTGTAACTGAAGCCCGCCGACCTGCAGCTTATGGTGCCAGTCCTGAACTGTGTTCCTGATCTCCAGCTGTGTCCCTGCCTCGTTCTCCTAATTTCACTGGATTAATTAAATCCGCTGCATACTGATCCCATTTCATCAGCCTCCGGCCTCTTCACCAGGCCTCTTCATTCACCCCCAAACTGAGTTTTTTATAGGGTGGGCTCGAGACTTCATCAAACTACGATGCTGAAAGTGTGTAGAAGTGTCTGAGGTTGGAGGCAGCAAAGGACAGTTTGGTTGGTCTATACCTCTGAAATGTGCATTGGATAATGTTAGTTGGTTATTTTCTTAGCTATTTTACTTTGAAAACAAGATCCCTGCAACTAATCCTGCCTTCATCACAAAGGACCCAACAGGATCCTCTGGGGTTTGTAAGTCATAAGAACATGTACTATAGGCGTTGGAACTTGTTGGAATTAAGAGGCCCAAGAAGCCTCATAGTCACCGCGTGAGAAAGTATATTTTGGAACTTCAAATGTCTAAGTTATGTTGAAAATGTGCACCCTTCCATAAAATCAACTCAACCTGAAATATCCCTATGGGCCCAAAAGCAACATTTTCCCCAGGCGCTCCAACAGGTTCCTCCTGCCATGGGGGGGAAGAGTTCTGCCAGTCCACTAGATTCTAGTCTAATGGCTCGTCGCAGAGAAAGCAGCCAGCAGGAGTGTAACTAAGTACATTTACTCAATTACAGATACCTGTATTTGAGTTTTCCACTTGATGCCACTTTATACTTCTAGAGGGAAATAATTGCACTCTTTCCTCCAAATCATATATTTGGTCACTTACTGTACAGTAGATCTCAGATTTAGAATCTTTATGAAAGCTATTATCAACAAATAAAGGAGGATGTTTTAATATGGGTTTAGCTGTCCAGCAGTTAAAATGTGCTCCACCTTTACTTGGTGCAAAATTCAAGTGATGATCCCATTAATGCATCAATGACTATAATCCAAAAATATACAAATATACTATTTCAAGATTCAGATTCAAGGGTTCTATTAGCTTGTGCACAGTATCTACAGTGTTATGGTCCCGAGCTCCTCCAACAGTGCAATATTCTGAATATACGTATGTTTACTTTTACTTACTTACTTTACTTTTACTAGTAGGAATTTGAATACATTGCTTTAATTGTAAAAGAGGGTTTTTTCACACATGAGTATTACTTATTTTCCTGAAATAAAATGCCTGAGTTCCACCACTTTGAACAAATCCAGGTCCGGTTGTCAGTCAGGCAAAGGCTTAGGTCTGAAACTGACTGAAATAAATCTGAATACAAACCACTCACACCAAAATATGTGTGTCTGATCAGATATTTGCGTATTTAAGTCACAAAAGGACTAAAAGAGAGGGTGTCTGTAGTTGCAATGTGTGAGTGTTGTTGATTCGTGTGTCGTGTGGTTTTACAGACTTGCTCTTTTGTGATTGTAACAGAAACTAAACTGAATCCAGAAACGCCATCTGGTATTTGGAAGCTGTGTGTGTGTGTGTGTGTGTGTGTGTGTGTGTGTGTGTGTGTGTGTGTGTGTGTGTGTGTGTATGTGTGTGTGTGTGTGTGTGTGTTTGTGTGTGTGTGTACACTTGTGTGCCACACAGTTCTTGGTCTGCAGCCATTGGGTGTTTGGCTGCCAGCAGAGGTGTCAGTCTTCATTTAAAGCGAGGCAGCAGCTCTGGGTGTTCTCCGTTTACACGATTGGCAGAAATGCATTTATGCCTTTCTTTTTCTGTGTAAATATCACATGTTCTGTCACACAGCCATCAGCCCAGGAGGTTCTGCAGATATGCATTTGGATGATTTGACTTAGTAGTAAGGAAACTTTTCTTCTTCTTCCTCCGCCCAACCCTCTGCTTTCCTTCTTTCTCCTCATCATTTTCAGTCCAGGGGTTTTCATCCTTGTTGAAATGCCCATAGAATGCCAGGAGAAATGGAGCGAGCTTAAGTTTCACTTTCGATTGCATGTTATAGCCCAGCACAAAGCCTTCGTCACACATGTTGCCACTTGTTTGTACCATTTTCTGGCGATTTGTAATCTGTTCTAGAAAAACGAGGTGTTTTTTAGGATTTCAAGAAGCATATAGAATAAACAATGGATGTATTTTATGAACATTTATCCATGCTGGAAGTAGATTTAGATGTTTTAGGAGTTAGATAGAGATTATAATATCTGCATCCAATGAAGCATTGCATGAAGTCTGTTGATGATCAGAGGCTGTTGTTGGGCTGCATAAACGTTTTTTTATTTTTGTTGTGTAGGCAGACCATGCAGGCCAGCCCGATGGTCACCAAGGTTCATGTTTTAATAGCATTTTTACAAAAAAAGCCCAGGCGAGCCGAACATGTGAACATATGGCTTAGACCTCAGAGAGTTAGACCTCAGAGAGTTAGACCTCAGAGAGTTAGACCTCAGAGAGTTAGACTTGGGCCTGCGACCAGAGTTTTACTGTATTTTGTTTTGAAAATCCACAGCGGAGGTTTGTGTCGTACTACATGCGGTGTATTTTGCATTTCTCTCAGTAGCCAACGATCTGTGAGTCTGTTGGCTCGGACATAAACTCCGTAATAAATGTAGTCTACATTTCATAAGAGGTGTAAAACCTGAGCATTTTAAATCGCATTTGAACTAAATGCTGATATAATCTGTAGTTGTATTTGTATTGTTGATTTATTGTGTGAACGAGGCGATATAGAGAAGGTTAAGCTGTCATTATTAGGCTGTAATTTGTTATAAACTGTTGGAGTGGTAAGCAGGCCTATTGTTTTTGGATATGTGTGGAGTCAGGTGGTCCGTGAGTGTTTTTTTATTGGTTAAGTGGTCCTTGGTATGAAAAAGTTTGAGAAACACTGCGCTAGTGGATTGTCAACGGGGGAGCCTCGCTGCGGGGAAATTATACAGATGGCTAGTCCGCCCCTGAAAAATGTCTATGCACACGTTATTATTAATTCTAATTAAAAAAAATTGATAATTTCTTTTGTAACTTCTTTTTTTGTAATCATCTTGCGACCCCCACTTTGGGAACCCCTGCACTAGACCACCGGTCCAGGGGTTACTGGTTTGACCCGCCAAAATGACCAGTTGGAGATTTGCCTTGTTATCTTATAAACTATGATTGTCCGCCTTTATGCTGCGTTCACACCGGACGTGATGCGATTTTTGGGGGCGGCGCGATTACATGTAAAGTCAATGCAAAGGCGCAGATACACGCGAATTCGCTCCGGCGGCGTGCATGAAGTGGTTGATGCGAATGCCGCGGCGCGATGAGGCGATTGAAGGGGGCTGCGACAACCGCGACTTGACTGCGAGAGTTCAATTTTTTCAACTCGAGCGTCAAATTTGCGTGACGCGATCTCGCGGTAGCCAATCAGCGCTGACGATCTCAGAAAACCAAAACATCAGCCGTTAGCTGTTAGCACTCAGAGCTCACAGCTCCTCATATCTGTTCAGAAACTAGACAAAAGTTAAACAAGTACAAACCACAGACTGTCTGTGTCATGGTGAATACAGTCGCTGCTTTATTTATGTCTGTAGACGTTGTTGTGAGTGTGGACGGAGCAGCTACAACGTTAGCTTGGCCTGATCGATCCGATCTCCATTCAGAAAACACGCATTTTAAAAGGTTTTTTAAAAGTCTGGAAGTATCACTGTTCCAACTCTGCAAACTACTATTTCTGTGTTTCAAACACATCTTGATCTCTTTTCAAATGACAAATCCAAACTGATCTCTTTTCTAACTTAAAACACTAGTAACTTGTGTAACTACAGTTTACAGACTATGGATGACGACCAGAAAT
Source organism: Dissostichus eleginoides (assembly GCA_031216635.1). Lineage (NCBI taxonomy): Eukaryota > Metazoa > Chordata > Actinopteri > Perciformes > Nototheniidae > Dissostichus > Dissostichus eleginoides. Next base: position 661,682 of record CM062270.1, on the reverse strand, counting down.
GGTGTGCAAAACCTGGATTTTTTGCGTCTGAAATCAAAACAAAAGGTGCAAAGCACTCCTCAGAGGACCTTAAACATTCTCTGTTGAAACATGTTTCTGTAGTTTCATGTTCCGTTGTGGAACCCCAAGCCGGTTAAAGTTGTGGAGTTGTGGCCAGCGCAGGCCGGACACCCAATCTGCTTCATTAAAGCTCCCAGTGGACCATCAGTGCTGAGCTCCCACAGGCCTCTCTGGTTTCACCTGCAGCTGAACTACAGTCACAGTCACACTGGAGTTTCTTGTATCTTTCTTATTGTTAATCTGATTCTTTGCTTTTTGCAAACTTCCTGTCCAATGTTAAACAGTTGATCTCAAAAACATGTTTTATTCATAAAAGAAAAAAAAATTAAAGCCTGAGAGAATTTACTCACAATAATCCTCCTAATCTGTCAAATAATAAAGTAATTATGGATTCATGGTTTGTGGAATAGGGCTACAGATTCATTAATCAGGACCGATCAGAGAACCAGTGTTGTATTCGTCAGTTTCAGTATAATTATGTAATCAAGAGGTAGAGCAAAAGGTTTTGTGATTTGTTAATACAAATATATCAGAAACAGAGTCTGGAGCAGAGGTGTAATGTCCTTCAGTTGATCTATTAATGGCTGCAGGTTCTGTAAGAAGATTGTTTAAAGCCTCCACTTGTTCCTCCACTGAAACCAGAATCGTCCTGTTAAAGCCCTCAGCGTGGAGAGAATCAGGAGGGGAGGATGGAAACTATTAGGAACCAGCAGATGTAAGGCTGATTAGCCGAGAGGATGGATCCTCTGCAGGCCACAACTGGGCTGGACGGAGGCCTGACTGTGTGTGTGTGTGTGTGTGTGTGTGTGTGTGTGTGTGTGTGTATGTGTACAATCAACTTAGTTCTTCTGACTCTTAAACATCAGAAGAAAAAGTATTCAAGTCCACTGCTAGGGATAAAAAATCCACTGTCAAAATGTTTGCATTTAACTTTGTGGCGTCTCCATGGTCTAATGTATCGGCCACACTACTCGGCTCTTCCTCGGGAGATGTGTTCTAATCCAGAGTTGCTGACGTTTCAGTTTTGGTTTTCTGTATGCCAGTGGGTGAGTTCATGACCTGTATTTCAGCAAATATTTAGCAAATGTTCTCCCTATTTTAACAACACTCCTCCTGTTTATTTTTTATGTATGATTACTGATACAGTTGCGAACCAAGTGTGCTACTATATCCAAGGTCAAGAAGGAGCATGAAACTCAAAAAGACATGATGTTCCTTCAAGTAAATTGTCTGTTAAATAGATTTTCATAGAAAACTGAAAAGATGCATAAGAACAACGTATACACAGTTTATTATGGGAGTAAAATGTGACACTGTACTGCTGTTTAGTCTTCCCCCCCCCACAAACACATTGAAGTGTAGAGAGTATGTTTCGGGCCGCGTGGCCTCCTGTCCCCACCCAACCCCCTGTGGCGGATTAAGCAGAGAGCCAGCTGTAGTGCTGGGGGGTGGGGGGCTTTGGGGGGTTGGGGGGTGGACATGCTGCCATCGGCCTCTCCAAGGTGACCCTTGGCAAAAGCTGGCTTCACATCTGTAGCCAAGCCTGGCGTCCTGACCCCCGTCAGGCGGTGCCGGGCTCCTGTGCCCCCCCTGCCCTCCACGCTGCCCGGCTCTGACAGGGAGGGGGGAGAAGCCGCCTGGTGCACAGAGAGGGAGGAGGGGGGGAAAGGAGGTAGGAGAGTAGCAACCCTATCTCCAGATATTAGATGATTCTGAAAAACTCACAGTTATGTTCAATGCCTACATCTAAGAAATAACTTCTCTCTTGATAGCTGCGCATGGAAACTGTGGCTGCGGTAAATAAACTATGGTTATGGTGAATAACAAAAAGATATGGTTTTAGTTCAGACATAGTATGTAAAACTAAAGGCACACCTTTCAGTTTGTATGATTAGGTGTGATAGAGCCCCAGGCACGCAGCCATGCCTTGTAAAGATCTTTAATGCACTTGTTGCACGTTCTCGTTTATATAAAGATTGTACAGAAGTTATCGTGGGAAGAACCTTGCAGACTCTTCCCTTCTGAGCAATCACTGTATAGAATGTGGGTTTCTGGAAACAACTACAGGGTTTACACAGCATCCCCTGCACCTGTAGCAATAAATAACTACTCAAGTTCAAGCGTAAGTATGCCAATGTGTCTGCCTTTATAATGCTATATAATTCAATGCTAACCCAATGCTCTACTGTGAAAATACGCTGTTACACTCAATGTCCTGTATTTTTCTTGCCTAAAGTTCAGTATCATCAAATGTACTCATTATTCAAAATGGACCCTTTCAGAGTCTTTCATTATGGAGCCTTCAAGGTGCACAACAATATTTTAAAGCCTCTGGGATGAAAATGGAGTTTTCAGGCTGAAGTACGAGCACATAAGTAAATGTACTTGATAACTTTCAATCACTGCACAAAACAAACACTGTTTGTTGCTGTTTATCTTGTAGAATGTAATGACCCCCTGGAACCCTCTCAAGGACCCCTGGAGGTCCTTGGACCCCATGTTGGGCCCCCCAGAATAAGGGAATGGAGAGGACATATTCCCTGTGAGTGTGTGTGCTTGTATGCCCCCAACAGCTGTTCTTCCTCGACTCCCCCGGGGGGTGAGGGCACAGGGGGTGTTGTGGGGTGAGCAGCCCCCCCTGTCGGGGGTGTCGGCACAACACGGGGACAGGCTCGGCTGGACAGCCATAAGTAATGGGGACCTGCACACACACGGGCACCGCTCTGAATCAACTTAATTAGGAGAGGGAGGGGGGTGGTGTGTTTATGTGTGTGGGAAGGGGGGGGTACCGGCCACTGGACAAACCTGAGAGTTTGTACACACTGATAAAGAGGTAATCACTCCACATTACTGCTGATGAAGGAGTCCTGGAGGTACATGCTGACAAACTGTCCTTCATATCGCTCTCTTTATTGGACGCTGTTAGACGGCTCAGATGTCCCAACACGGAGACGCCAGGACACTCTTACAGCAGCTTTCTCCTCTGAAATACATCTGCTAATTATTCTGTTTTCACATGGAGACGTGTGGCTAGGGGTCTTCAATTAATAACTGCACCGATCGTTACTTCTCTGCACTTTTTAAACTTTCCTGTGGCAGTGAGAGAAGAGATGATGCATAGAAAAATATTTTAAGATAATTTTCAACATTTGCAAGTCTAAAAGTCTTTCTATGGTCTACTTTTCTTTTAAAAGATAAAAATTGTTAAATAAATGAGTGGACACATCTATATTACAAAAACGAAATAATAACTTTCTGTAGAAATATTTATTTGTGAACTAGATTCAACCTAATTTGGTTCTTCATGCTGGTTTGAGCTGATGGACCGCGTCGTCTCCAACGACTTCATCAGCTTCATTTGTGGTTTGAGATCTTTTTGGAGACAGAGCTGCTCTGAACACAAAAACACTTAAAATGCTGTCTAATTCTTGATCTAATTCTTATTGCTCATCAATAAGTTCATTTGCAGAAACATAAATTGGAAACTATATTTATTATTATTTAATGTAAAAACATGTCATGGTTACAATTTACCAAACCTGTATAGTGGCTGTTTTTTCTTTGAATAATATGAATAATTGTAACATATTACTAATAATGTTGAGTAATGGATTGTTGGTAAACAAAACAAACACTAGAAGATGTCTCTGTGGGTTTTGGCTAGTTGTGATGGCATTTGCCTGACTTTTTTTTACAAAGCAAGCAATCAATAGATGAATGAAGAAGAAAAATGTGCAGATTAAACCATGGTGAACCATTCCTTTTATATTCCAGATGAGCTCGACCTCCATTCAACAGTGAAATCCTGCTTTTACAATGAGCAAGTGATAAATAACCTATGATTTAATATATAATAATAAAACAGTCGCAGCCTGGGACAGGTTTTTCCATTATGTTCCTGATTATCCTTATACTTTCACTTAAAGGTAGGGTAGGTAAGAATGGAGAAACCAGCTCGAGTGCGCTAGAATTTGAAAGTACACAACTGGAAGAAATCTGCCCCTTCCTTCAGACTTCCTTACAGAGCCCCTCCTCCAACACACATGGATGCGCACATGACCAATGAGGACACGAGATAAGTTTGTGCACAGATGGAACGCTGACAGACAGGTAGGCCATCCAGTTATTTTAGCCGGGCCGGCTCAGATGATTGGTCGTGCTTTTTACAGCGCCACGGCTTCCACAGATGACATTTTTTTATGGATTTATTGTCAAAGCATTTAATGTGTTCATTGCTATCGGGATGTTAAGAGCATTCCATGGAATATAACAACAAGTGTTCCTGAAGTGAATTACCTACCCCACCTTTAAGTCACATTAGTAGTGATGTTACTGACCCACCCAGCATGGGGACAGCACCGGGCGTCACACTGACCGCTGTCTAATCCCACTGATGCTCATGTGCAAACATCTGGCTGCTTCGCATAATCCCTCCAGCCTCTAATCACAATCCACTAAGTAGCACTCTTGATTGTATCTCCATTTGTATGATTGTTTATTCACTCGAATTGATATTAAAGCATTAGTCGGTTAGTAAAATGCTCATCATGGTTCATCTTCTGGATATTTGGATGTGATTAAAGGGACATTTCACAGCGCTCTACAGCTGCTGTGATCTGTAGCTTTGATAATAATTAATTAGGACGAAGCTGTTAATGTGGAGTTGTGTCTGAACAACCTGTACTCCTTTGTCCGAATGTACGTCTGTAAAGTTACAACACACAAACACCTGTTACTCTGAGCCCATCCAGCTGTGGGGCGCATACTATTTCATTTCTGAATGAATGTGAGGATTGATCCTGCTTTTTTCCAGTCCACAGCACAGACCAAAGACAAAAAGCCTAAATAAATGCACTTGATCACATGTACAAATCAAAAACCTAACCAGAATATTTCCTGGGTTGTTTGCCTCCGCCAGGATAGCGTGTGAGGTTGGTTTTGCTTGTTGACTCTACTAACATGTCCTATATAGCTCCAACCTAACATTTGTAGTCAACAGACAGATTGCCATGAGATGATCTCTACTGACCACAACCGTGCTCCCCAGAGGGTGAACCATTTTGATACCCTACCTTTGAAAGTCTTCAAATACAGCAGTATATTTATTTTTTCCCTGGGTGCTGTTTAGTCAGGCTGCTAACAGAAACTGATCAGGGATAAGAACTAATGTCACTCCTTCACACTGGGACGTTAATCTATATTTGGAGCAGGCAACTTTAGAGCATCAGGTATCTCAGTGTAATTAAATGGGATTAAGTTTGGTGTAATTACATTTATAATACAGTTTCCTTAATCTCATTTGTTATGGGCTACTATAAGTGAAGTGATGCATCGTAATAAATGTGTATAAATAAGTAGCAACATATAATTGTACATGATGTATTTGAGCAGAACTTTTTTTTTTTCGGTTGATAAAAAATGCTATCCTTTTAAGGACACTACTGAGGATTTTAAAATGTTTAATAGAAAGAAAAAAGAAAAGCTTCTTAATACAATTAGAGTTTCTGCTTTTTCTCCCCATCACTGGCTCTAATAGGAACATAGGGAGTAACGTTCACAACGCGAGCCATCAGACGGGGCAGAAATAACTTTCAAAAGATGAAAATATTAAGCTTTGCCCTCCCACTAACCATTTACAAATAGTATTATAAATACATAATGACTGCTTGAAAATGTATTTTAATACAGCCGTAATCATGCAATGTGTATTGAGTTATATTTGTAGATTTAAGTATTTAATCCTAAAATCTTCTGAGCCAACTATAATTTTCTGAGTGAGATATGTCTGAAGGAATGAATGAGCACATTTCTAAACAGTTTATTTTACTTAATTATAATAAACCAGATAATAAATGCTTTATAACACGCTGTTAGGATTTGTTGTGGACAAGTGTGTAGTATTTTCAAGCTATGTTTTAGAGTTATTATGCTATTCTCATGCATTCCTTTTTGGACCATTTGTGGTGTTATACATATAAAAACTTAAATATTGTTATTATGTATCACAGACCTATTTTAAAACACTTCTTTTTAATAACAGACAGAACATGTCTTTTTAATAATGCTATTACACTTTAGTCATGCTGCGTATCTTGATAACCAACTCATAATTATCACATTAAGGTTGTTGACGGAAACAAGCACTCATTCCCATTTACTTTTCCAGATTGTCTTGAAACACTGTGTACGTTTGCGACACATTTGGGATGGAAGCCTGGCTCATGTGAAGCTCTTTGTAGAGAGAGAGAGAGAGAGAGAGAGAGAGAGAGAGAGAGAGAGAGAGAGAGAGAGAGAGAGAGAGAGAGAGAGAGAGAGAGAACGCAGCAGCCTCTGTTTGATACTGAGCCTCAACTGGCACAGAGCCACAACACAGAAAGACACAATGCTCACGTTGTTTAACAGGGTCCTTTAGGTTCAGGGAGGTGGGGGGGGGGGGGGGTTACTGCATCAACTGTACAAATACAATGTCCATACACCTGTCCAACCAACACAGCAAACTGCATATTAAAAGTGTGGGAATGTATCTCCTGGCATCTATGGTGTGTATGGTGTGTGTCGGAAACCTTTTTTGACCAAAAACACATGAATGAGCCACACCTTCATTACCACAAACACACTGTATTTCATATGACTCAGTCCCACATACCTATACTCACTTAAGCACCACATGTGGATCAATCCGCCACTGAAAGTAATCCCCAAAAAAACTATTGCATTTCATGTGTTTGATGATAAAAAATATATACTGAGCAGCTGTTCTTGGAAATAATTGTGCCTTTTTAAGAATTGAAACTTTATATTTTTTTGTTAAAAAACAAATCATCTTCAGTAGGGAATTGAGAGACAGACAGGAAGTTGTCGGTTTCAGACCAAACATGACACAAACATTTGTTTAGAAAAATATAAAATACTTATTTGGAATATCATCAGTTTTATCCTTGAACAGTTTGGGATCATCATCATCATCATCATCATCACTGTCCTTTTGTTTTTCTCCCAGCAGGACATCCAGCACACACACACTCACAACAACAAGCGACCAGCCTGAAGAAGAAGCAGCTGTCCTGGCAGGTAGCCATGTCTCTCCAGGGGGGAACAGACATGGAGCAGGAGGAAGAGGAGGAGGACAAAGATGAAGAGGAGGGAGTTGGATATGATGAGTAGATTGACAAAAAAGAAAGCCGGGTGGTAAAACTACTGGAAAAGTAGATTTAAAGTAATTGAACAAAAATAAAAAATACTCAACATGAACATCTAACTGGAGTGCAGTCCAGAGGGAAGCCCCCCTGAACACTGCTGTCCATAGGCCTCTCTCACTGGAATACTTTCATCACTATCCTTTTTATGTTGTTTTAGTCCTTGTCCCCTTTTTTTAACTAACATCTTTTTTATTGTTCCCATAATGATCCTTGCCTAACATGTGTGCTCTGATTTGTTTATATTTGTTATCTCTATTGTATTTGATACATCAAAACAATTCCATTTAACAAATCACTATTTAAGCAGAACAGCAGCGGATATTACAGCCCGGGGCCTCCGCTCACTTATTGGACCAAAAAACTGAAATAAAGAAGCTGCAGAGCATTAGCGATCCTGGTCGGGTCGTCCTGCTGCACTTTCACTCTCCTGAAGTTACCCACAATGCACTCTGCTGCGTGATGAACACATTCTACACTTCTGTACAATCCTGAACCCTCTCCAGCTGAGAAACATCGGACTGAATCTGCTGTCGTTCATCAACATTTAAACTAGCCATAAATAGAGAAAAGAGATGTGTTTAATAAAATATTAAATACAACCAATGTACTTTACAAATATGGAAGGGAAAGACAAAAGTCAAGAAAAGAAAACGTTTGAAAAAATATAAAAATATTAAAGAAATAAGATGAAAATTAGGGTGAAGGAAATAATGAGTACAATTAAGTAAAAGGTAAGAAAGATCTAGAGAAGGAAGAGGAACAAACGGACAGAAGGACAGAACATTAAGGGGACGGAGAGAGGAAAGAAGGGAGAAGGAAATAAATGATGAAACAAATGACAGAAAAGGAAAGTACAGGAAAAATAGGAGGATACAAGAAACCAAAGATAAAAAAAGTAAAAAAATGAAAAGAAGAAAGAAAAGAAAAAGAAAGTAAATAACATTTCAAAAGGAAGGAAAGAGAGACAAAGGATGGAAGGAAAGAGAGACAAAGGATGGAAGGAAAGAGAGACAAAGGATGGAAGGAAAGAGAGACAAAGGATGGAAGGAAAGAGAGACAAAAGAAAATAGTTTTTAAAGGAAATGAAAGTACAGACAAAGGGAAAGGAACTGGGGAAAATAAAAGGAAAGACAGAATGATGGGAAAGATTAAGAGAAGGAATAAGGACAAAGGGACAGGAAATATATAGAAAAGAAACGGAAGGAGGAAAAAAGGAAAAGAAAGATGGTGATGAGAGGAGTGAGTCATGTCTGCTGGTCGCTGACAGCCTGAGACACGCCGGGAGCCTGAGGACTCGATATGTCCTCACACTTTCCACACCACAGGAAGGACAATGGACACAGAGAGAGAGAGAGAGAGAGAGAGAGAGAGAGAGGAGAGAGAGAGAGAGAGAGAGAGAGAGAGAGAGAGAGAGAGAGAGAGAGAAGAGCAGAGAACACAGAGGATTCAGGAAGTTCAAGCAGACAATCTAATCCGCCAATTTCCTCCTCTCTAATCATCTCTACCGCTCATGGCCCTCTTCAAATTGGAAACATCTTTTGCACAATATGACACTCCCTCCGTAACACACAAACACACGCACACGCACACGCACACACACACACACAACCGTTCACCTCCTGTGTTACTCAGTGTGGACTCTGCGGTGCTGAAAAGGTCAAATTAAATTGTGACTCCTCAGGTGACTGACAGTCAAACTATGATTAACAGCAAGGTCACATCTTTTTTTACAGTCCAACATTTTCTGGTTTTCTCAGATGAGAATGATCAGTTTCATCTCAGTGTGCTGTCCAGAAAATACTACCAAAGAAACCTCCGACCAACAGGACAGGATTCAAAGATCAAAGTGACTGGACACTGGCAGATTTAAATAGGGGCAGCAAAGGATTTCCTCAAACTTAAAAAAAAAGAGATACAAAATGAGTGTAGTGTTAGCACAGTTGGAGAATCAGCTGAGCATACAGACTGATAGGTCACAGTGTTAACCTCTTTATTGTATATATATATATAGATATATATATATATATATATATTTATTTGTTGTTCTTTTCTTTTCACTATATCTGTAAAGCGTCCTTGAGCACCTGTAAAAGCGCTAACAAAATAAATATATTATTATTAGTGTCACACTGAGGGGACTATGTTCGGGATAAAAACTGACACGTCCCAAACTATCTCAATTGTAAAGAATTCAACATTGTAATACAACAGGCAACATAACTGCAGGCGTTATACTCACTCGTCTTTTTGCTTCACTTTTATTTTTTATTTATTTTGCTTTGTGTTGAGCTTTAAAATATGGAATGACCTACTCTCAGTACTGTGCCTGAATGCATCCTGTGTATCCGTTGGAGCTCTGCAGGTGCTTTGGCCTCTAGTACAGGATATATTGTGTATTCCTCATAACCCTTGGATTAAGGTGTGGAAACAGTATGGCATCGCAATGAGTTTTGAATCATCGACATTGGAAAGGTAGCCTCTGCTGCTCATTAATGTCGGTGTGTGTCCAGGTCATGGGAGAGTCTGGCTAATGGACCTCACACAGACCTCAAACACAGCGACCGGATGACTCCGAGCTGTCGTCTCTGCTCGCCTCCAGAGTCCAACAGATCATGGGGGAAAGCTGCATACAGGAACACTTCCAATCATTATTACTAATTATCACACAAGTCCTTTGTGTTTTTAACTTAAGATCCCATATTCCAAGAAGGCTAAAACATGCAAGCTAATCTGAACCTTTTGGAAGCTATAACCTGCCTCAGATTCCTGTCAAGTAGCAGCTAATGTTCTAAATAGAACATACACAGGAGATAGGATATCAAATCAAAAGGAACACAAACCAAGATCAAATGAATAGCCAAAAAACGTTATCGTTGTATCCCAACTTCAAATTGTTCAACAATTCCTACAAAGTATCTGCATACTTGCTTATGTGGGGAAAAGGGTGGGGTCATGGCTAAAAGAAAGGTAACTGAAAACAAACAGTGGTCTGACACTTTGATGATCCATCAATCCTCCTCCTGCCTTCATGATTTGTGGCGCTGTTATACGAAACCACAAGAGGTTACTTGTCAGAAAACTAGAACAAAAACAACAGATGCTGTCAGGACACTGACTGACCATCGAGCACCTTGAATACTTGTATATACCAAAAACAAGCTGCATTTAAAAGGCTGCGAAAAACACCTTTTTTCTCCTCCTGTAGGTATTTTCATTATAACCACACACGATGTTTGACATAAAGACGATTATGTGTGAGGATGTAGGAGATGGAAGACTGAACAAATGTTTTAATAACTGATCAATTCCACAACAATTCTTTAAAAATGTTTATACTCAAAAATCATTTTTCAACAATGACAGAGAATAATAATTTGGTCTTTGAGGTGTTAAGAAAAACAAAATGTAACTTTAAGATGAAACAGAAAGGAAATATAAATTGATACTTAAAAATATAAATATTCAAAAAGCACAGGATATATATGTATACATTAAGAGTGTGTGTGTGTGTGTGTGTGTGTGTGTGTGTGTGTGTGTGTGTGTGTGTGTGTGTGTGTGTGTGTGTGTGTGTGTGTGTGTGTGTGTGTGGGGGGGGGGGGGGGGGGATCTGCTCACTGACAAATGGATTATGTATCACTTGTAGTGGCACAGAAAACCCAATTATCCCCTGTGGTGAACGTATTCCACGCACACAGTCGCACCATCACCGATAGAGATCATTCCGTCTAAGATCAGCTGCTTTTTTCTCTTCTTTAGACCTTTCTAATTGGTTTGCAAGGAGTTTTCAGGTTTAATGTGAATTTAAAATACCACCGATATTATATATATATTTTAAATAAATTATATAAATGTTATTGTTTAACAAATACATGCTAATTCATCTTCTGGGAAAATGTCCAGTGACCTCACACAGGATAAGAAGTCGTAATTATTATTTTATAATTCTATTCTAGTTTGGGTCTGCTGGGCCTCTGCAGACTGTGGCCTTAGATGTTAATATTAATAAGATCTGATTACTGTGGTTCAGCTGCAGACAAGACATCAGCATGCAAACTGCTTTTACAGCCATTTACTGCAAGGCTGAATATTCAGCAGCTATATATACAAACTGGCAGAGATTCAAGTGTGGTATTCATGTGTTTCATTTTAATATAACTGTACTATTGTGTTGATCCAGAGAAGCAAAAAAAACATTCACCAATGAAATGTACATTTTAAGATGAGATGGAATGAACAGAACAGACTGAAGAAAAGAAAAAGGAGGAGGAAGTAAATAAGAAAAAAAAAGTATGTTAAGATGAAATGTATCAAAAACTTTTTAAGCAAATTCTGGATGTGTGAGGGGCATGCTGCTTTTTTTAGAGTAACATCACGTGTGTCATGTGATAGTGTGAACATTCTTATTGCATAATGACACATTTTATATTTAATGGTATTCCAAACAATGTAGTATTTTTTATGGCTAAAAATATATATCAGCCTTAACAACCAAATGGCTTCAATTTGGGATTACTTACATCAATACTTTTATTGTAAATAAATTAAACTAGGTACAACAGTATCAACAGCATTTGTATACGGCGATAGAACATATTTAAATATAGATAAGAATTAAATAACTCAAATCCACTAAAACACTACATTTCAGATTGATCCGACCTGACAGAAATCATCACAGCTGCTTTTTGTATTTAAGTAGATAATCCTCTTTGTGCTTTCAGACCCTTTAACCTTTCTGCTGCTCCGGACCCTCATGGAGGAGCCCGGGCGGATTTAGGTCCGACCAATTACCCGCTGTGGTCCGTCAGCGGGGTAGCATCAGTGACATTCGGATAAAATATATAGAATTGTTCGTAATAATGTGCTTGAATTTACTGAACATATTTTTTTAATTTTCAAAGGGGGAGGGAAATTATTTTTTAACAGATACCTATGGGTTCCCTGGATATTGCACTCTACTTCAACAATAGCGCAAGAAAAAAAAAAGGAATATATAATATAATATGAAAAGTAATCGTAAATAATAACAAATAAGATGCAGCAGTACAACATCTTAATGTATTTTAATGAGCAAGTCCATCATTGTGTAATGAAGCTTTGAAGAATAAATAAATGAAATACACATAATAATTCCAGTAAGAGCGTTTTACTGAAGCACTGAGGGGTTTAAAAAATATTTTTTTTCTAAAGAGTAACAATCTGTGTATTGTGTTTGAAGGAAAAGCTGACTTTTGAAGGTTATCTGTAATGTGTTAAATTTGCACACATAAAATCATAACTGCAGCAACTTCATTTAATTTACAACCTATTTGAGAAGCATTATCTACACACAATCTGTCTATGGTGACACATTCAATTATATCCAGGGCTAAAATGAATTAAATACTATATTTACAGCATTATTGTCACATTTTTCTGAAATACAAATATTTTCACCCACAAACAACAAAAACTCGCAACAACAAAAATGTGTTTTTGCCTTAAACTGCAGATTTGATTCAAGCACTAATAATATAATTTTTGTCACCAAATATAAAAAAACAAATCTCTTAATGCACTTAAAAGGAGTTAACAGGAAAATTGTCCTAATAAATGATCCTCCAGCCGTGCTGCCCGGCACATTCAGACCTCCTGCCGGCACACACAGCCGCAAATAAAACTCTCCCCCCCACCAACTGAGACTCCACACACACGCTCTCTCCTCGGACCCTGAGCACACAGCCACGGCAGCCTAAAACCCCCCCTTCATCATCCATGGTGGCTGTAATTCGGCTGCTGGTGGGCTGCATGGTGAAAGTGTGCCTGTGCATTTAGGGGATGGGGGGACGGGGGTTTGGTAGAGGAATTCACAAAGTTCACAGCCCTGTTACGGAGAGGATAAAGCAGCCTTTGTGTATCTGGCAACACAAGTCTGTTTGAGTCTGCAGGAAGAGAAGAACCTGCAGCGTCCATGCACCAAAACCCTCCCCAGCACCCTGCATGGGCAGAAAGTGTTAAATGTAACGCTGACAGTAATAATGAGCTGTCCTCTAACGAACTCTCAGCACTGGGGGCTCTTTCATCTCTCTGGCTCATTTGGACTAGGCGCCAACAATAGACTATTGTGAGCCACACTGACCCCCTCCTCGTCTCTCAGCGGAGTCACCAACCTGCCCATCGACCCCCGTCTGTCTGCCAGCTTCTCCCCTCTTGGACTTCACCTCAACCCCCACTTAATTCTCCACTTCAACCACCAGAGCAGTGACGGGGTGTCAAAGGTCAGCTGGCCTCGCTGACCATAACAAGCTAAAAGTGTCCCGGGACCCCACCGCTAAGACGGGTGAGAAAGAGACGCAGGCGGGGGTGTTGGTTCCCTGGTGCGATGTAATTGCCACGGCGACGGATATGTGGCAGAGCACAGGAGCCAAGCATCATGTTCAGCTTTGGCATTTTTTAGAACAAAACAAAACAGGATTTCTTGTCCTTGCTGAAGTTTCCTCTGAATGACATTGAGTAAAATAATTGACAGGAGGAGGCACAGAACAAACCCCCGATCGGGGCTGGCACCCCTCTGCTAACGGGACGAGACAAGAGAGCTCAGCGAGGGGGCGGCGGACACGGGACGCTGACAGATAAATACAACAAACAGCCAGAGCGGGTCACAAATCCAGGACTTTTTTTTGGAAGTAAAACATAAAGCTGCTGTGTGGTGCGGTGCTCCTGAAAGTCATACGAGGAACAAGGAAGAGAAAGAGGAGGAGGGAATGTTCCTCTTTTGGTTGAAGAAAAAAGGAGGAAGGAGAAGAAAGCGATAAAAAAAAGAAAATGTTGTGCCAACTTACCATCCACCAGGTCCTGGCTGAGATGTCGTAGCAGAGCTGCCATTTGATGGAGCCTTCCGTGGTTTTCCCTGCCATTACGCTGTCAGCAAGCTTCATCTGATGCGCTCACCGGAGATAAGACACCTAATTGAGAAAACATTTGCACTGGCATGTTGGGCAACATGTAGCCTGCTCCATACCATATGGAATCATGGGTAAAAAAAAAAGAAGCTGTTTGACAATGAACCAATCTCATGCAGACCCCGTGGCAAGGTGAGCGGCAGTCATCTGCTCAGAGAGGGAAAACACACACCCTCTTACGCTCACACACACACACACGCACACGCACACGCACACACACACACACACACACACACACACACACACACAAAGCAGAGCAGAGCAGAGCAGAATGATGAGCCTTTTTTCCGGATCGCCGTACGCCTCGGGTCGCTTCACCCTTCTTTTTTCTTCCTCCTCGAGTATAATTAGGGCTTGTTCTTCATTATCATCATCATCACCAGGAGCAGGAGAAGGAAAAGAAAAGGCATCCTGGGCTAAACTGACTCCAAATAACTTCTACTGCTTTTTTGGGCCACTTTTAATAGGACGGAGGCAGGTAGAGAGAGCAAGAGAGAGTGAGGGGGGGGGGGGAAGGGATGAAGCTCCATCAGTCCTCGGGACACATGGAACTGCTTATACACTATCATGCTATGTTTTGTTTTGGGTTTCCATCCCTTCCTTCCCCCTTTCTCCCTCCATCCCCCCTTTAGCAGAACACTTGTGTTTTGGTATAAATACCTCCAGACTGAAGAGTCCTGTGGAAGCCCTGAGAGAGAGAGAGAGAGAGAGAGAGAGAGAGAGAGAGAGAGAGAGAGAGAGAGAGAGAGAGAGAGAGAGAGAGAGAGAGAGAGAGAGAGAGAGAGAGAGAGAGAGAGAGAGAGAGAGAGAGCTCCATGGCTGCTGGCAGCCTGAAAAACACCACACACTGCTCCGTCAGTAAGTGCACTTTAAAACTTAAAGTTAACATTTATTTTTCGAGATTTGTGAAAGAAGTCAAACTATTGGAAAACAAATGACTATTAGTGTAATTAAAAAGTACAACTATAAAGCGATTTGAGCTGGACTGCCTGTTTGTTGTGTGGTTTAACTGACTTCTGACTGTCAGGTACATTTAGTGGAGGAAAATTATATTTGGAAGGACTATATAATATATATAATATAAGTGCTCTTCATAAGGAGGTGTACTAATGTCAATACATGTATTAATGCTTAATGGCTCAGTTTAAAGTCTTTATATAAACAGGTAACTCCAAAAGTACTTTTTTTGCCACACAAATCTATGTTGAAAGTAACTTACTATTAATAAGATTTTCTTTGTGTATCAATTATTTAGGTATTTACATTTCAGCAGTTTATAGATTTTTGTGATAATTAGTTGAACCTCTATTTGAACTATTCTTACAAACTCAACTCATATCAAACTCAATACATATTGGGGAAATAATAATACATATTAAAATGCTTTAAAAGACATCTAGAAAGTATAAATATATGTCTCAGGTTTAACATTTCTATTCAAATATTTGTGTTTATTCATATGTGGAATGTGGGGACTAATAGACAGTACAGGGAAAGAATGTTGAAAGGCTGGGATAAAGAGGTTAAACCAAGTTTTTACTGAGTTAATATTGATATATATATTCAAGTATGTCCAGTGAAAAGTTGTACCTTGAAAATGTACAAAAATCCACCTTGTTTTCAATTCATTCACCATACAACAGTATTCTTATCTGGGATGTATATGGGATTGACCACCATAAAGTATTGTGCATTCTGGCCTTTTGTATTTTTTTTCTTTGAAATGTTTATAGAAATACGGCTGAAGGTGTGGATTCATTGAAAATGGTTCATTTACAGACAGTTATTTTCCCTGTAAATGCAGTGAACTACTAAAAAGGTTTGCATAAAATAATTTGTGGTTAAAGGTTTTCAACTTAACCAGAGGTATGAGATCCTTTTAAAACCAAGACTGGCATTATGAGGTTTAGTTTTCCCAGGACAGATAAAAGCAGCAGCATCGTCCCATCATGGAGCATCAACACACTCTAACCTGCAAGATCACTTCCCTGTCTGTTTATGCTGAAGATAGCCGGGGGGAAAGGGATAATAAAAGGCCTCAGAGGGAGGTGCGTGGGGTCTGTGAAGCTCAGGTTCCTAATCAGAGGGGGAATACCTGAACCACAGCAAGCCGCCATCAAACAGTTCTTTCATTGTGGCGGCTAAACGGAGGAATGCGATTCAGCCGGAGATACGAAGGGACATTCGGGTTGTTGGGGGGTAAGGTACACCAGGCCAGGAGGTGAGGAACAGGAGGAACGGGGGGGGGGGCAAGGCTGTCTACATGTGATAAACTAAAGTTGAATTATCTGCAGTGAGTTTGCACCCTAACCATAGGCATGAAGGCTATGGCCTGCCTCATAAAATTCCTTAACATATGCAAAATAATTTGATTTGGTGACAACTTATTTTTGGTGAGTTGTTGAGCTGGTGAGGGATCTTTGTCAGAAATTAGGTTGGTTGATTTTGATATTGCACACATGTTAAGCTGCCTATTGATATCCCAATGTGTTGCAGTCCTTTGTAATTTTGCAATGACTAAAATGTTAAGCAGAATTATTATAATACTGCTATGGAAACTTTCATTAATCAAGAAGCTAACCTAAAGAAAACAATGTAAGCTGACAACCACTAGGTTACCTGAACCTAAACATATTTGCCAGTGATACAGTATATGCAGCTAGCTAATATAGACTTTTTTGCAAAGCAACCTAATATTTAACAGTGTAACCTAATGAAATTATTTTCAGCTGGTTTAGCCTATACTGTTTTAACTTAACCATGTAGGTGCTAAATTGTTACGCTTCGTAATCTATAATGTTGGTTTACTAGTTCAAATAGTGTTCAATTTAGGTTACAACTCTTTTCAGCAGTTTAAACTGTTCAACTTTAGTTGCTTTGCAGATAATGTTTTGTTTTTTTTTAGCAGCCAAAATATATAAAAGTGTCATTATAAATTGAACAATTGTTACTGCCAAATTAAACATTAACTATTTTGAATGGCTACTAAATGGATTGTTAGCTAAATGAACCAAAAAGTGTTAGTCACTCAAACAATAAGCTCACTCACTTAACTGAAACTACTGTAATACATTGTAAGCTATTATGAACTGTTTAGCCTTAGAAAAGACAGACAGCTTATAAAGTGGATACAAAAAGAAACCCGCTTATTATAGTTCTTAATGTTGAGACTATGGGCCCCACATTTTTCATGCATTTACAAGAGAAAATCAAATCAAAAAGTAGATATTGACAGCTGGATCCCTGTGTGTTTTATGCTGCAGTATGTGTGAATGTGTCGATGTCTCCAAAATCTTGCACAGTCAATTAGTAATGTATTAACTTTCCTCTTGAAGGAACTTAAATTACAGATTATTGTCATTCATGATATTGGCCATTTTGTCTCAAGAATCCAAAAGCCAATACCTGTAGAATACAACACGAAGAGAGCGGCTGAAGGGACCCTTACCTTTCGGTGTGGCTTAACTTAACATGTCTAATAAATTGCCCTATGTGTTTCTAAATACAACTGGTGACATACGGTATTCTACTCCTAAATTCACTTAATACACAATGAAAATGCTGGTTTAAGATGCTGGTAATTCATTCAGCTCCCAGTGGGAGGCAGTGTTGTGTTTCTTGGTTTTATCTGCCTTTTGAGTTTGAAGAGGAAAGTTGTCTGAAATCAGGCAAGAAGTTTATGATTCTATTTAAGGTTTCTACTCACCAGCGCTTTGACTGTAGACAACTCGTCCTGCTTACATGTTTCAGGGATTCTGCATTCCTGATGAAATGTAATAAAACAAAGAATTGATGATGAACTACAACATCTGTTAAAGTGTATTCATTTGCATCATGTGCTAATACATTGAAATAAATCATTTTTGTGCTGGTGCAGATGAGACAAAGATGAGATTTATGTACATGAGAATGTTATACAGTGTGTCTGGAAATTGTGTTGACTTTTGGACTTCATTAAATATAAAACTGCAAAATAGAAAATACATATTTACATTTAAAAACCATCAAAATGTATTTTGCGAAGCATTTTGTCTATTTGAGTGGACGTATTGCTAACTGGTAAAAGTCTTTATTTCAATGCTTAAAAACATATTTTTCTAAAAGGTTTAATGATATAATGTAAGCCCTTAAATCCTACTAGGACATAGTAAAACACATATTAAATATATTTTCTGGAACCGCATACATTCAGCTTTCATTTTAAGTTCAAGGATGAATTGTTCATTGTTTCCCAATCTGCAAGCCCTGGTCTACCAAAGGTTTGAGTGAAATTCTACTTCATTATTTCAGTTAACATTGCACTTAGTTGCTGAATATTCCTAAATTGTGAGCCTAAATTGTAACCATGACCTCATCATTTACAGGGGTTGGAGATGGAGGATTGGTGGAAGCCCTCAGCCGAGTGGCCCAGCAGCTGGTTACTAAGCCATAGACCTATTTTAAAGATCTGAAAATGTTTAACTGCAGGAATAAGTTAAGTTTACAAGAAATAGAGTGGGTGAGATGCTTCATGTTGATAACGTTTTGGCCAACCTTTCAGCTGAACTTAGGTAAATTGCTGAGGTAGTGTTGAGCTGTTGAGTTTCACAGCAGGAAATGCATTCACCTGTAGGGCGTTATGTAGGACCCCAAATGACATGCTGGGACCAGAGATCGATGGGACAGCTTTATTTCTAATTTTCTTAACAGACATTTCTTTGATGGATAAATGTGAAATCTTGAGCTTATCCATAAACAGTGGATGGTGCTTCTGTTTTATTGAGATGTGTGGGAGTTTGTGCAGCCTAATGGCAAGTTAGGGGATGAATCTATTCTAGTAATAAAGTTGTTGATTGATAGTCATGGTAGTCGTAACGCTCAGGACCCAAGGAACAGTACCAAGTGTGAAGTTGTTGGGATGAGTGATCTTATAAGTAGCGAAAGTCAAGAAATGGGTCGTTTCGGGACAGGTGAGCTTTGAACGGGGCACTGCAGGATCTACGGAGGAAAAATAAATAATTTGATCAAACACAAGGCTTATGTCTACAGCTATAAAAAGGCATGTCCTCAGAAATCACTGTCTGTCTTTTTGTTCCTCAGTAGCTCAGGGAATTATTACGATGACATATAAATGTTTTAAATATTTGCAACAAAAGCAGGAACTTTAAAAAAAAACATGCATCATCAAACATCACTCAAACTAAGCAGAGGAGTCAAACTGCTCTCAGCATGTTGATTTTTCAGTCAGTTTGACTCAAGCAGGATCCCGTCAGCAGAACAAGCCTCGACACGTTTCTCCAATTTATCCCCAAAATCCAATAAGTTACCCAAATATGTGCATTTCACTTCCTTCCTCTCACTAACCAGAGAGAGAGAGAGAGAGAGAGAGAGAGAGAGAGAGAGAGAGAGAGAGAGAGAGAGAGAGAGAAAAGACCTGATTGTCATCATCTGTTTTCTCTTTCCCCCTCTTTGTGGAGCTTGCGGCGCCCCTGGGCGTCACAGCAGCAGAAGCAGCACTCTGCCACCCAGCACTGCATCACCCACCCTCCCATCCATCCGCCCACCCGCCCGCCTGGCTGGCTGTCCCGCTAAAGCTCAGTGAAGCCAAAGTGTCCATATGAAGACACATTTACAGGGATGGCTTGCCAGCTGTCCTTCCACTGCCACAGTCACCACATCAGCCATATTAAATGACCCTTTTGTAATTTCATTTTCCCCTCCTCCTCCACACTCATGTTTGTGGCGTCTCCTGTGAATTCTCCGGTTGTTCTACCCCCTACTTCAAAATGTTTAGCTCTGCAGCATCTGCACTTGCAAAACATTAGAGGATCTGGAGCACGGAGCATTTGACAAAAGCCAGGAAGCTTGAGTTCCAAACAAGAGCGTTTGTTTTCTTGCATTTTTCCTCTTGTCCTGATTGCTGTCAGATGCCTTTGTGTTCCAGGTGGTTGAGACTGCAGAGGGAGATTCACACGGAAATAAATACATCAGATCATCCTCTATTTCTGCGGCTGTCAAAATATGCATTGTACTTAGTATAAAGATTACATCCATGACAGGAGCTGTTCTCTCTTTAGGACTGGTTGGAAATCAGGATCATCTGACATACTGTAGTAAGTGGATGACATCAGAACAGATTAAATTATTTACAGGAGTAAACTGTGTGGAATAATTATTCTGGTCTGTAACTCAAAAACCACAGGTACCAAAACTTTAAGAGCAGCCCGTAACTTTTGAAAATGCAAAAGGACATATAACCGATAAAGTTCAGCAAATACATCAGAGATGCACTAACCAGAGGTATAGATGAGGCAACCCAGTATCACCACCAGACGTGTATCGGTGCGTCCACACGGTTCCGTCGCGTTGAAGCTTGCCGGTGGGCGTGACTGGCGTGCGACCAACAATCACATTAATCTCCCGCTCCGGACATTATTATTGAAAAATACAATGTTGTATTAAAAAAAAATAAAAGTATTTGAAATAATTTTTCAGGTTGAATATTATTTTGATTCAATTCAGCAATTCTTTGAATAAAATATTTATTTGCATATTTCACTTTTATACATATTTTTATATTTGAATACTTCTTTTTTTCAGTATCAGATTTTATGTTTTCAGATTCAAAACAATTATTTGTTCAGTTTCAAATCTTTTTTTTCAGGTTTCAATTCTTTTTTTGCCTTCAGATCGTTTTTCACTTTCAGATCTTTTTTTTTTGCTTTCAAACTTTTGGCCCTGATATAGATGCGAGTAACACCTACGTCACTTCCGGGGAAAAAGTACGGCCCTTCCCACTTTTGGGGGAAAACATCGCTGTCATTTGAATGGCTCTTCAAAGAGCCCGATTAGGATGGCCAGTCAGGCAAACAATTACCTTAAATCATTTAAAATCGACGATCGGGCTTGATATATGGTTAAATTAAAATCAGTAGGCAAGGCTGTAATTTCGCCAGCTGTTACTCTCATGAGCGAGGTGGAAAATAATAGTTTTATGATGCCAAAAAGCTGCTGTCGTTTATTGCACCTCAAACATTAAAACGAATCCAGAGTTAAGTTTTTCTGTACTTCCTCTAAGAAAAAAGGACAGTATAAGAAGAGCTCTGTGGCTTTAGGCTTGATCGCCATTCAAATGACGGTGTTGGTTTCCCCCAAAAGTGGGCGGGGCCGTAAAGTGACGTAGATGTTACTCTCATCTATGGACATCGATCGCCTACTGCTATATTTAACCATATATCGAGCCCGATCGTCGATTTCCAATGATTTAATGTAATTGTTTGCCTTTCTGGCCATTGCTCTTTGAATATCCAAAAATCCACGGTTTTCTTAAATTTCTGATCGGATTGGCAAAAACTTCAGAATTTGTATTGACCGCCATTCAAACGACAGCTTTCTTTTCCCCCAAAAGTGGGCGGAGCCGTACTTTTTGCCCTAAAGTGACGCATGTGTTACCCCTAGATTCCACCGGGTCCGTCTGCACCGCGTTACAGCCACTTTACGGCCACTTTACAGCCGCGTTACGGCTGCGCCGTGGCGTTCACAGCGATCGCGGCCACTCTAGTCAATGGGTGCTATTCCACCAGACACGCCGCGTTACGGCTAGAAGCGTCCTAGAAGCGTCATCCTTTTCTCTTCAGCGAGCAAGGAACAACTGAGCATGAGACGAAAGTTTGAAAAGTTTGGAGAAGTTGAATCATGGACTCACCACTTTGGGAGCAACAGCCCTGCCCTTCGTGCCAGGGCTTGATTGCAGCTGCCAATCTCCACCGCCGATGCTTCGAGTGCCTGGGGTCTGACCACGCGGCAGCCGGCCTGGGCCACCTCGACGTGGTGGAGATGGAGGAGCAGGATGTCGATGTGCCCTTCGTGTTCGCCATGCCAGCGGGCCGGGCGGCCCCGTTCGTCGAGGAGGAAGACGATGACGACACCTCGGCGTCTGATGTTTCCGGGGCCAGCCTCCAGGAGGGTCCTCAGCACAGGTCCGTGCGGCGGGACTTCCCGGCGGTGATGACTATGACGGCGGAGCGTGCAGGCTTGCCGCTCCACCCACCGCTGCCACCGAGGCCGGTGAGCCGCCTCTGTCAGGGCTTCTACGGCCCGGCCCGTCCGGCGCAGCCAACCTTCGTTTCACCCCCCCTGTCAGACATCTGGCAGTGTGTGGAGGCGACGTGGCGACAGCCACTGAAAACGAGGGCTCTGGTGGCAACATGGGCGGGAATTCTGAGGGTGCTGGGCCGCTCGGACACGAGTGTCCCGGTGTGCCCCCCCCCTTGATGACGCAGATGGCCGCAGCGGCAAATAATCTTGGCGTGTTGGGTGTGTCGCTGATTTCCCCTCAGCAGGACATCCCCGCCTCCCTGCCTCCCCGCCTCCGGACGTGAGCGAATACTCGGACCGCTGCGTGGGCCAGATGAATAATCTGGACGTGTGATGTCCCTGGCCACAGTGGCGTCGCATCACGTGTGGCTGGGTCTGACCGCACTGTCCAAGAAGGACCGGGATGATCTCCATGGGGCCCCCTTATCCACGGAAGGGCCCTCGGGTCGATCACCTTGGTCACCCAGCGCTTCAGTCGCTTAGAGGAAGAGAGGGCGCAGCACAGCCGCATGCTGCCGCTGGCTCGTCCTCAGGCTCTTCCCCGGGGGGGAGAGTGCCCGGTGGTGGTAAGGCGGAGAGAGAGGCGCAGGTATAGAGCCCCCGTGGCTCCCGTTGCTCCCTCTGCCTCCGCGGTTCGTCCCGGAGAACCGGCTCAATACCGGCGCCCGCGGGGACGGGCTGACCGACCCCGACAGGCTCCCGCTCCGGCTCCACCTCGGCAAAGGGCTTCTGGATGGGGGGCACTGTCCTCCAGAAGCTGACTGGTGGTGGGAGGAAGCCTCCCGGCAGAGAGAGGCACTTTCCCTATATGATCCTACTGTGGTGACAGATACAAATGATTGCTTGTATCCCAGTCTAAGTGTTGTTTCTCTCCACAAATCCACACTTCCACATAATGTTAACCGCACAGATTCCCCACTCTCTGCCCCAGTTGTAACTCCAGTAAAGGAAGCAGCTAGTGGGCATGCGCGGATGAGTGATAAACCGCGCAATTGCGGTTACAGGGACATTATGGCCGGCGTAGCAGGGTTAGAAAACACACAACGCCAAGTGTAAAAACTCCGCTTGATGCATTTCACCGTTTGGGTGAATGCATCATGGCGGAGCGCACGCTCCCACGAGAGCGCGGTGCGTTCAAGGACCTCAGTAGAGAATCGGCCCTTTCTGTGTCGACCCTCCATGGGCAGATCTTCCCTTCACGGGGAGTTTTGCGGCGGAACAGGTCACCAGAGAGTACCACAGCTTTATCGCTGGGGCCCCACAGCTGAGGGCTTGTCCCCTAACATGTATTAGAGGCCTTACCAATAATGGACGTCCGCTCTCGGGAGATGAGTGTCAATGAGTGGTGCGGTTACCCAACGTGACAGGCCTAATTGTACCCTTATCTCTGCCCCAGAGTGCGCTCACAGACCCCCAAAGGACGGACTAATGCTCTCCAGCATGTCTCGCTAATGTGTGCACTTAGCAGGATGGAGCAGCTGACATTACAACCCAGCAATAAGTGCTTGAAACGGGGGAAAAGTCTTGTAAATAGAGGCAGAGTTTATCCAGAGAGCAGGGTGCAGCACCTGACATTACAACCCAGGCATAAGTGTTTGAAAGGTCGGGAAAAGTCTTGTAAATAGAGGCAGATTGAACCAGGAGAGCTGGATGGAGCAGCTGACATTACAACCCAGCAATAAGTGTTTGAAACCTGGGGAAAGGTGTTGTAAATAGAGGCAGAGTTTATCCAGAGCGCAGGATGGAGCAGCTGACATTAATACCCCGGAATAAGTGTTTGAAACCTGGGGAAAGGTGTTGTAAATAGAGGCAGAGTTTATCCAGAGCGCAGGATGGAGCAGCTGACATTACAACCCAGGAATAAGTGTTTGAAAGGCGGAAAAAAAAAAAGTCTTGTAAATACCTGGAAGTCCCATACCCTGTACACACTGTTTACCCAGGATCCAAGCTCTTTTCCTGGCTTGGCAATAGCTGTCATGTTCCCTGGAAGTCCCATACCCTGTACACACTGTTTACCCAGGATCCAAGCTCTTTTCCTGGCTTGGCAATAGCTGTCATGTCCCCTGGAAGTCCCATATCCTGTACACACTGTTTACCCATGATCCAAGCTCTTTTCCTGGCTTGGCAATAGCTGTCATGTCCCCTGGAAGTCCCATACCCTGTACACACTGTTTACCCAGGATCCAAGCTCTTTTCCTGGCTTGGCAATAGACACAGACCCCCAAAGGACGGCCTGGAGACCTCCAGCATGTCTCGCTAATGTGTGCACCCTGAGTATTTCACACATCCAGGAGAGAGACCGGTAAAGGCACCTCTCTTTGCCCGCTCACAGACCCCCAAAGGACGGACTAAACACCTCCAGCATGTCTCCCTAACAGTGGCACTTCCATAACCTTGCGCACCGTGGGTCCCCGGGCCCCCACACTTAAGCACTCCCCCACGGACTAACCTCCAGAACTTCGTGCCCCTGGTGACCCTAAAAGGGGGGTGGATTTTGTGGTGCTTTACTGTCCGCCCATCAGCATCCATATTCGTCCTTCTTCACGGTACCACCACCCCTTCTGTGGAGGATGTTTTCATGCCCCTGGTAACCATAATGTTGCCCGCCCCTCAGCATCCATATTCGTCCTTCTTCACGGCACCACCACCCCTTCTGTGGAGGATGTTTTCATGCCCCTGGTAACCATAATGTTGCCCGCCCCTCAGCATCCAAATTCGGCCTTCTTCACGGCACCACCACCCCTTCTGTGGAGGATGTTTTCATGCCCCTGGTAACCATAATGTTGCCCGCCCCTCAGCATCCAGTTTTTATTTTAACAAAAACAGCTTACACAGTATGCATGACAAAAACAGTATACACAGTACAAATACTCCCAATGTTTAGCGGGGGCCCAGGGACCAATTTAGGGGTCTAATTCGAACGGTGCACAAGGGCAAACAGGTTGAGTCAACCGGCCCCGGTCCCACTTAATTGGCCTCTTTCCCTCCCGCTTCCGCTTCCGCTGCTGCTCCCGCTCCAATGACCCTTCAGGTTGGCTCATGCTCTGAAGAAGAGGTATCGTTGGGGTCTTGTCTGCTGCTCTCAGCCCCGGAGCCCTCTTCGGAGGTATCCTCATCTGATGGCGGTAGACATCCTTCTGATGCTGCTGCAGCTGCTGCCGCAACCGATGATGCCCTGAACATTGAGCGGATTTTCAATGCCTCCTTTATTCCAGGTGCATTCGCGTAGAACCGGTCAGCCGTGGTTATGTCGTGACACATAAACCTGGCGAGAATCGACCGGCTTGCTGGATCTTGGTGATGCTTGATATTGTCAGCCAGGGCAGTGCGCAGGATTGTGAAGGTGATGGCTCCGGACTCTGAAGAAAATATTCGTAGTGGCCAAACGGCGGTACTACAATTTCCATATCAGTCCGTGACGTCACTGGGCCCGGAAATACTTTTTCCCATTGACTAACATTGGGAAAGAGACGTTTGTAAATCAGCGGATAATTTTTTTTTTTTTTACTGAATAAACTACCCTGCACGAACACTTTTATAGCCTTGATTAGAATCATTAGGTCTTTAAAGTTGTAAAATGCGCTAAAAGCCGAATCCAGATTTATTTTCTCTCCATTCATTCTGTCACAACCCGATCCGCCTCCCTACCCAATCCGCATTGCGCATGTGCGAGATGGTCCGCCATATTGGACAACTCCGTACAGCATTTGGCAAAGCAGAAAAACAAAACAAAAAAAACCGAGAGAGATGAGTTATTGTTATTACAACGTGACTTCACTATTATTTAACAACTCTTTTTATTGGGTCCTTATATTGTGTTGAGTACATTGTCAGAATAAGTTCGAAATGGATTTAACTTCTGGTAGACAGCTATCATACTGAATAAATATTTACTTTGAATGTATGCAAACATTTATGGCATTAATATTGTATATCTAATTACATTAACTGTGAATGTCTTTCATTTTATTTCAAATTAAATAAAATTACATAAAAGGTTTTCCATAAAAAAGTTGATTCAAGAACAAATCTCTGTTATTATGTCAGTACTTTTGTTATATGACTATTATTGCTAAATTTGAAAAGTCTTT
Source organism: Dissostichus eleginoides (assembly GCA_031216635.1). Lineage (NCBI taxonomy): Eukaryota > Metazoa > Chordata > Actinopteri > Perciformes > Nototheniidae > Dissostichus > Dissostichus eleginoides. The sequence continues at coordinate 635,315 of CM062270.1, read as the reverse complement.
ACCAGCTTTGGAATTATATATATATATATATATATAAACACCTTCTGCCATCCCATCTCTACTGACAATCAGTAACACTTAGATTTTATATTTATATTCACTGTTTAAAACTCGCGCATGCGCAATGCATATTGGCCAGCCGTCTAGACGTCAAGTGTCCTATTTGGGTTGCCGTACGGAGTTGTCCAATATGGCGGACCATCTCGCACATGTGCAATGCGGATTGGGTAGGGATGCTGATCGGGTAGTGACGGGAAGAGACTTTTTCCATCTTTATTTACACATTTTGCCTTAAAACATCAAACTAATGAAAAGTGAAGGCGACCGTTCTGAACATTTATGAAAAATGGAAAACTAGAATAACAGTGTTGGAAAAGTCATCAGTCCCCGAATGTAATACTTGGTAGAGCCACCTTTTGCTGCGATTACGACGCAGGTTTTCCTCAAGAATGTGGGTGTAATTGGCAGTGTCCATGTTGCCTTCAATCCTGACCAAGTGCCCAGTCCCTGCTGAAGAGCAACATCCACACAACATAATGTTGCCACCACCATGCTTCACAGTAGGTATGGTGTTTTTTGGATGGTGTGCTGTGTTTTTGCCAAACATAGCGCTTGGAGTTCAGTCCAAAAAGTTCAATCTTAGTCTCATCTGACCATAGAACCTTTTTCCACATGGCAACAGAATCTTCCAGGTGTGTTTTTGCATAGCACAAACGAGACTGAGTGTGGCACCTTTTCAGAAAAGGCTTCTTTCTTGCCACCCTGCCATAGAGGCCAGCTTTGTGTAAAGCAATTGAGATTGTTGTCACATGCACAGACCGACCTGTCCCGGCCAGAAAGTATTGTAAGTCCTTCAAAGTTGCCATTGGCCTCTTGGTAGCTTCTCTGATAAATGTCCTCCTGGCTCGCTCATCCAGTTTGGACGGACGGCCTGATCTAGGCAAAGTGTTGGTGGTGCCATACGCTTTCCACTTCTTAATGATGCTCTGAACAGTACTCAGAGGGATAGCTAAAGCCTTCAAAATCTTTTTGTAGCCTTCACCTAACTTGTGCCTTCCTACAACTTTATCTCGGAGGTCTTTTGAAAGCACTTTTCCAACCATGGTGATTTGTATGCAGTACCATGCACTACTAGTAGTGGAATCCTCTAGAACAGGGGTCTCCAACACGTCGATCGCGAGCTACCGGTAGCTCGCGGGCAGCTTTTCAGTAGCTCGCAGCTCGCGGTTCACAGACTGTGTAGAAAAAAATCCGACGACAATAAATGCACCTGAATCAGTCCGTGTCGCTGCGGCTCAGACACACATGGATTTATGTTTTAAAAAATACTCGCGTTAGCACCATGTCAGGTTTTTGGTGGATGTAATTAAGTCTTGGATTGCAGAGTATGAATGTCCTCTTGCCATTTTCAGTTGATAAATACTTGTGTAAAGTTTGTGAAGGCAGGAGGAAAGCTTCCGCGATCACCGTCTCCTCTGTTCCTCCAAACCCCGCCCCCTCCCTGAAAATATTGAGTGACAGGCTGATAGTAACCTGATAGAAACTTTATTATTCACTTAATCACTGATTGAGATATGATGAAGCTAACTTAATCTCATACATTCATGGGATTTATGTAACAGTAAAACAGAGAATGTAAGTGTGCACCTACATGCAGTATTTTTGTTTTTATAATACTCCTGTTGTCTGCTGTGTTCAGACTCAAGTCATGTTAGTGATGCCACATTCAAGACATTCAGTGTTAACAGAAGACCTAAGCTGCAGCTAGACTGCAGAAGCATTAGTTTTTTGTTTTTGAGGATGGAACAATTTCACACAGATATAGGGAGCCTAGAGCTATACAATTGATTTATTATGGTTTATAAGTCTCAGCAAAACTCAGAACATTTCTGGAGCCTTGTAGACCCAGAAAACTATAAGAACATTCACCAAGCAGCACTCAACATGTCTGCTTTATTTGGCTCTACACATACCTTTGTGAAGCAGCTTTTTCTGACATGAATGTCATGAAATCTAAATATAGAACAAGACTGACTGATGAACATTTAAATGACTCTATTAGAGTGAACCTAAGTGGGTACACTCCAGCATACTCCATGCAGTGCCAGTCGTCTCACTAACTGTGAAAAAGAGTGAATGCACTTATTTTACACATGTGCCATAAGATGCTTGTAAGGTGGTGATTAAGGTGATGTATTTACTATGTGGGCCATAATAAGAAGTGGAAAAATTGTCTTTTTCTCTTGGACATTTATGTGAATCTTCAGTGATGTACTTATATGTGGGCCATAATAATATGGGAGAAATTGTTGTTTTCTTGGACCTTGATGTGAGGTAAAGATTTTTGATAAGCTTTGGGTATTGCAATTTCACACGTGTACAAAAGTAGCTTAATTCAACTGATGAGTGCTATGTGATTAAATGTAAGTGATGTGATGCAAGTAGCTCTTGACCACTTTCATTTTTTCAAAGTAGCTCTCAGATGAAGAAAGGTTGGAGACCCCTGCTCTAGAAACAGCTGGTTTTATTCTGGAGCAATCAAAATCACTTCAGTTGATGTCAGGTAGGGGACAATTAGCCTGGTGTTTCATCTGGAAGTTGATTGGTGGCGCCTGAGCAAGTTTATAATGGTATACTGCAAGGGGCTGATCACTTAACCAAACCAGTTATTTCACTTATACATTTTTAATAATTGTCCCGAATTTTTTTTAATGTTCATTTTGCTTTTTATTATGAGGGTCATAATGTGTACATAAAGCTCAAAAAAGTAAGATTTAATTTATTTTAAGTTCCAGGGTGTAATGTGACAAAAGGTTAAGATTGTCACAGGGTATGATGACTTTCTATAAGCACTGTAACTACAGCTCAGACTGAGAGGCTCTGATGACTAAAGCTCAGTAAGGTAATTGACTCTGAGTGTTTAGCAAGTCAAAATTAGTATACGTTATCTCAGTGTCTTAAACATTTTGGTCATCATTTATGTAAACAAATATTTCCAAGGCACATCTTTATATAATTATTGTAGTTATACAAAATAACATTTTCTGATTGATTCCAAAGTATACTATAGGACAGTAAAACAAAAATACAGTTTTAAAAGAGAGTGATTAGTAAGATATGCATGAATAAAAAGAAAAAATGCTCATCAGGTAAAATAAGATTAGATAGACTTTAAAAGTTGGTTATTGCTTGACAGAGGAGCAGGGGGAGAAAAGAGGGAGAGAGGAGAGGCTCTGAGAATGATTCAGGAGCCCAACACTCACAACTGAACAAAAAATGAACAAGTGTTAAACAAGTTTAAAATATGAGTTATTGGTTATAACCATATTCTAATAATATTTTGATTATTGAAAAGTATACAGTTCTGTTTAATATGGTGCTGAGAGATATATCCATGGATCTCTAGTCTCTTAATTTTGCCCTCAAAGTTCACAATTTTGATGCATTGAACTTCAACATTTAAAAACATTTCTTCCCGGGGGAGAGTTTTAATTCATGCATTCCATATTGTGTATTATTTGGATACTCTATTGATATATACTGTACCTGAAGTCATGAAGGGGGTATGTTATGATCCTTAAAGTAATCCTTGACGTTTTCTAGTTATTCCTGACCAGGAACATGGAATTACAGACACTAAACAGCCAATCAGAGTGCAGAATCTCCCCTGGCTCGCAGCAGAAATATATGCAGTACTGGTCCTATAGGAGCACTGATGACTAACAGTCTGTCACTGTTGACACTGTGGAATAAAAGTGAATCACTGAAGTTAATATATTCTGCTGGAGAGTCTCCAGTCTGGAGCTGACACCTTCACTGTACACTGTGTGTGTGTGTGTGTGTGTGTGTGTGTGTGTGTGTGTGTGTGTGTGTGTGTGTGTGTGTGTGTGTGTGTGTGTGTGTGTGTGTGTGTGTGTGTGTGTGTGTGTGTGTGTGTGTGTGTGTGTGTGTGTGTGTGTGTGTGGTACAGACATATTGAATGGTGAAGAGGCAGCCACAGAGCCCAGAGGGCTGGCAGACAACATGGACCATAGTGTGTGTCTGTTTTGAAGGTTTTGAGCATCAGCCATGAACACCATCTGCCTCTGTCAAGATGTTCGGTCAAACTGCTCGCCGGTGATTTTGGACGTGGTTATGAAGCTCAGCTCGTGCTCAGAGGTTGTTTTTTTTTTTTCCACAAACACTCAAACTGCACCCACATTTATCTGATTGTTCATTCAGATTAATCCTCTATCTAATCTAAAAACGGACACACTGGCAAAACATTTGTCCCTGTTTAAACAGTACTGAATGGAACTTAAAAACACAGTTTTACTTTTGACCACATAAATGTGATCTTTTCATGTATGATTTGATTGTTTTGTAGATGAGAAATGCATATGTAATATTATCAAAACAGGCGTGCTTTTCAATTTGTCATACTCATGTTACGATACTGTAAACCCATCTTTATCTGCAGCAGAAAGACTCTGTTTTAAAAACGTGACACTAAGTGTTTAAGGCCAAATATGTTTCGATTTATTGAGCAGTTTCCAGCAAAGATAAAAACGGGTAAGGTAAAAAGAAATGGATGTCAACGTTAACTTGTCAACACTTGCGATTAATGTGGAAACCTTAATGCGGAAATGTTTCACATGACCAAGTTTGACTTAAAATTGCTCTTTTTTTACAGCATGAATCACATGGCAGTCAAAAGGCAAAGACAGCAAAAATAACTGGAACAATGTATTCCACTGATTGAGCATCACTGGACTTCAGTAAGAACCATCAATACCTCGCTGTAACGGCACAATTAGACTTGTTCGATTAAGGTGTGTTGAGGACAGAGGAAAAGCCTTTTGTCCAACCATTGGCCAGTTTCCTGAAGTTGCACAGGAGTGGGAGATATGCGACACGGTCAGCACTGTAGGAACAGATAGAGCTGCAGTATGCAGCAGAGATTATACAGAGGAGAATCACAGTGGTTCTCTGCCATAGTAACATTGTCGTAATTGTCAAATTTTATGACAATAATAAAGAAATCATATTAAATATAATAAAATAATTTAATAAAACAATAATTATTTAAATAATGGGTTTTTTTGCTGAGATTTCTCACCAATTTGTCGTGCATTTCTTTATTATAACACCCCACATATTAATCTCTCCTCATAATACAAGTAAATACTAGTATAACAAACTATAATTACTAATAACTAATCGATTGGCAGCACTAGTTAATATATAAAGACTAATTCAAGGTTTACATTTTGTGTTTTGCATTTTCATTTATTGGTGATTCAAATTACAAATCCCAAACTACAAAACACAAAAAACTACAGCTTTTTAAGATGTTTGATAAGACCAATGTAAAATTGTGAAAAGTACTTCAGTAAATGTACTGAACTTTCCATTATCAGTTTAGCTCAGCTTTATCTGGGGTAAGATGAATCGAACCACTGCCAATTTCTAAGATTGATCTTTTTCTGTAAAATAATTAATACGGACATGTGTTACATAAACATTTTAAGAGATTTTAAATGAGGTCAAGGGCAAGAAAGGAAATCTTGTTCTTTCATCTGTCCCTGTTTATTTCCCCAATGGAGGAACACATGTCACAGGCCACAAGACAAATATGTTAAACAAACACCTCCATGTTCCAGATTAACGATGATATTTTAGTGTGTCCTCTTCAGTTTGATTTCCCTTAGACAAATCCACATGGCACCCTTGAAGGCTATTTATACCCTGCGACCTTAATCCTTGTCTTTATGAATTATCAGAAGGCACTCATCAATTCTGCTTGGTGGGAGCTGACGGTGACATTGGCACTGAACATGAAAGTTTTGGAGTGATTTGTTCAGCAATTTTTTCCTGATAATATACACACATAGTTTCCTCCAAAAAGGCCCTGAAGACTCTAGAACAGCAGCCAAATGACATGGAGGCAGACGCCTAATGCCAAAAGTGCCGCGGTTGTTTCCCTGAAACAAGACATTGTGCAGTTCGTGTTGGCATTCCAGGGGACAGCCGGGGCTGGTAGCCAGAGAGACCCCGGCTGTGCTGATGTCCATCTTGGCACATCACAGCCAATCAGGAAGAGTGGCGGTGAGTGGCAGCCAAGACTGTCTTCCTCATGTTCTCTTACAGCCAGGACTGCTCTCAAAAACACTCAAACCTCCAAAAACTCCAACCCCCAATGGACCAACAGGGTTCATCTGATATCAGCGCAAAACAGCACCACACTCTAACACAGACACCAGGCCGGTAGAGTTAGGCGGGATGAGGCTATAAAAGCAGCCAAATGCAATTCATGATTTCAGCTAGATGAGTCAGTTTTCCTTTTCAAGTTGTATAGACAATATTAAATATAATATATAATAGAGCATCTTCTTGTTGCATCAATGAATACAAAATGTATCCTGTTCCTCTGGGGTCCACCGGACATTAATGGCACAATCCGGCAAAAGATTGAGAACAAGATTGGTTAAATACAATTGTCTATGTGTTTGAACACTAAGATTTTAAAATATCAACAGACTGCATGTGCATCTACTGTAGATATTGCACACATCTGATTCTGCACAAACCTTTCTCCATAGTTTATTAATGCAGAGGCAAGGGTTCAGCTACCCAAAAATGGGGGTGGTGACGTTCCCTTTATAGATGAGTGCAGCGCTACTCACTTCCTGGCGAAACGACAGCCCGTCACTTTCCGGTGAGAACAAGGCATCTGCGCCAAGCCGAAAACAATAGGTTCATCATGCCTAAAAGCTACTGTCTTACATTCCACATCAAACAACAACTAAACAACTGAGTTACGATTTATTTTACTTCTTGTGAACAGATCAATAATCTGTGTGCTATAAATGTAAAACACCTTCCACAAATGCAATAATGTTTTGCAAATATAAAAAGCATCTGCAAATATGCAAACAATTTCCACATATAAAAAGAAAATCTGTGAATAGTATTATTATTTTACAAAAAAAGAAAACCTCCCTCCTCTGTGATTGCCCAACCCCGCCCCTTGTCCTGTGTCAGTTCGCCAGGTCTGCCAGCCATCCCTCGTGTCTAAGTATTCTTTGATTGACTCCGTGTGTTTAGTTTTGTCAGTCTCCAAGCAAGTGCTTTTTGTTTAACATATTTTATCCTCAAGTTTTTAGTTTTTATCCTCAACGTGAGCGTTTTGTGATTAAAAGCTGTTTCTGGTTTCATGCATTTGGGTCCTGAGCCTTGTGTCAATCGTAACATTTAGGCATCACTTTGATATCTGTATCAGTGTTTCCGGCAAATGTATCTCAAATGTCTGGAAAAAAAAACCGTCCTCATCGCAATTTGAATGTATTAATTTAAATGTATTAAAAATAGGCTGATAATAAAACACAATTAAAAGAATATTCTACAATAAAAAAAAACACTGGTTATTATTCTTAATGTGTAGGCCGTATACGGTTGCCTTTATACCTAACAAAACCGTTACATTTGTTGTCATTCAGCCCAACAAAGCGGTGCTCCATCACGATACGACTGAGTAAGATGAGACCGATCGACATAGCAAAACAAGAAAACCTTCACAATTATTTTATGAAACCAAGCAGGTATTAGGACAATACCGACAATGAGAGGGCCAAATGACCTGGACTCACGGAGGAAGAAATAATGTTCCACTCACTCTGCGAGAATTCGGGGGAAAAGAATGGATTCACAAAAGGAGCCACAAACATGAGAATCTCTCCTTGAACACTGTCAGTGCAGCAGTGGAGATCCGTCAGGGCCTTCAAGGTATTCAAAGAAGACCCTGGAACCCTGAGATAAAACAAAAAAATAATCAAATTAATTATATAAATAAAAATGTAAATAAAATGAATAAATGAGAATCGTATCTGTGTTGTTGATCTGTAATATTACAGTGTTACGTTGATTTGGTTGTCTTTCTCGGTCCATGCACTACGCATTTCAGTGGTTTTGTGTTAGAAAATGCAACCAATCAGATATTTTTCTGGGTCTCTGGGAAGAATTTCCTTCAACCACGGTATTCTATATCCTTGATAGAATGCCATAGCCCTTAACTGAATGAGAGCGTACGTTTGGATTGTCAATTTGATCAACCAATCATATATTGATTTGGAGACTTTTGGAGACACAATGATTGATCTACAGCTGTACGAACAGAGACGTAGAGAAACGACCATGCACAACGAAAAGGTGAAAAAAAAACGGGAGATTTTGAATCGTCTGGTCCACTGTGTGATTTTCCTTGGCAAACAGGAGTTACCTTTCAGGGGCCATGATGAGGGCAGATAATCAGCCAATCGTGGTAATTACCTGGAGCCGCTCACATTTTTAGCAGAATATGATCCAAACTTGCATTACTCCAACCTCATCAGCACTGGTAACAACAGAGTTCTTTTCTCCACAGTCAGTCACCTACTTCAGCCTCCTCAAACCCTCCCTCCAGATATCTCCATTGACCAATGTACTGACTTCCTGCAATTTTTTCACTCCAAAATTAACACCATTCACCTACAGCTGGCCTCAGCATGCACCTCCTCAAGTGATCCACCCTGGATGGTTACCACTGGTTCACCACTCATCAGCTCCCTCTCCATCTTCACCCCAGCATTGGAATACACCATCTCAGAGCTCATGCTTAAAGCCAAAACCACCACCTGTAAGCTTGATCCTCTTCCCACCACCCTGGTCAAGGCTTGCCTACCAGCCATATTACCCATGATCACTGACATAATTAACTCCTTCCTCACCTCTGGAATTGTACCCACCACCCTCAAACTGGCTGCAATCACCCCCATCCTCAAAAAACCCGGTACTGACCCAGCCGATCTAAACCACTACAGGCCCATCTCCAACCTACCCTTCATTTCCAAGACCCTTGAGAGGGTGGTTGCCGCACAGCTACAGTCCCATCTTGACACAAACAACCTCCATGAACCCTTTCAATCTGGTTTCCGCCAAAAACACAGTACTGAAACAGCCCTGGTTAAAATCACCAACGACCTCCTCCGTGCAGCTGACTCCGGACTTATCACCATCCTCATCCTCCTTGACCTCAGCGCTGCATTCGATACCATCTCTCACCCACTACTCCTGAACCGCCTGGCTGGCATTGGGATCACTGGTGTTGCACTCTCCTGGTTCTCATCATACCTCACTGACAGACAACAGTTTGTAAAACTCGGTAATCACAAGTCACAAGAAAGTGCTATTTCACTGGGTGTCCCCCAGGGGTCAGTACTGGGTCCACTCCTATTCATCATCTATCTCCTCCCCCTGGGCAAAATCCTCCGTCACCATGAGGTTAATTTTCACTGCTATACGGACGACACACAGGTCTACATTTCCTCCAAACCCACCACTGCCCTGCCCCCCCATCTCCCTCACCACCTGCCTTGAGGACATCAGGAGCTGGATGAGCAGGAACTTCCTGAAGCTTAACAGTAGCAAAACTGAGGCCCTGCTCATTGGCTCCAAATCCACCCTCACCAAGTCACAAAACACCCCAGCACCAATCATCATCCCCATACCATTCGCTGAGTGAAAAGCCTCGGTGTCATTCTGGACGGCTCCCTCTCATTCGCACCACACATAGAAAACATCACCCGCACTGCCTTCTTCCATCGTCGGAACATCTCCAGACTCCGCTCATCTCTGTCCCAACCCAGCACTGAAATCCTGGTCCACTCATTCGTCACATCCCGGATTGATTACTGCAATGCACTTCTGACTGGCCTTCCCAACAAACTCCTCAATAGACTGCAAATAATCCAGAACTCTGCTGCCCGGATCATCACCCGCACCAACTCATCCTACCACATCACCCCATTCTCACTCAGCTACACTGGCTTCCTGTACGCTACCGTATTGACTACAAAAACCTTTTACTCACATATAAAGCCCTCCATAACCTTGCCCCCATCTACATCACCGACCTCCTTCAGGAGTACACCCCCTCCCGCACCCTCCGCTCTTCGTCCGTAGGACTTCTCACCATCCCAAGCTCTCGCCTCAAACCATGGGTGCTCGAGCTTTCAGCTGCTCGGCTCCCAGACTCTGGAACTCCCTGCCACTACACATCCGACAGTCTGATTCCATAACAACATTCAAAACTCAACTCAAAACCCACCTGTTCAAACTGGCATTTTCTTTATAAACTGTACCCTGTATCCTTTTGTGTCCTTCTGTAGTCCATTTACTGTTGTTTGTCTTGTTTTACCCCGGCTGATATTTCACTAAATCCACTGTTTTAATTGTTCCCTATATTGCTCCTATGCCCTGTAAGGTGTCCTTGGGTGCTATGAAAGGCGCCCCCCAAATAAAATGTATTATTATTATTATTATTACTACCATTTGTCCACTTCTAAAGTGTTAATTGGAACCTCGAGTCAAATACAGAACGACTTGATAAGTGCTGTTGCCGAAGTGATGGGTGAGACCATCAAAGAAGAAATAAGTAAAGCACCCTTCGTAGCTTTAATGCTGGATCAAACATCAGAACTCAGCAATGCTGCACAGTTCTTGTTTGTTGTTCGGTTTGCAACAGTGGCGTAAAAGAGAGGTTAGTCAAATTTGAGGATGTGACAGGGAAGAAACGGGCAGAGGAAGTAGCAGCCCGTGCCCTTGGGTTCTTGGAGGAACATGGATGCATGGACAAACTTGTAGCCCAGTGCTATGACGGTGCTGCCGTTATGGCATCGGGGCTGAACGGAGTCCAAGCCAAGGTCAAGGAAAAGATCCCACAGGCAATTTTTATACACTGTTACGCACATGCCCTTAATTTGGTTTTATCTCAAGGTGTAGTTCAAATTAAAGAATGCTGAATTTTCTTCTCACACCTTTCTGGCCTGGCTGCGTTATATCACACAGGCTCCGCCCTCTACTGGACTCTATGGGTACTACTCTCTATCATGCTGTGCGTGCTTTCACCTACTGAGTTACGTAAACGTAGCCGGCCAATCGGGGCGAGCCTACCTGAATGCGCTTGCAGGCCCACAGTATATAAGGCGGCTACGCCCTCCGCCCGCTATCCTTTTTCTCTTCAGCGAGCGTTTTTTTCTCTTCCATTCACGTTCGCCATTCCAGTGGGGCGGATGGCTCCGTTTGCCGTTGTCGGGCACTTCCGGGTCCGGTCCATGGAGGTCCACCGCCCTAGGTGATGACCATGGCGGCGGAGCGCAGCTGCTCCCAGCGGGCAGCAGGCTGGGCAGAGAGCTGAAAAGAGCTCTGTCCCGCTGCCGCGTGACAGGGCGACTGCAAATAAACACGGGTGTGTTGGGCATCTCGCTCATTGCTGGAGATGCCCCCACCTCACCAGATCAGAGCGATTATTTGTAGCTTGATCGGCGGTGTGGCCGCCGCCGTTGCCTGCCGTGTGATATCCCGGTGGGGGGTCACGCCGCTTGGCACTTTCCAAAAGGACCGTGTCGCTCTCCCTGTCAGATGCAGAACAACTGGTCCATGCCTTCGTCTCCTCAAGGCTCGATTACTGCAACGCTCTCCTCATCGGGACTCCTAGCGGGAGCCTTCAGAAGCTCCAATATGTACAGAACAGTGCCGCTAGGATCCTGATGAGGGTGAGAAAATACAACCACATCACACCCGTCCTTCATTCCCTCCACTGGCTTCCCGTCTCATTCAGGATTGAATACAAGATCGCACTACTGACCCATCAATGCATCCACGGGAACGCTCCTCCATACCTGAAGGAACTTCTCACATCACAAACCTCCACACGCAACCTCCGCTCCACAACTAACCATCGGCTTCGCCCCCCGAGGACCAAACTCCGCACAATGGGGGATCGGGCTTTCTGTGCAGCTGCTCATCGCCTGTGGAATTCCCTCCCAGACCACCTGAGGACTCCACAGACCACCTGAGGACTCCACAGACCATTGACGCCTTAAAAAAAGGCTTAAAAACCTTTCTTTTTAAAAAAGCTTTTGATTAAACTTTTGTTTATTTTGTTTGTTTTTATTATGCTTCCTGTAGCACCTTGGGATTGCTGTTAGCAATGAAAGGTGCTTTATAAATCGAATTTATTATTATTATTATCTCCTGGGAGCCCCCGTGTTTACGGAAGGGGTCTTTGGATCGATCTCCTTGGTCACGTGGGTGAGGAGTAGTCGCAGCGTGGCTGCTTCTTGCTCATCCCCAGAGGAAAGAAGACTGTCCCACACTCCCCGCCCCCTCTGTAAACTCCAGTATAGGAGCCAGCAGGTGGGCGCGCGCACGTGAGTGGAATAAACTGAAGTGCTGTCAAAGCACTGTGCGGGTTCAAGAGAGAGTGATGTGTGTGTGAGAAATGCATTCAGTGAAAACGATTGCATTTATCCCAGAGTAGAAGTCATCTCTCTCCACATTTCCACTTTTCACCATAATGTCCGTTTCAAAGAGACGGCATTAGGACACGGGAGCGTGCCGCGGTGCGTTCAAGGACCTCAGTAGAAAATCGGCCCTTTTCTGTGTCAGCCCCCATGCCAAAACTCCCTTTTATGGAAGGTTTGGCAGCGGAGAAGGCCACCAGAAAATACTACAGCTTCTTAGCTGTGGCTCCACAGCTGCTGGCATGTCCCCTGAACACAGTTTTGTGGGGAATGGAAGCCCAGCTGTGTACTGACAGAGTAGATGGGCAGGACACTGAGACTGGGTTACTCAGCTTTGCAGCGTCCCTCCTCCTATTAGAGGCTTTACAATTAATGGACGTCCACTCTCGGGAGATGTACATTAGTGGTGCGGTTACCCAAAGTGACAGACCTAATTTTACCCTTATCTCTGCCCCAGAGTGCACCTAAAATAAGCCGGCATCACAGCACTTTTCAACCCAGGAAAAGGGTTTGAAAGGCGGGGAAAAGTGTTGGAAATAGAGGCAGAGTTTACCCAGAGAGCAGAAATGCCAAAATAACAACCTCTTCCTCAACCTGGAGAAAACAAAGGAGATAGTTGTTGACTGCAGGAGAACCCACTACCGACCCCCTCTCCCCCTGACCATCAACGGCGCTGCTGTGGAGCAGGTGACCAGCACCAAATTCCTTGGTGTGACCATCACTGATGACCTCACCTGGAACAACAACACCACCGCACTAGCGAGAAAAGCACAGCAGCGCCTGTACTTCATCCGGAAGCTCAAACGAGCCGGAGCATCACCCCCCCATCATGCTGTCTTTTTACCGAGGCGCCACTGAGAGCATCCTCAGCAGCTGTATCACGGCCTTCAGGGAGAAGGTTCCGCAGCCTCAGCTCGAACAGCTTCCTCCATCAGGCGGTCAGGATGCTGAACTCTCTCCCCTCCCTCCATCCCTCCCCCTCTCTGACATCTCTCCCCTGAACTCTCCACCCTGCCTCCCACCTTTCCCCTGCCCCAAATGGCCCTGGACTTTATTATTATTATTATTTTATAAAATATTGCCTCATAATGCGGGTAGAGTCCCCTGTCAACTCCCCTCACATTCCTCCAAACTCACATTTGTCAGAGTAAACTTTTTTGAGAACCAGGCAAAAGGGGTGAAAATGAAAAAAGGGATCCGAAAATAGTGCCTCATAATGCGGGTAGAGTCCCCTGTCAACTCCCCTCACATTCCTCCAGACTCACATTTGTCAAAGTAAACTTTTTTGAGAACCAGGCAAAAGGGGTGAAAATGAAAAAAAGTATCCGTATATAGTGCCTCAAACACGGGTAGAGTCCCCTGTCAACTCCCCTTACATTCCTCCAGAGGCAAATTTGTCGGAGTAAACTTTTTTGAGAACCAGGCTGGGGGGTCTTGAGGCACAAAACAAGGCTGACCCAGAGTGCATGGTGAGCGGACACTTCACCTCCGTGTTTGCAGACAGCCGTTTTTTTTCTGAGTGCACCCAAAAACCGGGTTTCCGATTTCGTGCGGACAGTAGTCTAAATTTAATTCTTAAACATTTATCAACGGAAAAGCGGAGATGAAGCCCCGGACACTTTTCCCTTTCTCCGTTGCAACATGCAACGGAGAAGCGGAAAAGCCCCAAACGTATTTTCCCCTTCTCCGTTGATAAATGTTATAAAATTCACTTCAAGCTACAAAAATAAAATTCATTTTAATTATTTTAAAATATAATTGACCGTTTTCTTCACTTTTTCTTTATTTACACGGGTGGGTGCGCATGGCAGGCCGCCTGTGAGCACCCAAATTTGGCCAAAAATTTTAACAAAATCACCCAGAAATGTCACTTTCCTAGCCCAAACAAATATAATACATTTAAATAGTAAAAGGTACAATTGTGCTCCGAATTACCCGGGATTGGATTTATATAGCCCCATGCTAGTGATTAAAAATCATTTTCATGGAAAAAAGTGTTAAAACGCCTGATTAAAGCATACGCAGGACCCCAGTGAGCTCCAGACTATGTGCATTGTTTCAGGGAACCATATTAATGACAAAATAAATCATTTAAATGCAAAAAGAATGATTTAAAATCATTTTAGGGGGAAAAGTGTGGAGAGAACCTCACTTTCCAAGGCGGAAATAGTGATTAAAATGCGGGGAAACTGTCTTAAATATGGACATAGAGTACCCAGAGAACCAGGCTGCTGCAGTGCAGCAGCAGGACAAAGACAACCAGGGTGAAAACATAACATTTTACCGGGGAATAGTGTTCTAAACATGGGTACATTAGTGTTAAAAGTCAGGGGAACTGTTTTAAATCAGGACAAAGACCACCAGGGTCAAAACATAACATGTTTACCCGGGGATAGTGTTCAAAACACTATTGGGAAGTGTTGGGAAAAGTGGTGTAAATAGAGACAGTGTACCCAGAGAGCAGCATGCAGCACCTGGCTTTTCAACCCAGGAATAAGTGTTTGAATCATGGGTAAAAGTGGTGTGAATAGAGACAGAGTGTACCCAGAGAGCAAGCTGTGCAACACCTGACTTTTTAAGGCAGGAATAAGTGTTTGAAAGGCGGGGAAAAGTTGTTTGAAATAGTCTGATACTACCAGAACTCATCACTGCACTTTACAAGGCAGAAATAATGTTTAAATGGTCGGGAAAAGTGTTTTTAAATGTCTGGAAGAGAGTTTTAGCCTGTCATTTTGCACGATATCATTTAACATTGAACCTCTCCTGGAAATGCACAGAATATGTACATTTTCAGGAGAGGGTCAATGTTAAATGATATTGTGCAAAATGACAGGCTAAAACCCAGGAATAAGTGTTTGAAAGGCGGGGAAAAGTTGTTTAAAATAGTCTGATACTACCAGGGGCTCATCACTGCACTTTACAAGCCAGGAAAAGTGATTGAATCCTGGGTATACATTTTTTTAAATAGTCTGATACCTCCAGGGCGCATCACCGCACTATACAAGCCAGGGAAGGTGCCTGAATCCTGGGTAAACATTGTTTAATTGTTTAAGTGTTTTTAATGTATGGAACAGTGTTTTGTCACTTTCAAAACTCTCCCGTCATTGGCCGGAGAAATGGGGTCAATTTTGTATTACATCTGACCGTTAATATTCCAGTGAGACGAAGTACGTCCAATGGCCGGAGGGATCTCATGTTAATTTTGTCCAAAAACCGGAGCATTCCCTTGCTCTGGGATAAATGCAATCGTTTTTACTGAATGCATTTTACACACACATATCACTCTTGAACAAGAGTTACACTACGTAACCCACTGTTCTTCTGCGGAGGTCCCTGAACGCACCGCGGCCACTCTCACGGGGGCCGCGCCTCATAATGGGTGTCCAATTAACATCGTATGAAAACGGCCTTGCCGATCTCAACGAGACATTATGGGAAAATGTGGAATTGTGGAGAGAAATTACTCTTACTCTGGGATAAATGCAATCGTTTTTACAAAATTTATTTTTCACACACACATCACTCTAGAACTAGGGTTACAATACGTAACCCAACGTTCTTGCAACAGGGCCTCTTTTCGACTTCCTGTTGAAAGGAAACCTATCTCCTCCCAGGATGATAGATTTGCCTCTCTATTGCCCCTGAATGGAGTAAGAGTCATCTCTCTCCACATTCCACATATCCCCATAATGTCCGTTTCAAAGAGACGGCATTATGACGACGCGCACGCCCCCCCCCCCCGAGAGCGGGCAGCGGTACGTTCAGGGACCTCAGTGGAAAATCGGCCGTTCTTTTTCTCTGAGTGAAAATTGCATTATAGAAAAACGGCCCCTTCTGTGTCAGCCCCCCATGGGTCAAACTTCCTTTTATGGAGGGTTTGACGGCGGAGTGGGCCACCGCAGCTGATTGCACATCCCCTAACACAATGTTATGGGGAATGGAAAGTCAGTTGTGGATGGACAGGACACTGAGACTGGGTTATTCACTCCAGTTTTGCAGCATCCCTCCTCCGTTCAGAGGCATGAGAGAGGCAAATCTGTCATCCCAGGAGGAGATAGGTTTCCTCTCGGCATGTGCACTCTCAAGTCAGAGAGAAGGGGCACTATTCCCTGTACTTCCTGGTTCCCAAGAAGACAGGAGAATTCAGGCCCATTCTGGATCTTCGATGCCTGAACCAGAACATTGCATGCTAGAAGTTTCATATGTTAACTATGAAACAGTTACTGGGACTCGTGCAGCCAGGCGATTGGTTCACAACCATCGGACCTGAAGGACTCTTACTTTCATGGCAAAATTGCTCCAAAACACAGAAAGTATTTGCGTTTTGCCTTCCAGGGGTAGCCTACGAGTACAGACTGCCGTTCGGCTACTCCCTATCCCCACGCACGGTCAGCCACGGCGCTGCAGCCGCTGCGGGACCATGGCATGAGGGTGTTCTTTTATCTGGACGACCTCATAGTCATGGCCAGGTCCAGGGAATGGGCAATGTTTCACACAGCCCAATTGGTCAATTGGAAGAAGAGCTCCCCCATACCTCACCAGCAGGTAGAATATCTGGGGGTGATGCTCGATGCAGGCAGACTACGTGCCACCCTGACGGAAAGCAGACAGGCATCCCTGCTGCGGGCTGTCTGCAGGCTGCGTCAGGGGGCGACGGTGACAGCTTTGATCATCATGCAGACTTTGGGTCTCATGACGGCTGCTCACTCCGTAGTGCCACTCGGACTGCTGCATGCACGTCGCATGCAGAGGTGGTTTACCGGCCTTCGTTTAGATCACAAGACACAAACGACGTCTGGTGACCATCCCCCCCTCAGTAGAGAGCAAGCTCCGATTCTGGGGGTCCCCAGAGAATCTGCGAAGGGGAGCTCCACTGGGACGAGTGGCCTCCTATATCACAGTCTTCACAGACGCTTCAGTGACAGGATGGGGGGGGACATGCCTAGAGAGAGCTATAGGTGGTTGCTGGCCTCCGACAGGGGCTCGGCACAGCAACCTCCTGGAGCTGCAAGCAGTGATGTTGGTCCTACAGCACTTCAAACCCTTAATACAGGGCAAACATGTGCTAGTGAGGAGCGACAACCGCACCACAGTGGCGTACATCAACAGGCAGGGCGGAGTCCGCTACACAGCCTTGTTGACCGCAGCAGAAAACCTGTGGTTGTGGGCTTCACAGATTGTGTTGTCTCTAAGGGCCCTGAACATCCCGGGACGGGAGAACAGGGGGGCCGACCTCATGTCAAGAGGCGGACCCCTGCCAGACGAGTGGAGGCTTCACCCGGAGGTGTTGAAGCAGGTCTGGACTCAGTTCGGAAGGGCAGAGGTGGACCTGTACGCCAATCGGCGCAACAGCCACTGTGCCCTGTGGTTATCCCTGGCCCGGTGGGACAATCCGCCCTTGGGGGTGGACGCATTTGCACACGAGCATGGCCAAGAAAGCTGCTTTACGCCTTTCCACCGCTGCACCTTATCCCCCCCCTCCTGGAGAGGGTGAGGCGGGAGCAGCTGTCAGTCATCCTGGTGGCCCCAGATCGCCGTCTGGCGCCGTGGTACACGGGGGTAACACAGATGATGGTGGGCCAGCCCTGGGCTATTCCTTAGGTCTGGGGAGCACTGTCTCAGGAAGCAGGTGCAATAAGGGCGTTACCCACTCTGGGCCAACCTCTCCAGGCTTGGCTCCTTCTCGTCGTCTGTGCTTGCCGAGGCAACGCATGACTGGTGAGAGGTGGGGTGGCTGTGGGTCAGTAGATATCTGACCCCCCCCTGGACATAATGCGCTTGTGTTTTTTCCCGTGCTCCTTAGGGAATCGGGAGACATGGTGCACATACAGGGCCTATGGGCAGGCTGGGAGAGCCTTCGTCACTATTGTCCATGCCCACTCTACACGGAGCGTGTGTGAGTGTGGGGGACGTGGTGCACTTATGTTTTCCCATGCTCCTGAGGGACCTGGGGAACATGGTGCGCGGTAGGCTCCAGACGGAGTCCCCGCACTATTTTTCCTTGCACACTCTACACGAGGTAAGCGTGTGTGAGTGTGCCTTATCCAAGCTGCGGCCCGAACTTCTCCACGGTTACATCCGGATGGGAGGAGGTGGGGATGTAGTGGATATTAGCCAAAAGCCAGTCAGGGACGGTGTGGTGGGTCGATGTTGTTGGACGACAGGGCGTTTATACATCGGGGCTCCGCCCACTGTACCCATAGAGTCCAGTAGAGGGCGGAGCCTGTGTGAAATATAACGGGGGATTACGTATTGTAACCCTAGTTATATAAGCACAGGCGGAGCCCTCTACCTGGGGGCCCTTTCTTTCCTAGGGCGCTCGCTGAAGAGTGTGAAGGATAGCGGGCGGAGGGCATAGCCGCCTTATATACTGTGGGCCTGCGCATTCAGGTAGGCTCGCCCCGATTGACCGGCTACGTTTACATAACTCAGTAGGAGAAAGCACGCACAGCATGATAGAGAGTAGTACCCATAGAGTCCAGTAGAGGGCTCCGCCTGTGCTTATATAACTAGGGTTACAATACGTAACCCTAGTTACGTTCTTTTCTAAATTGGCAAAACGAACGCGGCTGCTTGATGAAATATGTCAGAAGCAACTGCCACGAGTGGCATCAACCAGGTTGAATTTTGCATCAAGGTTGGAGTGCACTGTGTTTGAAAAGAAGGATGCTCTTAAGGATCTGTTTGATGACATAGTTGACCACCACGAGGAATTTGATGATTCTGCCATACTCTGTGCTGATGGCTACCTATCAAACCTGGGCAACTTTGAATTTGGCTTTTTCCTTTCAACTTTTTACGGAATATTGTCTACAGAAGTTCCAGTTGTGATAGACACGGTTCGCCACTGCAGTGCAGTGACCATATTTTGGCGGTGCTCAGCAAATCACAAAGACAGGCCACTGCCAGAAGGCTTATGAAACTTCAAACAAGAAGCTCTGCTCCCAGCTACAGGTTGTATTCCACATGGTTAAAAGAAACATTGCATGTGATCAGTACCAACGGTTGACTGAGCTATTGAGAGCCGTTAAGCTCAGATTGTCAGGATATATATACCAGCACAGCGACTCCATTGATGACATGGAAAAGGCAATAGAAGACATCATGATTAAGCAACGGAATGCAAAATATGCAATATCTGGCAATATATAGGCCTAAAGCTGACATTTTTTGGGTTAACAGTAAAGGGTTACTCTTAACACAAGTAGACACAAATGATGCCGTAGGCAAACATGATTTGTGATTACCTGTAAAGTCAATGCAAAGACGCAGATATACGCAAAAGTCTGTGTATGTAAAAGCTGATCCACAGACACAGAATTGAGATCCAAAAACAATTATTTTTTGGCAACACCAGCGCAAAGGGCAAAGTATAGATGAGAGCAACCCATACGGATACATTTCCCTATGTCATGGACCTTTTTTGGGTGAAAATATTCTTTGTCATTTGAATGGCGGTAAATACATATTCTGAGGTCATCAATTCCAAACAATTAGGAATATCGTGCAATTTTTTGTATCTACAAGGAGCCGAATTACAATGTTCAGTAAGGCAAGAAATTAAAGAATGTCATTGGAGATCATTGATAGGCACCGATAAATAGTCCAATTAAAAGCAATAGAGGATCGATATCCTGTCAGTTTGCCAGTGGACAATGGCTGTCCTTGGCTTGTGAGTGTTTTATATTCTGATGCAGCCTCTACTTGGCTCCGATGATGATGGCTGCCGTGTCTTTGGCTCCAATCCAACTCACCATCACCAAAACAGCTTGACAGCAGCTCTTCATCCTCCACAGGTTGCAGAGGTTCAGGATGGACTCCAGGATATAGAGAGTATCCTGACCTTCTAAAGGTGCACCATAGAGAGTATCCTGACCTTCTACAGGTGCACCATAGAGAGGATCCTGGCCTTCTACAGGTGCACCATAGAGAGGATCCTGACCTTCTACAGGTGCACCATAGAGAGGATCCTGGCCTTCTACAGGTGCACCATAGAGAGGATCCTGACCTTCTACAGGTGCACCATAGAGAGTATCTTGACTGGCTGCATCACGGCCTGGAATGGCAGTTGCAACGCCCTCAACCGTAAGACTCTACAGAGGGTGGTGAAAACTGCACAGCACATCACCAGGACAAAGCTGCCATACATGGAGGACCTCTACTCCCAGCGGCTCAGGAAGAAAGCCCTCAAGATTATCAAAAACCCCAAACCCCAGCAACAGACTGTTATATCTCTCACAGGCTCCGCCCTCTACTGGACTCTATGGGTACTCCCCTTGATCATATCATGCAAGCATTCATCCACTGAGACTTCTATAGACGTAGCCGGCCCCGGGGCGGGCCTACCTGAATGCGCGCGCATCGCACCGCATAAAAGGAGGTCTCGCCTCCTGACTGTCATCCCTTTCTCTTCAGCAAGCAAGAGAACAACTGAGTAAAGAGAGACGGAAAGAGAAAGTAAAAAAATGGACTCACCATTGTTGGAGCAGCGACCATGCCCTTCGTGCCTGGGCGTAATTGCAGGCGCCGACCTCCACCGTCAATGAGTGCCTGGGGTCTGAACACGCGGCAGCCAACCTGGGCCCGCTTCCGGCCTGCAACGCCTGCCGCCTGATCCCTCGGCTCAGCCGCCACCAGCGGCTGGAGCAATTAGAGGAGTGTCATGTCTCGCCGGCGGAGGACCCAGACCTCGAGGTGGTGGATATGGAGGCGCACGATGAGGGAGTGCCCTTCGTGTTCGCCAATGCTAGCGGACCGGATGGGCACGCTCGTCGGGGAGAGGGACGACGACGACGACACTTCCGGCGGCCGCCAAGAAGGCCCGCAGCACAGGTCTATGCGGCAGACGTCCCAGCAATGATGACTATGGCGGCGGAGCGCGTAGGCTTACCGCTCCCCCCACCGCTGCGAGGCCGGTGAGCCGCCTACGTCAGGGCTTCTACGGCCCGGCTTCTACGGCCAGGCCCGTCCGGCGCAGCCGGCATTCGTTTCGCCCCCCCTGCCAGACATCTGGCGGTGCTGAGGCGACGTGGCGACAGCCACTTAGGACGAAGGCTCCAGTGGCAACATGGGCTGGAATCCTCAGGGTGCAGGGCCACTCGGACACTGAGTGTCCCGGTGTGCCCCCCCTGGGTGAATCACCATCAGCCGGGTGGGCAGAGGGGAGAAGGCCCCTGCCCCCGCGTGACCGTGAAATCCTCGAACATCTGGATAAGATGTTAAGGCTCGGAGCGCAGATGGCGGCGGTGGCCAGTAATCTTTGGCGTGTTGGGAGTCTCGCTGATCACCCCTCAGCAGGACATCCCCGCCTCACCGCCTACGGACGGGAGTGATTACTCGGACTGCTGCGTGGGCCAGATGAATAATCTGGTCCACGGTATAGCTACCGCAGCCGGTCGTGTGATATCCCTGGCCACCATGGCGTTGGGTCACGTGTGGCTAGGTTTGACCGCACTGACCAAGAAGGACCGAGATGATCTCGTTGGGGCCCCCGTTTCCACGGAAGGGCTCTTCGGGTAGATCTCCTCGGTCACCCAGCGTTTTAGTCGCTTGGAGGAAGAGAGGGCGCAGCTCAGCCGCATGCTGCCGCTGGCTCTTCCTCAGGCCCCTCCTCAAGGGAGAGAGCGCCTGGTGGTGGTAAGGCGGAGAGAGAGAGAGAGGCGCCGGTACAGAGCCCCCGTGGCTCCCGTTGCTCCCTCTGCCTCCGCGGTCCGTCCTGGAGAACCGGCCCAGTACCGGCACTCACGGGGACAGGCTGGCCGAACCCGACGGGCTCCCGCTCCAGTTCCCACTCCGCCTCAGCGAAGGGGTGCTGGGTGTGGTGCACCGTCCTCCAGGAGCTGACTGGCGGCGGGAGGAAGCGTCCCGGCGGAGAGGGTCACCTTCTCCATCCAGGACGCGAGGGCAAATCCTGCCTCCTCCCTGTATGACCCATCTGTGGCGACACGCTCATCTTTTTTACAAAATAAAAATGATTGCCTGTATCCCAGTTTGAGTGTCTTTTCTCGCCACACAGGTTGGGGAAAGCCTTTCCCACGGGGGTCCGTACACACTCTACACGGGGCTGTGGCTGTGTCAACAGCCTTATTTAACGGCGTGAGTGTGGAGGATATATGCACGGCGGCGTCTTGGTCAATGCAAGGCCCCTTCATAAAGTTTTATCTCTTGGACATGTCTGTCTCCTTTTCATTGTCTGTGCTTGCTGGGGCAACACAGGACTGGTGAGGAGGGAGGGGGGCTGTGGGTCAGTGGGCATCTGACCCCCTCCCCGGCCGTAATGCGCGCACTGGGCCCATAGGGGCCGGAGGACTCTTTTCCCCTGCTTTAGGGCATGAGGGGGGAGCCCTCCACGTCATAGTCCATACACATATACAGACACGCTTCACGAGGTAAGCGTGTCTGAGTGTGGGACATGGGGCACTTGCGCTCTCCCCGTGCTCCTTAGGGACTCAGGGGAGGTGGTGCATAGTTCACCCCCCCCGCCCATAGGTGGACGGAGAGAGTCCTCAGCGCTGTTTTCCGAGCACACTTTTGCGAGGTAAGCATGTCAGAGTGTGCTATGTCAGCCGCAGCCCCGACTTCTCCACGGTTACGACCGAGGGAGAGGTGAGTGAGGCGCAGCGGCTGTTAACCAGAAAGCCGGTCAGGGACAGTGAGATGGAACAGTGTTGTTGTTGTTGTTGGACGACAGCGCGTGTATACAGGCTGTGAGAGATATAACGAGGGGTTACGTATGGTAACCCTTGTTATATAAGCACAGGCGAAGCCCTTTACTCGGGGGCCCTGTTTGTCCTATGCTGCTTGCTCAAGAGAAGTGTACAGATGTAGCACCTCATTTCGGACGCCCCTACCCATGTGGGCCCGTGATCGGCACGGGGTGGGCCCCTGCTGAAAGGAAAACCCCCCGCAGGACTTGATACACCCCCTTGATAAATAAATTAAATTATAATGAAACCAGCTGCAATGGATCATGGATCCACCAGGGGGAGCAGTGATTAAAAAGCTGCCACACTGGAACTCATGTGAAATAAACAGCTGATAGATCTACAGTAGAGGTATCTGATATAGCGGATATTTGCTAAGATCCATATGTCATGGATAGGATCATATTCTGTGCTAAATAAGAGACATGTAATCATTTACAAAACATCACCATGTTTTTATTTAACAAAATAATGTTGTTTAATCCACGTTGGCGTAAGTAAAAAACCATCGGTTTCTTTTTTCATCAGGAAATGCAGACCGGCTCAAACAAACGATTTTGAATCATCATCCTTACGATCATTTAATGTATCATATGTTCGCCGAATTGACATGAAAGCACTAACAAATATGGTTTAATCCACGTGAGTTTACAACTACAAAAATAATCGGTTTGTTTTTTTATCACATCCGACGGGAGGAAATGCAGCCCGGCTCTCACTACCAATTTTTAATCCTAATTTAATCATCATCTTCACGATCATTTATGTTGGCCGAATTGACATGAAAGCACTGACAAATATGAATATACTGTAGTCAACTTCATTAAAACGTGCCCAAACTCAGTAATTCACTAAAAAGAGGTTTATTGTTAATGAAGCCTTGTCATCTCACCATGGGCCAACGGGCTATAATATTATACTGTATTATTAGTGTTTAATATTACTGCTATAACAATCACACATTGAGTTCATTGTTGTGCAATGTTAAAATCAGACCGTTTTTTTTTAAATAGTCTGAATGAAATGGCAGCTCTCAAGTAACCTGTATAACCTGTTTTAATAATTATAACTTTGGCCCGTGTTGGGTTGAAGCACCCTTCAGTGGTTGAAGGTTCGAGCCCGCTCCGCGCCGTTCGTTTGATGAGTGGTCTACTATAAAAAGGAAGGGCTCAGACGCAGCGATATGAGGTTTAACAATAAGCTGATTTAATGGTAAAAACAACAGTACAATATAACGAAGTACTTCGGGCCTTGGTTCTTACTACCGTGCGATGTACGTATCAGACAGTCAGACAGAACAGAGGCCCCGAGTGTACAGAATTCATAATATTTATGCCCACAAACGGAGAGGTGTGGGAGAAGTTGTGTCGGTTGCTCCTCCCTAGGTGTTCATCCATTGGTGGACTCACTCCTGGGCGAATCAGAGTGAGTCAGCCATTGACGAGGTCTAAACAGCGAATCAGAGTGAGTCAGCCATAGGTGTGGGAAGTTTGGATCTCCTGCGCCGCCGATCAGTCCCAGGTCATCTTTTATGGCAGCCATAAAATAAACAATTCTGGGTTGAACGGGGGTGAGGTACCAATCCTTATCTTCGTTTATCCTCAGCACCTGGCCGTACCACTCCGCATCCCAATCTTTCTCTCAGTACAATCTCTGCATAGACTCAATGGTGTCAGTTTTATTACCTTTCTCCTGCAACCCCCCATGCTCCTATCCGGCCCATTAAAAACCCGGGGGGGGGGGCGACTGGATCCTCTACATTCCTAAGTCAACGCACACACAATTGACCACATCAAACAAAACAAAATAAGAACACTTGGTCTAGTTTCATAAGTATACATTTTACACAGACAAAGTTATAATTATTGAAACAGGTTATAATTATTGAAACAGGTTATATAGGATATACAGGTTACTTTAATCCCCCTTTTGATCTCACCTCAAGAGATCAATTCACACAAAGCATTCGACACATAACCACTGTCATTCTTTTCTACTGCGTCTGTCCCCCAACATTATATAAATCCATCAGAAGCTGGGATTTAGATTACTTTAAACCTTCGGGAACTGCCCACCATAACAACCTCTTATGACAGTGGAGGGAGACCAAAGTATATTAAAACTGCGTCCTTGTCTGCTGAGTCATCATGCTGTCCTCTCCTTCCGATGCATAAGCCAACAAGGGCATTTGGAGGGACCGCTTTTCCTTCAATGGTGGAACTGATGAATCTAACACACAATGAGC
This sequence comes from Dissostichus eleginoides, assembly GCA_031216635.1. Classification (NCBI taxonomy): domain Eukaryota; kingdom Metazoa; phylum Chordata; class Actinopteri; order Perciformes; family Nototheniidae; genus Dissostichus; species Dissostichus eleginoides. The sequence continues at coordinate 610,047 of CM062270.1, read as the reverse complement.
GGATACAAGGCACACAACAACAACCACATGTTACTACATGTTACCATAGCACACAACCCCAAAGATAGTTCGGGGATACGGGTGAACAGGCGGTGGCCCCTACAATAATAGTAGAGACCACCCCTGGCCCAATGTCCTATACTAGTACCAGACACGGTGTGGTTACACCAATCCGCAGAGATATTTCCTAGGTCAAAACGCAGAGATTTTTGGACCATGGTGAAACATGTGTACCCACCGGCGCCTCTGTTAGGCGTGAATGGGCCTGTCCTAGTACCATTGTCAATTGGAGGGAAAACCTTGGCCAGGGTGGTGCAGTTAGGTGGGCTAGCCATCTTGGTCAGTTGTAACATACAGTTGTAACCCCAGGTATCTGTGGAAAACAGGGGCGCAGGGTCAGTGACTAATTGCGGGCGGGCTGTAGCACAGGCTAGGCAATCCCCTGCCATTTGTCTTGGCTGTTCGGACAACCCATTTTAGCCATAAATTGTCATCTATGTATCCTGTGGCCATTTGGATGATGTCTAGAGGTTGAAGTTGGCTATAATCCCCCGTACATTTATCCGTACATGTGACTTTAGACAAGTATTTAACCTTAGATGCTCCCTGACGACGGTTTTGCACTCTCTTTGGTATAACTTTAATTTCGAAGAGGCCTTGTGGCGAACCCTTTCCTGCATGTACCGCGAGGACATAAAGTCCAGCGGTCGGAGAGCAGACACTTTAGCGTGAGCACCGGATTACAAAACCTGGGGAGCACGGGACGTCGGGTTTCTCCTCACCACGTTCATTCTATATTTGAGGGATCTAACAATTGCCGCTGATCGTAAGATGGCGTGTATCCCCAGTCATCAGACCCGAATTTGCTAGGAACTGGACCAGGACTCGCAGGCACAACCGTAGGTGTATGTGAGGACAGATAGGGGGCCGCTTTGGCAAATGCACTGCCTCTGTAAGTGTAAGGATCGCCTTTGACCCTATCTGTGACGCTTCTGTTACATACCGCAGGGGCTAAGCAGACGTATTTGGCTAGGTAGGAATATGTCCTGTCGAGGTTTCTGCAGGGGGCAATTTTACACAGGTCTATTTGTATTATTCCATCACTACCTGCTTGGAAAGTGAAGGTTTGTTTAGGAGGCATTTTGGTAACTTTTACCTCATATTTCGCCCGTTTGACCCTAGTTACGGACTCCTTTGGCGGGGGAATGGAGTCTGGGTGGTCAATGGAATCAGTCAAAACAAAAATAACGGTAACGGTGATGATCGTGACCAGAGACATCCCTAGCAACCATCTCCAACTCCCATACATGGTTAGGTTGTTATTTTCAATGTAACACAACAACAAGGGTTATTTCTGTTATTAATAATTGGAGATTTACTAGGACGCAAGGAATTAACACTCAATCAAATAATAAGGCTATTCGCGAATAGGCCATATAACTAAGGATGGTGTTCAAGATACAAACAGTGTCCCAAGTAAACCACGATTCCCACTAGCAGAGTACACCAACAAACAATAAGGAAGTGTAATCCACAGTCTGTCATTATTGAGTACCTTTAATCAGTGGTCCGTGTTATTGTAATTAGGTTCTTCTGAATACAATGCTAAAATCTCCTAAGGAGATTCTTAAAACAAGGGTGTAAAATAGTACCCTGTAATGGTAAATACTGTGCTCCCGGAACCTGTTAAATATAAGGTTCAGTAAAACCTGTTAAATAGAAGGTCTGGTGATTGGGGAGACTTTCACTGCCCTTTAACTATAGGGCTAACCTCTCGTTATATATAACCTAATACTCTTATTAGAAAGAGGCCCTATAGGTGGGCATAAAAATGCTGCTACTTATTGGAAAGTGCCCCTAAAGGTGGGAGTAAAAAGTCGGGTCCTATATGGAGTCGTGTGTTTCAGGGTCGGGGTCCCGTAGACTCGTGTCCGCCTCCTCGCGCCGTAATCTCCTTTCCAAGATCGCCTGTTGTTACCTCTGTGTCTTTGTCCTGTCATCTGTTGTGTGGGTCGTTGCTTCTGCTGGGCTGTCGTCGTCAGATGTGTCGTTCTCTCGTCCTGCTGCAGCGATGTCAGTTCTGATGTCGTCTAACGTCCTTGCTGGAGGTTTTCCAACGGCGCACTGGCTCCAATGATACCACGTTTCCCCCTTCCTTCGAGGCGAACTGCATGTGATGTCCTCTGAGTCACTCTGTGCGGGCCGATGAACCTTGGGTTGAGCCACTTCGGACGGATGACCTTCAGCCAGATGAATTCTGCGGTGTTAGCCTCGTGCTTCTCCGGTCCCCCTTTGGCGTCAGCAACCTGGGTGGAGAAATCTGATACCAAGCCCTTAAGTTGCTGGTAGTATGGTTTGCTATCCATCTCTTCTACTTCTTTCCCTACTGCTAATGCTCCAGGTCCAGGAAACTGGTGACCATGTGTTAGCTCAAAAGGAGAGAAGCCTGTGCCTCTGTTTACAGAACTGCGAAGGACAATACGGCCAAAGGTAGTGCGTCTAACCAGTTCATGCCTGTGGCATCACAGGCCTTACTGAGCTTCTGTTTGATACTGATTCATTCTTTCTACCTTTCCCTGCGACTGTGGATGATACACTGATCCAAAGTTGTGTCTGAGTCCAAGGGACTTCTCAACTGTCTGCAAATGATGATTCTTGAAATGGCTGCCATTATCTGACCTCACCCTTCTGGGGAACCCATGTAGGGGGATGTAATGAGTGATAAGAAACTTGATCACTGAGTCTGCATCTTCCCTGCGACATGGTATGGCCTCTGGCCATCCTGTATATGCATCTACCACCACTAGGAGATACCTGAACCCTCTAACCTTATCAATCATATCTGTGTAGTCAATGATGATTTGTTTCCGGCCATTTTAGGTAAAGGAAACTTTCCTGGTGAGGCTTCACTGTTGCTCTGATGTTGTGGGTGAGGCAGATTACACATTCTTCCAAATGGTTCGCTATCATGTCAGGTAAGTATGGGTGCCACCAATGCGTGAGATGTCTGTCCATTTGAGTTTTACCACAATGAGGGGCCATGCGCTTCTTTTAGCATGGATCTATCCACTCTGGGGGTAGAACTGGTCTACCGTCTGGAGAGTACCAAATTCCTTCTTGTTTGTAGCCCCCCTTTCCAAACCATAGTGTTTTCTCTTGCGGGGAACCTGCCTCCTGTGCTACCTTGAGAGTGTCATCAGTGACTGCTGGGAGTAACTCTGGTGCTTTGGTAACCAACATCTGGAAATGTGGTAAGTACCTGCTTGTCTTTGGCTGCTCTGTCTGCTGCATTGTTTCCCCAAGCTAAGAAGTTATCAGCTTTGTTATGGCCTTTACATTTTAGCAATGCTAATTTGCTTGGTAACATTACTGCTTCGCTAGCTTTTGATGTCTTTTTCATGTTAATGGGAACATTGGTGAAGTTACAAATCCTGCTCTCATCCACTGGCGCATTTCAACATGAATTATTCCATGGACATAATGAGTCTGTGTAGATGTTAACTTCCTTTCCATCTGATAGTTCTAACGCTGCAGTGACTCCTTATTTCTGCCAACTGTGCTGAGACTCTCCTGTTACCCTTTCAGCTCTTTCTCAAACTCTCTTATGCCTGTCTGACTTACCACTGCATAGGCTGCTGGAGCCCATGGATGGGTGCCTAAAGCAGCAACCATCTGTGAATAAGTTTTCTGCATCTGGGATTGGTTCCTCCCTGAGATCCACTCTCAACTTCACATCCTGTATGACCTTGTCCTCACATCGTGTGGTTCTCCACGCCCTTGTCGCTCTTTTTTTTTTTTTTTTTTTGTTTCTTTTTTTTTTTTTTTTCTCTGTTTCTGCGCTATTCACCCTCATGTGAATAGGTTATGTGTGCTTCTGTCAAAGTTTTCTCAAGTCTTGTCTGTCTGGTGGATGACATGGTGAATGCGCTGGAGTTAACAAATGAGACAATGCTGTGTGTTGTCAAAACTGTCAATGGGTGCTGCATCACGATGTGTGAAATTTTGTTTAAAATCCGAGCTGTTCCTGCTGCATGTCGTGTGCATGGAGGTTCTCTGTTTTCCACTCTATCCAGTGTTATGCTAATGTACATCAGTATTGACCTACATCCCCCCTTTTTCTGAAATAGGATTCCGTTTACGGTATTCTCATTCTCAGAAATGTCAAGGAAGAAAGGCAACATGTATGATGCAGAAGCCAATGCTGTTACCTGGGACATGGATTGTTTCAGAGAGATGAATGCTGATTCTGCTGTCTGAGTCCAGTCAAGTGTTGCTGTCAAGTTTCTGATACCTTTGTCGTTGATCAGAGCTCTGAGCTCTGCAGTCCTTGGGTTGTACTCAGGTATGTAATGTCGGCTGTAGCCTGTCAGGCCCAGAAAAGATAACATGTCTTTTACAGTCTTAGGTTTCGGGTGGCTCAAAATGAGCTCCTGGTGTGATGCTGACATGCCTGTACCTGCCGGAGAGATGAGCCTGCCCAAAAATGCAACCTCCTTGCGGGTACACTGCAGTTTCTTTTTGGATACCTTGAACCCTGTTGTGTGCAGGCGCACCAGTAAATTACGAGTGGCTTCCAGACAAGAGGCTGCTGAAGGGGCTGCAATAAGCAGTCATCCACATATTGTATCAAAACCACTCCCTCTGGTAATGAAACCCCGTCCAACTGTTCCCTCAAAACTTTATTGAAAATTCCTGGGGATAAACTGAATCCCTGAGGAAGTCTGGTGTACTGCAATCTCTCTTTGTCAATGGTAAATGAGAAAATCGGTCTCATTTCCTCTGCCAATGGAATGCAGAAGAAAGCATTTGCAAGATCAATACATGTAAACCACGTGTGCTCTGGAGTAATGTTGCAAATGGCTGTGTAGGGATTTGGAACTGGTATCAAAGGAGTAGTAGTGATAGCGTTGATAGCTCTAAGATCATGTGCCATTCTGTAGTCCCCATTGGGCTTGTGTACTGGTAAAATAGGTGTGTTCCAATCACTGTGGGAGGGTTCCAAAACGCCTGCCTTCTTAAGACCTTCCACTGCCTGGGTCACCCCTTCTCGAGCCAACGATTTTAACGGGTACTGAGAGAGATGAACCGGAAGTTCCGTATCAACAGTGAAGGTAATTGGAGCAGCTTTTGAACAAAAACCCACGTCATGAGAGTCGCTTGACCACAAGTCAGGAGGGAGGTCACGTATCATGTCTGCTGTAAATGGATGATCTGTTTTCTCCCTACCATGATGTCTGTCTACCTCGTGCCTTTCCATAAAGATGCATTCCTGTGTCTGAATCTTAAGTGCATAGGCGCTGTGTGAAGGAGAGAAGGTAAGTGATGCTATCTGTGTGGGCTCCCAGTCCTCACCTCTAACAGTGCTTTGACCATGGGACCCAGTTCTTTGGCTTCGTAACCTTTCCTAATGGCTAGGGAAATGTGTGGGGTGGCTTCAGAAGACATACGGTACCAATATTGTTGTTCGTCAGTTAGATCAATTGCTGCGGCTACCCCTGCTTGGCCAATATATAACTTTACTGCCTCTACCTCCCACTTAGCCATTGCTACCTCTGCATCAAAGGCATAGGCGTAGGTTTGGTCATCCTGTCTATCATAGTACAGAGTAAGATGGGGAGGGTCAGGAGGAGGGCCGTAAGGGCGGAGGAGATTGATCCAGGGCTTCCACTGTTGAAAGATAGAAAAAAGTCCGTGGTTCTCCTGTGGCCGGTCTAGCAGGCCCCAGTATATAGTTGCATACTGGGTAGCCTCTGCGGCTGTAGACTGGGATATCATCATCTGGGAGCCTGTTCTGATTGTGGACAATGAACAGTTCAACTTAGTACCATCGGGAAATGAAATGATGAGACCATCAGGGGAACAGAGGATAGAGGCATTGGCTTTGATCAAAACGTCTCTGCCCATGAGGTTGGCCGGACTTTGGGGTGCAAGGATGTACTGATGGAAAAAGACCTGGCCTGCTATTTAGTGGTCAGCGGTGTTGAGAGCGGTACATGTTCTATATGTCCCGAAAACCCCATGACTGCGACAGTATCATCTGAACTGGATTTGTCGAATTTAGGAGTGTTGATAGTAGAATATCGAGCCCCAGAATCGACCAAAAACGGCAGTGAAATCTGCTTAACAGTCATGTTCATGTAAGGATCCGCCAGGCCCGTACATTCTGGGTTCCCTGGGCCCCCTCATTGTGGGTAATACCCCTTCTCCGGATCATACTGCACGTACTGTCCACCAGGGATCGCCACTGCGTTCGGAGCCATATGTCCATTCTGAGCTTGACCCTGTTGTGCTACCCCATGGTTCTGCTGGTAATACTGCATGTCTTTTCTGGTTCCTTGTCCGCCACTTTGTCCCCCTTGTCCCCCTTGTCCCTTTCCTCTTTGTGGTGGTGGTGCGCCATGCGGGCACTCCTCCACCAATGGTCAGCTGACCACACGTGAAGCACACCCTCTGGGCTGTTGGTCCTTTGAACCCCCTTCTGGGAGCTCCCCTACCCCCACCACCCCTCTGTGTCTGCGTAGCAGGATTAAAGACATACGGAGCCACATTGTAAGCAGGAGCCGGAGGCGGATACACCCCAGGGAAAGGCCAGAACGGAGCCGGCTGTTGGGCCGGGGCCACGGGGGCTTTCGGCACATCACTATCTGAGCGGACAACAAGCTGTTTGGCACTTTTCTTCTCGGTCTGTATTGCCTTACGGGCTAATTCTAGCTGTGTGCGGAGGAGCTGGACTCTTAACTCTTCCTCCTCTGTCTTTGTCTTGGTAAGTACCTTATTGTATTTACCCATGTGGTGGGCCAAGTGCCTTTCCCACGTCTGTGTAGGCAGATGGTCTGCCTCTGGATTGTCTTCCATAAGAGCCTTAATCTCTGCTGGAACTGCAGCAAGAATTGCTTTGCGGAACATCTGTTTGTGTTGATCATTATTGTCTGGACTACAATCAGTGGCTGTAGTGTACTGCTCCCTGGATCTGAGCAACATGGTTGCTGCAGCCTCTCCAGGAGTGAATGTGAATGCTAGCGACCCATACCCGCCCCCTGTTTGTGGGAAATGCTCTCTCATGGCGGTGCTCAATTGGCTGTGTATGTTGTTCGTGATGATGGGAAGATCGTCCCGATACTTTCCTGTTCCCACCCTAGCTTCAACTCGCTGAACTTCATACGCACTTGTCTGCTGGGCTAAAATTCGCCTGAAATCCCCAATGCAGATACTCTGCCCTGTTGTGATATCAGCAAACTTCCTCATCCAATTTCTCCCTCCCTCCGTAGGTAGGGGCATTCTGTCAACCAGTGCATGAATGTCACCCATAGTGAACGGGTGGTATGTCGACCCTCCAGTTGGGAGAGCGACTAGTGGCAAGTTCAAAACAACCTGTTCGTTAGGATTCTTGTCACATTGTCTCTGGCTACGTCTTACCATCTGAGGTAATTTAGCTACTGTCTCTTGGTCAGCTTCTGAAATCCGTCCTGTCATGGTTATAATCTGAACTCTGTTCTTTTTACGGCGTCTACAGTTCGGTTCTGCTTCCTTAGTCAGTGCAGACAAATACTGTTCATTGCCTCGTCTGTCTTCGCCTGAGTCCGAACTGTCCAAGTCATCGTCCTGGTCAATATATTCTCTCTCAGAAGAGGCTCGTTGCGCTATTGGAGCATGTTAATCTGTGTGGATCTCTCTGCAAATGGTTCTCCATTTAAACTACCGCTTCTCCGTGGTGAGAGGCTAGGGGAGGTTTCTCTGGACATAGTATGCGCTCTGTCTGTGTCTATCCTTTTTGTGTGGTTTGCGTCCCCTATGTTCTGTGTCTGAGTCATGGGCCTTATGCCTAGTCCCATTTTTTCTCTCATGTCTGTCCTGTCTTTCACACTCAATCTCACCCTGTTCTCTCTCTCTGAGTGCTATTTCTTCCCTCCACACTCGCTCTTCGTAAGCATCCTTTCGTTCATTTTCTTCCTTATCATTTATGTCTATGATTGCTATCAATTCAGCTACCGTAGGTTCCTCATTGGTACCTGTCTTCGGAGTCAACATTGTCCTCAGTCTACTCACTCGTTCTTCTCGAAAAGTTTGGCATTTGTAACTGATGGGGTGTTGCTCTCTTTAGCTGCTAGCTGATGAGGAGTAGTTATGGTGGTATGCACCATTTTTAATTCTGATTCTGTAGGTTTCCCACTGTCTGACAGTTGTGTGTTAACTGAGCTACAGCTATCCCTTCTCCTGGGAATAGAGGTGAGTCTGCTGGGAACCAGAGAGACATTTCCTGTCATTCTGAAATTCCCTCCCCTTCTGACCTCCTTTTCTAGTTCTGATTCAGAAGATGCGTCTGTAGACAGCATCTGAAGGTTTGTCATGGGAGGGGAACTGGGTGAGGGGGGGTTAGAGGTGGAGGGAAGCGTATAGGGAGGGGGTCGGGTCTTAAAGGGGTTGTATAAATCTGGATAGAGGAGGGGACCGCCCTCTGGGATGTCTGGGAGGGGCCCACCATATGGCTTCTCCTTCCTGACTGGCTCTATCACTTCTGTGGGAGGGGCTGGTGCAGGACTGGGTGGGGCTGCTATGGCGGGCAGATTTTTGGCGGGAGTTTTGCTCAGAGAGCAGGTTACTGCCACTCCATTCATAACTAAAGCTGCGTTATGGCCTATTCTCCTTAGCTTGTCAACTAGCTCCCTTTCTTTGTTAAGTTTAGAAGCCCTGATAAAACCTGCCTTCTGCTTGTTGAGAGTTTCTAATTTCCGAACCAACTGTCGCTCGTATGTATTGAGTGCTGTGGCTAGGAGACTTATTGCCTCGTCACCCTCTACTCTATTCTCTGCGATCATCTGATCGTGTAAGAAACGGAGATCCCTGCTCGCCTTTTTATGATCTCCGGGCTTAAGTCCGCTAAGTATCAATCTCTCTGCTTGTCCCCACTGTTCCCTTAAACTCCCCGGAACAGGGACTCCTAATTCTCTCTCTTCACGTTCAAATTCTCCTTCCATTTTTGACTTCGTTCGTATCTGCTTCTCCTAAAGGTTTTAGTTTTTTATAAAAAACACCAGATATCTCTGCGTACTATAATTTACTAATTATTGTAGTTTTATTCCCACAGGTATACAGTCTGATAGTTTTCGTGCGAGGTGTATTTCAACCAGTTACGGAGACTGCAAAGAGCGCTTCTCCTAACGGTTTTAGTTTCTTATAAAAAACACCAGATATCCTGCGTACTATAATTTACTAATTATTGTAGTTTTATTCCCACAGGTATACAGTCTGATAGTTTTCGTTGCGAGGTGTATTTCAACCAGTTACGGAGACTGCAAAGAGCGCTTCTCCTTAGGAGGATGCGGCCCAAGGCATGGAGTCGAAACCCAGTCTACAATAACCTTTGATCGTCACGTATATGCTATCAGATACAAATAAGATTCTACAATACTTTCAGGGACGGTCCTTTCAAATTGATGTTGAAAATATTATAATATACAACCACAGTTAATCACACTCAAAATAAATAACCTAACGTAACCCCAGATCCGTCTAAGGATTGCCTGTGTACTTAGTCGATGAGCCCCAACCCCAGAATTCGTCTAAGAATTACTGTGTGTGTCACCTTATTTCTCAGAGTATTTCAGCTGGACTTCCTTTACAAATTTAAAACCACTGAAATCTCGGACGACGATTGCAGCTGGACTTCCTTTACCAATTTATAACCACTGCAATCTCGTTACACAGTTAATATATTCCCCGTACAGTCTAGTTGACTTTTATAGTGCGATGTATATTTCAACAGATGGAGAGACTTCCAGAAGCGCTTCTACACCCCTTTTGGCAAGGAGTCGAAACCCAGTCTACAGAATCTCTTTATCGTCACGTTTAGTCTTCTAGATTAACCCCACAGCAAGAGTTTGCGAGATCCGGTCATTTCAAATTGATTTTGAAAGTTGCGTTTCTCCTCTTGAAATACCCCACATATAACACAACTGCAGCTCCTCTTTGAGACTGGAAAGTGTTATTCTGTAGTACTGTTCTTTCTACCGTAAGACTAAAACACTGAAAATGCCGCTGACAACTCTAAAATTTGTAGTATAGCCAATCACAGATTTTGATAATAACAGGTATCTGCTCACCTTTCAGTGTAGGGCCCTGGTTTAGTTGTCAGAGGTATTCGAGGTGTCTTCCCTGGACAGTTCGTCCGCTGGCTGCCGGTGTTCCTTCTATGAGACCCTACTCATCACGTCGGTCGGTCACCAAATTGTTGGGTGAAGCACCCTTCAGTGGTTGAAGGTTCGAGCCCCTCCGCGCCGTTCGTTTGATGAGTGGTCTGCTGTAAAAAGGAACGGCTCAGACGCAGAGATATGAGGTTTAACAATAAGCTGATTTAATGGTAAAAACAACAGTACAATATAACGAAGTACTTCGGGCCTTGGCTCTTACTACCGTGCGATGTACGTATCAGACAGTCAGACAGAACAGAGGCCCGAGCGTACAGAATTCATAATATTTATGCCCACAAACGGAGAGGTGTGGGAGGAGTTGTGTCGGTTGCTCCTCCCTAGGTGTTCATCCATTGGTGGACTCTCCTCCTAGGCGAATCAGAGTGAGTCAGCCATCGACGAGGTCTAAACAGCGAATCAGAGTGAGTCAGCCATAGGTGTGGGAACTTTGGATCTCCTGCGCCGCCGATCAGTCCCAGGTCATCTTTTATGGCAGCCATAAAATAAACAATTCTGGGTGAACGGGGGTGAGGTACCAATCCTTATCTTCGTTTATCCTCAGCACCTGGCCGTACCACTCCGCATCCCAATCTTTCTCTCAGTACAATCTCTGCATAGACTCAATGGTGTCAGTTTTATTACCTTTCTCCTACAACCCCCCCATGCTCCTATCCGGCCCATTAAAAACCCGGGGGGGGGCGACTGGATCCTCTACATTCCTAAGTCAACGCACACACAATTGACCACATCAAACAAAACAAAATAAGAACACTTGGTCTAGTTTCATAAGTATACATTTTACACAGACAAAGTTATAATTATTGAAACAGGTTATAATTATTGAAACAGGTTATATAGGATATACAGGTTACTTTACCCGACATATCTTAGGCGCCAATAGTCTGTGTAAAATGTATGCTTATGAAACTAGACCAAGTGTTCTCATGATGGTATTATTTTGCTTTGTTTGCTGTGCTCAATTGTGTGTGCGTGACCTAGGAATGTAGAGGATCCAGTCGCCCCCGGGTTTTTAATGGGCCGGATAGGAGCATGGGGGGGTTGCAGGAGAAAGGTAATAAAACTGACAACATTGAGTCTATGCAGAGATTGTGCAGAGAGGAGGATTGGGATACGGAGTGGTACTGCCAGGTGCCGAGGATAAACGAAGATAAGGATTGGCACCTCACCCCTGTTCACACTCTTTCCCCCCCCCGGAGCAGAGCAAAGCAAAGCAGAGCAGAGCAAGGCAACAAAACTTAAAATAAGAAGCAGCATTTGACAGCGCGCTATGCATGGGGCCGCCTTGAGGGGGTTTCCCGACATGTCGTTGCAGTAAATTAAAGGTGTTTCATGTTGTCGTTGCTGTGGACCTTCTTCATACCTTGGAAAATGCCGTTTAATACTTTTTAATAGCCTTAATTTTCGCTAAATTGATTTATCAACTTTTAATACTTTTTAAGACCCTGCGGACACCCTGTAAAAAACGTAATATTTTGCCAAATGCTAATACTAACCGGAAGTGACAAATTCTACTGCCGGAAACCGGAAGTCATGTTCTGAACATTCGGTTTTCAGAATAAAACAGCTTTAATTAAAACAGTGTCTCTGAAACACAGCTTGTGTTTTGTAAGTGATGTTGGCATGTCCTATGAGTGCACAAATGGATTCATGTTGTTCATGATGTTGTACTCCCCACTCAACCAGAAAGGCACCCATTGTAATGAACACAATTAACAATGCTATTATGACCCTTATCCCTAGGGGACCCCATAATTGCTTCGGCTTTGTTAATGGCATTTCATCTATTTTATCCATGGTTGTGTCAGTTACAGAGTATAAAATGATGAGTACAAAAATAATGTATACAAAACGTTGGGACTTTTTTTTACAGGTGTAAAACAAAAATGGGTTTTCACTTTAGTGAACAATCTATAAAAATCTAAAGACAATTCGTCTTTCGAGCTGTTTCTATCTCAATGTCTCTTGTTCTTATTTATTGTTTTGTTCCAGTTCTGCCAAATCAGTCCTTTTCTGGAAGGTGCCAGTGAAGGGTGACAATGTGTGAGGTGGTGCCAATTTGCTCCTTTTTTTTACCTTTTTTAACGTGTGTGAATTTCGTTCAACAACTTCCCACGGTCCCGACCACCGGGGATCAGCCCACTTTCTTTTGTGAACTTTCACCCTCACCCAATCACCTGGCCGTCATTCGGCCAGGAAGGAACGTTGCGCTGCTTTCATCTATATATACACGTTTTCTGTATTCTGCCTTACGGAAGTTGTAGTTGTCCCACAGCAGACGCACATAAACAATATCTGCATAATTATTACGTTGCGCAGTGTAACTGCACTAGGATTCTCTGAGCACCGTGGTTCTCTTTTCTTAAATCCTGCTGAATTATCATCTCATCTCTCCTCAACCCTATGACGTTTTCACTGGGGCTAAGACAAAGTGTTTAGGAAAAACACTAGTCCTGTGTTTTTATTTATTTGACTACAACCAGGGAATATAAACAGCTTGGAGGCCATTTTGCTCATAAACACCAGAAGAGGGTTACAAAGTTAAAATGTGTGGTACCATCAATACAAATATGAATACACAAAGCATGAAAAAAACAACAACATGGGATCGAGAAAAAACCTCCAATAACACCATTCTAAAACTGGCAATAATTCCCTTCTTTGAGAAACTTACAAAGTTACTTGCATCACTTCAACCTGTAAATCAAAAGAGCTTAGCAAATGAATTGCTAACATTCAATGTGTCACCTCTTATGTTGAGTTAAGAATCTGGAGAAGTGATGTTTGTTAAATTATGCTAATACCACACTAGCAGCTGGCTTGCTTGGGTAGCTAACATTAGTTTTCTCAGTTAACCTGTTTTTTTCCCACGAAACTGTGTCTCAGGGCTTCTTAACATTTAAAAACCTATTAATGTGTCATACCCACTTAACGGGAAGAAACTCAGCTAACTGACGATACAAACCATTTTTACCGAAACAAAACAAGTCTCACAAGAAGCGTCTAAATGAGCCCTGAGCGAAAAAATGCTAACGCACTCACGGTAGAAATACTTTATTACTAGGGCTGTCAAGTTAACGCCACTAATTATTTTAACGTGCGATTAACGCATGTGCATTTGTCCTCGGCCCGCCCAGTAGTTTCAGAGCCCAAAGGCTTGACGTTGTTGTTGTTGTTAGTTGGATGGTGGGAGATTCTAGCGAGAGATATGGATACAAAAAAAGGGGTTTTAAACAGCAAGCCAAGCACACAGCTGATGCTGACGCTTGCGGCAGACCACGCTTGAAAGTTTGCCGGGGAGACACCTGGACAACAACAGCGATAGCTAAATGGGTAGCTACAGCTTAACATTTCGGAGGACGAGGGGCTGCGTTAGATCATTTGGATCGCATCCAACGTGTCGACTGCACATCACAGCGCATTATTTTGACCAACAGTGGGAACTTCAGTCTCATGCTTTGACTGAAGATGAAGACAGAGGAGCTGCATTTCGCCGAAAACTGTAAACAGGCTTGTCTGTTTGAGCAACTGGCTCAGTGCAAAGAAGTACACAGGGTTGGGAGAGAGTGTAAGAGAGAGAGAGAGGTTCCAGGTTGTTGTATTGAAAATATTCAGGAGAATTTTTGTCATTGCTCCAATGATAATAAAGAAACATTTGCATAAAGCATATTTGTCCACTCATATGTTGATAAGAGTATTAAAAACTTGAAAAATATTCCTCTAAGGTACATTTAGAACAGATAAAAAATTGTGCGATTAATTTGCGATTAATCGAGATTAAATATTTTAATCGACTGACAGCCCTATTTATTACTTATCGGATCTGCACAAACAAGACATCAGCTAGCAAGCTGAGATTCCACAGATTCTAGGGGTATTAGTATCACTGTGCGATCAAAACTCGCAGCAGGGGAAGCAAACCCAGACATCACACGACGTAGCTTTACGGAGCAAAAACGGGACATTTTCTTACTTTTGCTGTTGTTCTGATCAAAAGTCGTGCTCAGTGGCATTAAAATGATAAAAACGCTGCTGAAGGTTAATCCAATGTGTCTGTGTCACTTTGAAATGATTACTGATAATTCATCGTCATATTAAAAACTGAGTTTTCATATATAGCTAGCTATTATGATAGCTGCGAGAGTGTATGACAGCTTCCGGTTTTGGGCATTCTGGCTGCGCATCACTTTAGATGGATTTAAGGAACTTCCCCTCGATTCAATTGGCTCTAACGGTTAAAAAGAGATGTCAATCATCAAAATCGACCGATGGGTTCCAGAGATATGGAAAATGCACCCAAATGACCCCAGTAGTGGGTTTTTTTTTCTAAATCTCTCTAAAAAGGTCGAATTTAACTTGTTTTGCATCAATCTTGATACAGGGTGCTTATTATATGTTATAGTTTGGATTCCTAAAGCTTTTAGTCTATCGCTCCACAGAGCCAGGGAATCACTGTTTTACCCCCTAAAAAGGAATTTTAGGTCAAGGTCAATTGCTGTGTGTGTGTGTGTGTGTGTGTGTGTGTGTGTGTGTGTGTGTGTGTGTGTGTGTGTTTTGGAGGGGCAGTTGGGTGAAAGCTGGATCCATGATTTCCCCTTCTTGGTATAATGCCTCCTTTGTTTTGATTGCAGATTAGAGACTGGAACTGAAGTTCACAACATACCTGCCTTCCCCTGAGTGAGCTGCCTGAAAGCTCACTTCTATTCGTCCGACCTTTTGAAATGTTCCTCTCGAGGCAGCAGCCGGACTGAGCCAGGTGGCTTTCATCTGCTGATTTGGTGGAAGCCGGCGGCTCGCGCTCCACCACCTGAATTATCCCGTCCGTTTTGACAACAATGCTGCAGAATCTTCTTTGATATTCGACCGGCTGCCTGTGGTGATAGGAAATCTTCAACTGTGATTTGTATAAAGTAAACTCAGGTTTGAACAATCTTACTGCTATTATTCTGACTTAAAGTGCCAGTGAAGTGCATTTTTTTGCGCCAAAATGAAATGGCAGTTTCATTTCTTACATATAATTGTACCTGTTCATGGCTAAAATAATGTTTTAGGAAGTGCGAGGGACGAGATAAACATCGCAAATTTTTCATCCCGTGAACGGCCGTCTGAGCCTACCGCTGCTGCAGACGATAGCGGCTGTGACGTCACAAGATGGGCCCAGTTGTGATTGTAAACATGGCGGAGCCTTCGGAAAGTGATACTGGTGCGAGAGAAATGAGTGATTTTGACAGCTTTTCGGACAGGATAGATGAGGAAAGTGGCCATGGAAGTCAATTTAGTTGAGGACAATATTTTGTCATAGATCTAGAGTAGATCTACACACAGGATTGGCCATCACCTGATCATACATTCATCTGTTCATAGCATGATGCAACATTCATGTTCACATGCAGTGTTGTGCTAGTTACTGAAAACCAGTAACTAGTTACAATTACTAGTTACTTCACTACTTACACCAAAAAGTAATGCGTTACTGTGAAAAGTAGCTTTTTAGTTACTTAAAAAAGGGCACCCATTAATGCCCTTATACTGTAGCCTTCATTTCAGTACTGTTATTGCATCGGAGAATAATACAACCTGTTGATCAACTTGACATGCATTTGCATCACTGAACTCTGCTAAGCAATGTGATCTATACAAACACAAACACAAAGATATGTTTCAAAGTGCCACTCCAGCCGCTGTTGCTTAGGTGGAGGTGGAGTGGCGTCGGATGGGTCTGGGTCTGTGGTCTTAGCTACTAGCTTCGTCCCAGCATGTTGTTTCTGCAGATGTTTCAACAGATTTTAATTGCTGTTTTGGGCAGTCGATAGGATCTTTGACCCGCCAAGACACGACTTACATTTAACTAAAACGTTCTTTTCTTTGTGCTCGACAAAAGTGAAATAGTGAGAATATCTCCAGGCGGAGAAACTCGACTTGAGCTCTGCCGCCGCCATGATAGTCTTGTTACTAGACACAAACACAGTGGCCTTTATTTTTCATAAACAATCTACGAATCTACGAAACAATAACACCAGCCACTCACCTTCATCTTTTGGGAACAGAAACATCGCCACTTCGGCAGAATTGACATTACCACAGCCAGCGGCAATGCATCGCTTCCCGTGTGTTTTTCCTCCCTTTTTCTTCACTGTCGCCTCCATTGTCAGGTTTCCTCGATTGGCAATCACTTCCAGTCGACTGCGAAACACTTTCCAATAAAATACTCGCTCAAAAACGTTGGTAAATTCCACTTTGAAACAGAGACAAAATGAACGGTGGTGAATGTAAACACTTCGGCTGAGCCCATCTTCTGACGTCACGCAGTACATCGCAAGCCACGCCCACGAAGGCGGAGGTTTCCCAGCGGAAAATTCCAACTCGTCAAATTCGTTGCTATTCCAACATCTTTGATATGGGTTCCAATGGACAATTTTGGTCATTACTATACTAATTAGCATAACAGATCATGCACCGGCGCACACTTCACTGGGTCTTTAAAGCCCAATTAGATTCATTTGAACCCTTCTGCCATTATGTTGAATGAATAATTACAGTTCTCAATTATTTTCGGAGCTGAGGGTCACCAGCTTACCTTCAACACAAGTCTGTGTGTCCAATGATGGGACTCATGTCTGTTTCACTCTTGCTTTAAAAAAGCTGTTGTTCCTGCAACACTTGCTTATGTTATTGTTATATTCCTGAAGGTGAAGTTATACATTTTGCCTCCACGAACATCTACGTGATGTAAATCTTGTCTTCAAAGTATATACAGGCTCTATGCGTACTACCAAATTTATATTTGTGAGGAAACCTTGCTACAACTCCTCCAAGTACTTCACATCTGTGGTGGAGTATAACCGAGGCTCTACGCGATACCCAAGGCCGAGTGCTGTTTTACCTGATGACCCAATTATTTCAAAAATGTTCTGAGCCTACATATTTGGCAATAAACTGCACAGCTTTAAAAGGGAAAGCTGCAATAATAGCAATTAAATAACCTCCAAACTATTTCTGAATAATTATGTGGTTAATGATTTTTTGCCTTCATGGTTCATGTAACATTTAAATAGTCATTAGTTTTCATATTCATAAACAGAAACTGACCTATACACATAGCTCAGTTTCTGTTTGTTTCTATATTATCTGTTGTCTTGTTACAATAGAGACCTTGTCTCTTGATACACTGAAAATCCTTCTTCAGACGCAACCCAGAATCTTCAATCATTCAGGAAATAAAAGAAAAATCTTTAAAAAAGGTTGAACCAAAAACTCAGACTTAGTGAAAGACTTTTAACCATAAACTGTATGCTTCAAACATTTAAGTTTGTTTATTAACTATAGAAACCAGCTTTCCAAATACAAAAATGAGCAGAACGAGGCTGTGAGCTGCTTCTCCACTCAGAAGAGCCGGTCCTTCTAGAACGGTGGTTCTCAACTGGTCAGGCCTCGGGACCCACTTTTTCCTTTGTCAATAGATCGCAAAATTTAGATCGAAAATGTTTGAACCACTCAAATCTATTCAACAAAAAATTGTGCTTTAAAATATACGCTTTTCAGCAAAAAATATTAATTAAAGTGAAGTACAGTGCATATATCCCTTATATCCCTTCACAGAACTAAAGTACGCTTTTAAAAAAGGTTTAATGAGATGATGGAATCAAAGCTGAACTGTATAACATAAAAAGGCACACATGCTGAAAACCCAACCCCAGTAGGGGGTCTGGGGGGATTCTCAGAAATACTAACATATAAACTACGCATTCTGGTACACTCTAAGAAGAAAAAATAAATGTATTACTACCCGACATATTCATAATATTTTATGCCATTGTTTGTTTTTCCCTTTGTTCTGACAGCTGAACTTGCTGCTCCTCACAGAGAGAAGAGCAAAGAGGAGATAGTCTGTGTGAATTACTTTAAATTGTGGGTAAGGGTAGATAGCCCCCATTGTTCTGTGACCTGTCAATCATCAAACCGGGGGTCATATTTCATTACCTGTTCATTTTTATCTGAAGTTGTACCCATGGATGTATAAAGAATAGTTCTACCGCAAAGTTATTCTCCGTGGGGACTTCCGGCAACAATCTTGATTCTGATTGGCCAGAAGACTCGAAAAACATCAGCAAAGATGTTTTATTGAGAAGATGATCACTACATGACAGAAGTTTTCAAAACCGTTTATGGTCTCCGGTACTTCCAGTCCAACGCCTACTGCATGCACAGCGTTAGAAAATCGGGCCTTCAAAATAAAAGTTTGACTTTAAAAAAAAAAAGACCCACTATAAACGGGTCCGCGATCCACCAGTTGAGAACCACTGTTCTAGAATACACTACATGCACTCGGACCTGTGACGTACTTCCGGCTCTGTGTTAATGCGGCTCATCTGTTTCCGGTCCCTGCCGTTCACGGTAGAGCGTTTATTGTCTATCGTTTCAAAATGAGTGTACGCAGGAAAATATTTAAAACGGAGCATTTGCAAAGGCGAAATAGGAAATACTCCGAACATTGCTGTGTCCCACTGTATTCGGCGTTGGCGAAATTGAATGGTGTTTTAAGTTTTCATGGCTTTCCGACCCAACTCGACCTAAGAAGACAGTGGCTTGTAAATATGCCGGGAGAACTTCACCATCACTTCTCACTCCAAGGTCTGTAGCAGACACTGGAGGACTAGACTGAGAGTACATGTTGAGCGTGTCATCAGGAGGATAAAACAGAACAAACTGTTTGATGGTGTCATCCTCCTATCCCATGCCTACAACATCAACCAACTCTTTGCAGTAGCATGTATGCTGTCAAATTTTCAGAACAAGGCATTAGTCAAAAAATGGGTGAAGTGAAACAAGATAGAAATGTCAAGCCATGTTAATTTAAACTAATGGGATCTTGTTAATTAGTATAAATGATTTAAAAGTGTATATTTTTTTGTATAGTCCATGAAGAACAACTTCTTCATGGACTTGTACTGTTAAAGTCAGGTTTTTTTTGTGTGTTTTCACCATTTATCCATAATTCTATTTCAAATTAGCTGAGCTACTCTACAATTTTCACATTACCTGTGGTATACATCCCAAATGATTTGTACACAAATGCAATGTTTTTACCATGTTTAGAAGACATCACTGTCTGTTCAATTAAAATGTTTAATTCATTTCCCCAAAAAGTGAAATGTCACAAAGAATTGTGTTGATTAAATAAAAAGTGTAATGTTGTAAGAAAACAATGTTCTTTTATGTGTTACAAAGAAAATATTTGAATCACATTTTTGTCATTAGTCTTTGAAGGTGCTAAGTTAAACATTCATAACATACACACAGGAGCACTGGTTGTGCGTTAACACAAGCGGCGATGAATCACAAAGCTTTATCTAAGAAAGAAAGAAAACATACAGTACTGATTAAAAAATACAACCTCTTCTTCAAAGAAAAGAGCCAGGAGGTTATCATTTGTAGAAACATGTTGTTGATACTGAACCATGATCCTAGCAGAGGCGAGCCGTCAGGGCCCTCTAGGCCCTCTCTGAGAGGGGACCTATCGTGTAAAATGCACTTTTGTACATCTTTTATACATGAATGTGTCCCCGGTGTGTCAGGGAACTCACCAAGTGTCAGAAAATACAACCCTTTCTCTTTACCTCCGTACCAGGGTTTCCGCTAGGATTTTTTCTTGCCGGTCAAATGTCCGGAAATAATGAATTTTACCAGACAAATTTGAAACTTACCTGTCATGTTTCAATAATGCTTCAGTTTATAATCGTAACAGATCGAAAAATTCAGATTCATTTTTCAATAAATGATGCGCTTCCACAAACAACATAATTATTACATTCAAACATACTTATAGTAGATAAAGTACATTATTCAAAAGTTTACTTTAACTTTGGATAATAACACGGGAGAAACGGATCCTCTCTCCCTCCCTCTCTCTCCTGACAGCCCGTCTGTATCTCATCCAGCTCGTTAAACAGTGGGCGGGGCTTCAGGTGATCATGCAGAGCTGCGTGTCTCCATCAGACTCAGCAGCTGATCTGATCTCTCTCTCTCGTCCAGTTATACTTCACTCGCGTTTATGTCCATATCGATCAGATCCAGCTCTCCTGATCGGCCTTTATAGAGAGCACCGATCAAACTATTAAGAGTGAATATCGGCCGATAATGACCGGCGGCCGATCGATCGGAGCATCCCTAATTATTACCGGACATTTTGACCGGCAGGTTTTGAATTTACCGGTTTTTAATAAAATGTTACCAGCTAAAAACCGGTAATTACCGGCTAACGGAAACCCTGCTCCGTACCCAAATCTCTAAAAACAGGGGTACAACGGAGCTGATCCAGATTTGCATCCGATATGACGTAATATCGGAAAAGTGGGCTGTGACCCTCCGCCTACATGGACAACGCACCACCTATCATGGGAATGAGAGGGCCGTGGCTGTGGCCCAACCTCTCATTCCCATATAGGCTACTGTCGGCAGGCTGAATCTCCGCCAGTCGCATCTGTGTTTTTTGCCTGCTCTTGCCAGCATGTCTAAGGCAGTTAAAAGTTGTGCTGTTGTTGGCTGCAACAATCGAGACAAGGGACTGCATGCAATGCCATCCCTGGAAAAAGACAAGAATCTGTGGCTAGACTTCATTTTCAGGGGGAATGTGCCAGAACACCTCGGCAAATGTCTGCTTGTGTGTTCTAAACATTTTACCACGGACATGTTTAGCAACTTCACTCAAGTCAAAAGAGGATATGCCTACAAACTAAGGCTAAAAACTGGATCAATACCAACCATCCGGGACCAGGGGCCTCATTTATAAAGCCTTGCGTAGGATTGACGTGCAAGGTTGCTTATGTAGGACAAAGCAAATAAATACGCACAGACATTTTCCGATTCATGAAAGACTGCGTACCGGCGCAGGACTTGCGTACGGCACATCCTACATCGGTTTCCCTTTATGAATCACAATCAACTCGAAATGCGGCGCAGCTTTTGCGGGCTTCACGTAACGCCCATATTTGCCTATAAATAGTCAAAGAAACGTCCATTCATTCATTTTGACTGACTGCATGAAGGAGATCGCTGGAAATGACGACAGAACAGCTAAAAAAGACATCTCACACCGTGTCAGATTTTGGTTATTTTGGGGAGGTGGAGATAAATCATATTGTTTGGTGGATGCAGTTTGAACCAGAGTAGCAGCATGGAGGTCGGATCGTCACCAAAATAAATAAATAAGTGGTCCGAAAAAGGTTAATGACAAAAAAAATACACATAGCCTTCCTCAGGCAGTGTGTTTGTACCGGGGACAGGAGACCCCCCCTTGATGAGAAACTGTAAGAAATGATCGGGGAATCCCTCCGGAGTGGAGTCATGACGACTGGATCTGAATCATTTGTTTGTATTTGGTGGTTTGTGTTCCAGCTTTCGATCAGCAACTATATATCCATAATCCACCAGTTAAAGGAAATACAACTAATGTGTTGTGTTATATTAGCTGTACAATTGACCACATATGGTGTTCTTAGTTTCCATACCTCCTGTGTTTTACGAGCGACTTATCAAGTAGGCTATTGGCGAACGGCATAAAACATGATTAAACATGATAGTATATAAAACCATGCTCGTATCTACAACCTATAGAAATGCAAAACGGCGTCAGTTTAAAGTAATTCTGTCCTTCTGTTTACCGCATCATTTATGAGAATACATTTCTTAACAAGAGAACATAATCGAGGGGTGATCAATAACATTTCCGTATTTATTTATTTCTCCAAGTTATGTTTTTGTGTGCACAGAGGAGTCTCAAACAGGCATTTGTTTAATCATTTTAAGATTGGCTTTAATCAATGTTTGAAAATTAAATTCTTCATATATGATAAATGAGGTAACATTCTATTTATGGTATTATTTCCACATATTTCTCTCCATTCTTCCTTCAGCCAACGGTGTCGCAGTTTCTCGTCTCTCCCGTTTTTGTGCTTAGTGCGTACGCATGGGTCAGAGTTTGCGTGGAGGACCGCACATTTTCCCATCAAGTTTGTTTTTTATAAATCGCAAACATTGCGTAGAAACTGGCGTACGCCATCTTTTGAGCGTACGCACCGTTTATAAATGAGGCCCCAGGACACATCGAATTTGGAAGCTGTAAGTTTTTCCATGTTAATATTTGCATTCCTTTTTATTTAGCGGTGTTTTTCCTGATAAAGTTATCTCTACTACTTGTAGCATGTAGCTTCGCCGTATCAATGTCGCCTCAAACCCAAACAGTAATCGGTTGGGTGTTTATGTTTTTGTAACATTTTATTTTATTTTGTAAGCTCCGCAGTCTTTGCTTTTATTTAAATTATCAGGCATTTGCTAACATGTTCAGACATACTGCCGTAATGGCGATCTGTGTGAAGGCTGTAAAGCTACGCCATAGCCGATAACACAATTATTTATTCTCCTATTTATTGTTTTTTTGTATCCTCTAAAATCATATTGAGTAAGTTATAATAACAAACGTAATCTTCTGTAGGTAAGTGAGTAGAATCGGTAGGTTTTCGGCCAAAAAGGTGTCGACACGGCCGAAAAGACACGACGGTGCGGGACACACCAATCTGAGGAGGGCGACAGGACGCTCATCGTCGGCCTGACATCCATCAACGGCCAAAATCAGCTTGCTGTGTCCGGGGCTTAAAACAACAACACACGTAATCTTCTGTAGCTAAGTGCCGTTTTTTCCAGCGTTTTATGTAAAAGCTTTTGTGATTGTAGTCTGTAAGAATTATCAAATATCACCGATCCATCGATCTGTAAACTAAGCTAAGCTACGCTCATGAGACGTGATGTGATTCAGCAGTCTTTATTATCATCTAAAATCATATTGAGTAAAGGTAGGGACACACCAAGCTGACACCAAAGAACTGACACAGACTGACCCGACTGTTGTGCCGCCTCGCACTGGAACACACCGCAAAGACTTCAGCCGACGGCCAAGTAGCACGTAGGAACTGCGCATGCGTGAGTGGCAATAACTCTCCTTACCAGCAGGCGGCGGTAGTGTGTATTCGTCATTCAAAAGAGGCAACAACCGGAAGACAGACTGCGTGATAACCGAGAGAAGAAGAAGAACAGACTGCGTGATAAAAACAAACAACAAATAGCGTGTGCGTTCCATTTTCACTCTCCTCCATCGAAAACATGTTTCATGCGGTACTGGCGGTATCAGCCCCAGTATATAGTGTAATTTAAATCAGCTCCTCCTTTACCAGCTGCAACATTAAGGTGATGAGCACATTAATCCATCAATAATTATAATACAATAATATATATATTATTCTGTTATTGTTATATTTACCACTGTAAATGAAATGAAATAATGTTTGTGTAGATGAAATAAGCAAGAAACACTTATTTTTACTAAACAAATAAAATGTGTCTTTCAGAGATGAAAATGAAAAAGAATAGCCGTCTGTGTGTGCCTTCTTAAATCGTTTGTTTACGTCCCTCACTTCCGTTTCGCTTCTCATGCACTGATTCGCTAGCTGAACAGCCAATCAGAGTGATTTATTTGACCGGCAGCCTTTGGCCGATTGCCTACCGATTCGACATGTAGAATCGGTAGGTTTTCGGCCAAAAAGGTGTCGACACGGCCGAAAAGACACGACGGTGCGGGACACACCAATCTGAGGAGGGCGACAGGACGCTCATCGTCGGCCTGACATCCATCAACGGCCAAAATCGGCTTGGTGTGTCCGGGGCTTAAAACAACAACACACGTAATCTTCTGTAGCTAAGTGCCGTTTTTTGCAGCATTATATGTAAAAGCTTTTGCGATTGTAGTCTGTAAGAATTATTAAATATCACCGATCCATCGATCTCTAAGCTACGCTACGCTAAGCTAATGAGACCTGATGTGATTCAGCAGTATTTATTACTTGTTTGCGCACATGAATATACATGTGTGTGTGTAAACGACTGTTAGGATACAACAGTGTGTGTATGTGTGCGCAATTGTTGCAAGGAGGGGTTCACACCACGGAGAGCTCATTAGAGTGCTCTCTCCTCTCCTCGCTGCACTGCTCCGTTGACGGGGCTTTAGCTCCAGCCATATCTGGCATCCAGCAACAGGCTAATTTAGCGGCTAGCACTCATTACAGTCAGTCTACTGAGCTCAGCCCCTCTCCAACACATCTGTATCCTGTCAGAGACACAGCATGCACGTTACGGTTCCAAAATAACTCAGATTGGAAAAGGCTAAGCAAAGTGCTTTGCTAAATAGACAGTGTTAGCCCCCATCTTATGGGATTTCAGACGATAACTATCCAAATAGTATTTTCTCATCCTGAATACTAAGTTGAGATGATTTTGTTCTAACTGTTTCTTCTATACAGGCCAGCACCTCACACTATAGACTGCAGTTCCCAAAGGCCAGGAAGTGAGAATGCAGCGCAAAACCCATAAAGACTGACCCCACATTCCGTAAGTGTTTTAAATATTTATTATACAACTATTTACACGTTACATTGGATATTTCAAATCTCTTTCAAAACAAACTGCTGCATTACAACAACAATGGCAGATAAATGCAGAAGTAAAAGAGTAGACTTTTTTAATATTGCACAGGTTACGTTGCCAACTTGATGGACCTCATCTTCAACCAAGTCTTTGTGGACCCTGCACCATTCACACAGGAGGTTTTAAAGCTACCCATCCCAGAGGACCTGTGTTCCCAATACGAGCGACCTGACAGGGAGGAGGTCATCGCAGGTTATGCTTCACGGTTCAATTTGACTGCTGTCTGAACCCGACATAGATGTTTTGCGGATCAGGAAACTCCCATCCTGAGGACAACACAGGCAGGAATGACTACTCTGATCCTGCGTCCAAGGAAGCCCCAACAACAGCTCACAAAACTTCTGTAGGCTAGATACCTGTGACGCCTGAAATCATTGCAAAGAATAATTAGTTAAAAGCCTATGTCATTTATGTAAAATACAAGTATATTTACATTTCTTTTATGGGTTCAATGAACCGTTGATTTTGACAATAAAGTTCCGACAATTTATATAAAATGTGTCATGATTATTCATGTTGGATGGGTGAGTGAAACTGACTGTTGAGCGGCCCGACCAAGCTAGGAGGCAGAGGCAGAGAATTCAAATATAACCCGGTGTGGGCATTTATTCATCGCTGTGGTACATGACACAGCCTCAATATTGCTGCCCAGGTGAACAGTCACCAGCCACAAGGATCTCACACACACTACCTCTTCACTGACAGGGAAAACAGAGCCTAAATACACACACACTAATCAGGCCAATAAGACACAGGTGAGGGGGGAGGAGACAACACAGGGCACCAGGTGAACACAATCACCAGCCACAGACAAAACGGGAGGGGGAACACTTTCAAACTAAACCACATGTGCAATATTACAAGGCCGAAGCCGTCAATCCACAGTGACGTGAAGTTACCTTCGTCACATTTCCTCCTTCCTCTCCCGAAAGAGAACCGTACCTCATTCCTGCGACACTTATTGATCTTGGCCATTTTGCTCTCCTCCATGTGTCTCCACTCCGCCCGGTGGTTCTGCTTCCCCTTGTGCAGCATGGTTTCCTCAGGGGGGGGGGGCGTGAAGTCGGAAGGAAGCTTCCCTTTCTTCCTCTTCGGGATCTGATTCTTCCTCTCCCGGCACTCCTGCTGGTTCTGCTGCATGACGCGCTCTCTCTCCTGACGGACCTTCTCGACCATTTTCAGCCGCTCCTCCTCCGCTAGAAGAGCATCTTCCTCGTCTTTAATTTTCTTCTCCTCTCCAAGTTTCTTCTCCTCCTGCAGCCGTATCAGACGAGCCTCCTCCGCTAAGCGCATCTCCTTTTCCTTTCTCAGCTTCTCCTCTTCCTCCCTCTGCAACCTGAGCTGCTCCTCTTTCTGCTCTCGCATCAATCTCCGGTTCTCCGCCAGGATCTGTGCTGCCTCAGCATCAGAGTCAGTGCCCGTCGAGCCTTTAGAGTCGTCTTTCTCTTTTATCAGGGAAACCTGTTCCTGTATCCGTGAAAACGGCTGCTCCATGTTTCTCAAACGGCGCTCCTCCCGCTTGAATCTGGCTGTCTCATACTGCAGGAATGACTTCATCATCTCCTTCAGTTCCTCAACCTTGCCCCCTGGTTAGCTCCAGGCATAGCCACACCGTCATCTGGCTCCTCTCTTTGGTCGTTCTTTTTTTTCTCCCGTCATTTTCACCTCCTCACTTGGAATCCCACTTCTGACACCAATTGTGAAGCTGACCGTTGCGCGGCCCGACCAAGCAAGGAGGCAGAGAATTCAAATATAACCCGGTGTGGGCATTTATTCATCGCTGTGGTGCATGACACAGCCTCAATATTGCTGCCCAGGTGAACAGTCACCAGCCACAAGGATCTCACACACACTACCTCTTCACTGACAGGGAAAACAGAGCCTAAATACACACACACTAATCAGGCCAATAAGACACAGGTGAGGGGGGAGGAGACAACACAGGGCACCAGGTGAACACAATCACCAGCAACAGACAAGACGGGAGGGGGAACACTTTCAAACTAAACCACATGTGCAATATTACAAGGCCGAAGCTGTCAATCCACAGTGACGAAGTTACCTTCGTCACAATGGGTAAAGTATATGTGATTTCAAAAGCATAAGGTTGTGTATGTGGACTTTTTTTGTCATCAACAAATGGGCGTGTTATGCCATTGCTGTGTAGTATATAATATAATAGTAACGCCATGTACAATGACAGAATGAAATTAAAGATTGCATAAAACGATATACACCAGTATTTATTTTCATGAACAATATTAGCATACGTTTTACAAATTCAGTAATACAAAAAAAGAAACAACAAACCACTCACTGCTGTATTTGCCTCATCTGTAGTCTCCCATATTCAGCTCTGTATATATTAAATGCATTCTGCAGGGAGAACACATTTAGGCACACAGGCTCCAATCCAGGATGGTCCACCATACAACGCACTTGAGTCCTCAAGTTCCTGAATCCGTCTTGACACCTAGTGTGATAAACATATATTGAATGACATATGAAAAATGTATTCTCTAAACAAACAACTTAGTGAAGCTATCTCAAATGTTACCTGTGGTATCTCAATGCAGCACACATTCTCAGGTTCAAAAGGCATTGTAGCCTAATTTCCACAGTACACCTGTATAAAGAAGTCAATAACTGAGCTTTTCAAAACACATATGAAACTACACACATTGCTGACACCTGAGGTGTTTCAGCATCTGGAGTTATACTTTTTATGACCCAAAGTTATTGAACTTTCCAACAGTAACACTTGTTGCACGATGTTAGAAGTGTGGAGGCTATTTTTTATAACATTAGAAAGACTGATTCTTATTATTACATTATAAGCTTATTGTGCTCATTTATGTGGCTGTGACTTTGGAATAAATAGACCCAATCACCCCCCCCAAGTTTTGATGGGGAGGATAGGAATGAAGGGAAAAGTTACATGAGAAAGTGTTTAGCTTGCAATATTGAAAGTAGCAAGGTCAGGTGCAGAGACTGAGAGAATACAAAGAGGTAGTCAGAACAGCACATCGCCTTGACTTTGTATGGGAGCCGCGCTCCCCTGCAAAGCTAGGAAGCAACATTATGGTTTTCCGTTATATCTGAAGAAACGTTAGAGAAAACAAATGACGTATGTTAGAGCCAGAGTAGGGAGGGACTTCCACAGGCCGGCCGAATGCTGATTGGAAGGTCGTGTTGCCAAGAGACTCTATCTGAGTCTGCGCCCCAACCAAAGAGAACCAAGTCTAAACCATGGTATCTCTTCAGCTAGTCTTGACCAATAATAAATGTACGGGCAACGCCCTGTGTAATAAAATGTATTGTCGCACGAGGTTCGAGGCTCTTTACGGATTTGGTGGTTACAGATTACAGCTTTGCTGCCTGTGATTTCCGGGACGTGATAAGTCCTTGGCCAAGTGATATATATATTTTGCTCTCTTTACAATAAATAGTTAAACTTAGAAGTTGTCTGTCTTTTCTGGAATTCTGAACCCAACAAAAGAAAAGGACTGTAAACTAATAATAAACGCAATGCGGGCATTGTATATATGCTGAAAAGATGAATGTCTCCCTATATAAATATATATATGTAGCCTACCGCTGTTTTTGCGTTACAAACTCTACGTTACAAACTGTACACATTTCATTCTTGCTAATTAGCCAAAATATGAACGGAAACGGAATAAGTAGCAAGCATCGTAACAACAAACAGAGTTAACGTAAAATAAATAGGGACAACAGCTTGTCAACTAACCATTCAGAAACGTCCTGCTGCAACCGAGATGTTTGCACTTCCACCGAAACCTCGTCTTCTTCAGTGTCAGATTCGGGATCATACTCATAATACGCTTGAACACATGCATTTGTCTCGGACAACATGTTTCTTCTCCTCTCGTATTCACCGCAAGCATGGTAACATGACGCTCGTGCCGCCGCCGTGCCTCGCCCCCCTCTTCTGCAGGGGGGCGTGGTCAGCTGCAGCTCATTTGCATTAAAGCTACGTCACAGAATCAGCCCTTGCGAAGACAGGGCTGGAATAGAGCAAATAGAGCGAAATGAGGCATGGCTAAAACGCATGATGTTTGGTATTTTGAAAAAAACAACTTCACAGACATGTTTTATATAGGTATGGCCCTACAATATATTTTTCAAATATAGCATGATAGGTCCACTTTAAATATTTTAAAAAACAATATTTTTTTATTAGTTTTACCAAAATAACTTGATTTAATTGTATTTAAAATAACATTTCCAAAGAAACAAATCCTTTGAATCTGCCTATTCAGTTTCTGTTGGAATGTGAAGGGTTAAATGAAAGAAGCTCCTTTGGTCGTCTCTGCGAGTTACTGTGAAGATAGGAGCTGATTGGTGGTCCAGCTATAAATTCACAGAGGGCCCGCTATAGTAACTCAACGAGAGAGTAATGTCAAATGACAGTACAATTGACCAATCATATCTTCCCTCTAAATGGGTGGGCTTTATTATCGCGGACTTTATGACAAGTTCCGCCCGCTGTGAAGTTTATGCATTTGTTATAACAACGGGTCAAGCGAGGCGGAAGTAGCTAATTAGCATAAGTTCGTTCATGATGACTCACGTCAGTGATAGTGATGACATCGTTTCGAAAATTGTAACCGAGTCATTTTCAAGATTGAGTTACAATGATAAACTGGAGTGGCAAAGGATCAGCTGCATGACCCCGCCATCAAGTACTTCATCCAAAAGGACAGGAGGATGGACTTTGTGTTTAAGTGATTTGATCATCTAAGGTAGGCCTAAGTAATTTTCAATGTGGACCGCGGTGCCGACTTAATTAATTTTTAATTGTTACTTGGCTGTGGGTGCCTTGTCATGATAGGTGTTTATCAGAATAATGGTCGAAGTCTTGACTGATGATATGAATTTATTGAAATCTCCAATATCAACAGTCAAGTCTTCGACCCTTATTCGGAGGGAAATGCTACAGTAAGAGCTTGTGCCTCTTCGGGGGGTGCTAACACTTAAACATAAATTTTATCCTTTACTTTCTCGGTCTTTATATGTAGATATTACTTTTCTCCGTTAATCTCCGCTCCTTTTCTCCGTCACATTGTTTCCATAACAACTTCCTGTCAACAGCGTAAACTCGCCTTCAAAATAAAAGCATGTCCATACAAAATAGGAAGCCAAGCCAAATTACACTTAAGACATATATAAAACTTGTTGGGTTGAAGCACCCTTCAGTGGTTGAAGGTTCGAGCCCGCTCCGCGCCGTTCGTTTGATGAGTGGTCTGCTATAAAAGGAAGGGCTCAGACGCAGCGATATGAGGTTTAACAATAAGCTGATTTAATGGTAAAAACAACAGTACAATATAACGAAGTACTTCGGGCCTTGGTTCTTACTACCGTGCGATGTACGTATCAGACAGTCAGACAGAACAGAGGCCCCGAGTGTACAGAATTCATAATATTTATGCCCACAAACGGAGAGGTGTGGGAGGAGTTGTGTCGGTTGCTCCTCCCTAGGTGTTCATCCATTGGTGGACTCACTCCTGGGCGAATCAGAGTGAGTCAGCCATTGACGAGGTCTAAACAGCGAATCAGAGTGAGTCAGCCATAGGTGTGGGAAGTTTGGATCTCCTGCGCCGCCGATCAGTCCCAGGTCATCTTTTATGGCAGCCATAAAATAAACAATTCTGGGTTGAACGGGGGTGAGGTACCAATCCTTATCTTCGTTTATCCTCAGCACCTGGCCGTACCACTCCGCATCCCAATCTTTCTCTCAGTACAATCTCTGCATAGACTCAATGGTGTCAGTTTTATTACCTTTCTCCTGCGACCCCCCCATGCTCCTATCCGGCCCATTAAAAAACCCGGGGGGGCGACTTGATCCTCTACATTCCTAAGTCAACGCACACACAATTGACCACATCAAACAAAACAAAATAAGAACACTTGGTCTAGTTTCATAAGTATACATTTTACACAGACAAAGTTATAATTATTAAAACAGGTTATAATTATTGAAACAGGTTATATAGGATATACAGGTTACTTTAAACTGCAACGAAAGTAACAAACACAATGCAATATCCTTTTCAATTTCAAAGAACACAAATTAGGTTATTTACAGGTGTTGTTTTGATATTCCGCTGAAGTATACGCAGTGACGTAATAACTTTTTTTTCGAGGGAAGGGGGGTCAGAGGGCCTAGGCATAAAAGTCACAGCTCGCCACTGGATCCTAGTAATAGTAATAACAATAATAATACATTTTATCCACAGAGCGCCTTTCAAGGTAGTTAAAGACACTTTATATATACAGGGTAAAATTAAGTAAAAGTTTAGCTTTCTGAATTCTTAGCATTACCTTCTCTCCATTCTTCTCACATTTCCATCTCATCATTATCAATATATAACTGATTATCTGACCAATCAATTAAATTATGATAAAGCAGGGAGGCATTGGAAACATTTATTTAACTAGTGAATAACTGAACTGAACCCCACTGAACAGGGGTGAACAACGTTTTTTTCCCTGCCTACACTCAAACTGTGCGGTGTTGACCGGTTAAGGCTCTCGCGCTGATCTGACCTGTCAGACTGTCTTTGTTGGACACTGAAAAAATAAAAACATTGTGTTGGGTTAGATATATTACTCACGTCAACACAATGGCTTTGTTACTTACAAATAGCATGTAATGCTAGGCACTTACCTTTCTATCATGTAGCATAACAGTGGCTAATAACAAGTCTAACTTTAGTTAACCAGGCCCACTAACGTTTTAAACAAATAAGATCAGATAGAGTGCATAAAGTAAGACAAAAGTGTTGATTATAAATAGCGAATTTGTACAACAAAAGCTTGCATTTGACATTAGCCGCCGCTAGCTAGAGTTAGCTAGCCTAAGTTAGCATTAGCTAGTTAACTAGTCAATCCGTTTATACTTTTTTCTTACCTTCGTAATCATGAATATATGATGCAGCATATAATTTGAACCCTTTGTCCAATTTGCTGGCTGGGGATTTAGTCGTCCTGCAAATTTGAATTCAATTTCGGGAGCTCTTGGAAAGAGCGGGTGTAGAACGTTGCCATTGTTGTACCGGAACAACCCAGTCTCACGGCATTTCGTGTTATAGTCACGACATTTAATCTATTGATTCGTGTTCACCAACACGATTTTCCCCTTTTTTTCGTGTCACACAGAACGATTTTAAAGCAATGTATTTCTATTGGTAGTGTGTTTCGTGCCTGCAACGGTCGGGTTTTGGAAGACCGGAAGCTGTGTGGTTCATAAAAACATTTTCTTTATATATACAGTCCAGGGGCGGATCTACCGGGGTGGCATGGGGTGGCAACTGCCACCCTAAAAAATAGCCTTGCCACCCAGTTGGCATCTTAGTTTTGAAAGAAAAGTTGTGGCTCATCGGACATTTATGAGAGAAAATCTTTAATGTCCGAGTGCAATTGAATGCAGCACAAGACGCGAGTCTTGTAAACCCTCCCCCGGCCCTGGTGCGAGCTTGGAAATATTATTGGCGGCGATTTAATTTGAACGGGACGGCGCAAAACGAGAAGCATTCGGACTCAAGTAGACGGAAGGAATGAGGTATTAGCAGTCTACAATGACAGAGAAGAGACTGTCAAGTTTGGCTGCACTCAGCATTGAATCAAAACGCACTAAAGCTGATCTTAATAAGTTTGTGAGGCGTCTTGCTGAACAACATGGTAATCGCCGCATTCAGCTGTAATAGGCATGCCAACTTGATGCTCTGCTCATGGATGACTCGATGAGCATAAAAAACTAAAGAGTGTTGGATTGGGCACCCTATGGAGTGGTTGAAGGTTCGAGCCCGCTCCGCGCCGTTCGTTTGATGAGTGGTCTGCTATAAAAGGAAGGACTCAGGCACAGAGATATGAGGTTAACAATAAGCTGATTTAATGGTAAAAGCAACAGTACAATATAACGAAGTACTTCGGGCCTTGGCTCTTCTACCGTGCGATGTACGTATCAGACAGTCAGACAGAACAGAGGCCCCGAGTGTACAGAACTCACGATATTTATACACACAAACGGGGAGGAGTTGTGTCGGTTGCTCCTCCCTAGGTGTATATCTACTGGTGGATTCACTCCTGGGCGAGCCCTAGGCAGCGAATCAGAGTGAGTCAGCCATAGCGTGGGAGGTTTGGATCTACTGCGCCGCTGATAAGTCCCAGGCTATCTTCATGGCAGCCATGGGGTAAATAATTCATGGGATGAACATGGGGTGAACATACCAATCTTTATCTTTATTTATTCTTCGACACCTGGCAGTACCGTCTCTGTATACCAATCCTTATCTAAACACTTTCCCATGCAACCCCTCCCCACGCTCCTGTCCAGCCCACCAAAACCCGGGGGGGGCCGACTGGGCCCCACACACTCCTAAGCCACGCACACACACCTGGCGTCGTTTTTGTGAAATTTTTACTTCCGCATAAAAAAAGCCTCCCCATGTGACCTCCCGCGTGTGAGAGCGGCTGGTCTAACGTATTAATAAACATGGATCACAATGCTAGTTTTGACACAGAAGAGGTTGAAAATGTATATTCGAATGCATATGACGGACCACAACCATATCATTATGAGCCTGCTAGGCGTGCAAGAGACCAGGAGCAGCCAAGGATTAGAAGAAATAACGGCCATCGGAGAGAAATGGAGCTGTGGTGTGAGGAGAACCAGTGGAGAACAGCGCAGCTGTCTTGGTGAGTGACCGGCGTTAGCTACAGTTAATGTTAGCTAACGTCGGTCACATCACAACATTGTAAAGTTAGCTATCATATATCAGGCTATAACTAAAGTAGTATTGATAATATAGTAACGTTACTGGCAGGACTGTTGTTACTGATCCATAACAGAAACTAATGCGCAAGTATCAGCCGTATCTCGCGTTACCTAATACTACTCCACACTACGTCTTACGGTGCTGTGTACCGGAGGGGAGAGAGAGAGGAGCGAAGGGGGGGAGAGAGAGAGGAACGAAGGGGGGGGAGAGAGATGTAATACGGTTTCCTGATAAACGTTTTGTTTGATAGGCCTCAGCTGTGGAGAGTATGTGCTGCAGGGAGGTGGATGCATTTCGCACAACGCACCCAGGAACGAAAGCTAGCTCCGGTCCTTTTCCTGTTAGGGAAACTGTGGACTCGACAGGCTTGAGTTTGTGCAACCTGCATAAACTCCAGCTCACCATGATTAAAAATTGTGAAATGCAATGTAAAATTACCGAAACAATACCAGCTCACTAAATCACAACCGCTCAAACCAACTACAAACTACTACCGCGGATTGGGCAGAGAATGAGTCCGAGAAAGTTGCTCCCCCATGTGACGTAATATGACGCGTTTGACGTATGACGTTAAAAAAAAGCAGTTTTTAGTAGCAGAGCTCAAAACGGCTCCTTTCCCCTCTGAATTCCTGCCCTTATGTCTCGTAAAACATATCAAATCCTGCATTAACTTTTTTAATTGTAATTTTCAGGCAAGGTTAAGCATAAATCTAGTAAAAAAAAAAACCTGCAAGTTGTTCTTTAAGATGATGACCTTGTATGTGTGTATATATTTTTTTCTTTGTGGGGGTCTGCCCCCAAAAAACAGTTTTAAGTCCTGAGAAAGTCAAATAAGACGGTGTGTAAAACTACACTGCCCAGCCAACAGAAAGTAACCACTTTGATTTAACTAGGCCAGTAGGTAAGGGCATTCCACTGGATAATAACTGCAGCGATTTATATGTTTTAGCTGAATACACGTTTTTTAACCCTAACTGATGCAGTTAGTCACTTCTTTAATGTTTGTCTGATGTAAAGTCCAGGTTGTAACTGTTTGCAGTAAGGTCGTGGGGCGCTGAACTGTTCCTTTGAATCTTTTGCATTTTGATACATGATATAATTACTTGTCTTTCAAATTTGAAGGAGGGTGAGCAAGCATCTTGAGGAACATTCATCATTAACTCCTCCAAAAAATATAGTTTATTCAATAATAAATGAATATGTGAATCATAACAGTGATTGACAGCTGATAGGAATAATATGATTGTTAATATTATCATATTCATTCAGTCAAACATCGATGAGACAGTTAATTAATGTACTTATTGCAGCAGTCTTCATAGATTTGGTACCCCTGCTGGTCTAAGAGTGAAACAAACTCATTCAGTTATTGTTCAGTTAAAATTCCTTAAATTATGCCTGGCCCATTATATATTTAAGGATTTACTGATGTGCCACAATAATGTCACCTATGTTATTGAGTTAAAAATGTTAATATTGTGGCTTTCCAAGTTAACATTAAATCAGCATATACTTCTGCCAGGGGATGCCACCCCTCAAAATCTCCTGCCACCCTCTTGCCACCCCATGTATATTTGTCTAGATCCGCCCCTGATACAGTCTATGGTTCTTACTCAATATGAAGCCACGAATATTGTTTTTAATTTTAAATCGTGTAATGTAGGACTTTTTTTGCCGTCTGTGAGGAAAAGAAATGGGCTCAGAGCCTCAGAATACTGAAATCTGTTTTTTTTTAAATCTTTTTTTCCTTCTAATTTGTTATTCTTTTCTAAATAACACACTGTTATTTACTCAACAATAACACACAATTATCCTTGTTTTTATTTATTTGTTTAATTCTATAATATCGGGCTTTTTTGCCGTCCGTCAGGAACTGAATTTCAAAATAAAATAACCGGAAACAGATACACAGCCACTGAACTGATTACCCAAGATCCTCAGCTATGGTTTAAGCTCGGTGATTGGATTGTTTAGCCGCAATGCACGTTGGGATATGGTGTTTATGCGATAAGAAATCCGAAAAACATTTAAAAAAAAGAAAATAATACTTTATTCCGAGTGTGCTTGCTTTTCTCTTTGGAAGTCATCACATAACGGCATTGTAATACACGGTTCGGCTGCAGTACATATTACGCATCTGCCGTAGTTCTTTATTTATAGAGCCCTGATTAGAAGACTTCTAGACAAACTGGAAGAACTGCCGCCGAAACTGAATACTTGACGTGGATCATAAATATATCAGCAATTAAAAAACATCTTCAATTTCTCTTCACACAATACGTCTCCTTGCGGTATCAACACTAATTCGGCTGACTTTTATATTTGATCCAATTCGTAGATAGGTGATATTTACCCCATAACGGTGCACAGCTGATATAAAAGGACTTTTCTATAGGACTATTTCAATAGCTCACCATTAAATGACGGATATACCTTTCTGTCTTTGATGTTTTACAAATCAGATATTAATGTGTAAAAGTAAAACATGTGAAATCATATAGCAATATGCTGTAAAATTATGTGAAAACATGAATAAAACAGGGGGTTACGTATTGTAACCCTAGTTATATAAGCACAGGCGGAGCCCTCTATTGGACCCTATGGGTATTACTCTCTGTCATGCAGTGTGTGCTTTCACCTACTGAGTTACTTAAACGTAGCCGGCCAATCGGGGTGAGCCTACCTGAATGCGCGCGCAGGCCCACAGTATATAAGGCGGCTACGCCCTCCGCCCGCCATCCTACACCCTCTTCAGCGAGCGGCAAAGGAAAGACAGGGCCCCCAGGTAGAGGGCTCCACCTGTGCTTATATAACTAGGGTTACAATACATAACCCCCTGTTATATCTCACACAGGCTCCGCCCTCTACTGGACTCTATGTTTACAGTGGGCGGAGCCCCGATGTATAAACGCCCTGTCGTCCAACAACATCGACCCACCACACCGTCCCTGACCGGCTTTTGGCTAACATCCATTGCATCCCCACTTCCTCCCATCCGGTTGTAACCGTGGAGAAGTCGGGCCGCAGCTTGGATAAGGCACACTCACACACGCTTACCTCGTGTAGAGTGTGCATAGAAAAAATAGTGCGGAGACTCCGTCTGGAGCCTACCGCGCACCATGTTCCCCAGGTCCCTCAGGAGCATGGGAAAACATAAGTGCACCACGTCCCCCACACTCACACA
The DNA here is from genome assembly GCA_031216635.1 of Dissostichus eleginoides. Classification (NCBI taxonomy): domain Eukaryota; kingdom Metazoa; phylum Chordata; class Actinopteri; order Perciformes; family Nototheniidae; genus Dissostichus; species Dissostichus eleginoides. The sequence goes on along the minus strand of CM062270.1, from coordinate 573,325 downwards.
CGCTCCGTGTCGAGTGGGCATGGACAATAGTGAGGAAGGCTCTCCCAGCCTGCCAATAGCCCTGTATGGGGCTGATTGCGCACCATGTCTCCCGAGTCCCTAAGGAGCACGGGAAAAAACACAAGCGCATTATGTCCAGGGGGGGTGTCAGATACCTACTGACCCACAGCCACCTCTCCCCAGTCATGCGTTGCCCCGGCAAGCACAGACGACGAGAAGGAGCCAGACATGTCCAGGAGATAAAATTGTATGAAGGGGCCTGGCGTAGACCAAGACGCCGCCGTGCATATATCTTCTACACTCACGCCGCTGAATAAGGCTGTTGACACAGCCACAGCCCGTGTAGAATGTGCACGGACCCCAGTGGGGAGGGCTCTCCCTGCCCGTCCATAGGCATGTATAATGCACTCGCATAGCCATCCTGTTAGGCGCTTCTTGGAGAGAGCTTTTCCAGCCACACCATCCCCAAAGCACACAAACAGCTGTTCAGTGCGTCTAATGGCAGCCGTGCGCTCTACATAACATGCTAGCGCACGCACTGGGCAGAGGAGGTGCAATTTAGCCTCCCTGGCCCCAATATGGGGTTGAAGATTAAAGCCACCTAACTGAATAGCCCTTGACCTGAACGAACTCCTTAGGCTCTTAGGAGCAAAGGAGGGGTTCGGTCTGAGTGTCGCCCCGCTACGGTCACCCCGGATCAAAAGACAGCTGGTGCACCGACAGAGCGGTCAGCTCGGACACTCTTTTGGCCGAAGTCAAGGCAAGTAGCAATGCTGTCTTCCATGACAGTGCTTTCAGGGAGGAGAGCTCCAGAGGCTCAAATGGTTCTGTGACCAGAGCCTCGAGCACCAACGGCAGGTCCCACTGTGGGGCGGAGGCGTGCACTACTGGGCGCTGCCTCCTGACCCCCTGCAAAAACCGCGCCATAAGCGGCTGACTGAAGGCTGACCTGCCTCCAAATCCCTCATGGCAGGACGAAATGGCTGCTGCATACACCTTAATTGTGGAATGAGCCAGCCCCCTGTCCACCAGTATCTGTAAGTAGGTAAGAATAGAGCCCAGCGTGCATGACAGAGGCTCTAGACTCCTTCCTTCACACCATCGCCGGAATCCCGCCCACTTCGGCCTGTAACAGGCTGTGGTGGATTCTGCTCTTGCTGCTTGGATAGTCTGAATAACGTTGTCAGACAGCCCCACCTGTCTCAGCCTGTCCCTCTCAGGAGCCAAGCCTGGAGAGGTTGGCCCAGAGTGGGTAACGCCCCTATTGCACCTGCTTCCTGAGACAGCGCTCCCCAGACCTGAGGAATAGCCCAGGGCTGGCCCACCATCATCTGTGTTACCTCCGCGTACCACGGCGCCAGGCTGCCACCTGGCGCCACTAGGATGACTGGTAGATGTTCCCGCCTCACCCTCTCCAGGAGGGGGGGATAAGGTGCAGCGGTGGAAAGGCGTAAAGCAGCTTTCTTGGCCATGCTCGTGTGCAAATGCGTCCACCCCCAAGGGTGGATTGTCCCACCGGGCCAGGGAGAACCACAGGGCACAGTGGCTGTTGCGCCGATTGGCGAACAGGTCCACCTCTGCCCTTCCGAACTGAGTCCAGACCTGCTTCAACACCTCCGGGTGAAGCCTCCACTCGTCTGGCAGGGGTCCGCCTCTTGACATGAGGTCGGCCCCCCTGTTCTCCCGTCCCGGGATGTGCAGGGCCCTTAGACAACACAATCTGTGAAGCCCACAACCACAGGTTCTCTGCTGCGGTCAACAAGGCTATGGAGCGGACTCCGCCCTGCCTGTTGATGTACGCCACTGTGGTGCGGTTGTCGCTCCTCACTAGCACATGTTTGCCCTGTATTGAAGTGCTGTAGGACCAACATCACTGCTTGCAGCTCCAGGAGGTTGCTGTGCCGAGCCCCTGTCAGAGGCCAGCAACCACCTATAGCTCTCTCTAGGCATGTCCCGCCCCATCCTGTCACTGAAGCGTCTGTGAAGACTGTGATATAGGAGGTCACTCGCCCCAGTGGAGCTCCCCTCCGCAGATTCTCTGGGGACCCCAGAATCGGAGGTTGCTCTCTACTGAGGGGGGGATGGTCACCAGACGTCGTTTGTGTCTTGGGATCTAAACGAAGGCCGGTAAACCACCTCTACATGCGACGTGCATGCAGCAGTCCGAGTGGCGCTACGGAGTGAGCAGCCGCCATGAGACCCAAAGTCTGCATGATGATCAAAGCTGTCACCGTCGCCCCCTGACGCAGCCTGCTGTCTGCCCGCAGCAGGGATGCCTGTCTGCTTTCTGTCAGGGTGGCATGTAGTCTGCCTGCATCGAGCACCACCCCCAGATATTCTACCTGCTGGCGAGGTATGGGGGAGCTCTTCTTCCAATTGACCGCAACTTATTTTTCAACCCAACTTGGTTAGGTGTAAGATCAATTGGGCTGTGTGAAACATTGCCCATTCCCTGGACCTGGCCATGACTATGAGGTCGTCCAGATAAAATAACACCCTCATGCCATGGTCCCGCAGCGGTTGCAGCGCCGTGGCTGAACGTGTGTGGGGATAGGGAGTTGCCGAACGGCAGTCTGTTGTACTCGTAGGCTACCCCCTGGAAGGCAAAACGCAAATACTTTCTATGTTTTGGAGCAATTTCGCCATGAAAGTAAGAGTCCTTCAGGTCGATGGTTGTGAACCAATCGCCTGGCTGCACCAGTCCCAATAACTGTTTCATAGTTAACATATGGAACTTCTTGCATGCAATGTGCTGGTTCAGGCATCGAAGATCCAGAATGGGCCTGAATTCTCCTGTCTTCTTGGGAACCAGGAAGTACAGGGAATAGTGCCCCTTCTCTCTGACTTGAGTGTGCACATGCCGAGAGGAAACCCACTGTTCTTCTGCGAAGGTCCCTGAACGCACCGCGGCCACTCTCACGCGGGCCGCGCCTCATAATGGGTGTCCAATTAACATCGTATGAAAACGGCCTTGCCGATCTCAACGAGACATTATGGGAAAATGTGGAATTGTGGAGAGAGATGACTCTTACTCTGGGATAAATGCAATCGTTTTTACTAAATGCATTTTTCACACACACATCACTCTAGAACTAGGGTTACAATACGTAACCCACCGTTCTTGCAACAGGGCCTCTTTTCGACTTTCTGTTGAAAGGAAACTTATCTCCTCCCAGGATGATAGATTTGCCTCTCTATGGCCCCTGAATGGAGGAGGGACGCTGCAAAGCTGGAGTGAGTAACCCAGTCTCAGTGTCCTGCCCCTCTACTCTGTCAGTACACAGCTGGGCTTCCATTCCCCACAAAACTGTGTTCAGGGGACATGCAAGCAGCTGTGGAGCCACAGCTAAGAAGCTGTAGCACTCTCTGGTGGCCTACTCCGCTGCCAAACCTTCCATAAAAGGGAGTTTTGGCATGGGGGCTGACAAAGAAAAGGGCAGATTTTTTACTGAGGTCCTTGAACGCACCGCGGCACGCTCCCGTGGGGTGGAAATGGAAATGTGGAGAGAGATGACTCTTACTCTGGGATAAATGCAATCGTTTTCACTGAATGTATTTCTCAGACACACATCACTCTCTCTTGAACCCGCACAGTGCTTTGACAGCACTTCGGTTTATTCCACTCACGTGCACGCGCCCACCTGCTGGCTCCTATACTGGAGTTTACAGCGGGGGCGGGGAGTGTGGGACAGTGTTCTTTCCTCTGGGGATGCAAGAAGCAGCCATGCTGCGACTACTCCTCACCCACGTGACCAAGGAGATCGATCCAAAGAGCCCTTCTGTAAACACGGGGGCTCCCAGGAGATCAACACGGTCCTTTTGGAAAGTGCCATGCGGCGTGACATCACACGGCAGGCAACGGCGGCGGCCACACCGCCGACCAAGCTACTAATTCGGCCTTGCCAAATAATCGCTCTGATCTGGTGAGGTGGGGGCATCTCTAGAAATGAGTGAGATGCCCAACACACCCATGTTTATTTGCAGTCGCGGCAGCTCTCTGCCCAGCCTGCTGCCCGCTGGGAGGACCTCCATGGACCGGACCCGGAAGTGCCCGACAACGGCAAACGCCATGGTCATCACCTAGGGCACTGCCTCGGCCATATCCTGGTCCCCCAAACACTCGAAGTGGAGATCGGCGGAGATCGGCGGAGATCGGCGGCCGCTATTTAAGCCAGGGCACGAAGGACAGGCCTGGGTCTCTCCATGAAGGTATGATAACTCTTTCTTCTTTTTTAAAACGTTTTACTTTTCTGCAGTTGTTATTCAGGTAGGCTCGCCCCGATTGGCCGGCTACGTTTACGTAACTCAGTAGGTGAAAGCACGCACAGCATGATAGAGAGTAGTACCCATAGAGTCCAGTAGAGGGCGGAGCCTGTGTGAGATATAACTACACATCTTCAGATGTTATACATACATAAGTGTCCTACGATAATAATAAAAAGTTATTATGGCTGTGTGTACCTTGTGTGCACCGCCTAGTGGTTAAAGCACGTTATTGAATTATTGTTTAATGTGTTATATTTGATGAAAAAAATATTAAGAGTACATATAACTAGGGGGGAAGTAGAAGATCAATGATAGAAATATAGAATATAAAAAATCAAGAAGATACTGTAAGTGATCTCTACAATAAAACAGTTTAGTGCCATGTACAAAGATATTAATAGGAGGATGTGCAAAACAGAAAAACGAATTAACCTTTATTTAAACATTAAATAATACTTTAGATTAAGGTCTTCTTTTAAATAAGAAAAAAGCTTTGGGGGTATCTACAGATAAATATTAAGCCTGAGAAAGTACTTAAAGGTAGGGTAGGTAATTTTGGAGAAACCAGCTCGAGTGCGCTAGAATTTGAAAATACACAACCGGAAAAAATCTGCCACTTCCTTACAGAGCCCCTCCTCCAACACACACGAACGCGCACATGACCAATGAGGGCACGAGATAAGTTTGTGCACAGATGGAAGGCTGACAGGCAGGTAGGCCATCCAGTTATTTTAGCCGGGCCGGCTAAAATGATTGGTCGTGCTTTTTACAGTACTACGGCTTCCACAGATGGAATTTTTTTATGTATTTATTGTCAAATCATTTAATATATTCATTGCTATCGGGATGTTAAGAGCATTCCATGGAATATAACAAAAAGTGTTTCTGAAATAAATTACATACCCCACCTTTAACGTCTAATATATTGCTTTCCTGCAATGTTAACTATGTTGAAGCACTTATTTGAACTGATATTATACATATTTATTATACTCTTATGTATGTAGATAGTATAAGAAATGTGCAGAATATGACTTTAATGGTGGAGGTATACACATATTGATAGATGTCTTGTAATGCACTGTTGAGGAACCTGCGACCCAAGTTTTTCATCATTGCATAACTTCAACGTAGTTGTGTATATGATATGTGATTGTCAAGTGCCAACAATCAGGCGAGATATTTGATAGATGGTGCTTGAGATGACTAAACATTTATCTGCAGATCCCTATAAAGCATATTCATTACTCGTTATGCTCTACTAATAGTTAATTAAAGACTGTATATAATGGCTATTTTGCACATCCCTTTCAAGATTTTCTAAGGTGTAACTAAAGTCTGATTTAAGGGTTGTTTATATTTCACATCATTAATCAGAATCTGCAAAGTAACTAAAATAAATGTAGTGGAGTAAAAATACCAGGTTAACCTCTGAATTGTAGTGGAGTAGAATTACAAAGTAACAATGAGCTGTCATGTGGGTATATATTAATGCTGTCCATTATGGACACAAGCGATTTTCACCCATTTATTAATTATATGTTTTACATTTGATAACACCAATGTGTTTAATACTGGCAACTTCTAATTGTGGGAAAAACGAAAACGTTCCCAGTAGAGACGTCCCATAGAACATTTTGCTAAACACAATAGCCAGCATGTGTAGTTCTGGGGGAGGGGGGGGGGGCTTGTCCCGTTCGAGTCCAGTATTGGATAGTCTGCCGTGGTTTCGTTCCATTTCAAAGAGCTGTTTGACGCTCGGCGTAACCTTGGCGCACTGCCACTCCAACATCCAATCCCAGAGCTTGAAGATTAATCACGGAGACTGTAGTCCCAAACGATAGCTGGGGATTGTGGGTAGTGTAGTGTCTTCGGCCATCTTAAATGTCCGTAAACTCCGAAATGTTTTTCGGATTCCCAACGTGCATTGCGGCTCAAACATCCAATCACCGAGCTTAAACCATAGCTGAGGATATTGGGTAATCAGTTCAGTGGCTGTGTATCGCAATGATGCTCGAAATGTCCCATATAGGCCTACGTCTGTTTCCGGTTATTTTTATTTTTGAAATTCAGTTCCTGACGGACGCCAAAAAAGCCAGAGATTATGGAATTAAACAAATAAATAAAAACAAGGATAATTGTGTGTTATTGTTGAGTAAATAACAGTGTGTTATTTAGAAAAGAATAACAAATTAGAAGGAAAAAAAGATTGAAAAAATACAGATTTCAGTATTCTGAGGCTCTGAGCCCCATTTCTTTTCCTCAGATGGCAAAAAAAGTCAGACATTATACGATTTAAAATAAAAACAATAATCGTGGCTTGATATTGAGTAAGAACATGTTTTTATGAACCCCAAAGCTTCCGGTCTTCCAAGAACCGACCGGACAAAAAGACGTGTTGCAGGCACGAAACATACTACCAATAGAAATACATTGCTTTTAAAATCCTTCTGTGTGACACGAAAAAAAGGGGAAAATAGTGTTGGTGAACACGAATCAATAGATTAAATGTCGTGACTATAACACGAAATGCTCTGAGACTGGGTTGACCGGAAACAGTTGGGCAGCACTACGTACAATGCGGAAGTGACTGTGCATGTAGTCTATTAGACTGCTGATGAATGAAGACATTTATTGAAGATGGTCACTATAGGACAGCGTTTCTCAAAGTGTGGGGCGCGCCCCACTGGTGGAGCGCAGAGATGTTATAGGTGGGTCGCGAAAGGACGCGATGAACGGGAGATTTTTTATTTTATTTTTTTAAATACATTTTTTGGACCTCAGGCCGGAATCGAACCTGGGTCCCGCGGGCGGTAGTGGACTGTTACAGCCGGAGACTCGCAACGGCGGTGGACTTTCACAGCGCCGCTGCGCCGGGCCCGCCGGAGCCTCGCAACGGCGGGTGCGGTACCGGCGCAGCGGCGCTGTGAAAGTCCACGGCCCACCTATGGCAGCAGCCCATCAACGGCAGCGGCCCACCGGGAAAAGTTCCGAATCTCCCGATGGCCAATCCGAGCCTGCTCACACACACACAACTGAAACCATAATCATTTACAGACATATGTAAAAATCTCTCATACACACATGTGAAACGCTCTCACACACACACACAACAGCGTTGCAGTCGGGAAGAAAAGCAATGTGGAGCGGCACCTCACCTCTTCATAAGGAGTTTAACCGTGACACTTTTCGAAATCCCGTTTGTGTCCTCCCACTTTACAAATAGCCTATGTTTATTATTATTTTTTAGCGCAAGCCGTCATCGCCACGGAGGAGCACACAGCCTCTGTGAGTGAGCGAGACAGAGACAGAGAGCTAGAGAGAGCACACCTTTATATTTAATATAGCCTAGTTGTAAAAAATAAAGTAAGAAATCATTCCAATGTGTACTATAGAACAGTAAAAAACAAAAAACTGTTTAAAAGGGGAGTGATTACTAAAATATGCATAAATAAAAAGAAAGAATGCTAACTAGGTAACATAAGATAAGAATAAACAAGTTTAAATGATTTGTTATTGGTTGTGATCATATTCTAAAGATGTTTGGATTATTGAAAAGTATACAGCTCCCTTTCATCTGAGTGTTGAGAGCTGTATCCATCAATTCATGTTGTGCTCAAAGTGCACCAGATTGATGCATTTAACTTCAACATTTTAAAAAAAATCTTCCCGGGGGTGCATGCCCCCGGACCCCCCTAGAGGAGGTGAGGTCCACCTCCAAATAAAGCAGGTTAAAATAATTAAATTGCATACATTTTATTTTAGTAAACACTGAAAACGGGTCCCACAGACCCAAACAGCACACAAAGGTTAAAGGTCAGCATATAATAATGTTAAAATGTGCTAAATATATACACTGCAAAAAAACAAAAAAAGAGGAGTAAAAGCAGCTCACGACTTTTTCTATTTTTTTAAAGTAGCTCTCATCCTAAAAAAGGTTGGAGACCCCTGTTATAGAACGATACATTTGACAATTTTAAGCTTCGCCTACCATTTTATTGGAGCGATGAGGAACAGGTGGGGCTTGAAAAGGCCCACCTGTTCAAAGTGGGGAATGACAGAAAAAGTTTGAGAACCACTGCTATAGGAGATCCCAACATGAGGCCGAGGGCCATACCAGCCAGATAGAGTGCTGAAAGAAAAATGAGACTTGTAAGAAATTAAAATCAATGTTGATATGGCGTAATTTAAATTAAATACAGGGTTTTAATTTAAAGCTGTTTTATTCTGAAAAACCGGAAGTTTACACAAACTTTTAACTTAAAACGTTTATTCTGAAAATTCTTCATTTCCGGTTAGCATTAGCATGTGGCTAACGTTTTGAAACCGTGAATTGAAGGTGAAAAGACATGTGGTGTTGTACACTAAACACACTGTCTTTAACTCTCACTTATTGACGCTGCAAAAACGTTTATTAGGGAATGTTTAAATAACCACAGACATCAGAATTATGTAATTCAGCAGCAGAAAACGACAGGAATTGCATTGGACACGCCCCCGTCGACACCGGCCAATAGGAGAAGACTACAGTTGATAACCCGTGATGTACAGGGAGATTCTCGCTCTTCCTTCACCTCGGCTGACCCAACGCACACGCGACAGGCAACAGCTGAATGGGGAGAGCGCCTCCACTCGCCAATTTCATTGTATATCACCGCATCATTTGTGTAATTAAATGCTGTTAACTTTTATATGCTTCCCTTGACTCTTTTCAGTTTATCCTGCTCTCAGGGCTAAATAAATCCTAACATTTGGGAGGAAAATGAAGGAGGGGGAGTACAGGAGGGAGGTAGGACAAAGTGACAAAGGACAAAGTGGGGATGGAAGGTGATCTCTCTGTCTCTCCCTGCCTCTCTCTCGGTTTACTGTCTTCGAATATTGTGATAACTTTCTCTAAATATCAACCGCAGAGGTCACGTTTGCACAATATACTGTATGTCACCCGTACCAGCTAGCTAGCTAAATTAGTTGAATTTAACTTTAGCTCACCTCCTGGTCTTTTATTGGCTGGGAACAAAAATAACTAGCAAGCCTCGTTGCTCGTGTAAGTACGTACGGATACCAAAGGCATTCTAGCTGAGCGGGAGAGAATGTTCATCACTTACGTGAGTCTTTTTATTTACCTATTTTCACCGGCTTACACTTTAACAGATTTAAAACAAATCAACTTTCTTGACTTGCATATTTATCTTTAATATCTCAAAATATGTGTAAGTCAGGTCACAATTTAAAGTAATTTGTACCTCTCCACTAATTATCTTTTTTCAGAAATGTGGTCCTATGATGAGCGTCAGAAAGGGGAAGGTGATCGCCTCTACACAAGGCTGCAGAATCCGGCACAGGGTCACAAACACCGGAATTCTGCAGAGCCTTTGGACTCTCTGGCTCTCCGTTTTCTAAAAGGTTCACCATTGGTAATACTCTCAACAACCACAATGCATGTGTCATGTTCAGCAAAGCAGAATACAGAGTTACTTCTGCCTGTGCAAGCAGATCTATTCATCATTGTATTAATTCCACTGGTATGATTTTATTTAACCCTGAAATTATCATTAATGCTAATATAACAGACCCTTTCTCAGATTAGTTGATGACTTCTTACAGCTCTTTTCCATTTTCTTTCCTTTTTATACAGGTACATTTTACATGTTCTCCTTTTAAAAAGGGTTTTAATGTTGATTACATGTACTTTTTTGGCCTATACACAGTGAGGCTGCTCTAAAATGTATGTATATTCCCTACATACTCTCAGACTGTACATACATATGTATACTCATCATATGTAGCATTAAATATGTGTCCTCCTAACAGCAATGTGTTTCTGCTGGTCTCTTTCTGTCTCCAGCAATTTATGGATGTTAATCCAACAGAAACACATTGTTAAACATGTTTTTTTTTTTTCATGTAAGAAGGTTGATTGTGCCACACTCTTCCCTTCCTCACCATGAGTGACCATGATTCATGATAATGCATCTGCCCTCCAACCCTGTTTAAAAAGCTCGACCTGAGCTCTGACTGCTCGTGCGGTCGCTACGGCGACTACCGGCTGTGATCTGTGAACGGCACCGGCCTGTCCGTTTATTTCTCGGGGAAACAATGCAGCTCATGCAGCCCCCCCCCCACCTCCTGCTTTAACTGCTGTTTAGCATAATTAATGTGATGGTCCCACAGCGAAGCTCAGTGAGCCCGAGACTCCTGCCACTGGGAATCACATCGCCGTGGTAACCAGTGGCCGAGCCGCCGCTGTTAATGAAGAGGAAAATCCACGGAGAGACATCAACATCAGAACACTTTATACCGACTGCATGCTGCTTAGCAAAGCAGTGGAGATGTATTTTAATTTACAATAGAGATGCCCTTGCAGAGATACAGTTTTATAAATGTAAGTGTTTTATCAGTATTTAAAAAAATCACCAAGCTGTGTCACTCTTTAGTTTCCCTGGTTTCCGTTGTGTTGTGAGCTTCTTGCAGCGTTTGGTTTATGCAGTTTTAGTAAATGCTGCGCAGTTGTTGTCAAGTTGATGAAGATGTGTCTTCCTTTGCATTTGTTTTGGCACATTTGTGTGTTTTTATTTGCATTGTTTTTTCAACTTTCTTGCGTTACTCCTAGTGGAAGAGTTTTAGGCCGCTGGGTGTTTCCCCCTTTCGGCAAACGTAGTTTTGCGACCAAATTAGTTAGCAGTTATACTCCAAAGAAGCAAAATGTATATAAATACCTGAGAACACAGTCATTCAAACACTATGTGCATATTAAAGTAATATTCCTACTATATCTAATGATAGAGTAAATATCTATATCACGATAATGCTGTGACAATATGCAACCTTTCGGCAACGTAATATTCATACATACGCTGAAAGCTATTAATCAACAGATTATGGCAAAATTATGATATGCCATGAAATCTTGAAATATGATAAGACAAACCTTTGGAGACGGATAGATGGATGAACATTTTTCGGAAGTTAAAGTGGACCTATCATGCTATATTTGAATAATATATTGTAGGGCCATACCTATATAAAACATGTCTGTGAAGTTTTTTTTTCAAAATACCAAACAGATCATGCATTTTAGCCATGCCTCATTTTGCTCTATTTGCTCTTTTTTAGCCCTGTTTTTGCAAGGGCTGATTCTGTGAGAAGTCTTCTTCGCTGCTTTTGTGGCAGACTACAGCGCCACTTACAGGCCTGGCATATGTACTACAGCGTCTCCAGTGCTTTCAAGCGGCAATGGCCGTGGCTGTCTACAACTGATAGGTGGAGAGTTGCCCATATAGGCGGAGCTCCCCGTTTCTGACGTCAGAACAATTTCAAATCTGTATCAGTCTGTATCAGCTCCGTTGCAGCCCCGTTTTTAGAGATTTGGGTATGGAGGAAAAGAGAGAGGGTTGTGTTTTCTGACACTTGTTGAGTTCCCTGACACCGGGTGAGCGGCGTGGAGATGCCGAAGGACTCTCCCACGGAGGGATGGGGGGACCACGACGCGGCCCGATAGAGCAGGACGCCGTCCTGTGCGTAGACGGACTCACAGACCGATGACAGACTCGCCAGGGCAGGGTCGTTAACGTCAATCCCACCCTCCTGCTCGATGAGTTGGAGGAGGTGGCCGAGGCATTCGTCAGCCGCCGTCTCCCGTGCGAGGAGGGGCCAAGAGACGGCTCCGAGCTCCCGCGCGTCGTCGCGGATGGAGGCCATGAGTGCTGACTCCACGGCATCAGGCTCGCTCGGCAGCCCCAGTGAGAGGCCGTTCGCTGAGCCCGAGGGGGAAGGATGCCTTGACGTGGCATCAGCGGCATAGTTGCTCTTGCCAGGCAGATGCACAATGTCGAAGCGCCATGGGAGGGTGCGCTGCTTGAGTCTAAACAGACGCGAGTTTGTAATCTCATCCAGCGTACGGTCGCCAAAGATCTTCACCAATGGCTTATGGTCGGTGACCACGACGAGGTTGTCGGACCCCTGCGTGAAGTACCGCGTCTGTTCCAGACCCCAGGCCACAGCTAGGGCCTCTCCTTCGACGGCCGCATAGCGCTGCTCCGCAGGGGACAGGAAATGCGAACCCGCGAGGATGATCCTCCATCCTCCTGGACAGCAGTCCGGTATGCCCGAGGCACAATGACAGTGTTGCTGGAGCAGGAAGTAGCCAATGCCACGCATGGACCAGTCAGGGCGGAGGCAGGTACGCTTCTGCATGTCGTAGATCTCCACGCCCTCTCGGATGGCCTCCATTATGGCCTGCTTGGACGTCTCGAATGCCTCCTCCAGAACGGGGGACCATAGGAACACACAGCGTGGGCTGAGGAACGGCTTAAATGGGGCCATCGTGTCACGCAACTGGGCGTAGTTAGCCACCTGGTTGACAAGGCCGAACCAACTCCTGACGTCCGTCGTGGAGCCTGGGGTGGGGAAGTCCCGGATGGCGTCCAAGTATTTCGGGAGCGGTTCGATGGTAGATTCCGACACCCTGAAGCCAGCGAAATCGACGCACCTCTCCGCGAACTGAAGCTTGTCCGGGTTCAACACGATGCCCGACCAGCCGACCCGCATCAGGAAGTCGATGGTCCTCCACCAGTGTTGCTCCAGGCCAGTGTCATAGTGGATGGTGTCATCCACACAACGTTCCTTGCGTTCATAGTCCGAGAGGATGGCGTCAAACCGACGGTTGTAGCCATCCCCTGATGACAGGAAACCCTGTGGTGCCCTGGTGTAGCGCCAACGGCCGAAGGGTGTGATGAAGGTCGTGAGGTGGCGATCCGACTCACGCAGGGGGACACTGTGGTAGCCATTCCAGGCGTCCGTGACGGTCTTCCAGGTGCCCTTCGGGACGCGGCGTGCAAGGTGGAACGGGGACTCAGTGGCGAAGGTCTCACGTTGGCAGAACTTGTTGAGGGGGGAGAAGTCCACGGTCCTGCGGGGGGAACCGTCGTGCTTCCGAGTGACTACCATACGATGGCACCACGTCACTGGCTCGCCGTATGGCACGCGTTTAATGACCCCAAGGGCTTCGTCCCGCAGGAGGTCATCGTGGACCCTCCGCTGCCAGTGTAGAGGCACTGTAGCCGCGGTGTGGCATGCCTTAGGCGTAGCTGCGGGGTCCACGTGCATCTCGATAGGTGGCCCCTCCATGCATGGTAGTGCCCGATGGGGGCAAGTATTGAATGTCGACGAGGCATATCTCCCGAGTAGCCAACCTTTCATCCGGATTATTGTTCCTTCACTCCGCCTCGAGTTGAGACGTTCATTCACTCACTCATGTATGTATCTGTATTATGTATTTGTGTTATGTTGGTGATGACAGGCATGTATGTAGTACTTTGTCAGCTCATCATGCTGTATTGATCTGTTTCAGGGTGTCGTCATCCTTGTCATTAAAATACCAAAACTGACATCGAGGAGTGTGTTTCTTCATGACGACACCATGAGTGAGTGAATGAACGTCTCAACTCGAGGCGGAGTGAAGGAACAATAATCGACCTAAGATGGCCGCTCAGCACTACCGGGTCAGAGCACGGCATATCCGGTCAGCGACAGCAGTGAGGTGCTGCCCTCTAGTGGCCGGCGATAAACTCTTCAAAAAGTGCATTTTGCATGATAGGTCCCCTTTAAACAAAATAAGATGTACAAATTGCATCATTTGTAATTGCCCTCCAGACTGCGTGTGATGTGGACCGCTGTAGTGACGTTTTGATACGTTTAAGTCACAAAAAAACAAAATTAACTCAGGGAGCTAAATTACAGAAAAACTCTTACTTTAGAAGGAAGGACATTTAAAATAACAGTGTTATCTCCCCCAGGAGAGAGCATTATCCTGCCCCTCTGCAGGCCCAGATACAACTGCTATTCCAACAACACCGCTTTTGACACCCAAACACCCAGAAGAGGAAGGTCCTCATAATACTGCAGCACTGATGACAACCATCTCCACCCGTGTCCCCGCTGCCAGAGAACACGGGGACACATCCAACCCTCTCCAAGGCCTATTGTTCCCCCTCATCTTTATCTCTCCTGCTGCTGCGCGCCTGCCACCCCTCCAGTGTTCGACACAGAAACACCTACAGCTACAGCAGTGACAATAAGGAGGTGGCTGCAGCACACATCTGAGGTCAGTGGCCTGAAAACAAGGCTTAGCTGGGCCCAGGACGGGCTCCATCCTCACAGATCGGTTCCCTCAGGTCAGAGGGTATTGGGGGAAGATGAAGTCTGATCAGGAGCTGGCTGGGACGGGTCTTCTTTACTGCCTGCTCCAATAAAATGATGATCCTGTAACTGTTCTGACATCAGCCAGGTTTGTTTTTAACCCCATGTGAACATGAAATGAAGCTGTAAGACCATGTTGTTGTCTTGGAAGGAACCGTGTATATCTGCAAATGCAAAAATATAGCCACGTCACAATATTTATTCAACATGGTTCACATGAAACATTTGAGAAGATAAGGACTATTAGACTGAAAAATAAAGTGTTTATTCAAGGAAACTAGCAATACTAACCTAGATAAATATCATAGATAAAGGATCAAATGTGTTATTTTAGGGCTCCAATTACAAATTGTGGGTGATAATTAAAAGAAAAACAAAGAAAGTGCCTTAAGACCCTTTTCAAACAGGGATGAAAACCATTTCAGATCGCAGTTTTGGATCCACAAAAGGTCATTTGTATGATTAGTATTGATCTGCAGAAAAAAAAATGTGAGTGGGGCCGGGGGGATATGCGACAAAGAGCTGTTCTATCCCATCATTGAGTCTTCCGGTCTGTTAACTCCGCTGCTATGTGATGACGGTTTAACCTTTCTTCAGTCGGCTACGTTACCTATGGGTGCGTTCATGAATATTCACAGAGAGCGCTGTGGAGCCCGAGGTCCCTGAGCTTGAGGACCAGCTTGGAGGGCACAATGGTGTTGGAAGCTGAACTGTAGTCGATGAACAGCATTCTCACATATGTGTTCCTCTGGTCCAGGTGTGAGAGGGCAGTGTGGATGGTGAGGGCTATGGCGTCGTCTCTGGACCTGTTTGCTCTGTAGGCAAACTGCAGGGGGTCCAGAGAGTCAGGGAGGGAGGAGGTGATGAAGGTTTTGACTAACCAATCAAAGCACTTCATGATGATGGAGGTGAGTGCTACTGGGCGGTAGTCGTGGAGGCTGGTGGTTTTAGAAATGTTTGAAACATGTGGGGACTACCGACTGCAGCAGGGACCTGTTGAAGATGTCCCTTAACACCTCTGCCAGCTGAACTGCACACACCCTAAGAACACGGCCAGGGATGCAGTCAGGTCCAGGAGCCTTGCTCGCCACACCCCTCTGCTGAAGAAATCTATTTTGCATGAAAAAACAACCTGTGATTAACCACACCCTTTATACATGTCTTAGCTTTCCCCTTTTCACATTGCAAAAAGACTACATTCTTTTACAGCACACTTGTTTTAATGTTTTTCTGCACTAAAGTAGAGGAATATTATTATCATTTCATTTTCTAGCTTTACATATTACTTATGGCCAGAGAAAGTAAAAGAGATGTGCAGTGCAAAACAATGTTTTGAATCCATTTTATTGTAGGGAAACAACAGAAGTGAAATTCTTATATACTGTATAACAATTTATCTGCAAGATAGTTGTTTTTCAAAAATGTTGAACCATTGCTCCCACCCACAATGAGCATAACCAACAAAAATATATACCAATAAAATAATAGATGCAAAACAAAAACACAAAGAACATCAGCATTAACTCTTACTAGCACATGAAGGACAGTATGCAAGTGTGTATGAACTTTGCAGATGTATTTCTTACATGGGCAGCACACAGTATTTGCTTTACAGTCCTTCCTTCGGGCTACTGTAGTCTGCAGCGCCTTTATAGCCTCTGACTGCATTCCCCATTTGTAAATAATGCCTTAAATGTTTATTTTGTTTGAAACTGTTCTGAAGATGTGTCGTGGATGGCTGATACAGCACCTGCACGTGAAAGTTCTATTTTCTCAGTTTAAAGGGTTGTTCAGGGTTTTAAGATAGCAAAAGGGTTGAGAAGACATGAAATAGTGGATTTTGCTATAGGTAACCTTTAAAGCAGTGACCACCAACTGGCGGCCCGCGGGCCACATCCGGCCCGCCAGACATTCTCATCTGGCCCGCACGACGGGGGTGACTGTGGCGTTGGCGGAGTGGTTAGTGCGTTCGCCCCCCACTCATTTTTTTTTTTTACAACGTCTCGTGAGTAATGTGCAGTACCGGAGTCCAACAGAGAGGCAGCAGCTGCGGGACAGTAGACTGCGTACTGCGAAACCTTCCCTGCCTTGAAGAAGAAGTGTTCGTTGTGAAGAGTTTGCTTTATGCGCTCCGCAGCAGTAGCCCCGCTGCGACAGAATCCAACAGAGAGGCAGGAGCTGCCGGACAGTAGCCTAGAAGTGATCCTTCGTTAGCGTGAAGAGTCTTTGTAGTCAGACTCCACTTGGTAGTGTCTCTTTGCACTGCTAATAGCTCTCCGGAGCGCGTACCTGGGGTTCCTATACTCATCCAAATATCCAACTCTGTCCGTGCTTTGAGTTTAGCTTCTGGTTCGTGAATTCGTACAGATGTTTTTGGTACGATGTCATCTCCAGATACAATAAAAGCCGCTTCGGGCCGTGAAGTCTCCATCCTGTCGATAACACCGTATAGCTCTACAGTGTGCTGTGCGGCGGACAGCAGCAACATGTAGCAGTTTCCCTAGGAAAGCCTATAAACTCCCATAAGGAATATTTCCTGACATATTTTATTTTGTACAACAGAACTTTAAAAAAATGGTTTAGCTTGTGTTAACCACTGGCCTTATTACAGGCATCTGTTCGAAAACCGATTAAATTTGAGATGAGGATATCAGAAGTGCAATAATCCTTGTTATGATGCTTTTAGGACTTATTTCTGCAGTATTATATAAGGGGGACATTACAAGTTACCTGACTCAAGAGAGGATTTTAATATTCACGTGAACATATTTTCATAATCATGTTATATTCTGTTCCTCATTGTTATTCAGCCGAACAGTTTTGATAAAATATACTACATTAAACTGTGATGCTGTTCCTGCTCAGCTGAGAGGAAAGGAAAAATATGTTGAGTGTTAATGATAAACAATTCCTGGCTGTGGGCTGCTGGGCTCTAAAATATTCAAATGAAACCTGGAACAGAGCCAGGGGTGCAGGTCTCTGAGAGCCACAATCCTGCGCAGCTTCAGGTCAAGTGTTTTCCAAAATGTAAAACTGGATGTAAATGTGCCATATTTGAGCACTTAAAGGCAGTGGAGCTTGTTGAAGTCCTGCCTGCAGGGGCTGGCTGTGCATGTGAGACTCATAAGTCATATATATCTAGCACCACCTGCTCGCTGGGGACCACAATACGGAGGCCCTCCATGATTAGCATCCCATCCTAACTGCTGTGACAGAGGAGCCCATTCAGTGGACAAGGGGGGGGGTGGGGGGGGGCGTCAGGACACATTCGCGTAGATTAATAGTATAATTTCATTAGGGACTTTCCACTGTGTCGGCAGAGAACATACGCTCATTATTAAGAGCCTTTAATTACTGTAATTTGCCCCGGGTTTGTCCCCTTTGAAAGATTTCGGTTTGTTTGTGTGTGTGACCAAAACGTCTCCGAGCAGCACGAAGAGAAAACCCCTCCGATGTGCTTCAGAGATTCCCTTCAATCTCTCACTGACAGATGCAATACAGAGCAGTCATTCAGAATCTGCACTGCTGGCCCAGTAGCCTGTGTTTACATTGGGAATTGAGTCCAGAATTTTGTCAAAATAAGGACAATCTTTTTTTTCCTTTACTTTTTTGAACATCATAAAAACATACAACATTGCATATTTTCATATGAGACGCCTAGCGCACACATACCAATACAGAAATAAGTGACAAGATCATAACAATAAATACAGCAGGCAAAAAATAAATGAGAAAAAAACAACAAAATCATCCATAGTCATACATAATAACAATTAGGGTTAAAAAAAAGAATAAACAAATGAATAAATTAATCAAGATAACAAGGGACGATAGTTTAGGGGACTTTGCCTCGGTCATATTGTATGTCTGGCAGTGTTTGGGTCTTTTTGGCGCCGGATCAGCTGCCCAATCTCCCAATATATCATCCAATCATGATACTCGCTGTCCATCGTGAGGACCTAAGCCAATCACGACGCAAGTTCACAATGGATAGAGCCACTCACGGCACGGCTTCTCTCCGAAACCGCCCCCCTCACGCTTTTGATTGACAGTGGACCTGTTGCGAGGCGCATCAGAGCTATTCAAAGTAGTGATGGGAATTCCGGCTCATCTGGCTCGGCTCACCAAGAAGAGCCGGCTCTTTCGGCTCCCAAACGGCTCTTCATTTTACCACACATACCTTTTATAATTCAATCAAATGTAGCCCTGTTTTGACTAATGATTTACATTTACACATATATCACTTAAATTATTCAATACATCCTTTGTACTGAAGTATTCAAAAGTAAAAATTACATTTTTAATATAAATGATTTGCTGTGGCCAATTGTTTTCATTGCATTTACAGACCCTTGTATAGCTCTGATACCACCCAATGAATGTACTGACTTGCTTGTAGAACCACGCTACACAAAGCAGATAGCAACACCTGTAAAGACTTAAGCAGAGACATTTAAAAAAAGGACGGCTACTGTATTTACATTTTAAATTTGTATTTAAAGTGGACCTATTATGCTATATTTGAAAATTATATTGTAGGGCCATACCTATACAAAACATGTCTGTGAAGTTTTTTGCTTAAAATACCAAACAGATCACCCATTGTAGCCATGCCTCATACTGCTCATACCCCTCTATTCCAGCCCTGTTCCAAAAAGGCTGATTCTGCTTTAAATGGAACGGCTGCTGCTAGCCACGACCCTTTGTAGCATCACACAGCTTTCCCCTGCTAAGAGAGTTTTCTACCGGGAGAAACTCAGCTAAACACTGCAGTGAATAAATGCCATATTATGCTCCCAACCACTTCAAGCATTATTTCTGAAACAGTATGGACCTCAAATGTTTCTCTCTCGCAGGGTTTACCGCAAGGACATTACGTTACACATGTTCTCTCCAGTAGCCTACAGCGTTAGAGTAAAGCGTTAGCTTTACCCTTTAAAAGTCATCACATGAATGCATTGTAATAAATGGTTCGGCTGCATTAAATATTACACATCTGTCGTATTTCTTTATTTATCTACAAAGATTGTATCTACCACATTGTGTTTGTTAGTGAATCATGAGGCATTTGTAAAACCTGTTTAGTTTGTTTGTGGAGTTATGGCAGGAAATTAGCTCCATAGAATTGGTAATGTTACAAGGTTGTATGTTACAGAATGTCACTGATACAATGTGCATGGCAACCACACCATGTTGTCTTTACTTTTTGTTTATTACATTATTACAAATTTCACTCACCATAGGTTGGACTTTCCAACACTCTGCGAAGCACTGCTGCTCCCTTTCTACCCTTTGGGTACTTGATGCTATAAGTGGCTTCCCCAGTCTTTGTCACGCCTTGTACCCGGTTGGCATTTTCGTTGAAGTGGAGGGCTGCAATCAGTATCCTGCAATAAGAATTGGAGCATAATTATGTCTTAATATTTGTTTATTACTGGGATTCATACAAACTGGGAGGGGGGGGGGGGTTCCTGATTTTTTTTTACAATTGTAATAAGCATGTGTACCTGTGTTACTTTTAAAACAGAATTTAACATACATTTGCAAAATACTTCGATATTTTATTTCAATCAAGCCTCTTGTCAATAAAGTTTCTCAAGGGCTACTTCATATAAAATATGTATTATTGCTAGACCTCATGGTTATTTTTAAAACACTGCAAGCCGGATCAATGGTGATAAACTTACCGACAAAGCATTCCTGTGTAAGAGAAGACATACATCTTCGGCGCAAACTGGATAAGGAGGCTGTGGAATCCTGCATATGTAGGTCGTTCGGGGGTTCTTCACAGACCATTCGGCCCTTGTGTTCTGCACGTTTTTCTCCCATGTGCGCTGACGCTTGACATCTGTGGGAAAGCTATGGATGCTGATGTTTAGTTCGTCATTTGCTGTATTGGAACACCCAGACACAACGCATCGTCGAACCATTTCTACGCATGACAACACACTTTGTCCGTGTTTGGCTCTCTCGCAGCACAGTGAAGCATTCCCGCATTGACGTCACTTCCGGCTTCCCCCAAAACTTAAAAATGAGTCGAAGGAATTTCCTCGCGATGTTCGAAATTATTGATATTTATCGGAACGGTATCGTACCTTCTTTTTTAAGCTGACGGTTCGAGATTACTAGTAGCCCAATATTTCATTGCAAAACAGTCGTTGGGAGGCTGTCACAGGCTCTTTAACGTTTAATATATTGCATGGTTTGTTTTGGGACTTGGCAATCAACATTCCTGCAATGTTAACTATGTTGAAGCACTTATTTTAACCGATATTATACATATTTATTATACTCTTATAAGATGTATGTAGATAGAATAAGAAATGTGCATAATATGACAGTTTAATGGTGGAGGTACACACATATTGATAGATGTCTTGTTGAGGAACCTATGACCCAAGTTTGTCATCATTGCATAACTACACCGTTGTTGTGTATAAAACCACCAGACTCAGGGACAGCTTCATCCCACAGGCCATAAGACTATTAAACACCTGAACTTTGAAAAAGTTCAGGTGCTGGCGGAACCTTTCTTTTTGAAGAAAAAAACCTTTATTACAAGGCAAAGCTGGCAAAAACCAGAACACTACCCCGTGACACAGTCCAAGACAAACAATGAACCGACAGGGGAACACAGGGAAAGACAAGACTAAATACAGAGAGGGGTAATCACGAGACGAGAAACAGCCGGGCAGGGGAGGAGAAACACAAGGGCAACAGGTGAACACAATCAGACACACCAGGGAAACTAACAACAGGGAGGAAAACACAGGGAGAAGGACCAGACAAGAGACAGGGAGGAAAACACAGGGAGAAGGACCAGACAAGAGACAGGGAGGAAAACACAGGGAGAAGGACCAGACAAGAGACAGGGAGGAAAACACAGGGAGAAGGACCAGACAAGAGACAGGGAGAACAGAACAGCAAAATAAACCCCAAAACTTAACACACAAAAACTCAAATCATAACATAAACCCCCCCCCTCAAGGGACGGATTCCAGACGTCCCTACTGAAAGTCCAACATTTCCAAAAAGGGTGGGTGGAGGGGGTCCGGAGGACGGGTTTGGGCTGACAGCCCGGAGGCACGGCAGAGGACCAGGAAGGGGTCTCGGGCGGACGACCCGGGGGCAAGGCAGAGGAACAGGAGGTGGTCTCGGGCGGACGGCCCGGGGGCAAGGCAGAGGCCGAGAAGGGGGGCTCGGGCGGACGGCCCGGGGGCAAGGCAGAGTTCAAAAAGGGGCGAAGGCCACAGCGGGCGAACTCAGGGGGCCGGGCATGAGGGGGAAGGCAGCGGCTGGAAGAGTCAGGGGGCTGGGCCCGAGGGCGAAGGCCGCGGCTGGAAGAGTCAGGAGGCCGGGCCCGAGGGCGAAGGCCGTGGCTGGGAGAGTCAGGGGGCCGGGCCCGAGGGCGAAGGCCGCGGCTGGGGGACTCAGGGGGCTGGGCTCGAGGGCAAACAAGAAGGTGGTGACGGGACAGCTCCGGAGGACGGGCAGGAAGGCGCTGCCGGGACAGCTCAGGAGGCCGGGCAGGACCCGGTGTCGGCCGGACAGGAACCGGAGCCGACGGGACAGGCGTAGACGGGATCCTGGACATGACATGGGCTGGTGTCAATGGGACCCCGGATGGAGCAAGGGCTGGTGTCGACTGGACCCCCAACGGAACAGGACACAGAGTTGGCAGGACCCCCGGTGGAACAGGTGTCGGCGGGACCTCCAACAGGACAGGACACAGAGTTGGCAGGACCCCCGGTGGAACAGGTGCTGGCGGAACCTCCAACAGGACAGGATCAGGTGTTGGCAGGAAATCCGGTGGAACCCCCAACGAAACAGGACATGGAGTTGGCAGGACCCTCAGCGGAACCCCCAACGATACAGGACATGGAGTTGGCAGGACCCTCAGCGGAACCCCCAACGACACAGGACAAGGAGTTGGCAGGACCCCCAACGATACTGGACGTGGAGTTGGCAGGACCCTCAGCGGAACCCCCGACACCAGAGGACATGGAGTTGGCAGGACCCCCGGCAGAACAGTAGTCGGCGGGACCTCCAACGGCACAGGAGATAGGGTTGGCAGGACCCCCGGCAGAAGAGTAGTCGGCGGGTCCTCCCACGGCACAGGAGACAGGGTTGGCAGGACCCCCGGCAGAAGAGTAGTCGGCGGGACCTCCAACGGCACAGGACATAGGGTTGGCAGGACCCCCGGCAGAAGAGTAGTCGGTGGGACCTCCAACGGCACAGGACATAGGGTTGGCAGGACCCCCGGCAGAAGAGTAGTCGGCGGGGCCCCCAACGGGACAGGACATGGAGTTGGCAGGACCCCCAGCGGAACCTCCAACGGACCAGGACATTGGGTAGGGACTTGAGAGGGGACTCGAGAGGTGACTTGAAAGGGGACTTGAGACAGAACTCGAGAGGAAACTCGAGAGGCAACTCGAGAGGAGACTTGAGAGGTGACTTGAGAGGGAACTCGAGAGGGGACTGGAGAAGGAACTTGAGAGGGAACTCGAGAAGGGACTCGAGAGGGGACTCGAGAGGGAACTCGAGAGGAGACTCGAGAGGGGACTTGAGAAGGGACTCGGAAGGGGACTCGAGAGGGGACTTGAGAGGGTACTTGAGAAGGGACTTGAGAGGGTACTTGAGAAGGGACTCGAGAGGTGACTAGAGAGGGAACTTGAGTAGGGACTGGAGAAGGGACTTGAGATGGGACTCGAAAGGGGACTTGAGAAGGGACTTGAGAGAGGGCTTGAGAGGAGACTTGAGAGGGAACTCGAGAGGTGACTTGAGAGGAGACTCGGGAGGGAACTCGAGAGGGAACTCGAGAGGAGACTCGAGAAGGGACTTGGGAAGGGACTAGAGGAGGGACTAGAGAAGGGACTTGAGAAGGGACCTGAGTAGGGACTTGAGTTGGGACTTGAGTCGGTCGGTACGCCGACAGTACACGGGGGACTGGCGTCGGCCGGAGAGCCAACAGGAGACGAGGTGCTGGAGTCGGCCGGTACGCCGACAGGACACGGGGAGCTGGCGTCGGCCGTTTCGCCAGTACTGGAGCCGAAACTGGAGCCGGAACCATGGCTGCTGGGGCCGGAACCATGGCTGCTGGGGCCAGAACTGGGGCCGGAACCATGGCTGCTGGGGCCAGAACTGGGGCCGGAACCATGGCTGCTGGGGCCAGAACTGGGGCCAGAACTGGGTCCGGAACCATGGCCAGAACTGGGGCCGGAACCATGGCTGCTGGGGCCAGAACTGGGGCTGGGACCATGGCTGTGTGGGCTGGTTCTGGAGCCGGAACCATGGCTGCTGGGCCGGAACTGGGGCCGGAACCATGGCTGCTAGGGCCAGAACTGGAGCCAGAACTGGGGCCGGAACCATGGCTGCCGGGGCCAGAACTGGGGGCGGAACCATGGCTGCTGGGGCCAGAACTGGGGCTGGGACCATGGCTGTGTGGGCTGGTTCGGGAGCCGGAACCATGGCTGCTGGGCACGGAACCGGAACACGGAACCATGGCTGTGTGGGATGGTACTGGAGCACGGTACCATGGCTGTGTGGGCCGGCACTGGAGCACGGAAGCATGGCTGCTGGGGCCTGTACTGGAGCCCAAAGCATGGCTTCTGGGGCTAGGGCTGCTAGCCTGGACTTGCGACTCCTTCTCTTAGGAGCCTTTTGGAGGCTCCGTGGACCTCCAAAAGCCAGACGAGTACCCGCGAACGGCTCCTGGACAGGATCAGGAAATGGGGAAGAAGCAGGGGTTGACTCCAGACGGAACACACCAAGACGTATGGTGTCAGGTTGGGACTTGGGAGGCAGGGGGCTAGCAGGCCAGGGGCTAGCAGGCCAGGGGCTAGCAGGCCGGGAAACAGGCTTGACCTCAACGCTACCAAAAAAGTCCTCCACCCACTCGGGTAGTAACTCCCTTAACCAGGGCCTTGAGGTTACTTCTTGGCGTGCCGAAGAAATAATAGACTGCCTCTCTTCACTACTGGAGGCATATCGACAGTCATTCCTCAAGCACGTTAGATTGTACGTCACCTCGTACAAGCTGTCTGCTGGGTCCATTCTTGGTCGGTTCATTCTGTTACAGTTGAGTGAAGCAGGCAGGACCCAAATGCAGATTTCAAAGAAAAAAACCTTTATTACAAGGCAAAGCTGGCAAAAAACAGAACACTACCCCGTGACACAGTCCAAGACAAACAATGAACCGACAGGGGAACACAGGGAAAGACAAGACTAAATACAGAGAGGGGTAATCACGAGACGAGAAACAGCCGGGCAGGGGAGGAGAAACACAAGGGCAACAGGTGAACACAATCAGACACACCAGGGAAACTAACGACAGGGAGAAGGACCAGACAAGAGACAGGGAGAACAGAACAGCAAAATAAACCCCAAAACTTAACACACAAAAACTCAAATCATAACACATCTGGCTGCTACTTAGAACTTATTTGTCAAATATATCATATTCCAATCACTTGTATATAGACTCTTATTGCACTATTTCACTTTTTACTATTTTACTTTTTGTATTTACTTGCACTATTTTTTCTGTGTATCTGTTTTATTGTGTTGCACTGTTGGAGGAGCCTGTGACCTAAGGGGGGGGGCGTAGGACACGTTCGATTCCTGTTTTGGTTAGTGTGCCGTCGATGGGATTCATTCCATTTCAAAGTGCTGTTAGAGCTCCATGAAAACTTCGAGCACTTCCACTCCAACATCCAATCACAGAGCTTAAGGACTAATCACGGGGTTTGTGAAGCAAAGCACATGTTGTAGTCCCAAACGAAAGCTGAGGATTCTGGGTAGTGTAGTGTCTTCTGCCATCCTAAACTCCGAAAAAATATTTGTTTCTCCGAATCGAAGGGGAAAAATACAAAAGCATTGTACACAATTTAAACCAATCAATGTTGTGTAATTAACAAGGATAATCTGTTGTTTTTGAGTTGATGAGTAGTGCAGATATCACTGTAAAATCAATCGACAGTAAAGAGAATACTTACTTCCGGGTGTAAAATCCGCCGTTATCCAATGGGAATGGACGCTCACATTGCCTTTAAATGCCGCCGACATGGACCGATGCGGTGCTTCCCTGAGCGTCAAATACCGCCGCCGATGGGAATACATTGCAATCAGTGGAAAGCTCTTTGCGTCCGTTTATGAAGCTGAAGGAGACTCGGCGCGTCACAACTGCACGCCATAGGACCCTGACCAAGCATCGCTCCTGGACGTTCAGGGAGTGAGACTGTGTTGGTATTATATATAACAACTTTACTCTAAGTGCCTCCTGCAGACATCCTGCTGAATAGGCAGACACACAGCTGCGAGAGGGGATTCAGTGTCATGATTTGAGTTTTGTGTGTTAAGTTATGGGTTTTACTTTGAAAGGTGTTCACCCCCTGTCTCATGTCTGCCTTTGCTTCCTGTCTGTGTTTCCCCTCCTGTCTGATTGTCTCATTGTGTTCACCTGTTGCCCTTGTGTTTCTGCCTCCCCTGCCCAGCTGTGTCTTGTCCTGTGATTACCCTTCTGTGTATTTAGTCTTGTCTTCCCCAGTGCTCCATGTCGGATCGTTGTCTTTTGTCACCCTCCATGTTTGTCACGTTCCAGGTTGGTTTTTGTCCTCATGCTACGTGTTTTGGATTTATGATTTTGTTTTGTTTGCCATGTCAACAGCTTTGATTTAATAAAGCTCGCTTTTGTTTTGAAACCTGCTTCTCCTTAACCTGTTAAACCCTGAGCCTGTTTTTCAGGTCTCAGGCTCGAAAATGACATTCCCAGAACAAATGACCATATCTTACCTTCTAAAAGGGTTAGATTAATAATCTTTTTTCTCAAAGCAAGGTTAAATCTGTGAGTTGGATGTAGAAGTGTCAGAATCACAACCTGGTCTCACCAGAATGCGTGACTCCACCACGACTCCTTAACACCGCAATGCGTGGTGGAGTCACGAATTGTGCTACATTTACGTGTCAGCACCACGCAAAACAGCCCAATGTAAAGTGAATGAGGCTCCTTTGTCGTGGTGCACACACGCATTTCTACAACGTCCTGCAGTGAGCTTTTTATTCTATAAAACGTTTTTTAAATCTACTTTATAGCTTGTAGTAACTCACGGGAGGCTTCTTTTATTTTATTTGTATTCATAATCATTTTTATCTTTCGTCAGAATGTATTATGGTGCATTATTTACCAATTTTTGTTCTCAAAAAACAGTGCATTGTGTGTAATACAACTGTGATTTTTATTAAATGAGTTATTTTTTAAGGAAGGCCAGAGCTTCAGCTGTGTCAAATAGATTGTTCCCTTTAGTTTAGGTTATTTAAAAGACAATTATATCAGGGCCGCCCAGGTATATTAACGGCCGCCAAAGTATAATTCGCGAGCTATTTAGGTTTAATTTTTTTAATCCGTCCGCGAGCATCTGCGATCCCTCGCTCTACCCCTCGCTATCGCGTGAAGGGTCTGCTTTATGCGCTCCGCACAGTAACCCTGCTGCGAGGCTTCATGAGCGTGCTCACTAACCCCCCCCCCCCCGTTCATAAAGTCAAGTACCCCTCAAAAGGTCCGGTTTATTTCATTTTAAGGATGCGCACCAAGCAACATCTCCAGGTGCTCCTTTGAGAACCAGGGCAAAAAAGTTACGTTCACCCCTGAAATATTCCTATTCGATCAATAAAGGGGTATTGTAGGCCAATATTAGTCATTTAAAAAATATATAATGATGATAATGATGGTGAAAACCACTCCCCCCACATCGGAATTACGATGGCTACTGACTGTATTTGAAATGCTTTTTGTTTAATAGTAATAATAATCATTTTATTATAACAACAATAAACCAGAAGAAGATTCCGTCGTTACCACGGCAACGTTACGTCGCGCTTAACGGCAACGTGACGTAGCCACGTTACGTTACCGGTAACGTAACGTGGCTACGTCACGTTGCACCTCACTTTCATTCATTTCATCTGACAACGGACTACAGTAAGTATCTAAAATCAAAGTTTATTTCTTTAAAACACAAATAATATTGCTTTTATTTATTCCACTGTAGCACAGTCTCTATAGCGTTTCATTCCTGGATATTAGGTTGAGTTTTGTAGTGTGTTTAGCTTTTACAATAGGCTACGCGCAAGATAGCGGGTAGCGGCCACGTGCAGCTAGCAGCCTCCGGCCTTCCGGTCAAAGTTTTTAGCTGGATAGCATTTATAGTTTATACAGGTAAATGACATTAGCTGTCCCCGGCACAGTTGGATAGTGGAGGTGCATGCTAGAAAAATATGTTTAAATGCATGTATTTGCACATGTGTTGTAAAGACAGTCTTCAACACAGAGTTCTAATATTGGCTAAAGGGCCTCGGCGATGGAGTGGAACAAAAATGTGGAACTGGAGTTTTTCCAGAGGATTTGACTGGCCCTGGTTTAAAGCATATCCTTTATGTCTGAGTTAAAATGAAAGATAGGCAGTTCATATGTTCAGCAACACTAAATGCATGCATATTGTAGGAAGTCAGTACTCATGTTTTCTCTTAAACCATCCAGTTCAAGATCTATGATGTGTAGGTAATATTGTTATGTAATGGTGACCGATCATTAATTGTAACATTCATTATAGGTGAACAGCTTTCTCTCCAGGGCAGCTCTGGTCACAAAATACATGACAAAAGCAGGTTGGTATTAACACTACACTAACACTACACACTGTGATAAGGCAGCCCTGATAAGTATTTTACAGAGAGTTCCCTCCTTAAAAACATTATTGGTGTATTACTTTACTGTAATTACCAGTTCAACAACCTTTTAACGATTGGGTTTAGTCATGTCTATCAGGTTTCTCACTCAGTATTGCCTTTTTGATGTGAATA
The DNA here is from genome assembly GCA_031216635.1 of Dissostichus eleginoides. NCBI lineage: Eukaryota > Metazoa > Chordata > Actinopteri > Perciformes > Nototheniidae > Dissostichus > Dissostichus eleginoides. Next base: position 545,005 of record CM062270.1, on the reverse strand, counting down.
CTTACTTTTTGTTTGTGGATATATTTTGTCTTTTTTAGGAAGAGTGAACATGCTCACTCAACAGGCCATGGGTTGGAACAGAAGAAGAGGGACAACCTTCATCAAGTTTTAGCCCACAGATATGTCAAAGTAAGGGCAAATTACAATTGTCTTCTCATCTGACATTACATATTTATGAAGGATGTCTGCAATGTAACCTCATAGCTATATACATTATGTTCTCCCTTATCCACACTTCCTCTTGCAAGTCAGATGGTGTCATGTAATGTTTCAACTGTTCTTCTGAAGGTCTAGTACTGAAAACTGGTGTTCTTTGCATTATGGTGTTGCATGGCGCTTTTGCTCTGACGTTTTCTTTTTTTTGTAAAGATCACAGAGAGGGCAAAGGTGGAAGCTGCCAGCTTCAGCGACTTCAAAAAGGAGCACAACCTTGATCAGGAGACCATACAGCAGTGGGTGTATGATGTCAGGCAATGGGCGGTCACAGGTAAGACATACCACAGGTATTCCATATATACATCTGTTAATTACTGTAAGTTTAGACACACAATATAAGTTGGCTATATGTTGAAACTGAGACTGTCACTGATTGTATCTCTTCTCCAATTGTTTTTTTGCAACTATTTACACAGAGTCTACGCCCCAGGGTGTACTGAAGGACTGAGGGTGGATATTGAGAACATCACCGTCACTCTTTTGCGCAGGAAGCAAGATCTGTATCGTCAGCATGGTTTGTTGTCAAATAGTTATTGAAATTACCTTTCAAAAACAACAAAAACATTCTGGCACCATGACACAGTTTTGTTTCCGTTTCACTTTGCAGACAGCAACCAGGCAAGGCAAAGAAAGAGGAAGAGAATGACAGAGCTGAAGAAGAAGCTTCGCGAAAAAGTTGTGCAATACAACACCGGAGTGCAGGAAGAACGATTGACGAGGAGTTGGCTTGCAGTCTGACAGAGGGCTACATCCTACCATGGGAGAGGCATGGAAATGGTAGGATAATTGCTAGTTTGGCTTGTTGTTTTTTTAGTCTTATCCAAAATATGACAGTTTATTGTGGGGCAGAAAAAGCAATGGTGATACCTGCAAATATATAATATTTGTTATTTGTTTACATTATAGAGAACCAATGCTATCGCTACAAAGATTTGTGTCTCAGAAATGAAAATCATTCTGTAATAATATAATATATGAATAAATATTCCTTGTCCACTACTCCATTCCTTTCCTCAACCTAAAGGCAACACCTTCAGGTTGAAGAGGTCTGTCTTTGACCAGGTAATGCTGGTCAGACGTTTGGAGGAGGAGCAGAGCATCCTGGTGAAAGAGATGTCGCAGCACATCATGTTCCTTCTGAAGGAAGTGCAAGAAGTGGAAGCACTCAGAGGACAGACTTTGGAGGGCATCAAAACCAGCAGTATGTCTGAGATCTTAACATTTGAATATTTTCATCCACTCTTCAACACATTGCATGTCTTACATAAGTAGAACACATCTGTCACTGTCAGGCCGAAGTGAAATAGTAAATTACTGAAACTATTCATTATCAAGATCATAATCGATTATTTTCTGTCTATTGACTAATTGTTAAGCACTATATCAAATATTAATCAACATGTCCCATTTGGCACCCAATATATAGTAACATCCTTCAGTTTAAGATGGATTTACCTATTTTGAAGTGTTTTTACATATGCAGCATTGTACAATGCAAAGAGATTTGCAATTGTCATGGTTTGTTTACATTGAGCCCTTTTGCTGTGTGATTATTCCTCTACAGATTTCGGTGACCTGACAGAGGATGCTGCACATGGGCTCATGAGTGTCCTCAGTCGGAGGTGGCACTTCCTCAAAAGCCAACACAAACAGGCTGTACATGCGTACAGCGGTGTAGCCGCTATGGAATGCCATGATCTTCAATTACAGCAGGACATTGAGGAGTCGGATGACAATGACTACACTAGCCCTGAGTCTGAGGAAGAAGACCTATAAAGGTTTCTGCCAAGCAACACAGAGGCACTGGAGAGCTCTTTCACAAGCGACGTGTCACGTCCACACGCTGGTGCACGCCATAATAATGACAAAACACATTTAAAACACACTTAAAGCCATACAAAATAAAGACATTATAAAACACTATATGACAACAATATGAAACTATGCACTTGTTTCGCCCGACTGAGTTCATAGTAATGTGAAAATGTGTTTTATATTTTGTACTTCTGTTTTTAAAGCGCTTTGACTTGCTGATGTGTATGAAAATAAATTGCCTTGCCTTTATATTAAACTGCCTCTTATTACTCAAACAAGTGCTATACAATGGTTGTTTTCTTGTCACTGCATTTTGTCATTCGTTGATTATGAACTATTAATGTGAATACATTGTAAATAGAGTTCATACAATAAAATAATCCTTTATTAGTAACATGTGCATAATGCAGGGTAAATACCAACACATTCTCACTCCCAACTCGTACTTCTAATTTTGTATTATTTTCTAAACCACACAGTGTTATTTACTCAACAATAAGACACAATTATCCTTGTGTTTATTTGTTTGATTGTATAATGTCGGACTTTTGGAGTCCGTCAGGACCGAGGGTCGGAGCAGCTTATAGTAGTTGAGAATGTTACACCCGGAAGTAAGTATTCTCTCCGCTTTGCTTGACAAACCCTGTGATTAGTCCTCAAGCTCTGTGATTGGATGTTGGAGTGGCAGTGCGCCGAGGGTTACGCCGAGCGTCAAACAGCACAATGGAATGGAACCACGGCACACTATCCAAAAGTGGAGTCGGACGGGTCCACCCCCCCTCCCCCACCCCGTCCCCAGAACTACACATGCTGGCTAATGTATGTTTCGCAACATGTTCTACTGGGAATTGTAGTTTTAAAAGACGTTTTCGTATTTCCCATAATTAGAAGTTGCCAGTATTAAACTGTGTACACCCCTAGAGGTTTAGGGGATACGAAACACATTGGTGTTATCACATTTAAAACATATAATTAATAAATGGGTGAAAATTGCTTGTGTCCATAATGGCCAGCATTAGTATACCCACATGACAGCTAGGGTCAGAAGAGCTTTATTTAACAGCTGGTCTTATGTCTGTGACCCCTCCTGTTGTTAATTGATAAGCCTGAAACATGCACTTGTCAAGGTTCAGAGGCACATTTTGCAAATATGGCAGTATAACCATCGATCATCTTAAGATAAGATAAGATATACTTTATTGATCCCAAGCGGGGCCATTTTTTCGTTACAGCAGCATGTGTAACAGTTGTAAATATCCAGTGGTGTTTATTTGTAAATCATTTAGTATAATCACACAAATTCTGTGTTTTATATTTAATAATTCTCTGTTCCTCATTTATTGAATGTTCAATACCTGACAAGGTCAGAGAGGCAAAAGGTCGGAGTCGGAGATGAAAAAGGTCAGAGATGAAAAACTTGGGTCGCAGGTTCCTCAACAGTGCATTACAAGACATCTATCGATATGTGTGTACCTCCACCATTAAACAGTCCTATTCTGCACATTTATTATACTATCTACATACATCTTATAAGAGTGTAATACATATGTATAATATCAGTAAAAATAAGTGCTTCAACATAGTTAACATTGCAGGAAAGTTGATTGTCAAGTCCCAAAACAAACTATGCAATATATTAGACATTAATTACTTTGTCAGACTTAATATGTATCTGTAGATACCTCCAAAGCTTTTTTCTTATTTAAAAGAAGACCTTAACCTAAAGTATTCTTTAATGTTTAAATAAAGCCTGATTAGGTTGTCTGTTTTGCACATCCTCCTGTTAATATCTTTGGACGTCCTGCACTAAACTGTGTTATTGTAGAGATCACTACAGTATCTTCTTGATATTTTCATCTATATTTCTATCATTGACCTTCTACTTTCCCCCTATGTATGTACTCTTAATATGTTTATGTTTTCATCAAATATAACATAATTCAACAAAAAAATTCAATAACGTGCTTTAACCACTAGGCGGTGCGGGTTAAAAAATGGTCAACTTTGAAGTGTTAACAAGATAAATTATACTGCTGTTTCCAGTTTAGTTAAGATGGATGTATTTTGTAACACCAATCTTCGGAAAAAGTACGTTTGGTATCTGAAATAAATTAGGGTTATGCAGGTAGCGGAGAGTGGACCTGCTCCGTTTCCACGGCAACGGTAGCTGAGGATCATGGGTAATCTAGCCTTCCGCTGTCCAAAAAGACCACAATAAAACGAGTAGAAAACCTTTGAAGCCCCTGTACTGGTCTTTACTTTAGAAGTTATCTACTGGCAGTTCAGCATAGCTTAGTTAACTGGGGAAAGAATAATAACACTACATTTCTCCCATCAAGAGCTCCCCATCAAACACCGCATTGACTTTAAAATATTACTTTTCCCTTTCAAAGCCCTCAACAACCTTGCCCCCACCCGTCGCCTCAGATCTGCTGAAGCTAACCTACTGCAGCCCAATCAGGACAAAGCTCCGGACCTGGGCCCCACACTCTGGAACTCCCTCTCCAGCCACGTCAGATCCGCCAACACTCTCACATCAGTCAAACAATCCCTCAAAACTCACCTTTTCACTCTTGCCTTCAACTCCTAATCAACTAACCCCTTGCCCTTATTCCCCTAGCTTAGCACGTTCTACTTTTGTTGTTATTTAGTTTTACTTGCTTGCAAGAGCTTTGAGCACCAGGAAAAGCGCTTTATAAATGTAATGTATTATTAAATTAAAATAGCCTATAAACAGTGTATTCCCAAAGGATTGAAGCATTGGCTACTTATTTCTTGATGTTTTGTGCATTAAGCATTCTGTTATTAATGTTTTCAATAGTGTACTATCATCTCAAGGACCCCTTGTGGGCTGCTTCTGTGTATTTCAATCAGGAGAGACTTCATTTTGTTTAAAGAACATTTATTGACACATGCCATATGATAATGTTAAGTCTTTGTCGATTAAACCCCGATCCTGAAATGGTATATCTAAAGGGGGAAATGCAGCCGTGAGCATATAGGGAACCCCCCCGGGGTCTAGACACTGGTGATGATGCTGAAGATCTGGATTTGATGAGATGGGATGAAGAGGTGGTGTGATGAGGTCTTTGGATTAGCTCTCCTGGCACTGGATGTGATGAAAGGAGGTGGATGGGGAGGAGGCGGGCGGCAGCTAGTGATGGCAAAATGAAGCTTTGAATGAAGCATCGAACCACTTGGACAATTGTGTCGGAAATAGGTTCATTTCTCGAAGCTTCAGTTACAGCGACCTCTCCTGGCGAAGTGCAAGGCTGCAGTGGGTTTAACGTATCTTTGCCTTGAAAAATATTCGATGCACACACACACTAAGACTGAATATCATGTTCTATTTGCAATTAAAGATTGATAATTGTGTGTATTGGGTTATTGAGAAGAGACTAGAGAGTGCTGGACATTTTTTTGGGCGGAGACGGCCTTTTATCAGTTATTAAAGTATTAAAGTTGGAAAGCAATGATTAAAAGTTCATCCGTTCCAAGCTTTGAACCAGCTGCGCGGCGGACATCGCAGCATTCAGGCCGCCGGCTCTATCCACTGGGCTATCTATTCCTTAAACAATTAAACTGTTTTTTATTACTCATATTTGTCTTTTTCACAACTTCACATTTTGAAGTGTTTCCCGAGCCAGAACGACCTATCTTTCTTCCTGGCTTGCTCTATAATGATCCAATTCAAATGCAATACCAACAACAACTCAACAGCAACAACGCAAACTACGACAACAACCCACACATTGCGCATTGTTTAGAGCGGTTATAAAGTGTTGAAGCGCTCCAACTCGAACTGTTTCAACCTGTCACCCTGTCAGAATAGAGACGAGGCAGTGCATTGAATCGCGTGATTGGACCGCGAACCAGTCAAGTGATTCATTCAGGAAATGAAGCAGTTGCTGGTTCGGACGTCACATGTCACGTGATTTGAAGCAGTTGCTGCTTCTGACGTCATATGTCACGTGATTTGAAGCAAGCTTCGAATCACTGCTTCTATGGAAAAGGAAGTCCAGGGTTGAAGCTCCGTTCGAAGCTTCAGTGTCAAACTGCCATCACTAGCGGCAGCATGACATGTGAAATGTAATAGGTTAATACATACAGGGATCCTTCAAGTCAAAACATGTTTACGTCTGTTGCACTTTATTAATTACATACAAACACCAGAACACTTATTGTTTTGTTTGGCAATGGGATTTGCATGGGGTGGGAATCAGGCTGGTTGCCAGGATGGAGGCCAGGACATACCCTGAGAACAAAATCAAAATAAAGGGAGGTGAAGAAGAATGAATAACTTGTGTATAGCTGGTGCTAGAGACAGCAGAACTTTTTGCATTTTTCTTTAACAAATGCCACCTAAGATAATGGCGTGCCAACAAGTACCACACATGTTAACAGCACACATAGATGTAATTGTACAAAAGCAAATGAACATACCAAATGGTGCAGGGCTCCCAGTCATAAAGGTGCTCCGTCCCCCCCCGTGGCAGGCAGACAAAGACATTGTACATCTGTATGTTATTTGAACTTTGTACTTTCACAAGTACTTATAATATATGTAATGTTCAAATAGTTTGCATATATCCCAGCAGCAGCAGGGGCTTCAAGCCAAGGCATGCAACTTCTCCAGCTGGGAAAATAATTGTTGAGAGGTAGAGAGATCAATTAGATAAATACACAAAACTGTTGTTTACATTTGAATTGATCTGCAAGCTTGCCCTGAAGTAGCATCAAAATAAATCATCTACACTAATATCCTGGCATCATAATAAAAACAATGATTTGTTCATTATGTTTTGGTGGATACATTTGGGATTTTTAACTTATGAGACACTTCCTAAACTTCCTACACATAATAGTTCATTCTGTTTGAAAATCATTAATCATGAATTATATTCTCATTAATGATACAATTAATACCTCTGTCAAAGTAATACAACTATTTTTCACACTTTTGGTGAATGAGATCATTCTGTAAACTACATACCAGAAGGGCGGCGTCATCAAGAACGTGGGACTTGATTCTGTTCTTATTCATGGATGACAACCACTGCTTCTGCTGGCTTTGGAATTTGTCCATTTTCTTTTTGAGTCTCACATTTTTTGGCTATGGATGTTTACATAGTGTGCAGATTTGATTTCCACAGTAAATCTTTTCCCTACAGTTTGGGCAGGTCTTTTTATGTGACCCTCCAGCCATTTGTAGGAGTGAGAGAGTGATTAAAAGAGAAAGTGAGAGAGAGTGAGAGAAGGAGAAAGTGAGAGAGAGAGTGATTGAAAGAGAAAGTGAGAGAGAGTGAGAGAGTAATTGAAAGAGAGTGAGAGAGTGATTGAAAGAGAGACAGTGAGAGAGAGAGTGTGGCTCTTAAAAGTGCCGTTGGTTTGATGTGTGTGTGTGTGTGTGTGTGTGTGTGTGTGTGTGTTGTGTGTGGATATGTGTTTGTTGGTGATATTAAGGGTTGTAATGAAGCTGTAAAACAGGAAAAATAAAAACATGATTAGGATTATTTAGAATAACAGTAACATCTGTGCAATACTCTAAGTAATAATAATGAATCTGTGCAATACTCTATGCAATAATAATTAATCTGTGCAATACTCTATGCAATAATAATTAATCTGAGCAATACTCTGGCATACATTATGCATTTATACTGTGCATATTGTTATATTATGCACATATTTTTACATACTTGTCTTTCTTATATTTTCTACTATATATTTTAATTCTACAATGTAACAATCCCAATTTCCACTGGCCAGTCAAATCCTCTGGAAAAACTCCAGTTCCACATTTTTGTTCCACTCCATCGCCGAGGCCCTTTAGCCAATATTAGAACTCTGTGTTGAAGACTGTCTTACAACATGTGCAAATACATGCATTTAAACATCTTTTTCTAGCAGGCACCTCCACTATCCAACTGTGCCGGGGACAGCTAATGGCATTTACCTGTATAAACTATAAATGCTATCCAGCTAAAAACTTTGACCGGAAGGCCGGAGGCTGCTAGCTGCACGTGCCGCTACCCGCTATCTGCGCGTGCCTATTGGTAAAGCTAAACACACTACAAAACTCAACCTAATATCCAGGAATGGAACGCTATAAGACTGTGCTACAGTGGAATAAATAAAAGCAATATTATTTCGTGTTTTAAAGAAATAAACTCCCTTTGATTTTAGATACTTACTGTAGTCCGTTGTCAGATGAAATGAATGAAAGTGAGGTGCAACGTGGCTACGTCACGTTGCCGTTAAGCACGACGTAACGTTGCCGTGGTAACGACGGAATCTTCTTCTGGTTTATTGTTGTTATAATAAAATGATTATTATTAATATTAAACAAAAAGCATTTCAAATACAGTCAGTAGCCATCGTAATTCCGATGTGGGGGAGTGGTTTTCACCATCATTATATATTTTTTATATGACTAATATTGGCCTACAATACCCCTTTATTGATCGAATAGGAATATTTCAGGGGTGAAGGTAACTTTTTTGCCCTGGTTCTCAAAGGAGCACCTGGAGATGTTACTTGGTGCGCATCCTTAAAATGAAATAAACCGGACCTTTTGAGGGGTACTTGACTTTATGAACGGGGGGGGGGGGGTTAGTGGCACGCTCATGAAGCCTCGCAGCAGGGTTACTGTGCGGAGCGCATAAAGCAGACCCTTCACGTGATAGCGAGGGGTAGAGCGAGGGATCGCAGATGCTCGCGGGACGCATTAAAAAAATTAAACCTAAATAGCTCGCGAATTATATTTTGCGGCCGTTAATATACCTGGGCGGCCCTGATATAATTGTCTTTTAAATAACCTAAACTAAGGGAACAATCTATTTGACACAGCTGAAGCTCTGGCCTTCCTTAAAAAAAAAACTCATTTAATAAAAATCACAGTTGTATTCACACAATGCACTGTTTTTTGAGAACAAAAATTGGTAAATAATGCACCATAATACATTCTGACGAAAGATAAAAATGATTATGAATACAAATAAAATAAAAGAAGCCTCCCGTGAGTTACTACAAGCTATAAAGTAGATTTAAAAAAACGTTTTATAGATAAAAGCTCACTGCAGGACGTTGTAGAAATCGTGTGTGCACCACGACAAAGGAGCCTCATTCACTTTACATTGGGCTGTTTTTGCGTGGTGCTGACACGTAAATGTAGCACAATTCGTGACTCCACCACGCATTGCGGTGTTAAGGAGTCGTGGTGGAGTCACGCATTCTGGTGAGATCAGGTTGCAGAATCAATATAGATGTTTTCATTTTAAAGTAAATTCAGATTGAACACAGTAAAAAAAAATTAAATTATAGTGTCCGTCGAAAAGAGAAAAATTACTTATAGTGAAAACCACCCTTGAATGATGGGATGGTAGACAAAAACTTTAGGAATCCAAACTACAACATATGTGACCCGCTCTATCGAAATCAGTCGGAAGTCGCAACGGCTCATTTCAAAATAAACGTGGATTTGCGTAAAAAAATAGTTTTTTGGGTTTTGGGGTGTTTTGTTTGATTTTAAATAAACACAGTCGTGGCTTTCAGAATATGAAACTTTTATTTCCAAAATCACACGATAAATACATTTTTGAAGCTTGTAAAGGGAAGATGACAGGCACCTCTTACTCGCACCCTGCTCTTCCGCAGCGCCGATCCCCCTCCCTCTGGCTGAAATTATGAATGTATTGTGTGTATGAATTGTGAATTGTTTTCATCTGATTTCAAATAAACAAAGTCTTGGCTTTTAGAATATTAAACTTGTTTCGGCAAATTCAGATGATAAATACAACTTTGAAGCTTGTAACGGCATAATTACAAGCGGAGAACGGAGTAACTTGACGTCACAGCAGGCATAACAACAGCTGGTGTTTCTCGTGAGTGGTTTCCTGGGAAACAAACACAATACACACAAATGCAAAAATACACAAACACACACACACGTATACACACACACACACACACTCGCAAGCTTCCCCCAGACCAGTAAACCAAACGAAAATATCTTCCCTCCGTAGTACTTTGATCATTTGCTCCGCTAATAATCAATCAGATCGATGCATTCCAGAGAAGAGGAAACTTTGAAGGCCTTTTTCTCAAAATGATGACTCGGTGACAGTCATTTTATAATGTGACATATTTTGGAGTACATCAACAATCCTGATATCAATAGAAAGCTAGGAATCTCCTCTTTCCAACAGTGTATACAACTCCAAATGTGTCTTCGGGTCAATGCGACTGATTTCGATAGAGCAGGTCACATATAATAAGTACCCTGTATCAAGATTGATGCAAAACAAGTGAAATTTGACCTTTATAGAGAGATTTAGCACAAAAAAACACTTCTGGGGTCATTTGGGTGGATTTTCCATATCTCTGGCCCCCCTTGGTCGATTTTGATGATTGACATCTCTTTATAACCGCTAGAGCCAATGGAATCGAGGGAAAGTTCCACATACACACACGTTACCAAATAAGGAGTGAGACTGACGCGTAGCCAAAACCGGAAGCTGCGATAACTCTGGTGGCTACCATTAGCAGCTAACTTTTATTCTCCGATTTTTACATAAAAATGGAATTATGGATTATAAATAATTTTTTCAAAGTGACAGACACATTGGATTAACCCTCAGCAGCGTTTTTATCGTTTTAATGCCATTGAACACTGTTGTGTATTAGTAGAAAGAAATTAATGAAACAAGGGACAGAGGATACGGGTACTCAACTCTTTACTGTTCTTCATGCTTAACTGCCACAGCATCAACTCCCGGGCTTACACTTCTTCTCTCAACATTGTATGTTACTCTGGTTACACTGCGCCCCCTATTGGCAGGAGTATATTAGAACACAACATTTCCCCCCTTCTTAAAAAGAGTTACTTCTCCACTTGAACAGCATGCATAACATTAGCATTTTAAACAGACACTTATGTAGTAACCATGAAACCATCTGTAATGATAATAACTTCACATATCACAATATGCAGAACATTTTCAAACATTAATTCAACCACAGTTTAAGTGACATAGTCCTCAATCCAAACAGGCTGCTTTCTGATTCGCTGGTTCCTGCTCTGAGCACCATGCACTGTAGCTGGCTCAGCAGGCCTCACTTCTTCTGATGGAGGAGTGAATGTTTCTGGAAGCACCGACAGGTGTGAAGCATCCCAGGTTTTTCCATTATCAAGTGTGTAACTGTGAGGTCCTTTCTGCTTGGTCACTTTCAGAGGCTCACTGAACTTTGGCTTTCCCTTTTTGACATGCAGCGGGTTTCTCACACGCACCAGGCTTCCCGGATGTATTTTGGAATCTTGGCATTTCTTTTTGCATCAGAATATGTTTTCATGTGCCACTGTTTCTTTTCCACTCTGTCTCTCAGTTCCTGATCCTGAGTATCCGTAAGCTGTGGCAGGATTGAGAGTTTGGTTCGCATTTTTCTTCCATACATGAGCTGGAACGGAGATGTCCCTGTAGTGGCGTGAGGTGTAGCTCTGTAGACCTGAAGAAACTCAGCAACGTGAGCTTTCCACGGAGCGTTCTCTCTCTGTGCCGTGAGAATGCTTTCCTTCAGCACTCTATTTAGCTCTCCACAGCTCCATTTCCTTCCGGATGGTAGATTGTAGTCCTGATGTGTTGGATGTCTCTTTCTTCTAGGAAAGAGGCGAGTTCTGAGGATGTGAATTGTGGACCGTTATCTGTCACCACAGACACAGGGTTCCCTTTTTGGCTGAACACTGATCTCATGAAGGTGATCACTGTTGCAGTAGTGCATCTTGGGGCAAAACACACTTCTGGCCATTTTGAATAGTAGTCAGTCATAGTAATAGCAAACTTACAGTCCACCGGACCAGTCTCAAATGGCCCACGATGTCGAGTGCAAGCTTTTGCCATGGCCCCTGAGGCAGAGGGACTGGTGTCATAGGTGCAGGGTTAGTTTTAGCTGTTTTATCATTCATCTGGCAGGACACACAGGCGGCGATAACCGATTGTACCAGTGCATCCATTTTAGGCCACCAATACAAGTCTCTGAGTCTCTGTTTTGTGCGTACAATGCCTTGGTGGCTCTCGTGTGCTAAGGATACCATGTGTGAGTGTAGCTTTACTGGAACAACTAACCTGTGACTCCCTCTCAGAATGAGTTGTTCATGTGCAGAAAGTTCATTTCTCACCTGGTAGTACGGCAACATGTTAGCAGGCAGGCCTTTGGATGAAGCTGGCCACCCGTCTGTCATGTAGTTGCGTAGCTGACGTAACTCTGGACAGGAAGTGCAGGCATCTGTGAAGTCAGACGAGGGAACAGCAGTCAGCAGGGCAGAGACAGCAGCAACCGTCTCTGGTTCCGTGTCTGAGGTGCAGTCCTGTCCGTGTGGCAGTGGCAGGCGGGAAAGGCAATCTGCTGCATGGTTCTGAGCACCGGGTCTGTAGACAATATCATAGTTGAAGCAGAGTAGCCTGGCAGACCAGCGTGCTACTCTCATACCAGCTCTCCCCATGCCTTTTGTAGCCAAGAGTGTGGTCAAAGCTTGGTGATCAGTCCTTAAGGTGAACTTTGTTCCCCACAAGTAGGTTCTCCAACGCTCTGCAGCCCACACACAGGCCAAAGCTTCTTTTTCTACCACAGAGTACTTTCTCTCTGCAGCACTAAGAGAGCGGGAAGCAAATGCCACTGTTCTTTCAGTGTTGTCAGGATGTATCTGTGTCAGCACCCCACCTATGCCATAGTCTGAGGCATCTGTAGACACTATGGTGGGCCGTGACGGGTCAAAAAGAGCGAGTGATGAACTGTCTGTGATGAGTAGTTTTAACCTGCTGAAAACTACTCTGTGCCTCATCAGTCCATGTGAATGTAGCTCTGCGTAGCACATCTCTCATTGGTTCCACCACAGTTGCATAGTTCTGTATGAACTTGGAGTACCACGATGTTAGGCCAAGAAAAGACCTGAGAGTCACTGGATCACTGGGTGATGGAGCATCCCGAATAGCTGCAATGTGGTCATCATTTGGCAGCAGACCTTCCTTGCTTATGCTGTGTCCTAGATACGTTAGTTTGTCCTGGTAGAATTTGCATTTATCTGTGTTGAGACTTAGTCCAGCTTCCTGCAGTCGGTACAGTACTGCTTTCAGGCGGGTTTCATGCTCAGCACGGCATGAGGAGTAAATGATGATATCATCCAGATATGCCTGCACTCCAGGTAAATCTTTCAGCACCATGGACATCATCTTCTGAAACGCTGAGGGTGCTGATGCTAGCCCATAGCAAACTCGCTTGTACCTGAAAAGTCCCTCGTGAGTAATGAAAGCAGTCAGATCTCTGCTGTCCTCATGCAGTGGAAGCTGGTAGTATGCATTAGCCAGGTCGAGGGTTGAGAATATGGTAGCTCCTCTGAGTTCTGAGAAGAGCTCCTCCATGTGTGGAATGGGGTAGCAATCCATTATGACGGCCTTGTTAGGCTCCCTGAGGTCTGTACACATCCTTATTTTAGATGAGTTCTTTCGTTGAGTACAACGATCGGTGATACCCAGGGAGAGGCATCTATTTTTTCAATGATGTCAGCATCAAGAAGGCGCTTTAACTCTGCAGAAACAGCATCTCTGACTGAGAATGGAAGCCTTCTCAATTTCTGCTGCACAGGCTTCACCTCATCTTTCACTTTTACTTTGTGTACAACGTTCCTAACACAGCCCATAGGTAAAGCTGTATTAACAGGTGCAGATGCAGTAGGTGTCGGTGTAGTAGGAGTTGCAGGTGGGGTTGTTATCTCTCTGACTGTCTGCTCTGACTTCAGTACCACTCTGTTTCTCATGATGACCATTTCCAGTGCCTCAAACAGGTCCAGGCCCAGCAGTATTGAACCTGACTTCACAATGAAAAGGGTAGCTGAGGCAGTATTTCCGTCATGGAATGCACGTAAATGCAGTTTCCCTAGTACTGGGATTCTCTGTCTTGAGTATGTGACTAGAGGAACCTTTGTAGGTTTCAGTGGTATGTGACTGAAATAGGTCTCGTACACATGAGCCGGCAGCAGTGACACTGAAGAACCAGTATCTACTATCATCTCAAATGACTGGTTAGCAGGAGAAAGTCCCAAATCTACAGTGCACATTATTTTCTTCTCTTTTGGGGCAGAATTATTCAGCAATAAAACAGTCAGTTCTGGAATAACGACCTCCCTCACTTCACGTTTTTGTTCTGAACGACACACTTTGGCAAAATGCCCAGTTTTTCCACAGGATTTGCATATTTTGTTTGTAGCAGGGCATTGTGTGGAATTGGCCATATGTTTATCTGAATCACATCTGTAACATCTTCGTGCTTGCTCAGACTTTCTCTCACCTTGCCTTTGTTTACTTGCAGCGGGACGTTTTTGTTCCCATTTTGGCGCGCTGATCTCTCTCACAGGCACTTCACTGTTGGAGAACTCGGCCACGTTGCGCGCCGCCGTTTCCACCTGATTTGCAATCTGAATGGCTTTATCCAGTGTCAGTTTGTCTTCTAGCAGCAAGCGTTCACGTATGCGTCCACTGTAGGCTTTTTCCACAATCTGATCACGCAGCATATCCTGTTCTGCATTTCCAAATTCACAAAAAACGAGCATTTCACGTAGCGCAGAGACGTACTGTGCAATTGTTTCATCATGTCTCTGGGCTCGTTGGCGGAACCTGTGTCTCTCCGCAATTAGGTTTACCTTCGGCACGAAATGCGCCCGTAGTGCAGTCACGGCATGGTTGTATGTAGTTCCCGTTTCAGTCAATGTGTAGAAAATCCTCTGTGCTTCGGTTCCGACGCTGTGTAGCAGCATTGCACGTATACGGGTATCCGGCCACTTGGCTCCTTCCACGTCGATCACTAGCAGATAGTTTTCGAACATTTTTAGCCATGTTCCAAATGGCATAGTAGGTTCTCCCGGACACTGAAGAAAGGTGGGAGGTAAAGGAGTAGAAGCCACGGCCATCCTCGTCGCCAATTTGTTGTGTATTAGTAGAAAGAAATTAATGAAACAAGGGACAGAGGATACGGGTACTCAACTCTTTACTGTTCTTCATGCTTAACTGCCACAGCATCAACTCCCGGGCTTACACTTCTTCTCTCAACATTGTATGTTACTCTGGTTACACTGCGCCCCCTATTGGCAGGAGTATATTAGAACACAACAAACACAACTTTTGATCAGAATAACAGCTAAGGTGAGACGATCTCCCGTGAATGCTCCGTAAAGCTACGTGTTGTGATGTCTGTGTTTGCTTCCCCTGTCGCGAGTTCTGATCCGAGGGGATACGGTGTCTGCAGAGGGCGCACAACATCTTCAAAGACACCTCTCACCCTGCAAACTATCTGTTCGTCGTCCTACCCTCGGGGAGACGCCTCAGGAGCCTCCAGTCCAAGACCAGCAGGTTCAGGGTCAGCTTCTTCCCCAGGGCTGTTACCCTGTTGAACTCTGCCCGCTGATAGACTCAAGCCCATACCCACCACCCACCTGTTTATATATTTTACTGTCAATGCCGTTTACACTGTATATATTCATCTGTTTATAGCCTATTTATAATTATTCTATTTATAATAATTCCGTGTATAATTATTCTTATTATGTAGACTCCTGCACTGCTATTTTGCACTTCTGGTCAGATGCCTAAACTTACATTTCGTCACTAGTACATGTACTACGTAATGACAATAAAGTTGAATCTGATCTGATCTGATCGCTCAGTGATGATACTATACCAGTGACGTGCGGTGAGGTTCATGGCTGGTGAGGCACTGACTCTTTCAGAGTCAGATTTACAAATATTATATTTTGACCTTAATCGAAATATTCGGATATTTTCAAAAGCTTTTTTAGTCTGATGCTTCGATTCATTTTAAACAGACCGTTCAACAAAAGGATACCCAAAATCTAAATATTGGATTGTTCTTTCTTAGTAAGATCCCATTTTCATTACAATGGTGGTCTTACCTTGACTTGAAGATGAAGTCCATGCTATCCTTCTGGACAACAATCTCTATTACTTTTTTGTAAAAGTCCTCCTTATCTTCCTCTAGTTTCAAAAGTCTAGTTTGTTGTTTGCGTCTACCGTCTCTGCGTAGAATAACAGTAGCAACAAGAACCTGTGGGCTCACGTGCGCCCCTTCAGTGCGGCAGAGGTTATGGCTGCCTCCCCTGGTGCTTTTTTCATTGCCGTTGTATGATGAGACCAGCGAGCCTAAATATCATATATACGTGAAATAAGTTCTTTAGAGACTGTGGATGGCGAGGATAAATGTAATAAAGGGATCTACAAACATTACATTGGTGACCTACAGTGAGATGGTAACAGGCATGCGCTTAGGGCCCGCGCTCCAGCCAGTTTCTGTGGGGTGACGCATCTGAGGTGAGGCAGAGCTCATCTGTGCCTCACCTTACCACACAGTAACTGGCTTGAGCGCGCTCACAAAATAAGTGGCCGCGCAAAATTAGTGCCCGCGCTCCAGCCAGTTACTGTGGGTTTACGTGAGGCAGAGCTTGTCCCTGCCTCACTTCTCATCGCTCCCCGTAGTTGTAGCGGAGCTCAGCAAATTTGCCGATTTTGACTATGAAAAGCGATTGGAATCATACATAAATCACACTTACAACACAGATCAGTGGAGACATTTTATTATTATTACTATTTAGTTTTTCTTTAGTTGTTTTTCCGTTACATTGGAGTATGACAGGTGAGGCTCTGCCTCCCCTGCCTCCCCTGACTGCACGTCGCTGTACTATACCTATATAATCTGTGGAGTCTGTTAGTAATTCTTGAACCCTGAGAGCAGGACAGACTGAAAAGAGTCAAGGGAAGCTTATAAAAGTTAACAGCATTTAATTACACAAAAGATGCGGTGATGTACAAATGAAATTTGCGAGTGGAGGCTCTCTCCCCATGCTCCCGGTCAGCCGAGGTCAGGAGAAGAAAAAACGATCCTCCTTGTGTCTCCCGGGTTGTCCACTGTAGTCTTCTTCTATTGGCCGGCGTCGACGGGGGGCGGGTCCAATGCAAATCCTGCCTTTTTCTGCTGCTAAATTACATCATTCTGATGTCTGTGGTTATTTAAACATTCCCTAATAAACGTTATTTCAGCATCAATAAATGAGTGTTAATCCCAGTGTGTTTAGGGTACAACATCTCACGTCATTTCACCTTCAGTTCACGGTTTTGAAAACGTAGCATTTCGCCACATGCTAATGCTAACCGGAAATGACGAAATTCACTAGCGGAAAACCGGAAGTCAAGTGTGAATATTCGGTTTTTAGAATAAAACAGATTTAAATTAAATACAGTGTATTTAATTCAAATTACGCCATATCAACATTGATTTTAATTTCTTACAATCCCTCCTTACATACCTTTTAAGGTATGTAAATAATACTGAAATCAATGAGTTCTTCATCTGAACATTGCTTGGCACATAACTCATAAAAGTAGAAAATACAAATAAGAATACATATTCATCATAAGTATGAAGTTTTTCATTTGTGCATAACTTCTAGCTTAAACCTTTAATGTCACTTCGTAAAATAGCAGCAATTAGCTTTTTATGGAAAACGTCTGACTCCCTCCTTTCACATCATAAATCATCTTCATACTGTATATGGTGTAAAGGCACTTGTTCTTTCACAAAATATAAGAAGGATAAAACTATCTGAAAATAGCTAAATATTACTCTTTATTTAAACAATCCTATCCTCTTCAGTTTTTTGCATACACCCCCTTTTTCAACTAATGTCTAGTGCCATTCTATCGGTCTGTTTTATCTAACTGTTTGTGTCATCTTTTTACTGTGTCTCTGGTGTAATTTATGAATCTCTGCTGGTTATAGCAGATATAGTTCTCCCCATCCACATTCTTGTTGGTTGTGGGACAGAGGAATAATAATTCAGAACCTGCTGATATCTGAATCTTACTACTTGGCATATGTTACAAACAAAATAAAACATCTTCATGGTGAACTAAATAACATATTTCAATAGCTCGGAAATGTCTGATGAGCATCTCTGTGTTATTCCTACATAAAATGCTTGTAATCTTTCTCAAATCTAAATATAACAATGAACTATTCCTGTTTGTGGTAAAGACACACACTAACGTTATGTAATATAATTTCATTATAGATTCAAAAACAACTAAAGTCATGATGCTGTCAGAGTGAATGATTTCCTGAGTATATCTGTCCTGTAAGGTATGTCATTTCTCTGCTTGGATCGTGTGCAGTAATCCCATCGATTGCACCTGGCAATACTGCTTCTACCTGTCTATTATCAAGCTGAAAAAATGAATACAGAATTCCAACATACTGTCATCAAATGTCTTTCTATTATGAATTTAAATTAAATGTATATCCCCATAATGACCTAAACAATAAAGTCCATGGCTTTACATGTAATTATTTACCAGGCTTGTTACAAGATGTTGTTTAAATTAAATTCTGTGTCATTACATTACTATGTTTTAGCTTAACTTAACTGTAATATGTTCTTTCTACATTTCAAACCTCAGTTACTCTAATGTCTGTTAAAATATTACAAAATTGTTTCATTATCACAGGTCAACTTCTTCTGTATTCTATTCTGGAATTACATCTCTCACAGTAGCCCCTTGGCCACTGATTCTGCATCTGTGTTACCTGTTCAAAATTCAATCTTTAGAAACATGTCAACATTCATCAAACAGTATCTTATCCCCAGATATGGAGCAGGTTAATTCTAAAACTATTATTCAATGCTCAGTTTGAACATCTGAGTTGGGGCGGAAGGTTTCTTTCAATCCTTAAAAGAAAAATTTAGATTGTGAATTTGACAGCCATGTTGATATTATACACACTCCCCCCTTTTTACACATGAACTCATGTGTAACAAAATCCTGTAATGGGGAGGGGGAAAAAACTTTCAGGTAAATATTGGTTAGGGACATAGCGAACATTATTTACAATTTTACATCTATTATAATTATTTCCACAGTAAACACTTCAGTGAAAACAAGTGTTTCTCTCCATCTTTCAGTCCTAAAAGAAACAGAATCTTCAGATTTTAGTTTGAGTTTTACATTTGCAAACCGCCAACTCCTGTGGGAGTAAAATGTCATCAAGTAGATTAGAAACGGGTCACATGTGCGGTTTCCCCTTTTTGTGGAATTTTTAGGAAACCTCTCGTTTCCCTTGGAGCTCCAAAATAATATGTTAGTCCAAAAACATGCTTGGTTAGTTATTGTTTTAGAATCATGCAGTTACACTGATCACATGCCGGCATTCATTCACACTCATACCGTCTGGTTGTCAAGTCAGGTTTGGTCAGGTACACCCCAGAGTCAGTTATTGACAGTGCTTTTGTCCCACTGTCAGTCAGGGTCAAAGGTAATTTGGTCTCGGTCTTTTGGCCATGTCGTGCTCTGCAGAGTCTTTTCAGAGGTATTTCAGCATAGGCGGGTACCCTTTATCTACAAAAATATGTCATATGCGGAGCACCATTTCTTATTCATTCACGATTTCAACTATCATTTTCAAGATGGTTCTAACTTTTCATTGGGACATCTGCTTCCCATATTTCCTGAAACTTGGTACAACATTTACTTCCTTATAGTACTACTACTACTACTGCAATTCATTTACACCTAATTAGTATTAAAATATCTAATAGATCTATTTCAGAAACTTGTGTACATAACTATTATCTTGAGTCAAACCATTACTAGGATCTGTGTAGCTCTGCTATGTATTTCATAGCTCATTATACTCATTTATCTTCAATTCTGGTCTACTTAAAGAACAATGTTAACCTCTTTAACAGTGTGTGGAACCATGGGTGTCCGAACATGTAACAATTAGTCCCTCCTTTATCAAGGATTTAAAAACAGAAGTCATTTCATATTTCCATCTTAAAGCCCTCCTATGGTAATAACTATGCTACAATGGTGAAATCAATACTTTAGATTGGAATACTATATTTGGCTTGGTACTAGCTCTCCCTTTAACATTTTCCATACAAATAAGGATTTGTCTGCTCTTATAGAGTGGTTACTAAAACTATCCCTTTAAACTGTAGATCAATACTGTAACAAATTAAATCACTACTTTATTCACACATGAATAAAAATCTCTTAAAGAATAATTTGTTAACATGATGAAAAGATTGAAGAATATTTTCTACTCTGTACTCCAAAACACTCACTGCTTAAAGTGTAGTGAATATTTCCATCATGTCTCCCCCTTTATCCCTCAGTGTGTTTTAGGATGATTTTCTCATTTTACCAATTGATTAATTCATGGTTAATCTTTTTGTCTTTACGTATTTATCAAGTCAATTCAAGTTCTTTAAATGTGGTCCCTTTTATGTGCGTTTGTGAATAAGTGTGTTTATGTGTAAACTCACTCATTCCCGTTTTCCTTTTCTCCTCCTCTGGTTGTCTCAAGCCGTGACCCCGGCCTCCTCACTTCTAATCGACCATGCCAACTCCTCTGATTCTGTCTTCTCCCCTGGTCCATCAGCTCTTGAATCCATCCGCTGTAACTATTTTAGGCAGCCTTTGGCCGAGTTACATCTCCACATCATGCCACTGTTCTTGTACTGCTTTGCATTTCATCTCCTCCTTTACGGTCTCTTTGCTGTTTTTATGGAGGGCGGATTCTGCTCTCATGTCCCACACTTTGCTCTTGTGCCAAATCTCATGGCTCAGCTTGGAACTTCATGCCCTGTCAGAGGGACTGATGAGAGTATCTCTCTGTATGTCAGCATGCTGTTTGGTTTTGGATGCCACAAGTGGAGATAGTTCTGGCTGCAGTTTTGGTTGCAGTTTTTTCAGCTCTGGTTCTCTGTCTGTTCGATGGAGAAGGAGGAGTCTCCTGTTGGGTTAGGTATTTTGTCTGCTTGGAGGGTCGGGGTCGTAGCCTTTCTGACTCAGAGGGGAAGTCCAGGTCTCGGGACGCATTACCTATAGGAAGTCTAGCACACTGAGGTTAAATAAATCCAACCCTTTCCACTCTGTCTTTTTCTAATCATACTATCTGTCTTAGTTGTTAAATGTCATCTAAACAACACAATTAATGTCTCCTAATGATATTACAAAAACTCCTTCTAAAAATTATTTCATCCATTGTTACATATTTACCCAACATAACTCTTTCAGGAAACCATTTTCTCCTATAAATTGAAATACTTACATGTTTCAAGCATCATATATTTCACACACTACGAAAGAACATCTTCATATTTTCTCCAATATTCTAAATCCCACTGTTACTTAGAACAATAGTAAACCTGCAGAGCACACTAATCAGATCACAGTAATGTAAATTGACTCAAGTTGTAGAAAAGGCCCCCAAAGTTATAGTCATTCATATTATATATATATTAGTTTATTATACAGAGTTGATACCTGTTAAATGATGTCTTCATAGTGGGGAGGGGCTAACCCACTTGTTTTGGGTGACGTCATACAGCAGAGGGCGCTTCAGCAGTTGCACCAAAAAGTTATACCGTCTTAAGTGTTCATATTGTGTGCGTAAATGAAGGAAAAACCACACTCACACACTCAAATGTCTGTGTCTTAATTAAAGAAGAAGTCAAACGTCATCTCAGCTCCTCATTCTCACTCACTATTCTGGACCTTTGGCCTTAAGTGGTGTTCTGGCCGACACTCCTGGGTGAATCTAGTGATAAACAGACAACTAGTGCCGACACTGAACTATATATATAATCCTCCACTACATTAATGGTCCTTCGAGCCGGATATCACAAGGTTTACGTCAGAGATGGAACAATTACCAGAGTATGAGGCCTATGGTGCACGACCTAGAAGGCAAACCCACCTTCCAACGCGATATGCAGACTATGATGTGGATCGTCTAGGATACATTAGTCAGAGACACTGACAGGAAGAAGAGACTTCTCATCTGGAGGGTAAGGCCAGGATGACCACCCTCACCTCCCTCAATGACTCTCCCCCACCAAGGCACCTCAACAGGCGTGAAGCTAATTTCCAGGAGATGGACTTTAGCTATGGGGCTGGCAGCCAGCAGCTGTTTCCAGAGAGAGAGCCAAGGGATCGGTTTCGAGAATACT
The DNA here is from genome assembly GCA_031216635.1 of Dissostichus eleginoides. NCBI lineage: Eukaryota > Metazoa > Chordata > Actinopteri > Perciformes > Nototheniidae > Dissostichus > Dissostichus eleginoides. The sequence continues at coordinate 522,903 of CM062270.1, read as the reverse complement.
CTACTCACCTACCTACATCGCCGCACCACAGACCTCCGCGTGAGGATGACAGAGTAGAGCTAGAGAATATTCGTCAAGAAAGGCTTCTACTTCAGCAGACACAGAGACGTATGTCATCAGATATAGATGAGCTCAAAGCACTGCGAGCAGACATGAGACAGTTGGTGGATACTGTCCGTAACCTTCAGAGCCCATCACGACATAGCAACAAGGCAGAGTTAACGGTGATGCAGCCACCAGCACCGTTTGTAGGCGAACCTGATAGTGAGGATGAGGATGATTGGCCTGCACCACCACCATGGCCTGACCCAGTAAGTGGAGAGCTACTGCCTGCCGACTACTATCTAACACCTCATCACCCCAACGGGGACCAGATGAGCTTCCACCGAAGGAAGAAGTAGTTCCAGCTCCAGTGACTCAGCCGTCTGTGCGTCAGCAACATGCACAGCACTCAGCACATGGTGCCCTTCCTGCTACGCGGTCAATGGAGAACTACGCTGGTTATTCAACTCCCTGGTACCAGGCTGCTCAGCCGTCACCGCGACCATCCAGTTTGGCTCCAACTGAGCCCAAGTACCAAGTCTATGGTGGTCACAGGAGTGAGCCTAGCACCAACCCAGTTCCCCCGCCGCAGCCTCATCCACATAGGTCATGGACACAGCCACTGCCCCCCAGACCTGCCCTCATATCAGAGCCAGGTTACCATGGGCCACGCCCAACAATCCGTAACTTCTCAAGTCGAGACCCAAGTGAGTTTGCACGGCTCAAGATCTTCTTAGAGAACCTCTTACCGCCCAGTGCAACAGAGCTGTTCAAGTATCAGGTGTTGGTGGATCACCTGCAACTAGAAGACGCCAGGTTAATAGCAGACGCTTACCTCAACTCTCCAACCCCCTTCTCAGACACTATGGCTGCCCTGAACGATAAGTTTGGCCAACCACATCAGATAGCGCTGAAGCGTATTGCTGCTGTGATGGACTCACCGGACATTAAGCGGGGAGACGTTGCTGCCTTCGAGAAGTTCGCTCTTCAGATCCAGTCATTAGTGGGAATGCTGAGAACCATAGGGTCTGAGGGAGAAGTGGAGCTACAGTGTGGTTCACATGTTGCTCGTCTGCTGAGTAAGCTGCCACCTGAACAAAGAGCATATTTCCGCCGCTGCATGCTCCGTCAGGGTTCAAGGACTTACAACCTTATAGATCTCGCAGACTGGCTGAAATATGAGTCCTGGTGCCAGGACTCCGAAGGACAGTTAGCTGTGAAGGGATCGTGGGAGTCATCATCCAGACCTGAGGGACGGCAGGGCAAGCACCACACCACTGTGCTCCATGGTGCCAAAGACACTTGGAAGAACCCAGACTTTAAAGTTCCAGGTAACTCCTTCAATGGGAATAAGAGTAAGCCATACTGTCCGTACTGTAATAATGAGGACCACTACCTCAGCCAGTGTACAGCAGTAACCAAGCTGAACAATGAACAGCTGACAGCATGGATAAGAACCAATAAGAGGTGTTGGCGCTGTGCACGGCCGCACCAGGCAGCGCAGTGCAACTTAAAGAAGACATGTGGCCTCTGCCAAGGGAAACATCTACAGGTGCTGCATGATGTGAACTTAAGGCCACCTAAGGAGACAGCCTCGGCACCAACCTCGCAGAACCCTGGCATGAGGGCCACGACTGAGGTACTGTACCTGGACAGACCCGCTGAAGGCAGTCAAGTCCTTCTGAAAGTCGTCAAAGTTCGCATCCATTATAAGGATCGATTCATCAACACCTATGCCATACTGGATGACGGTTCGGAGAGAACTATGCTGCTGCCAGAGGCTGTAGAGAAGTTAGGTGTGCAAGGGACCCCAGAGGACTTGCCACTACGCACAATCAGACAGGATGTGCAGACCCTTCGCGGTGCATCAGTCTCCTTCTTCATTTCCTCTCCTGCCAAGCCGAAGACCAGGTTCAAGATTACAGGTGCTTTCACCATCGCTCACATTGGACTAGCAGATCATACCTACCCTATGGAGCAACTCCGGGAGAAGTATAAGCACCTCATTGGCCTCCCCATCCAGACCCTCACAAATGCGAAGCCTCTGCTTCTCCTTGGAAGTGACCACCCACATCTCGTCACCCCAATTGAACCAGTCAGGTTAGGCCCTAAAGGAGGACCGGCTGCCATTCACACGAGGCTAGGCTGGACGCTGCAAGGCCCAGCCAGTGTTGTCTATCATCTCGCACAACCACACCAGTGCCTTTTTCACATCAGTAACACCACAAGTGAGCGAGTTGATGAAACATGTCGAGATGTTGTGGCAGGTCGACACTCTTCCTTTCAGAAGCGAGAAACTAGTCACACATTCGAAGGAGGACCAAGAGGCCATCGGTATCCTGGAGACCAAAACCATCAGAATAGAGGTTAACAGCATACTCCGTTATGCCACCCCGCTGCTACGCCGGAAAGACATGCCACTCCTTCAAGCTACTAAAGAAGCCGTCATGCACAGTCTACGGAGTATAGAAAGGAGATTGGCCAAGAACCCTACGCAAGCTGAAGCTTACAAAGTGGAAATGGAAAAGCTGATCAAGGCAGGCTCTGTCATCAAGTGTGACCCTGAAGTACCAGTAGAGGAAGGTCGTGAGTCGTGGTACATTCCTCACCACATGGTAAGCCATAATGGCAAGAACAGACTGGTGTTCAACTGCTCATTCCAGTATCGAGGGCAAAATCTCAATGACTATCTGTTGCCTGGGCCGACCTTAGGAGCATCTCTCCTGGGAGTCCTGCTACGCTTCCGAGAGCATGCAGTAGCAATCAGTGGAGATATCAAGGGCATGTTCCACCAGGTTCGACTCCTCCCAGAAGATCGAGACCTGCTCAGATTTGTTTGGCGAGACAGCAGTCAAGATCCTCCTGCGGTGTACGAGTGGCAAGTATTACCTTTTGGAACGACGTGTAGCCCCTGCTGTGCTACGTTTGCCCTTCAGCGCCACGTTATCGACCATAGTCAGCCAGATGAAGAGGTGAGGAGTTCAGTCGAGAAGTGCTTTTATGTAGACAACTGCCTACAGAGCGTCCCCACCATTTCTGAGGCGAAGCACCTGGTCGACAAGTTACGAGCCACCTTAGCATCTGCAGGCTTCGAGCTGCGTCAATGGGCCAGCAATCAACCAGAGGTCATCAGTCACCTACCAGAAGAGAGTCGCTCCACCAGTGTTGAGCTATGGCTAGCTCAGAACAAGACAGATGTCCCAGAATCCACTCTAGGACTGAGCTGGCTCTTCCAAAGGGATGTCCTGGGCTACAAGCATCGTCCCGTTGATTATGGTGAAATCACGATGCGCAACATCTACAAAGTGCTGGCAAGTCAGTACGATCCCCTAGGGTTCATCTTACCCTACACAACCAGAGCAAAAATACTCGTCAGGCACCTTTGGGATAAACATCGTGGGGGATGACCCACTGCTACCTCAAGAGCTTCTACAGCAGTGGAAAGTCTGGGAGGAAGAACTACAAGTCCTGCCTCAGGTCAACCTGCCCCGGCCATACATTCCAAAGGAGGTGGACATCTCCGCTCTACAGAGAGAGGTGCACATATTCTGTGACGCCTCTGAAGAAGCTTACGGCTCGGTGGCGTACCTTCGAACTACTGACCGACATGGTGTTGTGTACCTGTCGTTCCTGATGGCCCGCTCCAGAGTCGCTCCTAAGCGCTTCCACTCCATGCCCCGACTGGAACTCTGTGCTGCACTCACTGGTGCACAGCTGTCGCAGGTGCTGGCAAGGGAACTCACCATCAACATCGACCGGACGATCTTGTGGTCTGATTCCACAACAGTGTTGACGTGGTTGAAGTCCGAGTCCTGTCGGTTCAAGGTCTTCGTTGGCGCCCGCGTAGCCGAGATACAAGAGCTGACTGACAGGAATGATTGGAGGTACGTTGATTCCGCAAGGAACTCAGCAGATGACGTGACACGTGGTAAGAAGCTGAAGGAGCTCATAGAGACCAATAGATGGAGCCAGGGACCCCCTTTCTCCTGCTGAGTCCAGACTTGTGGCCAGAGGACCCAGCCGTTCGCCAAACAGAAGATGCCTCAGAGCTGCGCAAGTCTACTTTCTGTGGAGTCACCGCAGTAGTATCAAGTCAGCCTAATGCAGACCCCAGTCATCCCAACTCCTGGAAGGAGTTGCTGGAGGTGACAGCGCTGGAGCTGCATGGGGCGGCCAAATCCAACCACCCCCCTACTGCTGAAGACTTCCGTCAAGCTGAGCGGTTGATCCTCCAGAGGGCTCAGAGAGATAGCTTCCCACAAGAGCGCAGCCTACTGAAAGCTGGTAAGCCAGTTCTTCGAAGCAGTCGACTCCTTACTCTGTCTCCGGAGTTAGATGAGAGTGGAGAACTCATCCATGTTGGAGGAAGACTACGTCAGGCAGAAGACCTGGAACTGACAGCTCTTCACCCTATCATCCTAGACCCAGGTCATTGGATGACTAAACTGCTGATTCAAGACTTTGACAGCCGTTTACACCATCCCGGCCCAGAGCGGGTGTTCGCTGAGATACGACGCTCCTTCTGGATCTTGAGAGGGCGTGAGGCAGTTCGGCGCTACCAGCACTCCTGTGCTGACTGTCAGCGATGGAGGGCTAGACCAGCGGTACCCAAAATGGCTGACCTTCCAGCAGCCCGTCTGCGCCTATTCAAGCCTCCTTTCTTTTCCACAGGGATGGACTGCTTTGGGCCTTTCCAGGTCAAGGTGGGTCGGCGCTTAGAGAAGAGATGGGGGATCATCTTCAAGTGCCTCACCACCAGAGCGGTGTACTTGGACCTCCTCACCGCCATTAGTTCTGACGCCTTCCTGATGGCCCTTCGTCGGTTTATTGCCCGCAGAGGTACACCTGCGGAGCTGTTCTCGGACCAGGGGACAAACTTCAAAGGAGGTGAGAGAGAACTAAGCGAGGCCTTCAAGGAAATGGCTCCCGACCTACAGCAGTTTCTTGCACCACAGAAGATTGCCTTTCACTTTAACCCCCCAGCAGCTCCCCATTTCGGAGGTGTGTGGGAAAGAGAGATACGCTCGGTTAAGAGTGCCCTGTATGCAACGGTCGGTGCTCAACCGGTCCCAGAAGAAGTGCTTAGCACTGTACTCACTGAGGTGGAGGGGATCCTCAACAGTAAGCCCTTGGGATATGTGTCTTCAGATGCCAGCGACCCAGATCCAGTGACTCCTAATGTTCTTCTGATGGGGCGGCCAGATGGTTCACTACCCCAGGTAGTCTATCCGGAAAGCGAGCTCATAAGTCGCCGCCGTTGGAAACACTCCCAAGTTCTGGCTGACCACTTCTGGGCTCGATTCATGAGGCTCTACTTGCCGAGTCTGCAAGCTCGTCAGAAGTGGCAAGCTACACCTGCTGACATCAAAGAGGACGCCGTGGTGATGATCGCTGATCCGCATCTTCCAAGAGCCCTATGGCCCATAGGGACAGTTGTCAAAACGCATCCAAGCAGCGACGGACATATAAGGTCTGCCGATGTGAAGGTCAAGGAGAGAGTCTACACCCGGCCAGTTGCCAAACTAGTGGTCCTCCCTGCACTTCCATCTGGAGAAGATGAGGACAGTTCTACTCCTGCCATCACATCCAAGCCTGAGGACTTTGTTGCCTTTTATTGATGAGCAAATGTATTATATACATTTGGGGGCGGCTGTAGAAAAGGCCCCAAAGTTATAGTCATTCATATATATATATTAGTTTATTATACAGAGTGATACCTGTTAATGATGTCTTCATAGTGGGGAGGGGCTAACCCACTTGTTTTGGGTGACGTCATACAGCAGAGGGCGCTTCAGCAGTTGCACCAAAAAGTTATACCGTCTTAAGTGTTCATATTGTGTGCGTAAATGAAGGAAAAACCACACTCACACACTCAAATGTCTGTGTCTTAATTAAAGAAGAAGTCAAACGTCATCTCAGCTCCTCATTCTCACTCACTATTCTGGACCTTTGGCCTTAAGTGGTGTTCTGGCCGACACTCCTGGGTGAATCTAGTGATAAACAGACACAAGTGGAGGCCTATGTCTACTTTCCATTATACTTATTACTTTTGGTGAACATTTATTTATATTATCTAAATTCCTTGTCTATGATATGCAAACAGTTTGAGTGAAAAAATGTGTTTTTCTCTATGTATTTACACTCTACAGATTTTTTAGTTTACTCATCTCCTGGTGCTGTCATTCCTAAAAATGTTTAATTCCTTATTGTTTTGTACCAGTTTTTCAAAATCAGTTCTAACTGCCGTGCCGTTTCTGGAAATGTGGCGGTACGGCTACACAATGTGTAAGAGGGTGCCAACATGTTCCTTTTTTAACTTTGATCCGGAGTGCGTCTGAAGTGCGTTCTACAACTTCCCATGGTCCACTCCATACAGGTTGCAACGACTTCATCTTGTGGATTTTTACTTTTACCCAATCACCTGATCAAACAGAAATATTCATCATGGGCCTGGCATATGCTTCCGCCTCAATTTTTCTAATATCTAACACTGGTTCTCCTCTGTATTGTGAGGTGCTACATTGTGGTGGATATTGCTGAGTGGGGCAATCTCTGGCCAAATGTCTACAATCTCCACATATGAAGCAGCCATCATCCCTTCTTCCTCTTGATCGTTGCTTTGCTCTCCATTGTCCCTTTTGTTGATGCTGTATGGGAGTGTATACCTGTGCTTGCGGCTGTACTTGGGTAGGAAGATACACAGGTGTTTGCTGTTGAAGATACTGTGGTGCTTGTGTCTGTACTTGGGTAGGAAGATACACAGGTGGCTGCTGAACTTGGTTTTGTGGACATTCTTTGGACCAATGTGACGTCTTACCACATGTGTAACAGCCACCATTTTGGAAACCTCTTCCTCCGCTTTGTTGGTTCTGCATTTGATTCTCTGGTTCTTCCTGAGTTTGAACTGTTGGAGGTGTCCGCCCTGCCTTCTCTGCTAATATGGCCATCTGCTTTGTCGATTTCTTGTTTTCATTAGCTTCGGCATCTTTCTCAGCTACTTGTATCTTCAAAAGTCTTAGTTGTAGTGTTTCATTTCTTCATCATTTTCCCTCTCTGTTGCCTGGTATTTCATATCGTGGTGAATGAGATGTTGTCTCCATTCTTCAGCGGGTTTAGTGTCTAATCCCACCACTTCTTCCAGGCGTGCCTGCACTGATGGGGGAAGGGCTTTAATGACAGCGTTCTTCCACAACATTTCAACAGCTGGAGAAAGATCATGTCGTTCTCCCGTGGAGTCCTCCCACACTCCTTCACATCTCTTCAAGAAGTCATGCATGTTTTCCCCCGTTTCTTTCCTCAGGCTGGTGAGGGCATGTAAACTGCGTGTTGTCGGGTAGATGTGACGAATAGCAGCCCAATAATCCGACCTGATATAGTTGAATGTAGTGTCATCTGGGTCGTGCGTGCATTGGGCCTTGGAATCTATTGCTTTTGCCTCTAGTCGTCCTTCTATCCGTCCGAGCAGGGCCCTCAGGTCTCCCAAACAGAGGTGGTCTTGGGCAGTGTATCTCTCCAGATCATTCACCCACTTCTGACCTCCTTTGGTGAGTGGAGGTAGCTTTGACACTAATGCTTCCATGTCCCTGTGAGTCCATGACTTGTATTGAAATCCTCCTTTGCCAGCTGCTATCCAATGGCATGACGCGATGTGCGGTTCCCCCTGAGTCTTCCAGCTATGGGCCCTGTCCCAGTTTGTTGTTGCTCGTTGTCGTGGCCGCTCTGGTTTACTGAGGGTGATGTAAAACTCTGTTGTTGCTGTGACGGTTCCGGGTATACAGAGTGTTTGCTGGTCACAGAATGTGCCCTGTCGTTGTCATCTTCATTTGTTGGTCCTTTGGAATAATCTTTGTCAGGAGAGTAGTTTGTTCGGTGTGTTCTTTGAGATTCCTTCCATCTTTGAGTTCTTTGTTCTTCTTGTTCTCTCCTTTGTCTCTGTTGTCTATCTGCCATCATGACTTGGAATCTTTCATCTTCTTGTCGTCTTTGCACCATACGTTCTTGGTATTCCTCTTCTGTCCTTTTTCTTTCTGTCATAATGTCATTATGTGCTTCATCTGCCTGTCGTCTTTCTTCTGTGGAATGTGTTGTTTCAGGAGAGTAACCAGTTCGGTAATTTTTCTCTTCTTGTTCTTTTTCCCATCTTTTTCTTTCTTCATGTTCTTGTCTTTTGAGTTCCTCCATTCTTCTGATGAGTTCTGCTTCCATTCTTCTGCTGAGTTCTTCCATTCTTCTGTTGAGCTCCTCCTCCAGTTTATAGCCCAATTCTTTCACATGTCCACTGTAGTCTTCTTCTAATGGCCGGCGTCGAAGGGGGGCGGGTCCAATGCAATTCCTGCCTTTTTCTGCTGCTAAATTACATCATTCTGATGTCTGTGGTTATTTAAACATTCCCTAATAAACGTTATTTCAGCGTCAATAAATGAGTGTTAATCCCAGTGTGTTTAGGGTATAACATCTCACGTCATTTCACCTTCAGTTCACGGTTTTGAAAACGTAGCATTTCGCCACATGCTAATGCTAACCGGAAATGACGAAATTCACTAGCGGAAAACCGGAAGTCAAGTGTGAATATTCGGTTTTTAGAATAAAACAGATTTAAATTAAATACAGTGTATTTAATTCAAATTACGCCATATCAACATTGATTTTAATTTCTTACAAGTCTCAGCTTTAATCGGATATCTTGTATGTGCATTTACGATAAGTAATAAGGGTATCTTTATCTTGAGTTCTGTGCCAAGTGCGTTAGCATTTTTTCTCTCAGGTCATTTAGACGCTTCTTATGAGACTTGTGTTTTGTTTTGGTAAAAATTGTTCGTATCGTCAGTTAGCTGAGATTCTTCCCGTTAATCTGGTGTGACACATTAATAGGTTTCATAAATGTTAAGAAGCCCTGAGACACAGTCTCGAAGAAAAACTTTCACGAGCGCCGATCGGGGGGCGCTCGTCCTTAAGAGGTTAAACTGCATCTGTGTCCTGCCTTACCCCAAACCCTGACATTCAGCTAGACGACTGTATACGGAGACGATAGGTTGGGACGTGTCACGTGTGCCGGATATCGCCAATGATGTAATAGGAGCCAAAATCCTGGATCTGCTTGTTTGCACCCCGTTTTGTTTTTTAAGAGATGTGGGTACGGAGGAAAAGAGAGAGGGTTTTGTTTTCTGACACTTTGTGAGTTCCCTGACACACCGGGGACACATATTTATGTATATAAGACATCAAAAAGTGCATTTTGCATAATAGGTCCCCTTTAAACAAAAAGCCCTAACAAAACAGCAGGGCTCTATTTCAGTATTCTAAAGAAAAAAAGACAGCAACAGCTGACATCAAATCTTTGCTAAGCCTAAAAATAATCATTAAAAAAAAACATAATGAAAATAAATATATTGCAATACTCATAACAGCAGCATCCAACAGTCTCTAATCATAAAAATAAATGTATTGCAATATGCAAAACAGCAGCATCCAACAGTCTCTACAGTACTTTTTGTCAGTTTGATTTTTCGTTTGAACCAAATGCCAAAAAATGAAAATACCAGCCTTTTTTCATTTTTGATTTAAAACGAAAAAACGGGAAACCAAAGCCATTTTCCCGTTTTTGTTGTCTGAATAAAAAAAGGGATAACGACAAAACCTAATTAAAAAAAGGTCCGTGTACGTTTTGTTAGTTTGATTTTTCATTTGAACCAAAAAACGAAAATACCAGCCTTTTTACGTTTTAAATCAAAAACGAAAAAACGGGAAACCAAAGCCGTTTTCCCTGTTTTTGTTGTCTGAATCAAAACACGGATAACGAGAACACCTAATTAAAAAAACGGTCTGATTTTGGTTTTTGATAACAACATTTTCCGTTTGTATTGAAGAATGAAGAAAAGCAGTCCGGTGGACCGGAAGTTAAAGAACATATTTAAAAATAAAAGACACAAGGATATAATGGCAATGCTGTAAAAGTTCAATCCTGGAACCCAGAAGTCTGACGAGGATAAGTTTATTTCTGCATTCACATGCGTTTATAGAGATTAATACAAGTATGCAAGCTCTGTGCATAACTTCATTTCGCTGACTTCTGGTTTGTACTATGTCGGTAAATCCAGTGTCCAGCTTGTCGCTGTGTGACAACAATAGACTGGTGACAACGTCATGTTTGTTGCATACCTGCAAGATTTACCTGTGACAAATGTCAGCGATGTGAACAGAACTGTCGCCCTACTTTCACCTGCACCCAGCAGCAAGCAGGAGAATATATGTATTATATGTATTTAATACTAATAACATAATGATTCATTTTACTTTCAGATGATAATACTTTTCACTTGGGCAGTTGACAATTTTGAATGCAGGACATTTACTTCTTTTACCTAAGTAAATAATCGGAATACTTCTTCCATCTCTGATTTTAACCTATCACTGTTTTTAAAACTTTAATTAAATGTTTGATATTTCCAGATACCCCTTCAGACCGGCAATGCTGTCCTGCATGTAATTCCGATTGTCCATCCGAATGTGACAAAAGTCAAAAGTCTCCCATCCCTCATGGGAGACTTTTATCACATTCCGATGGGCAATTATTTGAAAGAGAGTCCGCAACATAGGCTACTATCCGTGTCTTGTTAACAGAGGGGGGATGGTAGAGCTTTGTCACACCGATGATGGCCGACAGACCCTTTCAGGGTTAATGAATAGTGGATAGGAGAATTCAAAAGAATTTAGGAGAAGAGACTGCAGTGCTTTGAGACTCCGACTGCACTTACACTATCGACGTATTTATGATTCGCCAGCGGACGTCATGAATGTGCGTCTGCTGCTGTGGGGAAACTACAGTTTTCTATACAGCGGACTACATTGATGTATAATAAGAACAACAACCCAGCGCCGTATTCTATCTAGATACTTTGCACCACGCTCCCACTTGTTGTACCTGGCAGAGCAAGAAACACTCCAGCCGTTTATTTAAACTTGTTTAAAACATATCTAAATAAATATGTGTGTCCCGGGCAAGCGGCAAACTCTGGGGAAGAGCCGGGACGCCAATACGGAAGTGCCACAAACTGCAGTTCATATATTGGCCGATAGGCGATGACTGCAGAAAGGAGCAATTTCCATAGACCCCCATGTTAAAATGCCCAATTTTACAGCAGAAAAAAACATGTTTCTACCCCTGGATGCAATAAATATTATTATGGATATAGTTAGATTCCACCTTCATGATTATGAATCTGTGAGTGAATTGTTTTCTAACGCGACCCTTTTATTTATATTAGGTCTTAAAGTTTTTGCATAAATTAGGGCGTGGTCACATTGAGTGACAGCTCTGTCAAGTCACTGCTGCTGTTAGCTTCTTGTCTCTCTGCTAGCAGCTCCGTGAAGCTACAGGGACTCTGCCTGCTCAGTTCATAAACACAGCTTGACCCCGGCCGTGTTTGTTTGTTCTATATCGGACTATTGTGACTCGCTCTGCGGTTAAAACAGACGGTGCATCCAGACCACTACACAGTCACACGGATGGAGAGAATTTCTGTGGAAAAAACAAATTTGTTTCTTTTACACACCCAAAAGCACTAGTAAACAAACAAACACTCAACAATCATGCTGGAGACTTTGTAAAGATCAGGAACCTCACCATACACATGTGTTTTGGAGCTGCAGTAAAATTCAACCTTTCTGGGACTGTGTGCACTCTGTTATATGCAAGGTATTAGGATATAGAATCCCTCAAACCTGTTTGGTATTATACCTGGGACATATGGAAGGATCTGTACATGTCGGAGATCAATACCTGATCAAGATCCTCCTAGCTGCTGGTAAGAAGGCTATCACTCAAAACTGGCTAAAGGCGGAAACACCAAGCTACAGACAATGGGTTAATATTATTGGTGATATCCTAATAATGGAGAAAATCACATACAAGTTGAAAGTAATGGAAGACAAATTTCTTAAGGGCAATGAGTCATAAAAAACCAAGCAATATTTGATAACTATGTAGATTGTCTCCGTACAGGCACTGTTCTCTCTGAAATGTAATATTTGTTGTGTGTAATTGTACCTTGTGAAAAAATCAATAAAAGAAAGTTTAAAAAAAAAAAAACAGACGGTGCATGAATGCGGTTTTGCGGTAAGTGAAATTCGAGTACTTTATTTATGTGTTTATGATTTTAATCAGCTACGTAATGAATGTTAAGGCTTGGGTTAGCGTGTAAGCGAGTGGTAGATACATCTGTGCTAACGATGCTAATCGTAGCCTCCAAGTTAAAACCATAGACTGTATATATAAAGGTTAAAACGTAATAGAGAAGTGTTAAAGAGCAACTTGCAGGTTTTTTTTTTTACTAGATTTATGCTTAACCTTGCCTGAAAATTACAATTAAAAAAGTTACTGCAGGATTTGATATGTTTTACGAGACATAAGGGCAGGAATTCAGAGGGGAAAGGAGAGGTTTTGAGCTCTGCTACTAAAAACTGCTTTTTTTTTACGTCAAACGCGTCATATCACGTCACATGGGGGAGCAACTTTCTCGGACTCATTCTCTGCCCAATCCGCGGTATTAGTTTGTAGTAATTTTACATTGCATTTCACCATTTTTAATCATGGTGAGCTGGAGTTTGTGCAGGTTGTACAAACTCGATCCTGTCAGGACATCGAGTCCACAGTTTCCCTAACAGGAAAAGGACCGGAGCTAGCTTTCGTTCCTGGGTGCGTTGTGCGAGGTGCATCTCCACCTCCCTGCAGCACATACTCTCCACAGCTGAGGCCTATCAAACAAAACGTTTATCAGGAAACTGTATTACATCTCTCTCCCCCCCTTCGTTCCTCTCTCTCTCCCCCCCTTCGCTCCTCTCTCTCTCCCCTCCGGTACACAGCACCGTAAGACGTAGTGTGGAGTAGTATTAGGTAACGCGAGATACGGCTGATACTTGCGCATTAGTTTCTGCTATGGATCAGTAACAACAGTCCTGCCAGTAACGTTACTATATTATCAATACTACTTTAGTTATAGCCTGATATATGATAGCTAACTTTACAATGTTGTGATGTGACCGACGTTAGCTAACATTAACTGTAGCTAACGCCGGTCACTCACCAAGACAGCTGCCCTGTTCTCCACTGGTTCTCCTCACACCACAGCTCCATTTCTCTCCGATGGGCGTTATTTCTTCTAATCCTTGGCTGCTCCTGGTCTCTTGTAAGCCTAGCAGGCTCATAATTATATGGTTGTGGTCCGTCATATGCATTCAAATATACATTTTCAACCTCTTCTGTGTCAAAACTAGCATTGTGATCCATGTTTATTACTACGTTAGACCGGCCGCTCTCCCCCATGTGACGTCACACGCGGGAGGTCACATGGGGAGGCTTTTTTTATGCGGAAGTAAAAATGTCTTACAAAAACGACGCCAGATGTCACTGTAGTGTATATTTATGTATATATTTGTTTTAATCTAGTGTATACATCATTTTCCTACACATTTATTCACTGGTGTCTCTAACCTGCAAGTTGCTCTTTAAGCATTAAGTGTGATAATACTGTAGAACAAACGGCTTCTGTTTGAGGTTGGTAAAATAAGGTCATCCTTGTAACTTAGAGAGATATTTTATTATGTAGGTAGGAACTGTATGCATCGCTAAGGTTAAATTGGCTATGCTCAAGTATGTAGACAAGCTAACATCGAAGTAGTGTATGTGAAAACAACCTCACAATAAGATCTGTGTATATTACAATTATTAATGTCATATTTCAAGATGATTACTTAGATATTACAGTATGGTTGGTTGAGCTGGAGTTCATTATTGAGCTTACACGTTAACGTCACAGTCATCTGAAGAACGAACCCAAACCTTGTTGTTTTTATTAATTGCATTACCAAATTGGTATCAAATAAACAGTAAGCATTGGTTACACAACTTCCAAAGTTACAGTAAAATAAAAAGGACCCTGACTCGGACAATACACAATCCAACATTTTCAACAGAAGAGAATAAGTTATATTGTTTGTACACGTGGTACTTTACATATATATCTGTTTGTTTAAAGTGTCCAGGTGATGCAGACAGGCTGGACCAGAGAGTGAGAGACAGAACTGGACTCCTCACAGCAGTGAACTTCAGCACAGGTACAAATACTCTTTTTTCATACTGTACAAAGAATGAAGAAAGATATTGGTTTAAATAAATGAAGTATTGACTTTAATACACTGATATACATTCCATTAAACAATACTAAATACTAGATCACCTACACATCAGTGAAGTTGAGGGTTTTTCCATGCAAAAGGTTACATTTAGATGTTAACAAGCAATATGACTGTCAGCTTTCTAATTTAATGTATTGAAGGCAAAGATATTTAACACATAGTGAGAACTGCTACTATTTATCTCTCAATATTGTCTGTAAAAAACGTGGTAAAAGTTATTCTTTCAGTGAGACAACAGAGCAAGCTTCTACAGTTGCACTAAGTTTTGATAACAGTTAAATATTATTTTGATAATAAAATATATTTCAATGTTGATGAATGTCATACTGTTCATTCATAATCTGATTGTGTTTGTAGCTCACTGTTGAAATAAAAAAAAAACATTACAATTACAAAATAATTATATCTACAGCCCCTAAACACACAAACACACATCTTTCATAAATAACACACTTGTTCTGCAATAATATGTTTTATGTTTCCTGTAATTTTTGTTAGGAAAGGACATGCCTGAAAGACACGACTCGACATTTTCTCCTTCTCTGAGGGTCAAGAAGAACATCCAAGAGTAAGAATAATGGACAAAAGGAGTGCAAATACAAATACAATTTATTAAAATGTGAACCAAAAGTTAATCAAAAATGTTTTAAATAAAAAGCACATATGGACAGAAGGTGTAAACCTATTAAATGTATAAGTAAACACATTTAGTCAAATAAAGTGACAGACTAGGCCTATGCAGTTGGTATCAGCTATACCCAGCATGGGCTCCTCCATCAGGCCTGGTCCTACTCCATCAGGTCTGTTCCTCCTCCATCAGGCCTGGTCCTCCTCGCAGAGGAAAGACCCTCAGTCCTCTCCAAACCAACAGACAGGACGTCCATCACACGGAGGTTTCTCCCTGAAGTCTCTGCAGCTCTCTGGACACCACTCTGTCTCAATCCGTCCACACTGAATATGAGAGGGGAAAAATGAAAATAATAAATGCTTTAGACAATAAGAAATATAAAGTTGACTTTTGAGTTGCTCAGTTTTTTTAGATTGTCAATACTATTACTGTATAACTAATATCCCAGGTTAAGAGGCACCTTCAAATAAAGATTTGTCTTTAAATACATGTTGTCTTTTGAATTGTTTGTCTAAAGTCAAGGATCTAGAACTGGTACTTAGTTTTAATGATAGTCTGGTTATTATGCTGTTTGGAGGAGGCATCACACGTAAGAGCACTAACTAGCTACCACCACATGTACCTTAGCTTGACTTAAATGTATTAAACGTATAATTAAGTGACAGCAAAATATAAATAACTAATGTCATGCAAACATATTAATATTTGCCTGATTCCAGTGTTGCATTTAGCACAATTGCATACAAACGTCAAGGGATTTTAAGATTCTGAAGTATTATGCTAAAAACTCAATAACTTAGATTATTATTTATAGTTTTGCTGAATAGTTTCATGTCCACTTACCTTAGAAACGTAAAAGGCGACGGCAGTGTGCAGACGGGGAGCATGTTAGCTTAGCTTGGTAGCTTCAGCTAGCCCTGGAACTTCCAGCTCGGTGGCAGGAGGTCCCGCCTCGGCTCCGCCTCTTTGCCCTTATTTGGAGCAGACTGGAGCAGGCGGGAGTTGGACTCTGACGTCACTTTCGAGCCGTTAGTGGCCGACTCCGCCTACTAAGGGCTTCTCGGCAACTCTGCAGAATCCTATGGGTGACGTCACGGACCCTACGTCCATTTATGGCGCGTTTCCACTACAGCGCGGAGCCCGGTTTAAGAGGGCTGTGACGTCAGCGGCCCGACTTTGGTTGCATTTCCACTTGGCCTAGTACCGGCCGGCGGGTCCTAATTCACAGTTTTTCTGGCCTCATAAAATTGTGGTTCTAGGGCCAGGAACAACCAGGCTGAGTTGTGACGTCAACACTCTCGACTGCTGATTGGTCAGAGAGAATCGCCACAATCGGCGCGCGAGATAATCCCTAGCGTCGCATATATATATATAGCGAAGCTTGCAGCATTTTTATAAATAGCATTTTTGTCAACAGAGGAGCTAAAATGGCAAAGAAAAGCACGCCGTGGTTGGTCGAGGAAGTGACGACGTTCCTACATTACATTGCAGATGATAAGATCCAGCGGGAGCTCGACGGGACAACTCGCAATATTAAAGTATTTCAGGAGGTCTCTACACAGATGTCCACAAGCGGCTACTCGAGGACTGTCGTGCAGTGTAGGGAAAAACTCAAAAAGATGAAGAGTGAATATCGCTTGGTCAAAGATAATAACAACACGAGTGGTGCCAGTAGGAAAAACTGGAAGTGGTTTGAGCTAATGGACACCATTTACGGCCATAGACCGGCTAGCGTTGGGAGGGATGGAGGCCTGGACTCTGCAACGGCGTTACTGGAGTCTCTGCATGGTACGTTTTTTCTAACGCTCTGTTATTTGCTTGAAAGCGTTGTGTCCCTATCTGTTCTAAAGCTCACTTCTAACAAATAAGTCGTCACGGCAGTTTTAAGCAGCGTGACTCTGCGCACCAAAAAGCCGATCGCTCCGCCTACACTGCGTTACTATAGTTACTGCCCCAGTTCCTAAACTGTAATGGAAATGCGCCATCAAGTGAGCTGGTCCTAACAAGGCCTAACGAGGCCGAGCGAGGCCGGGCTCCGCGCTGTAGTGGAAACGCGCCATATATATATATATATACAGTCTATGGTCCCGGGCCATAAATGCAATTATGCTGTCAGTTTTCAGATAAAGCCAAGGCATCACAATTCTTCTGTATTCTACAATATAGTTATTTTCACCTCCCGTATTGCTTTCAACCCACCACACCAGCTTTTATGGAGAGAAAACAAGTTATATAATAATTAACCAGAGGCATGTTTCTCACTATTTTATGCATAGAAACAACAGGCTACTGTGTGTGTGAGGAATCAGCTGTTTATTTCATATTACATCCATAATATATATATATCCACTGCGCCACACGCCTCATGAGTTTCATTGTGGCAGCTTCCATCACGGCTCTCCCTGGTGGATCCATGATCCATTGCAGCTGGTTGCAATACACAAAGACAGCTAACTGGGTAACAGTATGTTCCCTGACAGTAGTTGACTTCTCAGCTTGTCACTCAGAGGGGGGTGGGGGCTGGTGAACGGTATGGTCAATGTTTGTAAACACTGAAATGTTGACTTTATTTGATCATTTCAGTAAAAACTAACGTTCGTATTTCTCTTTTTGATTATTATAGTGATGAACGTTAAAAACAAAGCACGTTGGCTGATTTTGGACCCCCTCACTATTTTTTTAAACTTTATTTAAATGTTTGATAAGTGCATGCAGATCACAGTACAGTATGCTCATTCAGTAAAACACGTACACAGATAAATTATTTTGTATTTTTATTAGGGCTGTCAAGTTAACGCGTTAATAACGCGTTAACGCAAAAAAATATTAACGCCACTAATTATTTTAACGCGATTAACGTATGTGTATTTTTTGTCCTCGGCCGCCCCGTAGTTTCAGAGCGCATCGAGTTTAAAATACCATCTACAAGCTGACGCTGACAGCCCCGCTCCTGCTGCCCGCTTGCGGCAGACCACACTTCCACGCTCACCAGCAGGCCCGGACTGGCCATCGGGAGGACCGGGAGGGTGTGTGTATGTGTGGCGCGAGCGAGCGAGAGAGAGAGAATGCGCACACCTTACGTGTATTGTTGTTGTTAGCAGAGGAGCGACATTTCGCCGACAACTGCGCCGAGCACTTGACTTTATGCAGGTAGCCAGACAGTGGGACATTGTACGAAAAGTCAGCACACTCAGCACGGATAGTGCGCGCAACATGATTGCAGCGTCCAGGCAGCTCCCGTTCGAGCATATGCCTTGAGTTGCACATAGCTCCAACGATCCATCACAGTGTCTCTACACACACACACACACACACACACACACACACACACACAACACACACACACACACACACACACACACACACAGTATTGTATTATTGTATTGTATGAGAGAGGTTCCAGGTTGAATTGAGGTGAATATTTGTAATGTTCAGAGGTTGTTGTGTTTAATATTCATGAGAATATTTGTCATTGTTCAAATGATAATAAACAAACATTTGCATAAAGCATATTTGTGAACTCATATGTTGATAAGAGTATTAAAAACTTGAAAAATATCCCTCTAAGGTACATTTAGAACAGATATAAAATGTGCGATTAATTTGCGATTAATCGCGATTAACTATGGACAATCATGCGATTAATCGCATGATTAAATATTTTAATCGACTGACAGCCCTAATTTTTATTGAAGTACTTTATAGAACCTGATGACAAGGTCAATTTTACTTTCCACTATGTCCACCTTTATTTTGTACAATCAATGGCAGGACTTTATTGAGGCCTGTAATTAGTCGACTACAGGTATCGCTTGCATTAGCTCCTGCTTTGAGCCTGGTTTAGCCTCCTTCCGAATGTAGTCCTTCATCAAGTGCCAGACCAGCTCGATGGGATTCAAATCCGGAGAGTCTGGTGGAGTCTTAACCCAGTTGATTCCCTCTGCCGCAATAACAGCTGCAGCCGCGCTGTGCTTCGGGTCATTGTCCTGGAAGAAGCGGTGATCCGACCCAAAATGCTTCCTTGATTATACTGTTTTCAAAGTAGATTCTATCCATGATTCCTTCAAAGATAACCAAAGGGCCTGGACCGTGGCGCAAAATCAATTCCCAGACATGCAACTTTATTGGATGTTTCGGCTGAGGCTTTGCAACAGAATGGTCCTTTTTGTTGAAACTGTACCTTGCAAAGTGTTCCAGAGCTACTGTGGATTCATCCGTAAATAGCACATCATGCCACGCTTCCCCAGACTCGATCCACTGAAGGGCTTGTCTCAGCCTTGCCTCTTTGTTGTGGTCTCTTATCATGGGAGTGAAGCGGGTCCTGCCATATTTCCACCCAAGTTTTCTCCTGGCCTTGCGTATGCTGCTCAGTCCTAGTGAAACCCCAAAGTCCGCCTGAATTTCCCCCTTTACGCCATGAGCCGTGAGTTCGTCGTCAGCCTTTGTCGAATTTTCGATCGCAGTCACGATTTTGCTGTAAAAGAAAAAGACAAAAGCCATCAGGGAAATGCAGAACTGTGACATGTCAGCGGTTTACGATACGTGCTATAGCCTATTATTAAATAAGGTACTTACTCTTGGAGTTTCCTTGGACCTGAGCGGATGGGTGGTTTCTCCTGAAAGTGATTTCGCAGAGTGCTCTGTGAAACTTCGACGCCAAGGCTTGCAAAATGTTCTTGGATTTCTCTTGCGATCTCGCAATCGTGGATTCCAGAAGCCGGTCACGCTAATTAATAGCGCACAAAAGTGGCTGTGGCTGTATGCCCAAACTAGACGCACCAATAGCATTCCGGGTGAAACTAACACCATGTACGATTGATTCACAGATAATAGAGTGCATAACTTGCTTTTGGCACAACGTTTTTTCTTTGTGAGAATCAAGGAAGAATGGAAGCTCCCAATTTTTACCAGTCCCGGAGACCACGTCTTGCACAGGTGAGCTGACAGATTGTAAATAACCTATACTCTGCCCTTTAGACCTACTGCATGTGTGATTATTTTTTCATTTCACTTGTGCTTATGTCTAATTGTGTTATATTCTTTATTCCTAGCAAAACGAAGCTCTCCCTTCAAGTCCGCCCCGCCAGCTGCAAAAAAAACAAAGCCGTCTGAAAGCCCTGCGCCCAAAAAAGCAAGCAAAGTTAGACTTGTTAAAAAGAAAGCGGTACGTACTATTGTCCCTCATTGTCAATCATTAATATTTACACCATCTCTTTGCTATAAAATATATTGTTTATTTCCATGTGACCACTGGTATTCATATTTTTTTTCTGTTTCCTATCAGGCCATCACATTTAATCTGCCGGTGTCTGCTTCATGCACGGCTGGATTGGGTGACGCAGAAATCCGCGCAATTAAAATCCGTTTGACCGCCACGGAGGCACAATTGTCCGCCCTGATTCAAGAGCGGGCCTCCATGAGGTTGGCACTGGAGACTGCAGAGTCAGAGCGGGCTTCGAGCTTCCACAAGGTTGGCACTGGAGACTGCAGAGTCAGAGCGGGCTTCCACAAGGTTGGCACTGGAGACTCTTTCTCAAAGACTTTCAAATATTTGTTTCGAGTGTTTGGGGCCTGACCATGCTGTGGATGGCGTAAAACATTCCCCGTCCTGCAATGCCTGCCGTTCGCTCCCGCGGCTCAGACGCCAGCATCGTCTGGAGCACTTCCAGGCACACTATGTCTCGCCGGACGAGGTGCAGGACCATGAGGAACTCGATGTGGTGGAGATGGAGGACCAGGAGGTGGCCGGGGAGGTGCCGTTCATATTCGCCATTCCGGCGGGCCGGGCGGCCCCGTTTGTCGAGGAGGAAGATGACGAGGACTTCTCGGTGTCCGGCGCTTCTGGGTCCGG
Organism: Dissostichus eleginoides; assembly: GCA_031216635.1. Lineage (NCBI taxonomy): Eukaryota > Metazoa > Chordata > Actinopteri > Perciformes > Nototheniidae > Dissostichus > Dissostichus eleginoides. The sequence goes on along the minus strand of CM062270.1, from coordinate 502,189 downwards.
CGTCCATGAGGGTCCACCGCGCAGGTCTGCCCGTCAGGATTTCCCGTTGGTGATGGCCATGGCGGCGGAGCGTATAGGACTACCGCTCCCCCCACCACTACCACTGAAGCCGGTGAGCCGCCTCCGTCAGGGGTTCTACGGCCCGGTTCAGCCGCCGCAGCCGTCCTTCGTTTCGCCCCCGTTGCCAGATATCTGGCAGTGTGTGGAGGCAATGTGGCGGCACTGTCCTCCCGGAGATGACGGGCGGTGGGAGGAAGTGTCCCGGCGGAGATATCTTTCTCCACCCAAGACGCGAGGGCGAATCCCGCCTCCTCCCTCTATGATGTGAATGTACTGAAAAATGCATTTAATAAAAATGATTGCATTTATCCCAGTCTAAGAGTCATTCCTCTCCACAATTCCACACTTCCCCATAATGTTAACTGTGCAGATTCCCCACTCGCCGCCCCAGTTGTAACTCCAGTAAAGGAGGCAGCCAGTGGGCGCGCACATGTGAGTGTGATAAAACGCAGGAAGTGCTGTCAAAGCGCTATGCGGGTGCAGGGACATTATGGCCGGCGTGTTGTTGTTTGGAGACACACCGCGCCTAGTGTAAAAACACATATTAATGCATTTTTCCGTCTGGGTGAAAACTGCATTATGGCGGAGCACGCGCTCCCACAAAAGCGTGCCGCGGTGCGTTCAAGGACCTCAGTAGAAAATCGGCCCTTTCTGTGTCAGCCCCCCATGGGCCAAACTTCCTTTTATGAAGGGTTTGGCGTCGGAGTGGGCCACCAGAGAATACCACAGCTTCTTAGCTGCGGCTCCACAGCTGATTGCATGTCCCCTAACACAGTGTTACGGGGAATGGAAGCTCAGCTGTGTACTGACAGAGTGGATGGACAGGACACTGAGACTGGGTTACTCACTCCAGTTTTGCAGCGTCCCTCCTCTACGTTAGGCAGGTTAATTCGAAAAATGTGCACTCTTTTATATGGGAGACGCGGTCGCCCAATTGGACAGAAAAAAATGTACCCTTACTTTTGCCCCAGAGTGCACTAAAAATAAGCCGGGGGAATCCACGCATAGGCACCGCCGGAGGCTTCCACATGGGAAAAAATGGGGGTCAGGCAAGCTTTCCCCTCAGATAAAAAAATATTAAAGTTTGGGGATTTCTCACGTAATTCACGAAAGTTCCACCGGGGGGGCGCAGTGTCCAATTAATGGAATTCACTATACAGTAAATATTCCGCTTAATGGACAAAATATGTACAATTCAGGGACCTCCTCAATACAAAATAAAGTCCATTAATTGTACAGTCTAAAATGTGGTTTAAATAGGATGACAGTGTCATTTACTGATACCCAGTCATGGGAGAGATCCAGGATGCAGCACCACACTTTATAAGGGAGCAAAAGTATTTCAAATGTGGGGAAAGTGTATTAAATAGGTACAGAGTGTACCCAGACGACCAGGGCGCATTATATCACTTTATAAGGCAGAGATAGTGCTTCAAATGACGGGGAAAATGTATTAAATAGGTACAGAGTGTACCCAGACGACCAGGGCGCATTATATCACTTTATAAGGAAGACATAGTGTTTCAAATGATGGGGAAAGTGTTAGTAAATGTCGGGACGATTATTTTAGCATGTCCAATTAATGGACTTTAATTTGAAAAGGTACATGTATGGACAACATATGTACAATACAGGTACATATACAATACAAATTAAAGACCATTAATTGGACATGACGCAGGCTACAATAAATCACTCTACAAGGCAGGAAAGGTGTTCCAAGTGTCGGGGAAAGTGTCTTAAATAGGGACAGAGTATACCCAGAGAACCAGGCCGCATTATATCACTTTATAAGGAAGAGATAGTGGAATAGGGACAGAGTGTACTACCCAGAGAACAGGCTGCAGCACCTCACTTTCCAAGGCAGGAATACTGCTTCAAATGACGGGGAAAGTGACCTCCAGAATTTCTCCCTAACATGTGCACTTAGGTTATTTCCATCATCCAGGGAAACACACCAGTAAATACACCTCTATTTGGCCGCTCCAAGACCCTCAAGGACGGGCTAAGGACCTCCAGCATGTCTCCCTAACATGTGCACTCTGGTTATTTCCATCATCCAGGGAAACACACTGTCACGATCTTGGTGTTCTCATTCATAACACTCCGTTCGATGTCTCACTATGGGATGCGCCTCAACGCGTATGCACCAGAAGCATCAATCTCATTACGCCAATCCTGATTGGCTGGTGATCTTGACGACTACGTCAGGGAATCCACCCACCCTTTAAGTAGCTTGCGCTACGTCGCAGCGTCATTCAAACACCTCTTCTCGCTTCGGAGCACATCTCAAATAAAGAATATCAGTAGCCAGGCTAGCTTAACGGTCCACAGACTGAACCACAAAGCTAACCTTCGGTCGCCGGACGCTTGCCGGCTACTTTTGCTTCGCACGGGATTTTTCATATTAACACACCAGTTAATACCGAAATCTGCCCTGCCGTTTTTTTCCACAAATAACGGTAAGGTTTTGATTTTTTCCCGCAAACATTAACATACCTGTTGCTAGTTTGTCCCTCCACGCCGACACCCCGGCTAACGAGGATGGACCCTTCTCTCCCTCACACCAGAGGAGACGGAGGTTCGGAGGCTCGGCTCTGGGACTCACACCAGGTCTGCTCGTCCTGCCTCGGGCTGCAACATGCCCAGGAGGCTATCGACGCCCCCGGTGCGTGCGGGCACTGTGCCCGTTTCACCACCAAGAGCCTCCGCCGACGGCTAGCGCACCAAGCTAGCCTGTCGGGACAAGACCCCTTCATGCCTGTCGATTTGCCGACCGGCGATCGAGGCATGGTGGCGACCGCCACGGGTGTTGAGCCCCGCGCTGTGTCAAGCTGGGGCTCAACGGCGGCGGCAGCCGCGGGAAGGGAGCCTCGCGCTGTGACAGGCTGGGGCTCCCGACTGGACCTTACCGTGGTCCCACCCGCGGAGGTTGTCCTGGAGCTGGACTACATGGAGGAGGATGAAGAGGATACCTCTGAGTTCCTCTTATCCGACTCGGACGAGGACGAAGATGACATCTTCGTCTCGTCTGCTCAGGCTGCCAAGCCGGAGGCGGTGTCCGCTCCCCCAGGCAAAGCGCGCCATCTCTGCCCCGCCTCAGCATGGACTTGCAGGCCGTGTGTCAACGCGCTGCGTCCAGACTGGACATCCCTTGGCCTGAAGTAGCCAAGGAGACCTCCAGGTCTCGCTATGAGGGAAAGAACTTGCCCCAAGCCGCGAGGCTGACGAGGCAACTTCTCCCGGTGTTTCCAGAGCTGCTAGACGAGGTGTCTGTCTCGTGGAGAGACCGCCCTTTCAGCAGCAAGGCCCCAATCCAGGGAGCCTCCTCTCTGGACTTTGAGGGCATGGAGAAGCTCGGCTTGTTCCGCATGCCTCCTATGGAGCCGCTTGTGGCAGCCCACCTCCAACCGCGGCTGTCTGCGGCTCCTAGCAGTAACCCCACACTGCCGACAAAAGCGGACCGGTTCCAGTCAGCAATGACCGAACGGGCTTACAAAGCGGCAGCTTTGTCCGTCAGGGCGCTCAATGTCTCATCGATGCTAACCGCTTACCAGGCGGAGCTCTGTGAAGACATGACGAACAAACCTGAGCCGGCCGTATGGGACGAAATCACAGCGATCACGGACATTTGTCTCCGGGTGCAGCGCTGTGCAGTCCAAGCCACGGGCAAATCGCTGGGGATGATGGTGGTACAGGAGAGAGCCAGGTGGCTTAACCTGACGAACCTCCCGGACCGGGAAAAGAGGACGTCTTGGACGTGCCGATTGTCCCCGAGGGCATATTTGGCACCGCTCTGGCTTCAATGCAGCAGCGGTGTGAGGCTAAAAAGAAGGAGGATGAGGCTCTCCAGCTTTGTCTTCCCCAAAAGCCACAGCCCGCCCCGGGTCTCCCGCCCAGACAGGAGGCGAGGACGAGCTGGCCAAGAAAGTCCCCGGTTCCGGCAGCAGCCGCACAGGCACAGCCGGCCCAGACCTTCGGCCATCAAGTGAGGAAAAGAGAAGAGAGCGGCCTGACAGCCTTCCCTCCTCTCCTCGGTGAAAGGGCTGGAAGCTCCCTGTTTTCCAGCCCCGGACCGTGTTCCACACGTATTCAAAGCTCATGTGTTTCCGGGGTGCAACCACGCCCCCGTCTTCCCGCCGCCTCGAGTGATGCCAGAACGTCATCCTCCAGTTCGCGCCATGAGGAGATAGACTTCACGTAACAGGCAGCAGTTCCTGCTGCTCGTTCAAGTCGCACAAACACATGTCATTGTTTTCCAATAAAATATTTTCCACTGTCGTTTCCAGGCTTAAAGCCAAGGGCGCAGTCAAAAATAATGAAAAGAAAACAATAAAAACAATAAACAGTCAGGTGACTGCTCCGCTTCTGAGAGTGGCTGTCGCCTCTCTCGGAAAGCGGACGGTGACCGGGTCTGTGAACGCACCATCGCCGCGCGCATGCGCAGTGTCGACCGAGGTTGTCAGCCTGGGATGCCACCGTGTTCAGACACTAGAGGGCCCCATAACACAACCAATAAAGACACAGAGTGCAAGCAACAGAGAAATGATTACGTCTCCACTCGCTTTGAGGAGCGAAAGGTGGAAGATGCTCACATGCTCTGCTTGGGTTTTCAAGACGATATCACGGGGCTACAGACTCCAATTCGCTGTCACCCCCCCTCACTTCTCGGGCATTGTGCAATCACAAGCCCGGGGAGCGTCGGCTCACATTCTAGAGCAGGAGATTCTCTCGCTACTAGAAAAGAAAGCCATATCCATTGTACCCTCCGACAGAGTCAGAGCGGCTTCTATTCCAAATACTTCCTCGTTCCCAAACGGGGAGGGAATGGAATTCGCCCTATCCTGGATTTAAGGGCTCTGAACAAGTATCTCAGAAAATACAAATTCCGGATGCTCACTCACACATCCTGCTGCGTCTCGTGCGTCAGGACGATTGGTTCACATCAATCGACCTGAAAGACGCGTATTTTCACATCCCAGTATATTATCCACACAGGAAATATCTGAGGTTCGCTTTTCAGGGTGTCTGTTACGAGTACAGAGTGCTTCCCTTCGGTCTGTCTCTCAGCCCACGGGTGTTTGTGCGATGTACGGAGGCAGCAATAGCCCCGTTAAGACAACAGGGTATTCGCCTGGCAACCTATTTAGACGACTGGCTCCTTCTTGCACAGTCGGAGCAGGAGGCTATTACGCAGACGAATACCCTCGTGAAACACCTGCTCGACCTGGGTTTTGTAATAAACGCAGAAAAGAGCATGTTGTCCCCAGCCCAGTCTGTGCTCTTCCTGGGCTTACGTCTCGGTGCCCTTTACAGCCCGCCTGTCAGCGGAGAGAGTGAAAGCCTTCAGGGCTTGCCTCGCTCATTTCCAGCCACGCAAATATGTTCTCTTCAGATCATGTCTGCGGTTACTGGGGCTCATGGCGTCAGCCATCCTGGTGGTACGACTGGGCCGCTTACACATGAGGGAATTTCAGCGCTGGGTAGCTGCCCTCAGACTAGACCCCGTGCGTCATGGCGCGCGGAGAGTGATGGTCACTGTGGAATGCGTAACGGCACTGCGCCACTGGCTGCACCCGACTTTCTAGTACGAGGCGTGCCTATGGGTGCTGTCCTATCGCGGAAAGTGGTCACCACAGACGCATGTCTGACGGGCTGGGGGGGTATATACGAAGGTCGACCTGTGAGGGGTCTCTGGAGCAGAGACCTCCAACGGTCACACATAAATTATCTGGAGCTCTTAGCGGTGTTTCTCACCCTAAGACGCTTTCTGCCTTTTCTCAGGGGACATCATGTCCTCGTGAGGACAGACAACACGACCACAATATCGTATATAAACCGCCAAGGGGGTTTGCGTTCTCTCCAGTTACACATGCTGGCACGCAAACTGATCTTATGGAGCTGCGGACGTCTCCTCTCTCTGAGAGCGACACACGTACCGGGAGTGATGAACCTCGGGGCAGATCTGCTGTCCAGAGGTGCACCACTATATGCAGACTGGACTCTACATCCAACGATTGTGAGTCAGCTGTGGGTGCGTTACGGCCGGGCCGCGGTAGATCTGTTCGCATCAAAAGAAAATGCTCAATGTCAGCTGTTCTTTTCAATGCGCGATCTAAACGCACCGTTAGGCGTGGACGCGCTCGCACACGTTTGGCCCCCGGTCCTTCTGTACGCGTTCCCACCCCTGGCTCTAATACCTCCAACTCTGGCCAGAGTGAGAGAACATCGCCACACACTGATCCTGATAGCTCCACACTGGCCTGCAATGTACTGGCTGGCGGAGATATATCAGCTGCTGTGCGGGCAGCCGTGGCAGCTCCCGTTACGCAGGGACATACTATCTCAGGCGGGGGGGATGATTTTTCACCCACACCCAGAGCGCCTGGCACTATGGGCCTGGCCCGTGAGTGGTATAATTGAGTACAGTGGGGCTCCCTCAGAAGGTGATAAACACTATTCAGAGTGCAAGGGCTTCCTCCACCAGGTCTCTCTATGACTGTAAGTGGAGGGTGTTTGAGGAGTGGTGCCTTCAAAAGGGACACATCTCTTTTCAATGCCCTGTCGGTGTGATTCTATCATTTCTACAGGATCTGATTGATAAACACAGAGCTTTCTCCACGATCAAAGTGTACCTGGCTGCTATTGCCGCATGCCATGTGGGCTTTGAGGGAAAGACGGCTAGCCAACATCCCTTGGTCTGCCGTTTTATGAAAGGGGCCGCAGGCTCTCCCCGTTTCCAGGTCACTGGTGCCCCTGTGGGACTTGACAGTGGTTTTAGATGGGCTCGCTCGACCTCCATTTGAACCCCTGGAAGACGCTGACATGAAACACCTGTCACTGAAGACAGTGTTGTTACTGGCTCTGGCATCTGCCAAACGAGTCAGTGACATTCACGCGCTCTCTGTGCATCCTTCATGTACTCAGTTTGCCCCGGGGCAAATGAGAGTTGCTGAAGCCCAACCCGGCCTTTGTGCCCAAGGTGGTTGGCTCATGCACCCCCATTGACCTTGAGGCATTTCCTTCACCGCTATGTTCCTCTGAAGAACAGCGGCCGAATTTGCTGTGCCCAGTTCGTGCTTTGCGCACTATATGGACAGGTCAAAAGAGTTTCGATGCAATGACCAACTCTTTGTATCTGGGCTAACCCTCATAAGGGCAAGCCCGTTACCAGGCAACGGCTCTCCCACTGGATTGTGGAGGCGATAGCTCTGGCTTATACGAGTCAGGGTTTGCAGGCACCAACGGGCCTGCGCGCTCATTCTACTCGTGGACTGGCTACATCCTGGGCTTTGTTCAAGGGTGTTTCCATTCAGGACATTTGTGCAGCAGCGAGCTGGTCCTCCGCTCACTTTGTCCGCTTTTACAGGCTAGATGTCTCTGCTCCAAGTGTGGCCCGCGCAGTGCTGGGCCCCGTGTTGGGACAGGGTTCTACCTGTTAAGTACTGTTTTGTGTTGGTGATTTTCGAGATAAGCATGTCTAGCAATACGGGAGTCTCAATATCCCATAGTGAGACATCGAACGGAGTGTTATGAATGAGAACTATAGGTTACTAACCTAACCCCAGTTCTCAGAGTAACATGAAGTGAGATGTCTCACCAGACGGCCCTTCTTGCTGAGGCGAAGCGAGAAGAGGTGCTTATTTTGAATGACGCTGCGACGTAGCGCAAGCTACTTAAAGGGTGGGTGGATTCCCTGACGTAGTCGTCAAGATCACCAGCCAATCAGGATTGGCGTAATGAGATTGATGCTTCTGGTGCATACGCGTTGAGGCGCATCCCATAGTGAGACATCTCACTTCATGTTACTCTGAGAACTGGGGTTACGTTAGTAACCTATAGTTATGTCACGGTTTTTGTTTTGCTGTTCTGTTCTCCCTGTCTCTTGTTTTCCTTACTGTGTTTTTCCTCCTGTGTCTGATTGTCTCATTGTGTTCACCTGTTGCCCTTGTGTTTCTGCCTCCCTTACCCAGCTGTGTCTCGCCCTGTGATTACCCTTCTCTGTATTTAGTCTTGTCTTCCCCTGTGTGCCTTGTCGGTTCATTGTTTTTCCTGTCTCCCTCCATGTTGGACACGATCGTTTTTTGGGTGATGTTCCTTGTGCTACCTATGTTATCCATGCCATGTTTTTTGCTTATGTAATCCATGCCATGTTTTTTGCTCATCAGCTTTGTAAATAAAGCTCGTTTTTGTTTCTAGACCTTTTACCTCTTTTTGTAGTCTGCATTTGGGTCCTACCTTTTCCACGATTCCTATCACACACCAGTAAATTCCTCCCCGATGTGAACAGGAAATAGCGGTTCTGAGGACCCAGCAATGCCCCTTTTATCTCCATCCACCTCTGCACCCAGCCAAACTCCTCTGTTGTAAGTGGCAGCTGCGCTTCTCCAAATGTCCTGGCCGTCTTGTGCTCCTTCACGTGGATGAGGTAGCCTGCATCAGTTCCCCTTTTGTCCGCCTCTCTGACCTCGGTGTTGGTCATATTGGCATACACGCCCGGACGGTGGCCATACAGGAGGCTCCTATAGAGAACCACAGTGACGTGTCCTAAAACCCGGAAGTAAACTTCTTCCGGTTCCTTCGACAAAAATGCAATGCAATTTCTCCATAGGATTTTGGAAAATAGCTCGAAATAAGGTCTGTGGTTGACACACATTTAAGAGACGGATCACGTTTTGTTTAGTCGGATAATCTCCACATGTCTACCCATCTCTTATCATTTTCGAATCATAAATCTATTGATCATAAATCTATCGATTAGATTTATGATTCGAAAATTATAAAAGGTTCCTCCTCGATCCGGGTTTTAGGACGCGTCACTGCGGTTCTCTATGGAGTGTCATATAGCCATATAACAGGAACCGGGTGGCGTTGGTCGGCTGGCTGACCATCAGGTCGAGGAGCTCGGGGATGCGCTTCTCAGTGGCAGCCATGCCGGAGATTAGTTCCGCCTGGCTCGGCAGACGTTCAAGTTTGTCCCTCTTCACCTGAAATTGGTGGATAGTCACTGCCCGCTTCAGGCCTTTCAGGCCGGCTTTCACCTCTCTGATTATACTCGACATGTCAGACTGGGTGAGCCTGCTCCCCCGGAGCTTTGACTCCGCCATGTACCTGATAAAATGGGCCACATTTTTCAGGAAGAACGCCGCAGTCGTGACTGCCCGGCCCGACTTTGATATGTACTTGGTCCAGCCACGGATCCTCTTGATATCTTTCAGGAACAGCCAGTCTGACAGCCGGTTAACACCATGGGCCATGAACATGAGGAAATGTTTGACCCGGCTGACCTTCGACATAGCATTGTCGACCTGTTTTATGGTCGGATCGACGCCCTCATTATGCTCCCTGTATGCCTTTAGGTACGCCTCCATGCTCTTCGGGAACGTTATTTTCCGCATGTTATTCGCCCGTCCCCTCCCAGAGGACCAGAGGTTTGGGGAGAGGGCGTTTTCTTAGCCAGGCTAGCTTGCGGCTTAATGGGGCGAGACGCACGGGTCCTGTGGCATACAGGGGTCTTGCTGGGGGAGGCCACTGGGGCCTGCCTTACACTCCCGACAGGGCTCTTGACAGGGGTCTTGCTACAGGAGGCTACAGGGGCATACAGTTCAGTCCGGACACAGGTCTTGACAGGGGTCTTGCTATAGGAGGCTACCGGGGCATACAGTTCAGTCCGGACAGGGGTCTTGACATGGGTCTTGCTACAGGAGGCTACTGGGGACTGCCTTATGGCGCGTTTCCACTACAGTGCGGTGCCCGGCCTCGCTCGGCCTCGCTCGGCCTCGTTAGGCCTTGTTAGGACCAGCTCACTTGATGGCGCGTTTCCATTACAGTTTAGGAACTGGGGCAGTAACTATAGTAACGCAGTGTAGGCGGAGCGATCGGCTTTTTGGTGGGCGGAGTCACGCTGCTTAAAACTGCCGTGACGACTTATTTGTTAGAAGTGAGCTTTAGAACAGATAGGGACACAACGCTTTCAAGCAAATAACAGAGCGTTAGAAAAAACGTACCATGCAGAGACTCCAGTAACGCCGTTGCAGAGTCCAGGCCTCCATCCCTCCCAACGCTAGCCGGTCTATGGCCGTAAATGGTGTCCATTAGCTCAAACCACTTCCAGTTTTTCCTACTGGCACCACTCGTGTTGTTATTATCTTTGACCAAGCGATATTCACTCTTCATCTTTTGAGTTTTTCCCTACACTGCACGACAGTCCTCGAGTAGCCGCTTGTGGACATCTGTGTAGAGACCTCCTGAAATACTTTAATATTGCGAGTTGTCCCGTCGAGCTCCCGCTGGATCTTATCATCTGCAATGTAATGTAGGAACGTCGTCACTTCCTCGACCAACCACGGCGTGCTTTTCTTTGCCATTTTAGCTCCTCTGTTGACAAAAATGCTGTTTATAAAAATGCTGCAAGCTTCGCTATATATATATGCGACGCTAGGGATTATCTCGCGCGCCGATTGTGACGATTCTCTCTGACCAATCAGCAGTCGAGAGTGTTGACGTCACAACTCAGCCTGGTTGTTCCTGGCCCTAGAACCACGATTTTATGAGGCCAGAAAAACTGTGAATTAGGACCCGCCGGCCGGTACTAGGCCAAGTGGAAACGCAACCAAAGTCGTGCCGCTGACGTCACAGCCCTCTTAAACCGGGCTCCGCGCTGTAGTGGAAACGCGCCATTACAGTCCGGACAGGGGTCTTGAAAGGGGTCTTGCTACAGGAGGCTACTGGGGACTGCCTTACAGTCCGGACAGGGGTCTTGACAGGGGACTTGCTGCAGAGGCTACTGGGGACTGCCTTACAGTCCGGACAGGGGTCTTGACAGGGGCATTGCTGCAGGAGGCTACTGGGGACTGCCTTACAGTCCTGACAGGGGTCTTGCTGCCGGAGGCTACTGGGCTGGCGTATTGGGTGATGGAGGCGGCTGGGGTGTTTCTGCCGGAGGAACTTGGGATTGCTGATCCCTGTATGTATACAGTTTCGTCCTCAGCCTCATTTACAACAGCAGTGGCCCTCTGCTTCCTGGGTTTTAGCGCCTTTTTCAGCCTGTAGCGCAGGGTCTTCACCTCATCATTGAGGGCATCCCTCTGAGCCCTCAATGCAACTCTTTCCAGCATCACCTGCCTGCAGTCCTCATTGTCACACTCGGTCTGTGGGGAGAAGGGTGGAGGGTGCCCCAAGAATTCCTCCATGTTTGCATCGTCTACATCCAATGATGTAACCATTCCAATTCTGGGGTTACTCATACGGCGGTCCCGGAGCATCTGCAGTGCCACGGTTTGCTTTAGCCTTGCCAGGGCCTCATCTGCCTCAATTTGGGAGAGCTCAGGGTGGTCATTATTGAGATGACGGTCCAGTCTTTTCCCATTATAGGAACACCCGCTGATGGCACAGGGTTTGGTCCGAATGTTTATCCTGCCATTTGCCATTTGTAGAAAGACGTTCCTCTCCTTTTTGTTGTGCACTGCATGCTTGTGCTTGAGGTGCTTGTTCAGAGCCTTGTAGCACAGTCTGCACAGCGGGCATTCGGATGGTTAAAATTCATTAAAATGTCTCCGTTTGAATGCGTTATTATTTGTATATATATATATATATATATATACCCTAGGAATATATAAAAGCCCTGGACATCAATAGAACAGTATTTGAATAAAGTATTTCACACTCCCTGTGTATAGAAAATAGGCCTTAATGTGAGTATTATCCTTTTATTTGTGTCTCATTTAGATCAAAGTTTGGAGTAAGGAGTGTTCTAGGCAGGCAGTGCATCAGACCCAACAATCACCAGCAACTTGTATCGTTGGCATCATCAGCTGTTGTCAAATCACTTTTTTACAAATACATGAGATTTTGTCCCCTGCTGTCTGTTGTCAGAGGTCAGACTCTCACTGTCTGAGTCACACATGGTGTGTGTGTGCGTGCGTGCGTGCGTGCGTGCGTGCGTGCGTGCGTGCGTGCGTGCGTGCGTGCGTGCGTGCGTGCGTGCGACCCCTACCAATATTTACTAGTCGACAAGTTTTTCAAAATAGTAGTCGACTAGTTGTTACGTCATAATAAAGACACACAAAGAGAGGTGTAAAACTGTATTTTGTATTGCAATGCATACAGTTACGTTAAACACTGTAACAAAGCATGTCGTGACTATAACACGAAATGCTGTGAGACTTGGTTGGGTGGCTAGCCAGGTAGCTCCTGGAAAGCTTGGCTAAACGGGGGAAGCGGTTCGCATTTTGTGCCCACCACTTCAGAGGGTTATCCATTGTGGGGATATGGGGTGTCTGCTGGCAGTAATCCTGTAGCTCATCCGCGCCACTGTTGACCCGTGTTTTCTTGTTGCTCTCGAAATGAGGTCCAAACAGCTGTTCAAAGAGGGGGTGCTAGTGGAGCACGCTCGTGAACTTTTAGCGCCGGAGCTAAAACTGAAACTGTAGAGTGCATAGGTGTGCCGCATTTGCGCATAAGATGAGGACCCCTGAATGTCGGACGTGTTTTGCTGGAGCATTTTGCAGCACCTCAGCGCCAATGTCGGCATCCTCATCTCCCACGTTTGCCTCCATTTTGTTCACGACTAGATGACTAGGGCCTACAGAGCTGACTAGTGGTAGAGGTAGTCGATTAGTTGGTGAAACCCCTAGTGTGTGTGTGTGTGTGTGTGTGTGTGTGTGTGTGTGTGTGTGTGTGTGTGTGTGTGTGTGTGTGTGTGTGTGTGTGTGTGTGTGTGTGTGTGTGTGTGTGTGTGTATGTGTGTGTGTGTGTGTGTGTGTTGTGTGTGTGTGTGTTGTCCACCCATACACCAGCCTGTTCTCCCAGTTGGTTTCCATTTGTGAATGATGGAAGAAGAAGGAAAAAATGAATTTTAGCTGTCTGGTTGGCAACTGTGAGCCCCTCTAGGCCAGTGTTTCCCAACCGGGGGTACGCGTACCCCTAGTGGTATGTGGGTGGTCCCCGGGGGGTACGTGAAAAGATTTTGAAAAGTAAAAAAAATAATAATTTGATTTTAGATTTTTTATTAAAAAATGTACAGGAAAACTGTACCCAAATAATGAATAATGCATAATCTGTAATAATTTAACCACAATTGGGGGCATTCAAATTAAGTCATAATTTGCTGGCTATATATTATTATTGGCGCGGCATTCAGCTTCCCGCCGGACTGTCAGGTGTTACATCATCATCATTGTAGTGGCGCGCTGGTTTTCTTGCTAGCTAGCAAAATATCAACATCCTATCAAGTGAATGCGCTGGTGTTTATTGAGATCAAAATTTCTGTTAACATAATCATTATGGATCAATGGCTGAGTCGAGCTGGTTCATCCAGAAACAACAGCAAAGGTGATACTGCTGAATCAGGAGAACCCGTTCTCAAGAAAATGAAAACAGAGAAGGTGAAGAATCGTCAGTTTGGTGAACATTATGTGCTCTCCGGGTTTACGGTCACAACTACAGAGCCACCGCAGCCAATGTGTTTCATCTGTGGCGACGTGCTTTCTAATAATAGCATGAAACCATCCCATTTACATCGGCACCTTAGTACTAGACATCCCGCCTGTGTGGGTAAGCCTGCAGAGTTTTTCCAACAAAAGCTGGCTGAATTTAAGGGAAGCCAAGAAAAACTAAAGAAAGCGACATCGGTCTCAACCAAGGCCTTGGAGGCATCTTATGCCGTGTCGCTACCTGTTGCTAAATCAAAAAAGCCATTTACCATAGCCGAAGAGCTAATCTTGCCTGCTGCTATAATTCTCGCAGAAACTATGCTCGATAAGAAAGCAGCTGAAGTCCTGAAGAAAGTGCCGTTGTCAAATAATACTGTGTGCCATCGGATCGACGACATGGGAATTGACATTATTGACCAAATGGTGGAAAAATTTAAAGCGTCTGGTACGTTCGCTTTGCAGTTGGACGAATCAACGGATGTCAGTGGGGAAGCACAACTGATTGCGTTTGTGCGTTACAAAGACACTTTGGAGATGAACGAGCACATTCTGTTTTGCAAGAAACTCACGGGGAGAACTACCGGACAGGACGTTTTTAACGTTATTGACAATTTTTTCTCTCAACACAAGCTGGATTGGAAATCCTGCTCATGTGTGCACAGACGGTGCTGCGGCGATGACCGGCAGAGTAAATGGATTAATGGCCCACATAAAAAAGGTAAACCCTGACGTTACATGGATGCACTGCATGATTCACCGAGAAGCATTAGCTAGCAAGTGAATGAGTCCAGAGTTAAACGATGTTTTGAATGATGCCGTAAAAGTGATCAACTTCATACAGTCCAGGCCTTTGAATCATAGACTGTTTCAGTCACTTTGTGAAGACGGTGGGTCAGAACATAAACAGCTCCTGCTTCACACTGACTTCCGCTGGTTATCCCGAGAGAAGACGTTACAGCGGCTGTTCGAGCTACGCAATGAAGTGAGGGCATTTCTGTCGGAGCACACACACCCACTTGTGGCTATGTTCGACGACGCTGACTGGGTAGCTCGGCTGGGATACCTCTCTGATATTTTCAGCAAACTCAACCAGCTGAATCTCTCTCTTCAAGGTAAAGACACAAATGTTCTTAGCTTGTAAGACAAAGTGTGTGGATTCATGGAGAAGATCAAGCTCTGGCAGAGCAAATGTGAAAAAGGGGATACATGTTGTTTCCTGCAGCTGAACGCATACATTGCTACTGGTGAATGTGACAGAGCTCCAATTGTGAAAATAGTACACACACATTTGTCCAAGCTCAAGAATGAGTTCAACTCCTACTTCCCTGATATTGACAACAAGTCATCCACACTGGACTGGGTGCGTAATCCATTTGTGACGTGCATTAACAGCAGCATTCCCGCCAGACTGCAAGAAGACCTCATAGATGTGTCCTCAGATAGGAGCCTGAAGATGAGGTACTCAAGCACACCACTGACACAGTTCTGGTGTGGTGTGGAGAAGGAGTATCCTGAATTGGGGAAACATGCCCTGAATGAACTGTTGCCTTTTGGGTCCACATACCTGTGTGAGGTGACATTCTCCGCCATGACCCACATCAAGACTAAACACAGGAACAGACTAGGGCTGGGCGATATGGCCAAAAAAAGAAATCCCCGATTTTTTCACAAAAAATCCGATTTACGATTTAAATCGATTTTCTCCCCCCCCCCCCCAATTCATATGCAGATGACAAAGTAATTGTTCCAAAAAAAAGATTTATTTTGATTTTCCCCCTTGGGGTTAAAGTGCAATCAAGAACAACTAGCCAAAAAGAGTGTTTACAATGGCAGGCCCTGCCATTGTAAACAGTGAAAATGTAACATAACATAAAATGTAACATACAATATTTCTTTAAACACAAGTTGAACATCTTGCTATTAGTAGATTTGGAGGTAGTTCTGATAAAGTGCCAACAAAACATTCAACAGCATTAATTACCAGTGCATGAGAGCATAAGGTGTTTTTTTGTTGTGCTGTTTTAGTTTGAATATCCTCTTTTCTAAACATTCTTAGCCAGGAAGACAAGCCTGTCTACCACCTCTGGCTTTAGACATGCCCGGTGGCATGTAACAATGCCCCCCCCCACACTGAAAACCCTCTCTGAGGGTGCACTTGTTGCTGGGATTGAGAGGTATTTTTTTGCCAGGACACTTAGCCTAGGAAAATTCGGTTGGTGGCGCTTCCACCACTCAAGAGGATTGGTGTCTGGGTCTACCTCAGGGGTCAATAAGAAAGATTTCAGCTCAGTCTCTATCTTTTCTGCCTCTGACTGGTTGGGAGATGACACTGGATTCTTTTTGAAGAAGGCCGCTAAAGTCATCTTTTTCTTGGGTGGAGGCTGTGCATCTTCTTGGCGCACCTGCACAGCCGTGCCAGGCTGCTGTGGTGTACTGTTGTTGGCAGGAGCAGGTAGAGACATCATCTCAGCAACAGCTCTTTTTTTGACTGGTTCCACCTTGTCTGGGTCAATGTAGGTTGTGCGGAACCTTGGGTCAACAAGTGAGGACATTCCAAGAGTTCATCTTTTACAGGGTCGCTGTATTTGTCGTCAAGGTACCGCATTATTTTTCCTTTTATTGTTTTCGTGAGCTCTGCGTCTTCCTCCTCTGGCTGTAGGAGACTGGTTTTGAACAGATGGAGCACTGGTTTGATGTATGAAACACTAACATAAGACTCCCCGGAGAGTGCATCAGTGAATTCTTGGAGTGGTTTTACAGCTTTATTTATCGACTCCAACACATCCAGATCTTGCCAAGTGGGCACAAGATGGCGACTTTTCTTGTCCGAACCCAGGACACGGACTAGAGCCTTTTCCTGTTCGAGAAATCTCTCAATCATTCTTTGGCGTGAACCCCATCTGGTCGGGGACTCTGTTATCAGCTGATGAGTGGGTAGACCAAGCTCTGCCTGTACTTCACTCATGTCTCTTCTTTTTTTCCAGCTGTAAGAAAAGGCAGACACAGCCTTTTTGCATACCCCAATAGCACGATCGATCCGTGGGTCCTTCACACCATTCTCTGTAGTAAATGAAGAATACATAATCAAAACACATTTTAGTGGAACATACCACTACATTCATAAACTTGTCTTGCTTCAATTTCTGCAAAATATTAATGCACAAAGGACACACACACACACACACACACACACACACACACACACACACACACACTTATGATTAGATATTTATTTATTCATACACATTTTGTCAAAATATTGGCTTGATATAATGCATTAATTATAATTATTATAATTTATACAATTATATAATTTATAATTATATAATGCGAATGGGAAAAATGTCGCTTTGTAGTGAATGTGAGATTCATAATTCACCATCATCTTTCAGTGTGTTGTGTTTCATGTTTTACATGCACAGTCGTGATGTTGTACGTTTAGCTGTTAAGTGACCACGGCCCCTTTAAGACGAGCGGTATGTCTTTCATGTCATTCACAGAAATAAACGACTCACGCACTTGCGTGGTCAACGTGAGAAATAGTTTTGCCTCATTCTTCACGCAATTTCCACAACTTGATGCATAGCCATTACACTTACTTACCGATAGCATTGTGCAATCTGTGTCCAAAGCACTGGAGGTTGGGCCACGCATTGTCCTTCAGAGCTTTAATCATGTTGCTGCCGCTGTCAGTAGTCATGCAAATGAGTCGGTCTTCGGCAAGGTTCCATGAGTTTAGGGCATCTTTTAGCCCCTGGCTATAATTTCACCTGTGTGGTCCCTGGAAAGTATGCCGTTTGGAGGCAGACGCTCCGCAGAGTCCAGTCGTTGTTAATAAAGTGCACAGTAAGACTCATATACGGCTGCATCGTCCGACTCGACCATAAATCTGTGGTGGCAGAATAAAAGGACACCTCTTCCAACTCCTTTGCGACCCGTTGTCTTGTGCTATTATATAGCTGAGGCAAGGCAACTTCGGAGAAGAACTTTCGGCTTGGTAACACATACCTGGGGTCCAAAACTTTAATCATGTTAATAAACCCCGGCTTTTCCACCGTATATATTGGCAACATATCCTTTGCTATATACATACCGACCGCATCTGTAATGGCTTTCCAGCGGGCCGAATTCTTGTCATATGGGATGCAGTTTGAAAATGTTTGTGTTACGGTGGACTGTATTTTGGCGGCTGTGCGTGAGGTGCTTGTAGTGCCGCGGTCTTTTTCATTCCGCTGCGCGCAACATTTTTCCCATTCAGCAGGATGCTTTTGTTTGAGGTGCTGCAGTAAATTTGTCGTACTGCTGCCTTTGCTAGCAACAGACTTCAAACATACTTTGCAGCGGGGTGTTGTCTGGTCTAAATCTGACCTCGCGAACGCAAACCAATTCCAAATAACGGATGACACCGTGCCTTTCTTTGGAACAAGTTCTTCCCTGCTCGTTGTCATGTTGTTTGTGTATCAATCTATTTGGTAAATGCGCGCACTGTGCGGGGGGAGGGCTGAGCCCATTCCGAACTACGGGAGCCCAGAGGGAAGCGTTGGCGGATGTTGAAGAGAAAACCGATTTTCATTTAAACAAGTCGACGTGAACTACACACTCGAGTTAATCGATAAAATCGGTTTATCGCCCAGCCCGAGAACAGACTCAACTTGGAGAATAACCTGGTCACAGCTGTTGCAACAATCTCCCCCAGACTCACAAAACTGATGAGGGAGAAACAGGCTCAAGTGTCACATTAATTGGTGAGTTACCTTACTTTTTTTTTAAGTCTTTAAACAATGGCTATTATAATGTATATGATTAGTTATGATTGAGTATGATTTAAGTGTCACATTAATTGTCGCATTGGGTCACACAGACAAAAATATCCTCCTCTTCTCTATCTCTCCTCGTCACTTCTCTCCTTCTTCCACTCCCAGGTTTCACCTTAGCTACACAGACACACATTTCACACACACACACACACACACACACACAGGTATGGGCCGCCGTGCCAATTTAAATGTGGGCCGCCGTGACAATTTTAATGTGGGCCGCCATGCCAATTTGACTATACACTGCTCTGTCATCTCATGGTGGCTGGTGGCTATCCATGGTGAATGGTGTGTCAGAAATGTAGTCATATTATTAGGCTATGTTTTCGTTGTCCTTGTGGTTTGTTGGACTTTATGTCATATTATATTATTATCGGATATATATTTCGTTTCCATACCCTTTGTAGAAACGAAATCTTAAATATTACACCTTTTCTTTGGTTACTTTTCTTTCAAACGTTGTTTTAAATTGTAATCTTGACTGAGCGACTTTTTACGCACGAGTGTCAGATTACCACCCCGGACTCCCGATATAATGTCAAGCTTTATAGAGAACCGCAGTGACGCGTCCTAAAACCCGGAAGTAAACTTCTTCCGATTCCTTCGTCAAAAAGCAATGCAATTTCTCCATAGGGTTTTGGAAAATAGCTCCAAATAAGGTCTGTGTTTGACACAAAATTAAGAGATAGATCACGTTTTGTTCTACCACATTAAATACATCAGCAGTGACCCCGCTGGTGATTTCTGAAGAGTTTACGTGTCGGAAAAACGATGGTTGTTAACAAGTGGCATTAGTGGACTACAGAAATGGTCGAGGCCGTTGTACGTCATTACGCCGATTACGTAAACACTCCCGCTAAATTTCTTTCCCCCTGTGTTCTGCTTGAAAGAGAGTATATGCCTATCTTAAGTATCTGTAGTATCTTTAGTATCTTTAGTATCTATATCTTTATCTGACCATCATAATGTATAGTCGTTAATAGTCGTTTTTGGCACCGTAGTTTTACACATTATAGAATAGTTAATTTCCAGTGTTTTCCAATTTTACTCGGCAGTTTGTTTTTTGCTTTGTTAAGCTTTGTTAAAATATGCAAGCGCGCGAAAGTCAGTTGAGGCGATCTTAAGTTGGCGTGACGTTGAGTAGTGCGACCCTGCCGTTCTAGCTTGTAGTTCCTTTATAGCATAACGTTAGCATTTTGCTTCTGGCGACTAGATTTATGATTCGAAAATTATAAAAGTAGCGTAGATATGTGGAGATTATCTTGCTGAACAAAACGTGATCCCTCTCTTAAATGTGTTTCAACCACAGACCTTATTTTGAGCTATTTTCCAAAACCCTATGGAGAAATTGCATTGTTTTTTGACGACGGGTTTTAGGACGCGTCACTGCGGTTCTCTATTGGGTTCAAAGGGCCCGGTCATGTGGCCCCGCCCCCCGGCCCGGGTCTGATATGTGCTGCCACTGCACACACACACACACACACACACACACACACACACACACACACACACACACACACACACACACACACACACACACAAACACACACACACACTTGATTATTACGGTATATGGTTATTATATCCCTCTCACATTTTTCTCATCTTTTTATATTCAGATCTAATTCTATATTTCTTTCTTTCTGCTATTACCCTGCCCATACCTATACCCCCCTCCCCCATGCTGCTATAACACCCACATTTACCCAAGGGGATCAATAAAGGAATATCGTATCGCATCGTATCTCATCTCATCTTAGTTTTGTAGCAGATTCTTCAGTGCTTTGTTAACTTAATGTTACAATGGGAATGAAGTGATGATGTTAGACCTCAGAACTAAAGCTTTACTTCAATAAACTGCCAACCTGTGTGACCATGTGACTTTATCCAGGTCATCCACACACACACACACACACACACACAGCCGGTCTGCCACAATATATAGACTATTAATATATCCTGGGGATCACCACGATTGATTGCGTAGTAGGAGGTACTTTAGGTTGGCTTGAAATGCTTTGGGGGTACAGTACTCAAAAAAGGTTGGGAACCACTGCTCTAGGCTATAGTTTGTGTGTGTGTGTGTTTTGTGTGTGTCAGTTCTGTAGCTTTTGTTCCCAAAATGTTTCGTCCTATTAAATCACTTGAATCCTGTTGTCTAACTGTATTGAGAGAGAATATATAGACATCTTTATTGTCTTGCTCAACATGTTTTAAAATATAACATTCAGCTGTGTGGAGTCATTTATCTTGTAAAATGTTATAACATTGCAGAATTTAGCTATTTAAAAACAGGGTTAACTAAATATATATTTGGATGTTTTACCTCTTACACAATATTTTATACATCTGGTTAACCAGGAAGCAATACATACAATGTTGTTATGCTTTTTCTTACAGGATATGTTCAAAAAGAGACCAAAAGTTAATGTGTAGAATATCTGAAAGATAATTCAGGCCTGTTGTTCTTCTTCATCACTACTTTAGTACTTTGTGTGTGTGTGTGTGTGAGTGTGTGTGTGTGAGAGAGTGTGTGTGTGAGTGAGAGCAGTGTTTGCATGTGATTCCACCTCCCCAGCAGATCAATTAAAAATGGTGAATGAATAAATGAAATGTGTTTTGGGCCATTTAAGCTGAGTTGCCCATTCAACTGAGAACAGCAACCAGGCTCTCTGGCAACATCTGGACACCCCCGCCTCACCCGTCCTTCCCCCCATGTATGTATAATACATGCGTTGGTTCTTTGAGTGTCCTCAGGTGAAGACACTCAGCTCGCTTCACTGCGACACTCTGCAAATTGGAAACTCTCACAGCTACTAATGTATATTTTTGAAACATCGTACCTGGCAGGTTCCTCTCTGAGAACATGAACACACTTGGGTGTTACGAAAACTATTTTGGGCTCTAGTAAAGATAAATCTTAAAGCTACAATACACCCTGATATTTCAGACGACATTGTTCTTTTCACTTTGTGTCGAAAGAAAAATTCTTCAAGCTTTTTTTTTTTTTACAAATGTCATACATTTGTAGACGTTCTCCTAAATCGCCATAAAGAATGGTTGCATGAGCTTGCTGTTTAGAGCTTCTTTACGTTGGTATTAATCTTTCTATTTTAGTATTGCCTACTGAACATCAAGTTTAAGAAAGTAATCATAACAAGTCAGCAGCTGCAGGTGTACTTTATTCATTTTTGATACATTGTATACTTTGAATCCAGTTAGCTTTGGTTTTACAATTCAATGATGCAAGCCCACCATAGAGTGTCGCAGTGATAACGTAACTTTGAAGACCGACCCTGAAGAAAACATGGCAAGGGCTCACTTGACTAAAAGCAATGTAATTTTAACATTGAATTTTGGTAATACTTACACATTTTTCGCAGCAGTATAATCACCTATTACCACTTTTATAATAGGTGAAATGCAAATGCAATCGGCAGAAGCTAACATTAGGCTATAATGTAAAATAAATCAGCTCCTTTCGTCTTTTCCTTAACCATAGTGAAAAACGTCATTGGGATAAGCTTAAATGATAGGGGAATTCATCAGGACGATGTTCAGACTGAACTTACATTATCCGAAGTAATTATGATGATGACATTTTTTATCATTCGCAATAATAAAACGGAACATTCATATTTCTCCTTATGATTTAATATAGTGTTGAAAGTTCAAAACAAAGCACTTTTGCAAGTAACGGCAAAAGCTGTAAAGCTGTGTTTCAGACAACCTGGTCTCACCAGAATGCGTGACTCCACCACGACTCCTTAACACCGCAATGCGTGGTGGAGTCACGAATTGTGCTACATTTACGTGTCAGCACCACGCAAAACAGCCCAATGTAAAGTGAATGAGGCTCCTTTGTCGTGGTGCACACACGCATTTCTACAACATCCTGCAGTGAGCTTTTTATTCTATAAAACGTTTTTTAAATCTACTTTATAGCTTGTAGTAACTCACGGGAGGCTTCTTTTATTTTATTTGTATTCATAATAATTGTTATCTTTCGTCAGAATGTATTATGGTGCATTATTTACCAATTTTTGTTCTCAAAAAACAGTGCATTGTGTGTAATACAACTGTGATTTTTATTAAATTAGTTATTTTTTAAGGAAGGCCAGAGCTTCAGCTGTGTCAAATAGATTGTTCCATTTAGTTTAGGTTATTTAAAAGACAATTATATCAGGGCCGCCCAGGTATATTAACGGCCGCCAAAGTATAATTTGCGAGCTATTTAGGTTTCATTTTTTTAATCCGTCCGCGAGCATCTGCGATCCCTCGCTCTACCCCTCGCTATCGCGTGAAGGGTCTGCTTTATGCGCTCTGCACAGTAACCCTGCTGCGAGGCTTCATGAGCGTGCTCACTAACCCCCCCCCCCCCCGTTCATAAAGTCAAGTACCCCTCAAAAGGTCCGGTTTATTTCATTTTAAGGATGCGCACCAAGCAACATCTCCAGGTGCTCCTTTGAGAACGAGGGCAAAAAAGTTATGTGCACCCCTGATTATATTCCTATTCGATCAATAAAGGGGTATTGTAGGCCAATATTAGTCATTTAAAAAATATATAATGATGATAATGATGGTGAAAACCACTCCCCCCACATCGGAATTACGATGGCTACTGACTGTATTTGAAATGCTTTTTGTTTAATAGTAATAATAATCATTTTTATTATAACAACAATAAACCAGAAGAAGATTCCGTCGTTACCACGCAACGTTACGTCGCTAACGGGTAGCGGCCACGTGCAGCTAGCAGCCTCCGGCCTTCCGGTCAAAGTTTTTAGCTGGATAGCATTTATAGTTTATACAGGTAAATGACATTAGCTGTCCCCGGCACAGTTGGATAGTGGAGGTGCATGCTAGAAAAATATGTTTAAATGCATGTATTTCCACATGTGTTGTAAAGACAGTCTTCAACACAGAGTTCTAATATTGGCTAAAGGGCCTCGGCGATGGAGTGGAACAAAAATGTGGAACTGGAGTTTTTCCAGAGGATTTGACTGGCCCTGGTTTAAAGCATATCCTTTATATCTGAGTTAAAATGAAAGATAGGCAGTTCATATGTTCAGCAACACTAAATGCATGCATATTGTAGGAAGTCAGTACTCATGTTTTCTCTTAAACCATTCAGTTCAAGATCTATGATGTGTAGGTAATATTGTTATGTAATGGTGACCGATCATTAATTGTAACATTCATTATAGGTGAACAGCTTTCTCTCCAGGGCAGCTCTGGTCACAAAATACATGACAAAAGCAGGTTGGTATTAACACTACACTAACACTACACACTGTGATAAGGCAGCCCTGATAAGTGTTTTACAGAGAGTTCCCTCCTTAAAAACATTATTGGTGTATTACTTTACTGTAATTACCAGTTCAACAACCTTTTAACGATTGGGTTTAGTCATGTCTATCAGGTTTCTCACTCAGTATTGCCTTTTTGATGTGAATACTTACTTTTTTGTTTGTGGATATATTTTGTCTTTTTTAGGAAGAGTGAACATGCTCACTCAACAGGCCATGGGTTGGAACAGAAGGAAGAGGGACAACCTTCATCAAGTTTTAGCCCACAGATATGTCAAAGTAAGGGCAAATTACAATTGTCTTCTCATCTGACATTACATATTTATGAAGGATGTCTGCAATGTAACCTCATAGCTATATACATTATGTTCTCCCTTATCCACACTTCCTCTTGCAAGTCAGATGGTGTCATGTAATGTTTCAACTGTTCTTCTGAAGGTCTAGTACTGAAAACTGGTGTTCTTTGCATTATGGTGTTGCATGGCGCTTTTGCTCTGACGTTTTCTTTTTTTTGTAAAGATCACAGAGAGGGCAAAGGTGGAAGCTGCCAGCTTCAGCGACTTCAAAAAGGAGCACAACCTTGATCAGGAGACCATACAGCAGTGGGTGTATGATGTCAGGCAATGGGCGGTCACAGGTAAGACATACCACAGGTATTCCATATATACATCTGTTAATTACTGTAAGTTTAGACACACAATATAAGTTGGCTATATGTTGAAACTGAGACTGTCACTGATTGTATCTCTTCTCCAATTGTTTTTTTGCAACTATTTACACAGAGTCTACGCCCCAGGGTGTACTGAAGGACTGAGGGTGGATATTGAGAACATCACCGTCACTCTTTTGCGCAGGAAGCAAGATCTGTATCGTCAGCATGGTTTGTTGTCAAACGTAGTTATTGAAATTACCTTTCAAAAACAACAAAAACATTCTGGCACCATGACACAGTTTTGTTTCCGTTTCACTTTGCAGACAGCAACCAGGCAAGGCAAAGAAAGAGGAAGAGAATGACAGAGCTGAAGAAGAAGCTTCGCGAAAAAGTTGTGCAATACAACACCGGAGTGCAGGAAGAACGATTGACGAGGAGTTGGCTTGCAGTCTGACAGAGGGCTACATCCTACCATGGGAGAGGCATGGAAATGGTAGGATAATTGCTAGTTTGGCTTGTTGTTTTTTTAGTCTTATCCAAAATATGACAGTTTATTGTGGGGCAGAAAAAGCAATGGTGATACCTGCAAATATATAATATTTGTTATTTGTTTACATTATAGAGAACCAATGCTATCGCTACAAAGATTTGTGTCTCAGAAATGAAAATCATTCTGTAATAATATAATATATGAATAAATATTCCTTGTCCACTACTCCATTCCTTTCCTCAACCTAAAGGCAACACCTTCAGGTTGAAGAGGTCTGTCTTTGACCAGGTAATGCTGGTCAGACGTTTGGAGGAGGAGCAGAGCATCCTGGTGAAAGAGATGTCGCAGCACATCATGTTCCTTCTGAAGGAAGTGCAAGAAGTGGAAGCACTCAGAGGACAGACTTTGGAGGGCATCAAAACCAGCAGTATGTCTGAGATCTTAACATTTGAATATTTTCATCCACTCTTCAACACATTGCATGTCTTACATAAGTAGAACACATCTGTCACTGTCAGGCCGAAGTGAAATAGTAAATTACTGAAACTATTCATTATCAAGATCATAATCGATTATTTTCTGTCTATTGACTAATTGTTAAGCACTATATCAAATATTAATCAACATGTCCCATTTGGCACCCAATATATAGTAACATCCTTCAGTTTAAGATGGATTTACCTATTTTGAAGTGTTTTTACATATGCAGCATTGTACAATGCAAAGAGATTTGCAATTGTCATGGTTTGTTTACATTGAGCCCTTTTGCTGTGTGATTATTCCTCTACAGATTTCGGTGACCTGACAGAGGATGCTGCACATGGGCTCATGAGTGTCCTCAGTCGGAGGTGGCACTTCCTCAAAAGCCAACACAAACAGGCTGTACATGCGTACAGCGGTGTAGCCGCTATGGAATGCCATGATCTTCAATACAGCAGGACATTGAGGAGTCGGATGACAATGACTACACTAGCCCTGAGTCTGAGGAAGAAGACCTATAAAGGTTTCTGCCAAGCAACACAGAGGCACTGGAGAGCTCTTTCACAAGCGACGTGTCACGTCCACACGCTGGTGCACGCCATAATAATGACAAAACACATTTAAAACACACTTAAAGCCATACAAAATAAAGACATTATAAAACACTATATGACAACAATATGAAACTATGCACTTGTTTCGCCCGACTGAGTTCATAGTAATGTGAAAATGTGTTTTATATTTTGTACTTCTGTTTATTTAAAGCACTTTGACTTGCTGATGTGTATGAAAATAAATTGCCTTGCCTTTATATTAAACTGCCTCTTATTACTCAAACAAGTGCTATACAATGGTTGTTTTCTTGTCACTGCATTTTGTCATTCGTTGATTATGAACTATTAATGTGAATACATTGTAAATAGAGTTCATACAATAAAATAATCCTTTATTAGTAACATGTGCATAATGCAGGGTAAATACCAACACATTCTCACTCCCAACTCGTACTTCTAATTTTGTATTCTTTTCTAAACCACACAGTGTTATTTACTCAACAATAAGACACAATTATCCTTGTGTTTATTTGTTTGATTGTATAATGTCGGACTTTTGGAGTCCGTCAGGACCGAGGGTCGGAGCAGCTTATAGTAGTTGAGAATGTTACACCCGGAAGTAAGTATTCTCTCCGCTTTGCTTGACAAACCCTGTGATTAGTCCTCAAGCTCTGTGATTGGATGTTGGAGTGGCAGTGCGCCGAGGGTTACGCCGAGCGTCAAACAGCACAATGGAATGGAACCACGGCACACTATCCAAAAGTGGAGTCGGACGGGTCCACCCCCCCCTCCCCCACCCCGTCCCCAGAACTACACATGCTGGCTAATGTATGTTTCGCAACATGTTCTACTGGGAATTGTAGTTTTAAAAGACGTTTTCGTATTTCCCATAATTAGAAGTTGCCAGTATTAAACTGTGTACACCCCTAGAGGTTTAGGGGATACGAAACACATTGGTGTTATCACATTTAAAACATATAATTAATAAATGGGTGAAAATTGCTTGTGTCCATAATGGCCAGCATTAGTATACCCACATGACAGCTAGGGTCAGAAGAGCTTTATTTAACAGCTGGTCTTATGTCTGTGACCCCTCCTGTTGTTAATTGATAAGCCTGAAACATGCACTTGTCAAGGTTCAGAGGCACATTTTGCAAATATGGCAGTATAACCATCGATCATCTTAAGATAAGATAAGATATACTTTATTGATCCCAAGCGGGGCCATTTTTTCGTTACAGCAGCATGTGTAACAGTTGTAAATATCCAGTGGTGTTTATTTGTAAATCATTTAGTATAATCACACAAATTCTGTGTTTTATATTTAATAATTCTCTGTTCCTCATTTATTGAATGTTCAATACCTGACAAGGTCAGAGAGGCAAAAGGTCGGAGTCGGAGATGAAAAAGGTCAGAGATGAAAAACTTGGGTCGCAGGTTCCTCAACAGTGCATTACAAGACATCTATCGATATGTGTGTACCTCCACCATTAAACAGTCCTATTCTGCACATTTATTATACTATCTACATACATCTTATAAGAGTGTAATACATATGTATAATATCAGTAAAAATAAGTGCTTCAACATAGTTAACATTGCAGGAAAGTTGATTGTCAAGTCCCAAAACAAACTATGCAATATATTAGACATTAATTACTTTGTCAGACTTAATATGTATCTGTAGATACCTCCAAAGCTTTTTTCTTATTTAAAAGAAGACCTTAACCTAAAGTATTCTTTAATGTTTAAATAAAGCCTGATTAGGTTGTCTGTTTTGCACATCCTCCTGTTAATATCTTTGGACGTCCTGCACTAAACTGTGTTATTGTAGAGATCACTACAGTATCTTCTTGATATTTTCATCTATATTTCTATCATTGACCTTCTACTTTCCCCCTATGTATGTACTCTTAATATGTTAATATGTTTTCATCAAATATAACATAATTCAACAAAAAAATTCAATAACGTGCTTTAACCACTAGGCGGTGCGGGTTAAAAAAATGGTCAACTTTGAAGTGTTAACAAGATAAATTATACTGCTGTTTCCAGTTTAGTTAAGATGGATGTATTTTGTAACACCAATCTTCGGAAAAAGTACGTTTGGTATCTGAAATAAATTAGGGTTATGCAGGTAGCGGAGAGTGGACCTGCTCCGTTTCCACGGCAACGGTAGCTGAGGATCATGGGTAATCTAGCCTTCCGCTGTCCAAAAAGACCACAATAAAACGAGTAGAAAACCTTTGAAGCCCCTGTACTGGTCTTTACTTTAGAAGTTATCTACTGGCAGTTCAGCATAGCTTAGTTAACTGGGGAAAGAATAATAACACTACATTTCTCCCATCAAGAGCTCCCCATCAAACACCGCATTGACTTTAAAATATTACTTTTCCCTTTCAAAGCCCTCAACAACCTTGCCCCCACCCGTCGCCTCAGATCTGCTGAAGCTAACCTACTGCAGCCCAATCAGGACAAAGCTCCGGACCTGGGCCCCACACTCTGGAACTCCCTCTCCAGCCACGTCAGATCCGCCAACACTCTCACATCAGTCAAACAATCCCTCAAAACTCACCTTTTCACTCTTGCCTTCAACTCCTAATCAACTAACCCCTTGCCCTTATTCCCCCTAGCTTAGCACGTTCTACTTTTGTTGTTATTTAGTTTTACTTGCTTGCAAGAGCTTTGAGCACCAGGAAAAGCGCTTTATAAATGTAATGTATTATTAAATTAAAATAGCCTATAAACAGTGTATTCCCAAAGGATTGAAGCATTGGCTACTTATTTCTTGATGTTTTGTGCATTAAGCATTCTGTTATTAATGTTTTCAATAGTGTACTATCATCTCAAGGACCCCTTGTGGGCTGCTTCTGTGTATTTCAATCAGGAGAGACTTCATTTTGTTTAAAGAACATTTATTGACACATGCCATATGATAAATGTTAAGTCTTTGTCGATTAAACCCCGATCCTGAAATGGTATATCTAAAGGGGGAAATGCAGCCGTGAGCATATAGGGAACCCCCCCGGGGTCTAGACACTGGTGATGATGCTGAAGATCTGGATTTGATGAGGAGATGGGATGAAGAGGTGGTGTGATGAGGTCTTTGGATTAGCTCTCCTGGCACTGGATGTGATGAAAGGAGGTGGATGGGGAGGAGGCGGGCGGCAGCATGACAACCTGAAATAACAGCTGACTGCCATTTTAAAGTTTGGCTGCAGCACGGTGATTGGCTGCTGGAGAATGAGGTGAAATGTAATAGGTTAAAGAGAACGCCTGTGATGAGCTGATTATATCTAGCTGCGGAGTGAATGTATATATATATACCCAGTCTTCCTGAAAGAACTTGCGCTGAGCTTCATTTACATCAATATGCAATTCACCTGTGAAATGAATTGCCAGTGGCCATAAAACAATACATACAGGGATCCTTCAAGTCAAAACATGTTTACGTCTGTTGCACTTTATTAATTACATACAAACACCAAAACATTTATTGTTTTGTTTGGCAATGGGATTTGCATGGGGTGGGAATCAGGCTGGTTGCCAGGATGGAGGCCAGGACATACCACTGAGAACAAAATCAAAATAAAGGGAGGGTGAAGAAGAATGAATAACTTGTGTATAGCTGGTGCTAGAGACAGCAGAACTTTTTGCATTTTTCTTTAACAAATGCCACCTAAGATAATGGCGTGCCAACAATTACCACACATGTTAACAGCACACATAGATGTAATTGTACAAAAGCAAATGAACATACCAAATGGTGCAGGGCTCCCAGTCATAAAGGTGCTCCGTCCCCCCCTGTGGCAGGCAGACAAAGACATTGTACATCTGTATGTTATTTGAACTTTGTACTTTCACAAGTACTTATAATATATGTAATGTTCAAATAGTTTGCATATATCCCAGCAGCAGCAGGGGCTTCAAGCCAAGGGCATGCAACTTCTCCAGCTGGGAAAATAATTGTTGAGAGGTAGAGAGATCAATTAGATAAATACACAAAACTGTTGTTTACATTTGAATTGATCTGCAAGCTTGCCCTGAAGTAGCATCAAAATAAATCATCTACACTAATATCCTGGCATCATAATAAAAACAATGATTTGTTCATTATGTTTTGGTGGATACATTTGGGATTTTTAACTTATGAGACACTTCCTAAACTTCCTACACATAATAGTTCATTCTGTTTGAAAATCATTAATCATGAATTATATTCTCATTAATGATACAATTAATACCTCTGTCAAAGTAATACAACTATTTTTCACACTTTTGGTGAATGAGATCATTCTGTAAACTACATACCAGAAGGGCGGCGTCATCAAGAACGTGGGACTTGATTCTGTTCTTATTCATGGATGACAACCACTGCTTCTGCTGGCTTTGGAATTTGTCCATTTTCTTTTTGAGTCTCACATTTTTTGGCTGTGGATGTTTACATAGTGTGCAGATTTGATTTCCACTGTAAATCTTTTCCCTACAGTTTGGGCAGGTCTTTTTTTGTGACCCTCCAGCCATTTGTAGGAGTGAGAGAGTGATTAAAAGAGAAAGTGAGAGAGAGTGAGAGAAGGAGAAAGTGAGAGAGAGTGATTGAAAGAGAAAGTGAGAGAGAGAGTGAGAGAGTAATTGAAAGAGAGAGTGAGAGAGTGATTGAAAGAGAGACAGTGAGAGAGAGAGTGTGGCTCTTAAAAGTGCCGTTGGTTTGATGTGTGTGTGTGTGTGTGTGTGTGTGTGTGTGTGTGTGTGTGTGTGTGTGTGGATATGTGTGTTGGTGATATTAAGGGTTGTAATGAAGCTGTAAAACAGGAAAAATAAAAACATGATTAGGATTATTTAGAATAACAGTAACATCTGTGCAATACTCTAAGTAATAATAATTCATCTGTGCAATACTCTAAGTAATAATAATTCATCTGTGCAATACTCTAAGTAATAATAATTCATCTGTGCAATACTCTGGCATACATTATGCATTTATACTGTGCATATTGTTATATTATGCACATATTTTTACATACTTGTTTTTCTTATATTTTCTACTATATATTTTAATTCTACAATGTAACAATCCCAATTTCCCCCGGAGATCAATTAAGTATTTCTGATTCAGAGTGGGACATTGGGTGGTCCCCACTGGCCAGTCAAATCCTCTGGAAAAACTCCAGTTCCACATTTTTGTTCCACTCCATCGCCGAGGCCCTTTAGCCAATATTAGAACTCTGTGTTGAAGACTGTCTTTACAACACATGTGCAAATACATGCATTTAAACATATTTTTCTAGCAGGCACCTCCACTATCCAACTGTGCCGGGGACAGCTAATGTCATTTACCTGTATAAACTATAAATGCTATCCAGCTAAAAACTTTGACCGGAAGGCCGGAGGCTGCTAGCTGCACATGGCCGCTACCCGTTATCTTGCGCGTAGCCTATTGTAAAAGCTAAACAAACTACAAAACTCAACCTAATATCCAGGAATGAAACGCTATAGAGACTGTGCTACAGTGGAATAAATAAAAGCAATATTATTTCGTGTTTTAAAGAAATAAACTCCCTTTGATTTTAGATACTTACTGTAGTCCGTTGTCAGATGAAATGAATGAAAGTGAGGTGCAACGTGACGTAGCCACGTTACGTTACCCACAGGTAACGTAACGTGGCTACGTCATGTTGCCGTTAAGCGCGACGTAACGTTGCCGTGGTAACGACGGAATCTTCTTCTGGTTTATTGTTGTTATAATAAAAATGATTATTATTACTATTAAACAAAAAGCATGTCAAATACAGTCAGTAGCCATCGTAATTCCGATGTGGGGGGAGTGGTTTTCACCATCATTATCATCATTATATATTTTTTAAATGACTAATATTGGCCTACTATATCCCTTTATTGATCGAATAGGAATATTTCAGGGGTGAACATAACTGTTTTGCCATGGTTCTCAAAGGAGCACCTGGAGATGTTGCTTGGTGCGCATCCTTAAAATGAAATAAACCGGACCTTTTGAGGGGTACTTGACTTTATGAACGGGGGGGGGGGGGGAGGTTAGTGAGCACGCTCATGAAGCCTCGCAGCAGGGTTACTGTGCGGAGCGCATAAAGCAGACCCTTCACGCGATAGCGAGGGGTAGAGCGAGGGATCGCAGATGCTCGCGGACGGATTAAAAAAATGAAACCTAAATAGCTCGCGAATTATACTTTGGCGGCCGTTAATATACCTGGGCGGCCCTGATATAATTGTCTTTTAAATAACCTAAACTAAAGGGAACAATCTATTTGACACAGCTGAAGCTCTGGCCTTCCTTAAAAAATAACTCATTTAATAAAAATCACAGTTGTATTACACACAATGCACTGTTTTTTGAGAACACAAATTGGTAAATAATGCACCATAATACATTCTGACGAAAGATACAAATGATTATGAATACAAATAAAATAAAAGAAGCCTCCCGTGAGTTACTACAAGCTATAAAGTAGATTTAAAAAACGTTTTATAGAATAAAAAAGCTCACTGCAGGACGTTGTAGAAATGCGTGTGTGCACCACGACAAAGGGCTCTTCACTTTACATGGGCTGTTTTGCGTGGTGCTGACACGTAAATGTAGCACAATTCGTGATTCCACCACGCATTGCGGTGTTAAGGAGTCGTGGTGGAGTCACGCATTCTGGTGAGACCAGGTTGGTTTCAGAGGACTGCCGGATATTGTGTCACGTTAAATGTTGTGGACGCAAGGTATTGTGGGACAGGTTTGTTCTCCATGTCCACTATTTCCTAAACTAAAGGAGATTATAAAGGCTCACAATTACTTTTGTTTATTTTAATGTTTGGCCATGGTAAAAGTTATGTGCAATTTCTACCTATGCTGGTACCTGCACTCTAGCAGTGGTTCTCAAAGTGGGGTCCGCGACCCCCCGGGGGTCCGTGGCACTCTGCCAGGGGGTCCGTGAAAAGTTTTCAGATTCATTCATTTAAATTATATCATTTTTTAAATTTTTTTTTTTTTTACAAAAGGCTTCATAGTTCAACAAATAATATTTTATTTTTTTAATCTAAAATAGTTCATAGATTACGTTCTAATCTAACAAATCTATACATTTAAAAATCAAGCGCGTCACCCGTTACCGTGGAAACAACAATAACTGGTACGTCAGTCAGAGAGCGCCGCTGCTAGCATCATAGAGATATAACACGGCTAGCATACTACAAAGATGGACAGATTTTTAAAACGACCAGTTTCGGCTACAAATGAAGTAAATGAAAACAAAAAACAAAAGTAAGGAATACGATGAGGAGTATCTCCAATATGGATTTATTGAAGTGGAAGGGAAAACCGAAATGTCTGATATGCCTGCGGTGTCTTGCCAATGAGGCGATGAAGCCTGCCAAATTGAAGAGGCACCTCGAGACCAAGCATCCAGATTATGTAAAAAAAGACCGGGCTTTTTTTGAGAGGAAGGGCGAGGACCACCGCCAGCAACAACAACGGATGGTTAATGTTACGTCTGTTTTGCTAAAGCGCAGCGGGCCTCCTACCTAGTAGCGCAGAGGATTGCTAAGGCGCGAAAGCCCCACAATAGCGGAGGAACTGCTGCTCCCTGCTGCGGTGGATCTGTGTGAGGTGATGGTGGGGAAAGATGCGGCTGCCAAATTGAGAAGTGTACCTCTGTCAAATGACACCATCAGACGACGAATTGAGGACATGTCTGCTGATATCAAATCACAACTGCTGGAAAGACTGAGAGGGTCTAAATTCGCGGTTAAATTGGATGAGTCCACTGATGTGTCCGGCTCTGCGCAGCTCATCGCGCTGGTTCGCTACCGTGGAAGGAAGGATTCAGGAAGATTTTTTATTTTGTCAAAAGTTGAGGGGGCGAGCAACAGGTGAGGAGATTTTCAATGTTATAGATATGTTCATGGAGACTGGCAATGTGAGTTGGGAGAATTGCATTGCGATTTGCACGGATGGGGCAGCTGCCATGACCGGACGCAAGTGGGGTGGTTGCTCGTGCCAAGGAGCGCAATCCAATGATGATAGCTACCACTGCATGCTGCCAGGCAGGCTCTGGCGTCAAAATCATTGAGTCCTGAGCTACAGTCCGTTCTCAGCACGGTGGTATCTGTGGTCAACCACATCAAGTGTAAGCCACTGCAGTCCCGTTTATTCGGCCAGCTCTGCAGGAGATGGGCGCAGGACAGGACACCCTGCTGTTCCATTCAGAGGTGCATTGGCTCTCCCGTGGAAAAGTGCTACAGCGGGTGTACGAACTGCGCTCAGAGCTGTGTGAGTTCATCCAGAATGACAAGCCAACCACTGCAGCGCTCTTCTCGGACCCCGAATGGATCGCACAGTTCGCCTACCTCGCAGATGTGTTCAACTTATTGAACGATCTCAGTTTTTCCGTTCAAGGCAGATATCCTCTATCCTGGAGGTAAGCGACAAAATCAAGGCATTCCGTGCCAAAACAGCGATCTGGAGAAGGCGGGTGCAAAATGGCATTACAGACATGTTCCCCCAACTCACAGAGTTTTTGGACACAAACCAAATACCAGCTGAGATTGTGAAAAATACAATCGGTTCGCATCTTGCCTCCCTTGGTGACTATTTCAATGACTATTTCACTGACGTTGACACCGATGCCTGGGACTGGGTGCGCGACCCCTTCGTTGCCCATACATCAGCGCGGGGTCTCAGTGGAAAAGCAGACGAGGAGCTGCTGGACCTGGAAGGACCTGGACGCTGAGAATCCGGTTCGGCCAAGGGGAGCATGTGGACTTTTGGCCTTCGGTTGAACAGGAGTATCCGGAAATCGCTGCTGTTGCCATGCGGGTGTTGCTCCCCTTTCCAACCACATACCTGTGCGAGTCATCATTCTCAGCGCTGACCTCCATGAAGACCAAGTACAGGGCTCGGATGGAAGTGGAGAACGACCTACGTGTATGCCTCTCATCTACTTCTCCAAGGATAGAGAAGTTGTGCAGCGAGAGACGGGCCCATATCTCACATTAATGGTAAGAGCGCGCTATCTCTCTCTCTCTCTCTCTCTCTCTCTCTCTCTATCTCTCTGTGTGTGTGTGAGAAAAAATTGTAATTTAAAACACATTTCCTACATGTCTACACCACCTTGCCTAACGTCTTTGGATTTAATCAAGAAACATTAACCCTGTATAATGTTAACCAAAACTTTAAAATTATGTTATATTACTAAAAACGTATTTTTGGGAATCGCGAGAAGTTTCAGAGCGACAGAGACACAGAGCGTCCCCGTAACCATGGTAACTCACTCTCACTCCTGCCTGGTGCGCATGGCACGAGAGAAGAGGGAGAGACGCAGAAGTGAGACTGACTGAGATTACTTTGAGCAACATGCATGGGAATAAATTACAATATAATACATTTGTGTATATTTCTCGCTATTCAGATGGTCTGCTGCCTGGTGCTGCTGTTACGCAATGTGCAGTAGTGTCCTCTTTTCGCACCATGACATTATCAGTTATGAATTTGTTTTTCACTGCTTGAGAAAATGGACTTGTGGCTGAGAGCGTGTGAAAAATGTCAATTGTGTGAGAGTTGGCTGCCCTGTGAACTCGCTTGACATTATTATGTATGAAATTGCCAATCAGATTTATTTACTTATTAATCGAAGGTGCCGGAACGCTGTTCTGGATCTTCCGGCCCACTTGAACCCCTGTGTGTGTGTGTGTGTGTGGCTATGTGTGTGAGCAACAGAAATGTCAGATATGTTGCATTTATTGATTTAGTTTGATATGTGTGTCTTCACTTGCAGAGAGAAGCAATCAGCTTCATGGACTGCCTTGCATCACTCCAATAGTGTCCAGAGCTGGCTGCCAATACAAGTAGTGGTTTGGGATTTTAGCAATGCAGTTGCAGTTGTTTTGCAATTTACTTGATATATGTTGCAATGCAGGCATGTGTTCAATTGTTTAAAGCCTGCATTTATTTTGTGATTAGACTTTTATAAATCATTTAATTTGAACTAAGAGTGAAACACTTGATGTGTTATCTTTATGTGTGTGTGTGTGTGTGTGTGTGTGTGTGTGTGTGTGTGTGTGTGTGTGTGTGTGTGTGTGTGTATGTTCTGAAATGCACTTCAAATGATCACTTTTCTCTTGATTTCCCTTTGATATTTGGTTTAGGTACAGTGTTACTTGCAGCTAATTGATTGATTGTTTTATGGGTATTCTGTGTTGAGATGGTGCAAATATTTTTAATACATATCTAATATCTTTCTAATACATTTCTCCTGTGTTGTTCTTTCACATAACTAAGACTATAGAAGTGTAAAAAATAGGCTACGTCAGATTATTCCAAGGGACATACATGTCAAATCAAGTCAATTTTTATTTATATAGCCCAAAATCACAAATCAGAATGAGGGGGTCCTTGGTGTATTCTCTATCTTGTAAGGGGTCCTTGGCTGAAAAACAATTGAGAACCTCTGCTCTATAGGACAAAGTAGGCTATTGTTGTTCTCAGTAGCAGAAAATGTCCCTCATGTTCAGGATTTATTGTTATTTTAAGAGAAAAAGTTTTATTATCCTCAGCGAGGCACAAGACTGACATGGAGTTGTTATATTTCTGTACAGGAAAAGAGAAAACTCTCAAGAGAAGGATGTAATATGGATAGTAACTGTGGAGTCTATTTTTATATAACATTAGAAAGACTGATTCTTATTTTTACATTATTTGCTTATTGTGCTCATTTTCTGTTGCTATGACTTTGGAATAAATAGACAAAATCACCAATCCCAAGGTTTGATGAATTGGATAGAAAACGAAGGGAAAAGTCACAGAAGGAAGTTTTCAGCTTGCAATACTAATGTTGCAGAGCCAGGTGCAGACGCAGTAAGAAGACAGTGAGTTACTGAGTCTGACCTTGGCCGTGTGGGTGAGCTTCGCACCCACGCATAGCTAGGAAGCAGCATTATGAAAGTTTCCCACTATATCTGTAGAAATGTTAGCGAAAACAAATTACTAGAATAGAGACAGAGTAGGGAGGGACTTCGCCAGCCAGCCGAATGCTGATTGCGAGGATCGTGTTGCCAAGAGTCTCTGTCTGAGTCTGTGCACCAACCAAAGAGAACCAAGTCTAAACCACGGTATCTCTTCATCTAGTCTTGACCAATCATAAATGTACGGGCAACGCCCTGTGTAATAAAAATGTATTGTCGCACGAGGTTCGAGGCTCTTTTCCGGAAATAGTGGTTACAGATTACAGCTTTTGCTGCCTGTAATTTCTATGACGTGACGGAGTCCTTGGCCAAGTGAATATATATCTTTTGCTCTCTTTTAATAAATAGTTCAACTTAGAAGTTGTCTGTCTTTCCTGGAATTTTGAACACAACATAACTAAGTACATTTACTCAAGTACTGTACTTAAGTACAATTACACTTGTACTTTGCCTTCTCAGTTCATGCTACTTTATATTTCTACTCCACTGCATTTTATTTGACAGCTTTTAGTTACTAATTACGTTTTAGATTTAGATAATTAGCTAATACAAAATCTAAGTAAATTATTAAATAAACTTCAAATTAGTTCTACATTTACCAGTTGTGATAAAAACACACAAATAATCACAATCGCAATCCAGTAGATCAATATACAGTACATTCTGAAATGGGCCAATGAGTACTTTTACTTTTGGTACTTTAAATATATTTTGATGCCGATACTTTTGTACTTTAACTCAAGTTACATTTTGAATGCAGGACTTTTACTTGTAACAAAGTACTTTTAAGTGTAGTATTGCTACTTTAACTTAGGTAACAAATCTGAGTACTTCTTCCACCACTGGTTGTTGCTACACGGAGCTGTTGTATAGTTACATATGCAGAGAGCAAGAGATGTACTATGTTGTTCTCCATGTGTTCTCTGTATTTATTCTCTTCAGTACGGAACCTTTTTTCTACCAGCAGAGGGCCCTTATATTATTTATTTATTCCCGTTTGCATTTATTGATATTTTGAATTCATAGTTAATAATGCAGGATATGATTACAGTGTTTGTGAACACTAAAGAGGTTTATTACATGGCTTAGTTGAATACTCGATTCTGATTGGTCAATTCAGAACACGTGACACGTTGTTAATCCAGTAGCACAAACCGCTGTCAAGGACTTATTGACCGTTGTTAAGGACGCTCATATCTGCTGAAAGAAGTACGGTCAATTTAACTGTATACAGTTTGCTTTTCAAACTGTTTGCTTGTCTTTAGTTTTCCGTTGTCTACCGTCTGAGAGGATTTTAATATTCATTTTAATATATTTGGAGAGCACAGTAATTTGGATGAATGGTTAGTGGCTGATGAGTCCCCAGTGAAGAAAATAAAAAGACACGAGGGACAAGAAAACAGAGGAGAAGTAAGAGAGGCGAAAAGACACAGAGATTTGAATGACAGAAAAATCGACCAAATTGAAGAGGACAGGCATGAATTGAATACAAAATGGACCCCATTATGGGCTATGAAACTATTTAAAGACTGGCTGATTGAAAAAAAACAACCAACAGAGTTTGACAGCAACGGGGCAGAAACCCTCAACACGGAGCTTCGGTCCTTTTACGCAACGGTCCAGACATCAAACGGCAAAACATATTCAGTTGCCAGTTACTTTGGCATTAGGGCAGGGATATCTAGATACTTTCCAAGGTTTGACATAAGGAATTGTGCTACTTCTAAAGCAAGCAACAATGTTTTCAAAACCGTAATCAAAAAGCTCCGCAAAAACGGGAAAGACGTCAGCCAGCACCACCCACCTATCTCAGCTGCGGACTTGCGGCTGCTCAGGGCTTCACAGGCGCTGTCTGTGGACACAGCCAGTGGACTGGTCCGGAAAGTGTGGATGGATGTCCAGCTGCATCTTGCCAGACGAGGCAGAGAGGGCAATCGATATTTGATTCAAAGCTTTTTTATCTTGAAACGTCATGATCATGGATGCGAATATCTCTTGCCCACAAAGCCGATACCAAGAATCATAAAGATCCAAAAGATCAGAATAAAGAGAAAACCAAAATTGCCCCCTTGCCAGCTTCAAAAAGTATGTTTCCCTGTGCCCATCAGGCGCCAAAGCCTTCTACCTTCACCCACTAAAAAAGGACCAACAGCTTCTCAACAGTGAATCAGTGTGGTATTCTCGTGAGCCCATGGGACATCATTTCCTTGGGCAAATGCTACCCACATAAGCCAGGCAGCCCAGCTTTCAAAGTGCTACACCAACCATACAACCCAGTCTCACAGCATTTTGTGTTATAGTCACGACATTTAATCTATTGATTCGTGTTCACCAACACGATTTTCCCATTTCTTTTGTGTCACACAGAACGATTTTAAAAGCAATGTATTTCTATTGGTAGTATGTTTCGTGCCTGCACCACGTCTTTTTGTCCGGTCGGGTCTTGGTAGACCGGAAGCTGTGTGGTTCATAAAAACATGTTCTTACTCAATATCACGCCACGATTATTGTTTTTATTTTAAATCGTATAATGTCTGACTTTTTTGCTGTCCGTGAGGAAAATAAATGGGGCTCAGAGCCTCAGAATAATGAAATCTGTATTTTATTAATCTTTTTTTCCTTCTAATTGGTTATTCTTTTCTAAATAACACACTGTTATTTACTCAACAATAACACAAAATTATCCTTGTTTTTATTTATTTGTTAATTCTATAATATCGGGCTTTTTTGCCGTCCGTCAGGAACTGAATTTCAAAATAAAGTCACCGGAAACAGACGTAGGCGATACACTGAACTGAACTGATTACTCAAGATCCTCAGCTATGGTTGAAGCTCGGTTATTGGATGTTTTAGCCGCAATGCACGTTAGGATATGGTGTTAATGCGATATTGCGTTGCCAGACAACAGCTTGGGGTGAAAACAGTATTTCCGGCTTTGAAGTTTGCATAGTAATCTGCAGTACTCATCAACTAAAAACATCAGTTTATCCTTGTTAATTACACAACATTGATTGGTTTAAATTGTGTACAATGCTTTTGTGTTTTCCCCCTTCGATTCGGAGAAACAAATAGTTTTTTGGGAGTTTAGGATGGCCGAAGACACTACACTACCCATTTGCTTGACAAACCCCGTGATTAATCTTCAAGCTCTGTGATTGGATGTTGGAGAGGCAGTGTGCCAAGGTTACGCCGAGCGTCAAACAGCTCTCTGAAATGGAATGAAACCACGGCAGACTATCCAAAACTGGACTCGAATGGGTCCAGCCCCCCCCCCCAGAACTACACATGCTGGCTATTGTGTTTCGCAACATGTTCTATGGCACGTCTCTACTGGGAATTGTAGTTTTAAAAGACGTTTTCGTTTTTCCCACAATTAGAAGTTGCCAGTATTAAACTGTGTACACCCCTAGAGGTTTAGGGGATAAGAAACACATTGGTGTTATCAAATTTAAAACATATAATTAAGAAATGGGTGAAAATTGCGAGTGTCCATAGAGAACCGCAGTGACGCGTCCTAAAACCCGGAAGTAAGTTAGCATTTTTACCACTTCCGGTTCCTTTGTCAAAAAGCAATGCAATTTCTCCATAGGGTTTTGGAAAATAGCTCCAAATAAGGTCTGTGTTTGACACAAAATTAAGAGATAGATCACGTTTTGTTCTACCACATTAAATACATCAGCAGTGCCCCGCTGGTGATTTCTGAAGAGTTTACGTGTCGGAAAAACGATGGTTGTTAACAAGTGGCATTAGTGGACTACAGAAATGGTCGAGGCCGTTGTACGTCATTACGCCGATTACGTAAACACTCTCGCTAAATTTCTTTCCCCCTGTGTTCTGCTTGAAAGAGAGTATATGCCTATCTTAAGTATCTGTAGTATCTTTAGTATCTTTAGTATCTATATCTTTATCAGACCATCATCATTTATAGTCGTTAATAGTCGTTTTTGGCACCGTAGTTTTACACATTATAGAATAGTTAATTTCCAGTGTTTTTCAATTTTACTCGGCAGTTTGTTTTTTGCTTTGTTAAGCTTTGTTAAAATATGCAAGCGCGCGAAAGTCAGTTGAGGCGATCTTAAGTTGGCGTGACGTTGAGTAGTGCGACCCTGCCGTTCTAGCTTGTAGTTCCTTTATAGCATAACGTTAGCATTTTGCTTCTGGCGACTAGATTTATGATTCGAAAATTATAAAAGTAGCGTAGATATGTGGAGATTATCTGGCTGAACAAAACGTGATCCCTCTCTTAAATGTGTTTCAACCACAGACCTTATTTTGAGCTATTTTCCAAAACCCTATGGAGAAATTGCATTGTTTTTTGACGATGGAACCGGAAGAAGTTTACTTCCGGACGCGTCACTGCGGTTCTCTTTAATGGGCAGCATTAATATACCCACATGACAGCTCATTGTTACTTTGTAATTCTACTCCACTACAATTCAGAGGTTAACCTGGTATTTTTACTCCACTACATTTATTTTAGTTACTTTGCAGATCCTGATTAATTAGTGAAATATAAACAACCCTTAAATCAGACTTTAGTTACACCTGAGTAAAATTCAGGGAAAGGTGATTGTCAAGTGCCAACAATCAGGCAAGATATTTGATAGTTGGTGCTTGAAAAGACTAAACATTTATCTGCAGATCCTATAAAGTATATTCATTACTCGTTATTCTCTACTAATAGTTATTTAAAGACTGTATATAATGGCTATTTTGCACATCCCCTTCAAGATTTCAAGATTTTCTAAGGTTTATTGACATATGTATCATATACACAACTACGGTGTAGTTATGCAATGATGAAAAACTTGGGTCGCAGGTTCCTCAACAGTGCATTACAAGACATCTATCAATATGTGTATACCTCCACCATTAAACTGTCCTATTCTGCACATTTCTTATACTATCTACATACATCTTATAAGAGTATAATTAATATGTATAATATCAGTTAAAATAAGTGCTTCAACATAGTTAACATTGCAGGAAAGCAATATATTAGACGTTAAGTACTTTGTCAGGCTTAATATTTATCTGTAGATACCCCAAAGCTTTTTTCTTATTTAAAAGAAGACCTTAACCTAAAGTATTCTTTAATGTTTAAATAAAGGTGAATTCGTTTTTCTGTTTTGCACACCCTCCTATTAATATATTTGTACATCCGGCACTAAACTGTTTTATTGTAGAGATCACTTACAGTATCTTCTTGATATTTTATATTCTTTCTATCATTGACCTTCTACTTTCCTCCTATTTTGTATGTACTCTTAATGTTTTTTTCATCAAATATAACATATTCAACAAAAAAATTCAATAACGTGCTTTAACCACTAGGTGGTGCAGGTTAAAAAGCTGTCAAGTTTAAAGTGTTAACACAACAAATTGTACTTTTTATTATTAGTGTAGGACACTTATGTATGTATAACATCTGAAGATGTATAGTTTTATTCATGTTTTCACATAATTTTACAGGATATTGCTATAATATTTCACATGTTTTACTTCTACACATTAATATCTGATTTGTAAAACATCACAGACAGAAAGGTATATCCTTCATTTAATGGTAAGCTATTGAAATTCTGAATCCATAGATGTGTCTCCCATCACCCAAAACCCCTGACTATTCTCTCAACTCAGTATTTACATTCTTTAATTCAAAGAAAATCAATAATATCTTTAAAAACTACAAGTCTGTCTATCAGCTGTGCACCGCTACCTATCTACCAATTGTATCAAATAAAAAAGTCAGCCGAATTAATGTTGATACTGCAAGGAGACGTATTGTGTGAAGAAAAATGTAAGATGTGGTTTAATTGCTGATATATTTATGATCCACGTCACGTATTCAGTTTCGGCGGCATTTCTTCCAGTTTGTCCAAAGGTCTTCTAATCAGGGCTCTATAAATAAAGAACTACGGCAGATGTGTAATATTTAATGCAGCCGAACCGTGTATTACAATGCCGTTATGTGATGACTTCCAAAGAGAAAAGCAAGCACACTCGGAATAAAGTATTATTTTCTTCTTTTTTTTAAAAATGTTTTCGGATTTCATATTGCATAAACACCATATCCCAACGTGCATTGCGGCTAAAACATCCAATCACCATAGCTAAGGATCTTGGGTAATCAGTTCAGTTCAGTGTATCGCCTACGTCTGTTTCCGGTGACTTTATTTTGAAATTCAGTTCCTGACGGACGGCAAAAAAGCCCGATATTATAGAATTAAACAAATAAATAAAAACAAGGATAATTGTGTGTTATTGTTGAGTAAATAACAGTGTGTCATTTAGAAAAAAATAACAAATTAGAAGGAAAAAAACTACAGATTTCAGTAGGCTCTGAGCCCCATTTGTTTTCCTCACGGACGCAAAAAAAGTCCGACATTATACGATTTAAAATAAAAACAATAATCGTGGCTTGATATTGAGTAAGAAAATGTTTTTATGAACCACACAGCTTCCGGTCTTCCAAGACCCGACCGGACAAAAAGACGTGGTGCAGGCACGAAACATACTACCAATAGAAATACATTGCTTTTAAAATTGTTCTGTGTGACACGAAAAAAAGGGGAAAACCGTGTTGGTGAACACGAATCAATAGATTAAATGTCGTGACTATAACACAAAATGCCGTGAGACTGGGTTGAACCATAGCTTGAGAAGCACGGCTGTACAACTGCTCTCTCAGGCTGGTCTTGGGTCAAAAGAGATCATGTCTGTGACTGGGGAGAGCAGGCTGAAGAGTTACTGGGCTCCGACAATCACTGAAAGGGAGAAATGGAGCAAAATCCTGTCCTCCAACCCAGGGGATAGCACCACATCGGGTCAGTGCCTTTCCTAGTTGTCGGTCCTTACACACACATTAGCGGTAGCGATACAACTGTGGCAATATTGTTACCCGTTTTTTTACATGTTGGGAATTGTGCTTTCAGGTGTGTCATCTGTAAAACCCCCGCAAGGAGAGGGGAATGAGGACAGAAACGTAAATCTGAATATTTCCAAAGATGTCCCATTCACCAAGTCACATTGCATAATGGAAACGTTCAAGTTAATGTTAATTACAGCTAAGGCTCAAATGCTAACCTGCACAGGCGACATAGTTAGTTGCTATCGAAGCAGTTCCTGCCGTTGCTACGTAGTGCAAACGGTAACAACGGACTATTTTACTTTGCGGATGTATGTCATTTGAAATCAATAAAACTATTTTTTGAATCAACAATACTATTTGTTAAATCAAAAAAACATTTTCTAAATGAATAAAAGCATTTCAATTAATATTGGGAGTCATGTTGTTACTTTGTTGAGAATGTGCTACTTCTCAACAAAGTGTGGCCTTGTAATAAGCGGGATAATAACCCTTCAAGCTTTGCGTCGGGCTCCCTGATCAGCCTGTCGGGTGTTCTTTTACCCATAAAGACCGCCTCGCTGCACATTATCCCTTACTTAATTATTCCCCTTACAGAGGGAGGATATACATGCACAAACACAACCACATGCAGAGGAGAGGTGGCAGAGCAGAGAGGCTGGTTAGAAAAAGGAACCTGTTGGCCTTTGGTATTTCCGTTGGCCCTGTCTGGCGTATGGCAAGCCGTTTGAGTATTTATTCCATATTCTTGATAGCAGATGGCAGTTGCCCACTAGTTGGCTCTTTGTTAGAACTTGTTAGATATATGGTCAAACTAGTTTGGCACTCTGCTTTAATAGTTGAATAACACATTATACTAG
The DNA here is from genome assembly GCA_031216635.1 of Dissostichus eleginoides. NCBI lineage: Eukaryota > Metazoa > Chordata > Actinopteri > Perciformes > Nototheniidae > Dissostichus > Dissostichus eleginoides. Next base: position 457,686 of record CM062270.1, on the reverse strand, counting down.
TCACTCTTTTTCAGCAACTAGTGGCACTTTTGTCCGACTAGTTACCACATAAGCTTTACTAGTGATGCCAGGAGCGCCACTAGTAGCAGCAAAGTCCCAACTTGTAAGCTTTTTGATGAACTAGTGGCCCTCTGACCGTACTAGTGACGCTAAAAGTCTTACAAGTTAACTATTACGCTGCAAAAGCTCTGACATGTTAACTAGTTACAAAAAAAGAAGCACAACTAGTTAACTAGTGGCATACATTTTTCTGCACTAGTTAACTAGTAGCACCCAGAATCACTCACTAGTTCACTAGTAAAGGCAAAAGGTTCACTAGTTAACTAGTTGTCGCCTCTTTTGACCTTACTAGTTAACTAGTGGGGCTCAAAATGTCTACACGTTAACTAGTCAACTTTTTGCCCTTTACTAGTTAACTAGTGAGATACATTTAAATTCAACTAGTGAACTAGTGAGGCTTAAAATGTTTACTAGTAGTACTAGTGGGTCCCAAATGCGCACTAGTCACACAGAATGCTAATGAGGAGGAGGGGAAATAATGCATTGAGGTCTCCTATTGGCCCTAAGCTAGAGCGCCACCCAGCCCAAATAGTTTCTTTAAGAATCAGAGCTTAAATACAGTGTGTTTTGAAATACAGTCATCTGACCATATTTACAAAAATATAATCATGATCATATGCCTGTATATCAAATTAGGTAAGAACAATGAAGATTTTGTTTTAATTAGAAAGTTGCATTAGGACTGCAGACAGGAATATAGATCAATTTTATTAAGCTGCAATTTGAAACTGCTGTCAACTCAGCCGTCTCTTCATTTTTGAGTGCACAATTTATCGTGCCTTTACGGTAATCTCTGAGAAACGACACTGAGGCTAGTACAAGAGTAAAAATGATGCATGTTTTTCTGCTATATTTGCGATAAAAATGTTTTACCATAAGTTCTTAATAAAACTGACACTGTTGGACTCAGTACTAGTTTGACTGCTACCATCAATAAAATAAACTACTTTTACTCTGTACTTTTTTGGTAATACTCTCTCAAAGTCCCCTCCTGAGAACAAAATCATGCCACTTCTGCTATGCTGAGTGAAAATCAGTCCCGTGAAGAATTTTTTTTATTGCTTATAAAAAATTGCCGAAAACATGCTTTCGTTTAAAAGTAATTCCTAGTACTTGTTGGAGTAGTTTAACTAGTACCGAGTCATTTTATCCCTCATCAAAGATAGCAGAATACATGAATTATTGTACTCAGGAAGGGAGTTTGACAGAGGATTACTTAAAAAGTACACAGTAAAAATACTGGATTGTACTTGTGGTAGTAGTCCAACTGTACTGAGTCCAACAGTATCAATTTCATTAAGAACTTATGGCAGAAAATCATTCTATCTCTCATCAAAGATAGAAGAAAACATGCATTATTGTACTCAGGAGGAGAGTTTGAGAGAGTATTACCCAAAAAGTTTTTTTTTTTTACACTCATACCTGGATGGATCGGGTTGCACTGTGAGAATCACCTTTTTTGATTTCTCCAGTGCTTTCAACACGATCCAGCCTCGGCTACTGAGTGACAAACTGCAGGCAATGAGGGCAAACTCGTCCACCATCTCCTGGATTACCAACTACCTCACAGACAGACCACAGTACATCCGGGTGGGCAGTGTGCTGTCTGATGTGGTGGTCAACCCAGTCTCACGGCATTTCGTGTTATAGTCACGAAATGTAATCTATTGATTCGTGTTCACCAACACGATTTCCCAATTTTTTTTCGTGTCACAGAACGATTTTAAAAGCAATGTATTTCTATCGGTAGTATGTTTCTTGCCAGCACCAAATAATAACAAATTATTAAAATACAGATTTCCGTATTCTGAGCCCCATTTCTTTTCCTCATGGACGGCAAAAAAGTCCGAAATAATACAATAATCGTGGCTTGATATTGAGTAAGAAAATGTTTTTATGAACCACACAGCTTCCGGTCTTCCAAGACCCGACCGGACAAAAAGATGTGGTGCAGGCACGAAACATACTACCAATAGAAATACATTGCTATTAAAATTGTTCTGTGTGACACGAAAAAAATGGGGAAATCGTGTTGATGAACACGAATCAATAGATTAAATTTATTTCGTGACTATAAAACTAAATGCCGTGAGACTGGGTTGTGGTGGTTGGTAGTACAGGAGCCCCACAGGGGACTGTGCTGTCTCCTTTCCTGTTCACCTTATACACCTCAGACTTTAAATACAACTCAGAGTCATGCCATCTGCAGAGGTTTTCGGATGACTCTGCAGTGGTAGGGTGTATAAGGGAGGAGGAGTACAACACAGAGATGCTGTATGAGAAAACGTTTCTATTTGAGGGATGTCTCTCATTCCTCTCTGACACACTCAGTACTGAGTGTCCTGTCAGAGTGAGTAATGTCGGGGACTCAACTACGGGCCCTCTCTCCTGCCTGTCGGTACTTAGAGAGCTGCCTTTTTCCCCCTCTTTGATCGTTTTAACAAGTGGGACTTTGGTCTATACTTTTATAACGACAGATAGCCTATTTAGCCTACCTTCATTCCCGTATGGAGAATATTCATTTTTAATGCTATTTTTCCTGGGAATGTGATGCTCCATTACGCATGGCGAAATGGACATGGGTTATTAATTGAGTAGGTGTGGTTTTGGGCTTCTGGTAACGGACGGACCAGTGGGGTGTAGACTACATCCTGCTTCGCCCTTAACCCAATAGCGATAGCCTTAGAGGGCGAAGCCTTATACGATATAGAACTGGGGTTACGTACTGTAACCCAGTTTCTATGAGTATAGGCGCAGTAAGGTTCGGGCCCCACTGGCTCCGCAAATAGCTGAAGAAAAGCTGTTTGTGTTGGAGCAGATTGTAGGGCCTACTTCCTATTTATACGGAAGTGAGTCCGTAGGTTGGGCCCACGTCATAGGTGGGCGTGGATTAAGTCTGTCAGTGCTGCGCATGCGCAGGGGGATTACCCAATAGCGATAGCCTTAGAGGGCTGCACCTATACTCATAGAAACTGGGTTACAGTACGTAACCCCAGTTGTTTATCCTTGACAGTCACACAGTGGGCACACACTGAGAGTGTTTTCATATTCAGCAAATGTGTACACGCTTCACTGCAGACCTCAAGAAGAAATACGACTTTCATTCACTCATGGCAAAACTTACTTTACTTACTAATTTACTCACGGTAAAAAAATGCACTCCCTATTCCATTGTATGAAGGTGGAATCTAACTATATCCAGAATAAGTTTGATTGGATCCAGGCTAGAAACATGTTTATTTCTGCTGTAAAGTTGGGCATTTTAACATGGGGGTCTATGGAAATTGCTCCTTTCTGCATCCATCCCCTGTCGGCCAGTAGATGAGCTGCAGTTTGTGGCACTTCCTTCTGGGCTTCCCGGCTCTGCGCTATGACGCGCTGATTGGCTGTGGGTGGGCCAGACGTGCATGTGGGTTGGCCCACCCACAGCTACGCCACTGCTTCATAGTGGTCAAAGTCTAACTTGGATTGAGTCAAAGAGTACCAATCTCATATAGAACTTATTGCAAATAATAATTGTATCCCTCATCAAATGTATCAGAATCAAGCGGGAAAACTCTGGGGCAAAGCCGTGAAGCCTATAAGGAAGTGCCACAAACTGCAGTTCATCTATTGGCTGGTAGTAGGAGACTGCAGAAGGGAGCAATTTCTATAGAGAGCCGAAGTCCCTCCCTTTCCGGTGGAACTCCATGAGACCTTATTTCGGAAAAATTATGTATTGAAGTCAATGGCGAGAGAGAAATTATCTTTCGATCCCGTTTGAATTGTGCCATGAATTACACGACTATATCTTCACTTCTAAAAGGGGTAAATTAATCATCTTTTTTCTCAAAGCAATGATACACCTGTGAGTTGGATGTAGAAAAGTCAGAATCAATATAGATGTTTTTATTTTAAAGTAAATTCAGATTGAACATAGTAAAAAAAATGTAAATTATAGTTTCCATCCAAAAAAAAACATTACTTAAAGTGAATACCCCCCTTGAATGATGGGATAGTAGACAAAAACCTTTAGGAATCCAAACTATAACATATAATAAGTACTCTGTATCAAAATTAATGCAAAACAAGTGAAATTTGACCTTTTTAGAGAGGTTTAGAAAAAAAACCCACCTCTGGGGTCATTTGGGTGTATTTGCCATATCTCTGGAACCCATTGGTCGATTTTGATGATTTACTTTTTAACCGTTAGAGCCAATAGAATAGAGGGGGGGTTCCTAAATCCACCTAAACATTACCATTGAGGAGTGAGAGTCATGCGCACGCAGTTTGCCCAAACCAAAAGCTCTGTTACGCTCTATATGAAAACTACGTTTATTGCCATAAATGTTATGATGGATTATCAGTAATCATTTCAAAGTGACACAGAGACATTGGATTAACCTTCAGCAGCATTTATATGCGTTTTAATGCCCTTGAACACAACTTTTGATCAGAAAACAGCAAAGGTAAGACGTATTTGCCGTTTTGGCCCCGTAAAGTGAAGTTGTGCGTTGTCTTTCCTGGCTGCTAGTTCAGTGAGTTTTGATGATACTTATACCAATGGAATCTGTGGAATCTCAGCTTTCATATGATATCTAGTTTGTGCAGATAGCATGAAGTATAAAATATCGCTACCGTGAGTTATGTGCTAAGTGTGTTAGCATTTTTTCGCTTAGTGCTAATTTAGACGCTTGGTGTCAGACTTGTATTTCGTTTAGGTAAAAATGGTTAATATCGTCTGATAGCTGAGTTTCTTCCCGTTAAGTGGGTATGATACATTAATAGGTTGTTAAATGTTAAGAAGCCCTGAGACACAGTTTTGTGCAATATTGTTGTGTTTGCTGTTGGGTTCAGAATTCCAGAAAAGACAGACAACTTCTAAGTTTAACTATTTATTGTAAAGAGAGCAAAAGACATATATCACTTGGCCAAGGACTCATCACGTCTTGGAAATCACAGGCAGCAAAGCTGTAATCTGTAACCACCGAATCCGTAAAGAGCCTCGAACCTCGTGCGACAATACATTTTATTACACAGGGCGTTGCCCGTACATTTATGATTGGTCAAGACTAGCTGATGTCATGGTTTTGGATTGTGGTTTTCATTTTCCACTTTATTTTGAAATGTTTCCTCCCTGTCTCTTGTCTGGTCCTTCTTCCTGTGTTTGCCTTCCTGTCGTTAGTTTCCCTGGTGTGTCTGATTGTCTGATTGTGTTCACCTGGTGCCCCTGTGTTTTCTCCTCCCTCCTCACCTGTCTCTTGTTTCTTTGATTAGTCCTGTGTGTATTTAAGTTCTGGTTTTTCTGTCTGTCTTTGTGAGATCCTTGTTAGTCTTTGACTGTGTTCACGGTGAGGAATTCTGTATGTATCATTTGAGCCTTGAAATAAAGGTATTTTCTGTTGAATCTGCGTTTGGGTCCTGCCTGCTTTGCTCTACCGTGACAGCTGAAGAGATACCGCGGTTTAGACTTGGTTCTCTTTGGTTGGTGCACAGACTCAGATAGAGTCTCTTGGCAACACGACCTTCCAATCATCATTCGACCGGCTGGCGAAGTCCCTCCCTACTCTGTCACAGCCACATAAATGAGCACAATAAGCTTATAATGTAATAATAAGAATCAGTCTTTCTAATGTTATATAAAAATAGCCTCCACAAGTACTGTAAAAAGCACGACCAATGATTGAAATGAAATTGAATTATTTTTGTGAAAATACAAAAAAAGGGAGATTTCGCAGTTTTTATGCATCTTGACCACATTAGACCTGGTCCTGATCTAAAACCACTATCCCTACCCTCATCAAATCTGGACTGGATTATCCCAGAGAGGCTAAACATTCTTTATAACACAGTTTTAGATTTGTGAAATCTTTATTCTATTTGTGAAAATACAAAAAAGGGAGATTTCGCAGCTTTTTTTGCATCTTGACCACATTAGACCTGGTCCTGATCTAAAACCACCATACCTACACTCATCAAATCTGGACTAGATTATCCCAGAGAGTCTAAATATTCTTTATAACACAGTTTTAGATTTGTGAAACCTTAATTCTACTTTTTCAACATTTGTATCGAGAAAGTCATTGCAGCAGTCCACGTCTCTCCATTTCATTTCTCGTCTGCATTATCATGTCTTCTTTTTCACTTCAAAACAAAAGTAGAAAAAAAATAATGGTTAACATGGTAATGCACTCTTGAAATTGTTGTTTCAAAAGAAAATGACTGTTTTTCTTTAACTTTTCCTCTAACTGGTCACACTCGATCTCTCCTAGTGCTTCTGCCAGTTGCATACCTCTGACTTTATCCAGAGCTGTTATTGTGGCCTGTGTTAGAAGAACCATAATTCAGCCATTAGTGTGCTTGTTCTTCATCTGAGCTATATACTAAGACATTTTCATAAAAAGCTTTCTGTCAATTCTTTGTCTCATTTATCAACATATAAATAATTTTCATTTATCTGCCAAGACGCGAAAAGATGCGAAAAAAGTAGCACAATCTCCTGAGTTGCTCCTGACTGGGCTGCTGTGCAGGTCTACAGTATAAACTCTATGGATAATGGGTAATGAGGATCATGTATGCAGGCAGTTGCGAGGTCAGGGGACTGCAAAGGAAGGAACACGATGGGGGCAAATGGTGGGAAGGAGAGGAAGAGCAGAGTCTGAAAATATAGCAGGTGTTACTGGCAGATAAATGAAAATTATTTATATGTTGATAAATGAGACAAAGAATTGACAGAAAGCTTTTTATGAAAATGTTTTAGTATATAGCTCAGATGAAGAACAAGCACACTAATGGCTGAATTATGGTTCTTCTAACACAGGCCACAATAACAGGCCTGTTTAGCTCTGGATAAAGTCGGAGGTATGCAACTGGCAGAAGCACTAGGAGAGATCGAGTGTGACCAGTTAGAGGAAAAGTTAAAGAAAAACAGTCATTTTCTTTTGAAACCACAATTTCAAGAGTGCATTACCATGTTAACCATTATTTTTTTTTCTACTTTTGTTTTGAAGTGAAAAAGAAGACATGATAATGCAGACGAGAAATGAAATGGAGAGACGTGGACTGCTGCAATGACTTTCTCAATACAAATGTTGAACAATCTAATTTCCCTCAGTTGCATTTTCACAAGTAGAATTAAGGTTTCACAAATCTAAAACTGTGTTATAAGGAATGTTTAGACTCTCTGGGATAATCTAGTCCAGATTTGATGAGTGTAGGTATAGTGGTTTTAGATCAGGACCAGGTCTAATGTGGTCAAGATGCGAAAAAAGCAGCGAAATCTCCCTTTTTTTATTTTCACAAATAGAATAAAGGTTTCACAAATCTAAAACGGTGTTATAAAGAATGTTTAGACTCTGGGATAATCTAGTCCAAATAAATCGGCTATGCAGCGATTTAAGAGGTACAAACATGGAGGATTGTTCGCTCAGCGCTGGAAATTATATGTCCCTTAACTTTACCCTTAACTGCCGAATCGGAAGCTCTGAATTGGAAGCCAACTTCAGCGTCGTCTGCTTTTGTTGGACCAAGGTTTGTTTGCTCAACCGCTTACTACATTATCCGCCTATAAATGTTGGCGTGTCAGTCAATATCAGGAGCAGATACTAGACTCGATGTGGCCTTACTCTACGTCCTCGTTGGCAACAGGGCAGAATCATCTATTTGTATGCTCGATCACCGCAGGGAGGTTAAAATCTAAAGTGGTGATCTTTAGTGGCTATAGTAGTTATGAAGGGAGTAGAGAAGGAAGTCGGTTAGCGCAGTTAAAGAAGAATAAAGTCTGCATAGGTCAGGGTGTTCAAAAAACACAGCAACCAGGAGCCCGCTATTCATGTAGCGTGTGAAACCAAAACTAGTTGAGCTTTTTTAACTTTTGTATGTAAGTCATGTTTGTCCTGGGAGTTTCACACTTGTTCTTTTGGTTCAGATATGACTGAGAAGCCCAAGAGTCCAGATCAAATGAGGTAAGTCTGAAAGGGCCCTTTAGTAAACAGTCTTTAACATCTTAAATCAAGCAGTGCCGTTTATAAACCTCATGATTTAGTACATTATTTCTGTACTAGATCGCTATATATAAGCATATGGGAAACATTAAACATAAATACATGATACAGCTCTGCCCCTTCGATACATTAGTTATATTATAAGTTTCTGTTTTCGACATCATCAATCATTTGGCTTGTTAGGATCCTTTGTTTCCAAGATATTTTCTGAGAGCGCCTTAAAGGAGAAGTGTCATGGCCATTTCCACTGATCATAATTCCATTGTTGAGGTATACTAAAATAGATTTATACTGTGCATTTTTCCAAACTCACATTGGTTTCGCATACAGCATCTCTGTAAAGTATGTGTATTCAGCAGTATTCACTCTCTCCACTAAACGGCTCGTTGCAGCTCTTGCCCCCCCCCCCCTCCCTGTGAGCCCAGTGTGTTTCCGATTGGTCAGCTCGGCCACTCTGTTCTGATTAGTCAACCACCAGAGAGGCTCGGCCCATGTCTAACAGTGCTTTTTTCGGCTCGCTCTGAGCGGAACTTCAGTCTTACAATGGCGTCGGTACAGCCGTATATGTTATACGCTAACTAACCGAACTGTACCTACAACTGTTGTTATAGAAGAGTAAGCTATTTCTACCTGTAATAAACTACTACTGTTTGATGAAAAATCAAATCATGGTTTGCTATATATGAATGATATGTTATAGGAGCAAATAATTCAGGGAAGAAAGGCTACTAAGTATTTCCATCAAACTTTATTTTTAGAAATGTACAAAATGAACATGTGTAAATATACATATTCACACTGTATATCATCCATTCCTCCCCTTATAGGCGTTTTCGGCATCTTGCCTATCGCAGCTTTGTAAGCTGCTGCCGGGGCTTTGTAGGACGAGGCATCAGAGTGGTCATCCCGTGTCAGGAGTTTCCTGATCTGGCTGGACGAAATCAAATGCAAATCACAAAATATTAGAGAAACTTAGTTGTTTTTAGATTCGTTAGTAGTAGTAGTGTGTATCTATCTAATCTATCTATCTAATCAACACAGTTAGCTTGCCAGCTAATATGCTAACCTACATTTGCTAGTTGTTCAGTGTAATATGCCTACTATGAACAACAGCTAGTCTAGGCTGGCAAAGACATGTTTACAATTGCAATCTTATATGGGTAGTCTGCTACGTGCGGTCATTCATTGTAGCTGGCATAAAACAGTGTTTTCCCTATCAAACTCATGTCTAGCTGTTAGTAGCCTTCTTGTTTACCTCGGTAGCATACACGCTAGGAACGCCAGCTATAATGTAATTACGTTTCGCGACTGACCGTACGGTAAATCACCCGGAGTATACTGTCTATGAGTATTTCGTGTGTGAATGCAGACATTCTCCTGCTATGAGATACATGTAAGGCATCTGCTGACATTGGAGTTGATATATGGAAATGCTAGCAACTTAGTTAGCCCTGTTAGCACAGTGTCAATGGCTTAGCAGCCAGAAAAACATTTACCCATTTACACAGTCGTGGTAGATACCTTGTTTGTTTTAAACATCATAAATACACAAACAACAATGAATACTTACAGGTTGTGTACCCGAATCTCCCGCTGGTCCAAACAAAGTAGGAACAGCATCGTCCTTCAGTGTCCTACGCTGTGCATATCCGGAATGAATCGCTCCAAGGTTTGTGAATCTATGGTCCGTGAAATGCTGCGCACACAGTACAATACCGGCTCGAACATCTGAAGGAACAGTGTTAAAAAGGAATGTCAACCACTGACTTCGTCGTGGTTCTGCCCTCGGTAAGGCATGCATTGAAGAATTTCCCCTCACAATACAGGAAACAGACCCTCTTTGGCATGACTGGATACAGTTTTGAACTGAACCTGAGATTCCAACAGTATATATGTTCGGCTGGCAGAGGGTGCGGCCATAGCTCTGGGCGTGGCTACTGGCCATTCCTACGTCACGATACCCAGGAAGTAAACAATGTACAATGACGTATCTCCAACGAGGCGTTTTGGGGAGGTATTTTCTGTGTTAGAGTTTTACTCGCTACAGGGTGTACTTTGAGGGTTTTGACTCTGCACACTGTTTACATGCATAAAAACCTTCATAACACACGACGGGACGGGAAATAACCAGAAAAGCATGACATGGGACCTTTAAGTTTTAAGCTGTAAGGTTTGTAAAATGATGTTAAGGGTGTCCCAACATCTCTGGCCATGTAGTGTGTGTGAAATGAAATGTTAACTACAAATATTCATGTCTTTTCTGGGGTCTAGTTAAAGATCTTCTCCAGTGGTCTGTTTGAATACTGCTGTTTTAACAACCAATCTGAACCTGTAAACACAAGTCACATGGTACTGACAGGACACTCATCCATTCATTCAGGGTTTTGTGACCTGTCACCATAGGCGTCATTTGCGCTGGGGACATGTCCCCACCACTTTTTGAAAAGGACAATTTTGTCCCCACCACTTTTTAAAAGTATAACTTATAAATGTTCTGAAAAAAAGCGTGCATAAAGAAATGTAATAAACAGGAACTCTGGTTTAGTGTCAAGAAGTGCAATTGCTCCCGCTGTGCAGCAGCAGGCACTGCACTTTAAAATAATAAAAATAATTCTTAAGTGTAAATTCAAAGTAATTCATTATTTTAATCAAGACATAAGTGTTGACTTTTACTGCTTTTAAAGGCTGTGATTTATGAAATGAAAAGATGTCTTGCAGCCAACATTTAAAAAATCAGTATATTACAGATAAGCCTTTTTTCCATATTACCTCAGCTCCTATCCTTTGACAACAAACTTTTAAATACTCTAAATACTAAGTAGTCTTTCCTTAATTTTAAAATTATATATTGGACTATTTTGTAGAATAGGCCTCTGTATGCTCCAAATAATAATACATGTAATGTTTAAACTATACAGTGTTCCTCTTCTGGTGGTGGAACCACAAACATGTCCTGCAGTCCTGTCCAGCGTATTATACACAATAATTATTATTCGAATGGCATGTATGTATGAATGTAGATCTATGTGTGTTTCCAGGCCTGCAGCAGCGTGAGCGCCTCACTGTCACATTGAGCTGATCTCAGACCTGCGTCTAATGACCTCTCGGTTCCTGCAGAGCTGAGCCACTGTGTCACATGGCAGTTGTTCAACGTACCTCCGAACTGATTTCACATCAGTTTCTTTAGGTTGCAGATGAAAGCCTTGGGCTGGTTTGTGACCTAAATGGAGACAGAGATACAGGATCAACTGCTGCTTGAGACCCGCTGATAAGTGCCAGAGCTGTGTGTGTGTGTGTGTGTGTGTGTGTGTGTGTGTGTGTGTGTGTGTGTGTGTGTGTGTGTGTGTGTGTGTGTGTGTGTGTGTGTGTGTGTGTGTGTGTGTGTGTGTGTGTGTGTGTGTGTGTGTGTGTGTGTGTGTGTGTGTGTGTGTGTGTGTGGCTGGGCTTAATTCTGCAGAGTTTTTGCTTTCAACAGGAAGCCATCTCTCTGGTGTGGTTCACCTCACATATTTTGAGTGATCTTATTGAATGTCAGATCAATGACCCTGCTTGTTAGAGGGAAGCTCAAAGCCTCAACTAATGCCTGATCAAATTGGGCTCTGCATGAATATTGAGGATAATCTGCTTTAATATAATTACAGATAACTACAGGATTCTTCTGATGTTTCACCAGCAGGAGGAGCTCTGCTCATAATGCTGCAGGGTAATACACACACACACTCACTTACAGGTATGTTAATAATCTCCCTTTGTGGTTTGGTGAAGCTTCAGGAAGTTTTTTTTTTTTTTTTGTAGTTAGGGTTAGGGTGCAAACCAATTTCAGAATAAAAAGAATGATGGTTTATGATTCAAGTACTGAAATCTTTCCTGAATATACTTTTCAGTAAACATTCACGATAAAGGGACAAAACAAATCAGTCCTTTTTGTTGAAAGACTTTGGAGTAATACTTCATGATGGGTTTAAAAAGGAAATAATTATTAGAAGGAGCGTTTCAGATTTCTCTTCCAGCCGAGACAGAATCTCAGAAGAGTTTCAGTCCCTCACAGATGAGAAACTGGGGACAAACATCATGTTTTGTTGTTGTGATATTTTACATTCCTGAATGTTGGATGATTAAATATATCATTTTCTGCTCTTTACCGTGTTTGTCCTTACAGTATGTCATTGTTGTTTTAAACTGAGGTCTGACTGATCTTTAAACTTGAACTTTCTGATTTTTTTTTTTCATGATTAATACACCCATTTCTCGAGAAGTCTTGAAACAGTTTCCACTAAAGATTTTAAAGATATTTTGTCCTTCTTTTCTTTTGTTGCAAATAATATTTTTTGCTCTTGTTTTTTGAATGTGATGGAACATAATTAATCCTCTTATTTTAAGACCCTCTAAAAGTGAAAAATAATGTATTGTTATGCATGTGTTTAAAGGTTAAATGATGATGAACAACAAAAGAAGCCCTGCCTCTGCCCGAGGTCATGAAGCTGCTGTGTTTGTGGTGAACAGTCCACCAGTAATTGATTAAATTAATAAAGCACACATTAACATAATAAAGTGTTTTTATTTTCTCCACTGTGGGCCAGCGAGGCCCAGAGCTAATGCCCCCCCCCCCTTTCTCTCTCTCTCTATACATCACCCATCCATCCATCCATCCTCCCTGTCTGTCAGTCAGGCCATCCGCGCTGTCACTCTCCATCAGTCACCGTGGCGACGGGAGGCCCTAACCCGCGGTGATGGGAGGCCACTCTGATATGTAAAGCAGGCCGTCTGGATGCGGGCCGAGCTGTCAGCGTCCTGTAGCTGCGAGGGTCAGACCAAATCTATGCTAATTTGACATTTCAAAATTTGTTTGCATATGTACACATCAAACTCTTTTTTCTTCCTCTAATCTTCAATTTTGTAACCTTCCTCCTTCTGCTGCTGTGTAAAGACATTCACACGTGCAAATACACAGCAACATCCCATGCTGGTGGGTAAACCTGCAGATACAACTTCACCTTTATAAAACCACTCAGAGGGAATAGTACTTTTTACTCCACCTCATTTATTATATTATAATTACATAATTTCAATGATCAATTAACTAAAATCAACAAAAAGTACTATAAATGATTAAGATACCCAGCAGTATAAAGTGTAATCAACCTCTTTCAGCTTGCCACATTAAAGTGATGAACACATGAATGATTAGATTCTAATGATGTAATGTCAATATTCGAAATTGGGCCATTCTGAATAATAAGAATTATGGTACTTCAAATACATTGTTATGCAGATACTATTGTAATTTTGTATCTAAATACTTATTTTACCACTGTTTGCAACTAATTGATTGAAAAACATAAACAAACAATTCAGACCAAAGAAAAATATATAGCCAGCTAATATATAAACATATACTGTATATATATATGTAGATTAACTGTAACATCTTGACATTTTTGCTTTATAAATATATAGCATATGATATAAACATCAATATTTACATAACCAAATGTCAAGATGTTAGTCTAATTTGTAGTCTAAATCATTTATACTCATATCTTAGATCTAGATTAAAAAATAAAAGATAAATAAAAAAAATGGAAAATAAATAAAGTTTCACAGATCAATAAACAAATAATCAATCAATCTAAACCAATACTTAAAAAAACCCCCACAAAAACTGAACACCTGCCTACATGATGTAGCATTACATATGTGCAGGAACCTTAGGGTGGAGTAAAATGTGTGGGGGGGGGCAGGATGCTAACCGGTGTGGTTAGCATTTCTTGTCACAATCACTAAATGTACAAACTGTAAAAAATCTGCGCACATATTTTTTTCAATGGTGGTTACCAGTGGCGGCTGGTGGAAATTATTTTCGGTGGGGCTATTGTAATGGTGAATAAACCACAGGGGGGGGGGTCCGGGGGGATGTCCCCCCGGAAGATTTTTTTTAGAAATGACCCCTTAAATGATGACGTCTGGTGATGTTAGAGGTATGAGAAGACTGATCAATACCTCCATAATCTTCAGTGTGGTTAGCTATGAATCTTCCAAAACTTCCAAACACCTTGTCCTGGACATAGTTTCTACAGTAAACTGTGCAACAGTACAGTAGGCCCACACAAACTGCAGAACACCGGTGCTTTGGGAACACTCAAATGATTTAATTCCCATTTAAAATCAGGAGACTAAATACGAACATTATATGCAGACACAGACGTGGTTCAGAAACACAGAAATATTAGAAAACAGAGCATTAAGGCAACAAATCTAGTTTGATGGATGCTGTCAAAACTCAACTATATACAATAGTGTGTGTGTGTGTGTGTGTGTGTGTGTGTGTGTGTGTGTGTGTGTGTGTGTGTGTGTGTGTGTGTGTGTGTGTGTGTGTGTGTGTGTGTGTGTGTGTGTGTGTGTGTGTGTGTGTGTGTGTGTGTGTGTGTGGGGAGAGATGGAGATCTTTAGGTTTAAGGAAGGCAAGTACCTGCGCTCTTGCAAACTGTTAAAACAAAAGCTTCAACTTGTACAATTTTGAATCTGTATTTTTGAATATGGATCTTAAAGTGCCAGTGAAGTGCATTTTTTTGCGCCAAAGTGAAATGGCAGTTTCATTTCTTACATATAATTGTACCTGTTCATGGCTAAAATAATTTTTTAGGAAGTGCGAGGGACGAGATAAACATCGCAAATTTTTCAGAGTCTGAGCCTACCGCTGCTGCAGACGATAGCGGCTGTGACGTCACAAGATGGGCCCAGTTGTGATTGTAAACATGGCGGAGCCTTCGGAAAGTGATACTGGTGCGAGAGAAATGAGTGATTTTGACAGCTTTTCGGACAGGATAGATGAGGAAAGTGGCCATGGAAGTCAATTTAGTTGAGGACAATATTTTGTCATAGATCTAGAGTAGATCTACACACAGGATTGGCCGTCACCTGATCATACATTCATCTGTTCATAGCATGATGCAACATTCATGTTCACATGCAGTGTTGTGCTAGTTACTGAAAACCAGTAAGTAGTTACAATTACTAGTTACTTCACTACTTACACCAAAAAGTAATGCGTTACTGTGAAAAGTAACTTCTTAGTACTTAGAAAAGGGCACCCATTAATGCCCTTATACTGTAGCCTTCATTTCAGTACTGTTATTGCATCGGAGAATAATACAACCTGTTGATCAACTTGACATGCATTTGCATCACTGAACTCTGCTAAGCAATGTGGTCTATACAAACACAAACACAAAGATATGTTTCAAAGTGCCAATCCAGCCGCTGTTGCTTAGGTGGAGGTGGAATGGCGTCGGATGAGTCTGGGTCTGTGGTCTTAGCTACTAGCTTCGCTACTAGCTTCGTCCAGCATGTTTTTCTGCAGATGTTTCAACAGATTTTAATTGCTGTTTTGGGCAGTCGATAGGATCTTTGACCCGCCAAGACACAACTTACATTTAACTAAAACGTTCTTTTCTTTGTGCTCGACAAAAGTGAAATAGTGAGAATATCTCCAGGCGGAGAAACTCGACTTGAGCTCTGCCGCCGCCATGATAGTCTTGTTAGTAACACAAACACAGTGGCGTTTATTTTTCATAAACAATCTACGAATCTACGAAACAATGACACCAGCCACTCACCTTCATCTTTTGGGAACAGAAACATCGCCACTTCGGCAGACTTCACATTACCACAGCCAGCGGCAATGCATCGCTTCCCGTGTGTTTTTCCTCCCTTTTTCGTCACTGTCGCCTCCATTGTCAGCTTTTCTCGATTGGCAATCACTTCCAGTCGACTGCGAAACACTTTCCAATCAAATACTCGCTCAAAAACGTTGGTAAATTCGACTTTGAAATAGAGACAAAATGAATGGTGGTGAATGTAAACACTTCGGCTTGGCCCATCTTCTGACGTCACGCAGTAGATCGCAAGCCACGCCCACGAAGGCGGAGGTCGACTGCGAATTTCCCAGCGGAAAATTCAAACTCGTCAAATTCGTTGCTATTCCAACATCTTTGATATGGGTTCCAATGGACAATTTTGGTCATTACTATACGTATTAGCATAAAAGATCATGCACCGTCGCACACTTCAGTGGGTCTTTAAGTCGGCGTGACGTTGAACCAGCGACCCTGCTGTAGTTCGTTTATAGCATAACGTTAGCATTTTGCTTCTGGTGACTAGATTTATGATTCGAACATTATAAAAGTAGGGTAGACATGTGGATATTATCCGGCTGAACAAAACGTGATCCGTTTCTTAAATGTGTTTCAACCACAGACCTTATTTCGAGCTGTTTTCCAAAATCCTATGGAGAAATTGCATTGCATTTTTGTCGAAGGAACCGGAAGGAGTTTACTTCCGGGTTTTAGGACGCGTCACTGCGGCGGGGACCGAGGTCCGGAGTCTCCACCTGCACACGCAGCCATCCTCATCAACTACTGTAGCGTCACCTTGGATACGAGTCCAAACAACTCACAGACTGCATCGGGCGCTGACATTGGCGCCCTATGACCATCAGATCTGACGACGCTGATTGGCTGAAATGATGTTTCGGCGGCATAGTTTACAGATAGCAACAGTCAGCAATGTGTTGGCTGCTGCTGCTTGGGCTGAGGACTCCTTTCTTAGCGCCCAGACGAGAGAGGGTAACGGGGCCAGGCAGGAAACATGTGACTTATCAGTAACTTTAGACATCGTAACACAATTTTAAACGAGATTTTATTTTAGATTATACATTTTACTGATACCAACTATATAATATTTACCTTGTTCATTAAAAATAAAAAATAAAATAAAAAAAATATATATTTTTTTAAATATATTTTTAATTTTTAATTTGATTTTTTAATGACAATCAAACACGTGGGAAGAGGGGGGGCGGCGCCCCTAGCGCCCCTATGGGCCGGCCGCCACTGGTGGTTACGTTTTTCTCATTTCCATATGTTCCAAAAAAATAGCAAAAAACCTTTTGCCAATAGCAAAATCAAAATACTGTTTTCAGTCAAGTCAGTCAATCAAAAAGGGTAGACATTATTTGTTTATTTTTGTTTTGTATGTACTTATAGTGGAAGGATATAGCTTCTCTTAAAAAACACCACAACAGTCCTTATTTGATGGACTCTTTACAATCAAAGGCTGGGCATTTGAATATGACCTGATCTAGCTTCCATTAACCACTGCTGTGCTGTGGTGCGCTGCATAATGACTGTGTGAGAAAACATGGGGACTTTGCTGCTTTAATCCTGCTCCTGTGCTACCTCTGCGTGCTGCGGCTCGGTGGTTGTGTATCTTTGACATTCAGAGGAACATTCATCCGCACCACGCCTCGGGGCGAGCAACACACCACACACTCAGCGTTAGCATTCATTCAGATCAGGGCACAGTGTGGAGCAAGCAGGAAACGCTGGCCCCCAAACACCAAACCTCGTTCTTGAATCTGTTGATCCTTTGCGAGAAGACCTCTTTTGTAAAGTACTTACAAGTAAAAGTCATGCATTCAATATTCTACTTGAGTAAATGTACAAGTATAAGCATCAAACCGTAGCACTAAATATAAACCTATGAATGTTGCAGAATGGCCCACTTATTTATATTTATTATTATTTGTATTGTACTTATTTGTCTGTGTGTGTTTAACTGGGCAGACACTGTTCAGATTCAGCCCAGTTTTACCCTGAGTGTCTCCTGACTCCTGATCATTTCCAACAGATTGGTCAATATCAAAAGTTAAATGAAAGATTCCCCTCTCTCGCAGTTTGAACTGTTTCCAATTGGAGGGCGAGCTTCTCTAGTGCAGGTCTCTATTGTTTTGTCTTTTTTTCTCACTCAGTTTCTTTCTAACACACCAAAACATGTTCCGAAGGCTTGTTGTACATATTCTAAGAGAAATTAGTGTCTCACAATAATGGTAACACACCCTGTCAGTTCAGCACAGTTACAAGCTTAACTTTCTGCAAACTTTGAACAAGTTACTAAATGGGGCAAATACAAATCGAGGAAAAAGAGGAAACATAGGAAAATGTGAACTGGATAAACTGGCTCAAAGGGTTGGTGTGGGTCCAGTCCTATATGTTGTGAAAATATGGCAAATTAAGATTTGTATATATACTAGTTTACCTCAGAATATGGAGCAGTACACCAGCATGTGTCCAGTCATATTTTATTCTCTGGATTGGTCTTGAGAATCTAGTTGTTGCTGCCGTTGAATTAACCCTATTTCATATTTCTTATCCTGTAAACTGATGTATTTTCTGTAAAACATAACAACACACTTGTAAACAAATGATGTGGATTGTGTACCCAAATTCTGTCAACTTTTACATTTGGATTTACATTATTCTATCTGTACATTATATATTTTATTATGTTTCTCTGTCAACGTGAAGCCAGGCTGGTGATTTACCAATAACAGTACAGTATCACTGGGGATGTAAATGTGACTCTGAGCAGCTGCTGTGTGTTACCGGCCAAACTGTCATCAGGAGATGTTTTCGCACCTTAAAGACCCCGTTCACACACTCACATGCTGGCACCGCTCTGCTGTGAGCGGCTGCAGAGGGTCTGGGGAGGGGGGCCGAACAGGTCACCCCGCTCAGCTGGCAGCTCAGCTCTGGCCTTGGCTCAACTCCCCCCCCCCCACACCGTCTGCATGTGCTCACAGTGTTGGCAGGTCACACACAAGCTACAAACACCACCACCCCTCCTGGCTGCAGATTACACACCTACATGATGGGCGAGGGGTGGAAGAGGGGGATGATGGGGGAGGGAAGCCCCAACTCCCCTAACACCTCCCCCCTCACACACAGTCCTGATGTCAGCTGGCTGTGAAAGGCGGAGGCTGACCGCTTGCCGGGCCACGCTGCCCTGCTCCAAAGCCTCCTCCTCCATATCTCCTCTGAGGACTCACACCACTGCCTCCATCTGAAAACTCAGGTTTTCTTCTCTATTCCGGGCTCGTGTCAACACAAAGAGTTACACACCCAATACCAGATGTTATGCTCTCAGGGGTGATGACTATGAAACTGGTCGTCACAACGTTAAGAGGGCAACTTTCTGTCTTTTCTTACCCTAACCCTTTGTGATTTCATGACCATGTCCACATCAAGGCCCCTTTCAACAGACCCTTTAGACATGGAACAGAGTAACGTCTACACAGATTGAGACAGAACTGGAACAACCTAGCAATCTGTTAAATCATTCAACGTTATTGCAGAGAGAAACGTGTCATCGGTATTATGATATCCAACAAAGCACAAGCGTCAATACGAGGAAGATAAGGGTGTTTGGGGGAAAACAAATATTGCAAAGGTCCAAAGCTGGTTCCACATTAAAGTTAGCTATGTGTGCTAAGTTTTGTTGCGGGTAGAGGATGTTCTTTTCTTGTCGGAAGAATGGGCTTTTGTTCTGCCACATTTCGTTTTGTCTTAATAAAATCATTGCATTAAATGTATAAGTGAATTACCACCTCTCATGCACAGAGAAAATATTATCAGTTGAGAAAACAGTGAAATGATAAAAGTTGGTTGTTGTTAGTTGTTATGATGACACCATACGTAGAGTGAGTCGCACACTAGTTTAAGAACTCAGTTTAGTCATTTCCATTTTTTTCTCCATACTCTTTTCTACACAAATGTTGTGGCTCTATAACAACGTCCTGCTATTCTCCCGTCATAAATCTTCAACCTTTAGCGGACATTGAAATTGAACGTAAACATTTTCTGAAACGAATCCTGTAGTTATCTGTGATTATATTAAAGCAGATTATCCTCAATATTCATGCAGAGCCCAATTTGATCAGGCATTAGTTGAGGCTTTGAGCTTCCCTCTAACAAGCAGGGTCATTGATCTGACATTCAATAAGATCACTCAAAATATGTGAGGTGAACCACACCAGAGAGAGATGGCTTCCTGTTGAAAGCAAAAACTCTGCAGAATTAAGCCCAGCTACAAAGTTTAACACACACACACACACACACACACACACACACACACACACACACACACACACAGGACAGGGCTCTGGCTGATGATGCATGAAGTCCAGACTGCAGCCAGCTCCTCTCTAGCCTCACTGGGCTAATCTGAGGCTACTGCCCGCCTGCTGCTTCACTGAGCACGCTCCCTGGGACGCACGCCACACAGCCCGGCCCGCAGCCTCTGCTCTATCTATCCATCCATCCGGGCCGGGCCGGGTTAGCCCGAGCCCATGCCCCCTCCAAACACACATTATGGCAGGGATTCAGCAGGACCCCCGGGGAAGATGGAGACCACGGAGATGTCACGTCAAAAATAATTTGTGGTAAAACTGACGTGAGATGGTCGACAAAATCATCCTGAGGAGGTGACACAAGGTGAAAGGTTTAAATGTTAATAGTTTACACTTTGATTACTGAGTTTCTTCCAATTGTCCATATTTTATTCCGCAAAACAATAGAGGTCAACCAGTAAACATATGAACATAAACATTTGTGTCTAAGATCTAAGACCTCAAAGGTTGAGCTTTAATTCTGCATATATTGTTTAAAGGACACATGTCATGCTTTTCTGGTTATTACCCGTCCCCTTGTGTGTTATGAAGGTTTTTATGCATGTAAACGGTGTGCAGAGTCAAAACCCTCAAAGTAAACCCTGTAGCGAGTAAAACTCTAACACAGAAAATACCTCCCCAAAACGCCTCGTTGGAGATACGTCATTGTCCATTGTTTACTTCCTGGGTATCGTGACGTAGGAATGGCCAGTAGCTACTCCGGTTCATACATATACGGCTGTACTGACGCCGTTTTTTTAAACTGACGCTCCGCTCAGAGCCGAAAAAACACTGTGTTAGACATGGGCGGAGCCTCTCTGGTGGTTGACTAATCAGAACAGAGTGCCCGAGCTGACCAATCGGAGCACACTGGGCTCACAGGGAGGGGGGGGCAAGAGCTGCAACGAGCCGTTTAGTGGAGAGAGTGAATACTGCTGAATACACACACTTTACAGAGATGCTGTATGCGAAACCAATGTGAGTTTGGAAAAATGCACAGTATAAATCTATTTTAGTATACCTCAACAATGGACTTATGATCAGTGGAAATGGCCATGACACCTCTCCTTTAAGTATTTAGGTAGACTGTCCAAAAAAGTGATCTTTTGTGAAAATTATTGTGTTCTGAAACATCTTACTGCCAACTGAGGTTTGAGACTGTATATATAATTCTATTTCTTTAAATTCATCAGCACATCAGTTTTCCAGAGCTGACTGGAGGTCTTATTTTTCATGTGTCCTTGAATGCACCACCAGGAAGACAAACCCACCTGCAGGAGTTAACTTTGATGAATACTCTCAACCCTGTCGATAGCTACGTATGTCAACAAGGCTAAACGTAGTACATTCACAAATAACCGTCTCAAATTTTGACATGGCTATATATTTCGAATGGCCAGTTTCCATGTCACGTGATCGCTAACTTTCCCAGCATGACAAATATATAGATGACACCCGACTTGTTTTTTGTGGAAAATCTAAAACTGTAGGATAGTTTGACACATCGTGAGTTTTGTCAAGCAAAGCAGACTGGCGCCTTCTTTACAACAATAGATGAGGATTATGGGTAGTGTAGTGTCTTCGGCTATCCAAAACTCAGAAAAAACTATTTGTTTCTCAGAATCAAAGGGGAAAACACAAAAGCATTGTACACAATTTAAACCAATCAATGTTGTGTAACAGGACAAACTGGTGTCTTTTAGTTGATGAGTAGAGCAGATATCACTGTGAAATCAATCGACAGTGAGGACAATACTTGCTTCCGGGTGTAAAATTCTCCGTTATCCAATTGGATAGACCCTGGTTTTTGATGTGCAGGGAGTGAGACTGTGTTGCCAGGCCAGTGAGAGCTGCGTCCCTAACAACCATCTTAGTTACTATGAAAATGCTGAGACCGGAAATATTGTTTTCACGGCGTGAGAATTGACGATAACTTTGCATGGACGCTGGTCAATAGAAATGAATAGGGGGAAAGACGTAGCAATCTCACAATTTCAGGGGTTGTGCGCAGAGCAATCTCTATAGTTTACATACGTAGTATTTACACGTTCTCCTGGTGGAGAGAGTTCAGCCTTCTGAATGTCACAATTTGAGAGTTTATTTTGTGAATATACTACATTTTGTCCTGTGGACCAACGTAGCTATTACACGTTTTTTTTCTCCACAGACAAATGTTCTTTTATGGTCTGGACAATCCTCTACAGGAAGTTTAAATCCATTCTCTGATTAGTTACAAAACACCACATATTTTGATCATTATACAAAGGGTTCACAGAAAAGGTTTTACAATAGTATAAGGCATTTAGGTGTTATCTCAATAACAATAGTCACTACATTTGAATTTGTTTGCCAGTTTGACTGCCTGATTTTATCATGAACACTCTGAGTATCTTTGCATTTATAATTTTTTTACCTATTCTATTGTTGTTGTCTCCAAGGTTTGGAGATACTTTTCGACCCAGAACAGAGAAAGGAGTTCGTATGTTCTTCAACTGAGCGATGACTGTAACTGTAGTTTTGTCCAGTAGCAAATTAATGATTGTGCATTATGATGCCTTCAGGTCTGCAGTGATATCACATCCAAAGTGTTGGCCCCTCGTGGCTCCCAGCAGGTCTCTTAAGGCCCTTCAGCTACGGGACGCTATCACAACCCAAACCACTTGAATATCATGTGCGTGTCTGGTAGTGTGCCCAGGTCACCCTGCCTCGTGTTTTCATTGTATGTTGGTGATACTGAAATAAGGCTGCCAAAGGCCCAAGGAGGCCCCTGAAGGCTCCTGTTAGCTCGCTGTCTCTCACTAATGGCCAGCGTTCACATATTATTCAGATCTGTGGACTCAATCATTGTTTCAGGTTAATGACGGGGGTTGTGTTTATTAATGTGTGTGTATGTGAGGTTGGTAGGTCAATGATAAGAGAGAAAAGGTCAGAAGTCATCACTCAATAAGGAAGAGAGGCCGGTTTTCCTCGCGGCAGTGAACGCACCGTCGAACCGCTTCCTCATTTCATGTGGAAAAACAAACTAATTATGTGGAAATATGATAATGTATTAGGCTGGGGGAGCCGCCCGCCCTGCCCCGCTCATTACCAAGACCCCCGCTCCTCCCTCCCTTTCTCCCTCTCTCTCCTGGTATTTCTCCCAGGGAGTCTCGCCCTTTCACGACTGGAGAAACAGTAGCGACCAGTCCAGCTTGCTTTGCATCAAAACACCCCCCTCATTTGCATAATCTGAGACTGAGCCCCCCCCTCCTCATCGCTGGCAGGTCAGATCCCCCAGACCGTTAACCCCCCCCCAACCAAATATTTTCTGTGTTGCTCGGGAGGTGATACCACCTCCACACACTGCCTCCTCCTCCTCTTTCTTCTCTCCCTCCATCATCTCATCCATCTATTCGTCTACTTCCTGCTTTAGTTTTGATGTGTGTGTGTGTGTGTGTGTGTGTGTGTGTGTGTGTGTGTGTGTGTGTGTGTGTGTGTGTGTGTGCGTGTGTGCGTCCGTCCATACGTCCGTGCGTGTGTGATCCATGTCCTCTTGTTGTTCCCCCTGACATTCTCCATCCTCTCCTGGGGGTAAAAGACAGGAGGGGGTGTTGTCAGTCATTCAGTGTTTCTTATTAAAGATGACAGGTTTGCATGGCGACTGTGAACCTCCACTGGTCCCAAGTATGACTCTTTAATTGGTCTAATGGGCCTGAGAGAAGATTGAGATCATCTCAGCAGACACTTGGACACCGTCTCTTTACACATTGAACTGTAGCTGCGTCTCATACGTACTGGCAGTATGAGAATGAATATTTAAAATGTAAAGTCTTTAAGTGCACAGACTGTTGGAAGTAAAGTAGTTTCTTTTTGGTCCATCAGAGCGGACTCCAAAAATCATATATTAACCTTTTAGTAAAAGATAACATGAACCTTGATTTATTGCTGTAGGGAAATTCAGGATAACTAAGCTGAATAAAGTAAGCTTATCAGTAACAATAGGAACTATGTGTTTGTTTACATTTTTAAACTTGACTTTTTAACAAAGTGACAGCCATAAATCTGCTGATTCACAGACATAATTTCCCCAATCTCAATCAATGGGAAAAAGTGTTTTTAGGTGACTGGAAACAGCAGTTTTAAATAAATGTGCCTCAAAGCCTGGCACTATTCCTGAGGGATGGGTTTAGGGTTCAGGAGGGACATTGGGAACGACCCCTCAGTTATTGTTGTTGCCTCTAGATACATAGACAGTGAACAGGGAGCAACGTAGAGGAATATTCAGCGTTTAACTGTGAATCTTACAGATAAGATGCCCCCACCCGCCATTTGCATTGGAAGGGAGGAAGGCACATGTGGACTCGGAATCTTTATGGGCCGGTGCCACCGAGCTGAACGGATGCTACAGGGCTGGCGGCGGCCCATGGCTCTGATTCTGCTGCCAACACGGTGCTGGTGGAGAGGCTTCATGGTGCTGCTTTAATCACTTTAGTTGTGGCTCTGCAGAAACCCTCAGCTTCAACTGAAAGTGTGTCGGCAGTCTCTAGTTCCACCTCTGCAGATTAAACACCCAGAGAATCGAGCACTGAATCAAGACAAGAACAACATGTTCTCTGAGTTTGTGGCCAACAAAGTAACTCAGTCGAAAACAGGATTCTTCTTGTTTTTATCTTGCCTCCATTTGTCAGAACAGGCTGTTCCAGGGTTTAATTATGGGTCAGTGAGAAAGGGAAATTAATTTGAGGCGGTGGAGGAGTCACAGCACCAGGCTGACAGGGGCCCCGGGGACCGAAGAGAAAGTGGGCAGAGGGCCAAACGCCATGGCAAAGTCTAAGGCCAACACGCAAAGGGTAGCAGTCAGAAGTGATCAGAGAGGCCGGACAGTCAGCTGGAAGTCAGTCAGAAGTGCAGCCACATTTCTGGCACCAAAGCCTACTAATAAATCTAAATCAGGAGTGACAGACGCCTCAACTTCAACACAACTTTCTTTATCTGACCTCTCACTGCTGAGGTCACAACATGAAGATGTGGAGTTATTTTGAATTTCAATGTCATATTTTCTTCTTCAAAACTATTTTCCATGTTTGGAGCCATATTGTAGCTGTTGGGAGTCCTTCTAACTATTACATATATGTTGCTGTATATAAATATATATTTGTATATACTGTGCCCCACCTGCCCCTAACGACGAGTTGCCACTGGTTGTTGGTAATGTATTAGCGACCCCCACAGATGTATGATTTCACTGCTTTCATGGGAGCTCAGAACCCCTCATTATGGGAGCTCAGCTCCCATTGGCTCCCACATAACTCGAACCCTGAACACATTCCTGATTGGCTGCTGTGATGAAGTGTGACTGTTCTTGACCCCGTCAAATCCAGTGGTGTCGGAAGTATTCCAAACCTTTGCTTCAGTAAAAGTAGCTTCCAAACTAAAACTTAACAAAAGTAAATAAGAATTATCAGTGAAATACAATCAAACATGATGGATTCATTTTAGAGCTGCATTAATATGTATGTTACTGTTAACTATGTTTATAGTTAGTTATAGTTAATTTGAACTCCTTTTTTATACTGTTTTGTGGTTTTATCTATACCTGAAAAAGAAAGTTAAAACTTCATGAGCTCAGCAAAACAGCGTGTTTTTAGCTTTATGGTGATGCACTTTTTAGCTGATCCTAGAGACTTTTTTAAACATCTAGAGATCCATAGTTTTCACTGGACAGAAATGACTTAGTGCTCCTCAGTCCAGCGGATTTCCTTCCTCCTGAATGGATTTGCCAGCGATCAGGCCCTCCATAAACAACATGTGTTTAAACACTTAAAGGAAATCAGCACACTGCTTTGTGAGGAAACAAAAAAGTCGGCACTGTGCTCCACAAATATAAGATTTTTGTCAAATTCCTGTTGTCAACAGAATTTGTTATTAACAGTAACTTCTTCACAGTCTACTGTTTAACCCCTGACTTCCTGTAGTGCAACATCAGGACAACATTCATAAGAGATGTGCAGCTCTGCGGGGATTTGACTTGTTTGTGTTTTGTGACCGGGAATGAATGAGA
The DNA here is from genome assembly GCA_031216635.1 of Dissostichus eleginoides. Classification (NCBI taxonomy): domain Eukaryota; kingdom Metazoa; phylum Chordata; class Actinopteri; order Perciformes; family Nototheniidae; genus Dissostichus; species Dissostichus eleginoides. The sequence continues at coordinate 431,600 of CM062270.1, read as the reverse complement.
GCAGCAGACTTTCACCATCCCTCTGGACTAACAGCAGCACTAGTAAAAAAACAACGGTCTCCGTGTTTAAAACAGTATGTCTTTACAGAGGGCTGTTGCAGAAGAAAACCCTTACATAGAATCATCCAAAGTAATTGGAATCAGATTTAGTTTTCTCTTTTGGTAGAGTTAACAGCTATAAGTCCCCCCCCCTCCACAATTTTAATTGTATTTCTGCCTCCACCTAGATACAAAAATCTGATCGCAAATGTCTGACTACTCAACAACAAACGGCGGCTCTAAAGTGCATTAGGACCTTGTTGTGGTTCAGGTGGTACTAATGAGAGAGAAAGGCGGATTTTCACATGTACAGTATCTGCGTACCAGAGAAAGAACTAAAGACAGAGACAAAGTAAGAGGCAGTGAGGCGGGGGGCTGTAAAAATAAAAGTCCTGGAAACCTCTGAGCACGTTTCCTGTCTGCTCTCTCTCTCGCTCTGGTTTCTGGCTTAAGGACAGACTTGAGGAAACTCGCACGCCCCTTTGTTCTCCCTATCTTACAGTTTACCCCTCTTTTCTCTGTTGTTGGATGCCAGACATCTCGTGGTTCAGTGAGCTGTGGAATAGAGGGGGTGGTGGCAAAAGTGTGAGTGTGTGTGTGTGTGTGTGTGTGTGTGTGTGTGTGTGTGTGTGTGTGTGTGTGTGTGTGTGTGTGTATATAACAGCATTCCTCTTCCTCTGAGCCTGTGCAGAAGGTGAAGAAGACGAACAGAGAAGCTCCAACATATTGAAGGTAGGTGCCACATGCTTCACATACTCTTGGTTGTTGCTCTCCTCCAACAGGCCATGGCACTAAATAGAAACTCAAACTAGGGAAAAATTGGGGGATGGCATTGCTTTGGGTGTCTCAATTCTATTAGTCTTTTGGCTTGTTTCTAATGTAAAACACTCACATTTATGGAAGTGTGTCCCCTCAGTTTTACAGGCTGTTGGTGTAATTAGAGCAGCAGGAGCTGAATGGAAACTTTCTCTGCAGTGTTTTGTTGCAGTGTGTTGAGCTGCTGCAGACCTGCATATCTAGTCACTCCATAGACGGTTAAACTCACTACATGGACAAATAAACTCACAATGTGGATAGGAAGACTCCCACCCAAACATGTAAACTCATGTACGGACAGATAAACTTAATATATCAAGAGATAAAGGCTGTTTTAACAGTTAAACAAGTATGAACATATGGGCTTGTGTATGGACAGAAAAACTCACTGTAGTAAGAGATCAATTCTGTATTAACAAGTATGCAAATATACACTTGTATGTAAAAACACACAAACTTAAAAATAAACAAAGAAACTCCTTTACAAACAGGTCAACTGACATGTTGACAGAATAATTCACAGACCAACAGGTCAACTAACATTCAAACAGATAAATATGCATGCAGGCAGATCATGTATGGACAGATCAACTCACCTACAGTATTTACAGAACCAATAGATCGCTTAAACAGATAAACTTATGCATTAACAGCTCAAACAACTTTAAAACAGATTAAATGTACGTACCAACAGATGGTCATATAAACTGCCTGAATGAGATAAAGATAAACACAGATAAACATCCTAATAAAAGATTAATGAACAAATACATCACCTCACATACTAACAGATAAAGATATGTATGAACAAATAAATTCACAAATAAATTTAGTGGGAATGCTGATACAGCATTCCCACTATCTGTTCTTCTACGCACGAAATTCTTTATTATTATTCCGCTCGTTATTTTGCCGGTCTTCTTCTCCCGCATTGAACATCGCAGAAACTCCGTTCAAACATCAAAACGTTCAGCTCGGTCGGAAATCGATGGCTATTACTTTTATCATTCATAACTTTCATAATTTCAGAGATACATCCCATAATTCATCACATTTTTAACCATTGAAGTCAATGGAGAAAATCTTCAGACTTCAACAAATCTTCATGCGACTTCAACTGCTAACTGCTCCTTCATACTTTCACTCAGAAACCTCATTCCAACTTTAAAATGTTACACATCTTTCTGACATTATTCGTGTAACACAACTTTTAAATCTGATTCTTACCTTTAGAGATATTAAACATTGTTCAGACCTTGGTAAAGAGGCTTTCTTCAGATTTTAACATTAACTAGAGTGCGTGATGTCACAGCTAGAGTGTAGGAAATCTTGAAATTTGCCTTCATATTTTTTTTTAAAACTGCCATAATTCCCAAACCCTACATTCCTGAGACATAATTTTTCATGACAAACGTAGGAAAACATCTCGTAGCTTGAAAAATGACAAATAATTAAGCAAAAATAATTAAACAAAATGCCTCTTGAGGGCATGAAGTGACAAAAACTTTCAACATGTCTCCATTAAAGCCCATTGTAATTTCAGGCTGATATTTCCTCACAGCAGCAGCCGCACACCTTTAGTTAATCTGCCAAAAAGGCCACATTATTGACCCGAAAGTACACAAAAAGCACACTTCAGATACTCAAGGTCCTTGAGATGCTTCACGCTTTGAAATTTCACCGATATCTGTTACGGTTCTTCAACAAAACGTTCACATGTAAGAGGTTTATCTCTCATTCAGAACAATGGAAACCTTTGATCTCTGGACACCTCGTTAGCTCAAATATAAACACCTGTGTCATGGAACACGATGATGTCATAACTCCAACTGACATGCTCAGAGCAGCAGACTTCAGATAATGCTTAATGGTCCTGCCCTCAACAGCTCTACGTCAATTATGGGGTGTCATCATATGCCGTTTCCATGGAAATGCATCCCTTGCCATAAAAGACGATGTCGCTATACATTAACTCCTATGAAAATGATCTAAAACTGCTCAAACTTCACATGTGTGCTAACAGTCCAGCCGTGAAGACATCTACGGGACAGTTTTGAGATTTCTTCAAAAGCCGTTGCCATGGCAACACAATGCTCGCCATGAAACACGGTTTTCTCATAACTTTAGTGAAAATGCTCCAAACGGCCCAAAACTTCACTGGTTTGGTAATGATGCAGCCATCAACGCATCTAAGCGTATTATGGGGTGTCATCAAATGCCGTTGCCATGGCGACAGACCACTCGCCATGAAACACGATGTCGCTGTAAGTCCAATGGACACGGTCCAATCGTCCCCCAATCTTCACTTGTATATCACCGGTCCATGCCTCAACAGCTCTACGCCAAATCTGAGATCTCACCATATGCCGTTTCCATGGAAACACATCCCTCGCCATAAAACACGATGTCGCTATAACTCCTCAAATATTCTGCTGCTTTTCCAAGCCTTTTTACTTTCTTTTCTTCTCTCATCACACATTCAAGCCCCCAGTGTTCATGTATCATTTCAATCTAAATTCTTCACTTTCTTCTTACACATTACATTTCAGCATAGCAGTTTAGCGTCAGCTTTTCAGCATAAAGCATTCCCACTAGCAATTTCTTCAGGAATTGCATTCTCTAATTCACATATAAATTCACAAATAAATTCACAAATAAGTAAAGAAACTCCAATAGGAAGTGGTAAACTTAGTGACAAATGGATAAACTTATAGGCAAAAGTGAATCCGGGTACAAACATATAAACTAAAATATTAACAAATCAACTCCCGTACGAACAAATAAAGTCACCAAATATACCTCTGCAGGGTGAAGCTGAAGAACATGGCGGCAGCGTGAAAAGCTGGGTAACTCTTCAACCCCACAAGAAGGATAAGAAGAAGGATATGGTGGATTAAATATCTCTGTTTTTTTCGCTCACAACTAAACATTAATAGGGGATGAATTTCAGATCGGGTGTAACTGCGGAAAAAATAACTTTACCAAGCAGAAAACGGACGAACAAACAATTCGCGTCACCTGTCCCCACAATGGCGGAAGTAGGAGAAATAAAAGATCTGATGCTCCAAATGAAGGAAGCAATATCGAAAGAGATCAAAGACTTCAGAATGGATTTTAATGAATTTCGAGCTGAGACGGATAAGGACATAAAGAAAATTATGCAACTGACAACAGAACTATGTACCGATCAAACCAAAACGAGCGACAGAGTGGATCAGGTGGAGTGCCGTGTCGGTGAGATTCATGACACAGAAATACTTCACCAACAATCAATAAAATATCTTGTAAATAAAGTCTCAGAGATAGAAGAACGCAATGACTACCTGGAAAATAAGACCAGGCAAAACAACGCGCGTATATTCAACATACCAGAAAAAAGTGAAGGGGAAAATATGTCAACTTTCCTGAAGAAACTATTCAACGAGGTGCTTAACATACCGGGAGATTTTAACATCACCAGAGCGCACCGGGAGTACAGAGAAGTCAAGGATCGTGCCAGACCGATTATTGTTGCTTTCCTAAACTGTGAGACCAAGAAGCAAATACTACAAGCTGCATGGGGAAAGAAGGAAGTAACTTATAGCGGTATGAGAATCTTCTTTGATCATGACTTTACCTTTAAAGTAAGACAACAAAGAGCCTTGTACAGACCAATCAGAGACCAACTGAAGGCTAAACATATCAAATCGCACATCTTGGCCCCAGCAAAATTGAAAGTTTTCAGCGAAGATGGGACCACACAGACATATGCGAATCCGAAAGCTGCGGGGAAGGCTCTCCTGGAACGGGGCCTAGCTGGTGTGCCCCCACCGCGCGCCCAAGATACCCCGGAGCATGGAACAGGACACCGGGCAGCGGCAACGATGGGAAGTGGATAATAAACAACGGAGCAGTCGGAACATTACTGAACTGGTACAGGAGGCAGAGAAGAACCTTGGCATATGTGAGTGAAAACAGTATGCAGACCACGGTTGAACCGGTTATTATGTTTCAGAACTATGGTTAGTCTTTCTCACATGTATGCCTACTTATGTTAATTAAGGGTAAACCGTATGAGCCTGGTTAGAGGCTTTATTTATGTTTTCCTTATTAGACAAGAAACCCTTTATGGCATGGAATGTTTGTTTTTGTTTTCTGCGTCATTTTTGGATTATTCTCTTTGTTTAAGCCCATATTCTTCTTCGATATATATATGTAGAAAGTACATTGAAAGGGGTTGTGACCGCAAACATGCCAATTAACTCCATGGCAAATGAAATACAGGCATGTTATATTGTTTTTGTTACTATGTGTACGTCAGTAGGTGTTATATGTTTTTTAGGTTTACAGTTTTGGGTCCTTATCAAGTATTAAAGAAGGTTGACGCAGTTATGTCACTCATTTTAGATGACACATGACATGTACTAGTACTACGATTGCAACTTATAACTGTAACGGCTTGGCAAATGTCTCAAAAAGGAATGAAGTTTTTACTTGGTTGAAAGATAAAAATCATATTAAAATTATTTGTGTGCAGGAAACGCATTGTAATTTGGAAAACGAATTGAAATGGAAATCAGAATGGGGTGGAGATATTTATTTCAGTCATGGCACTACTAATAGTAGGGGTGTTATGATTATGTTTAAAAAAGAAACTCAACACTTATTTCATTCTGTACAAACTGATGAGGATGGAAGGTGGATTATGTTAGAGGTGACAGTGGATGACTTGCACATAAATATCATTAATATCTATGGGCCAAATGATGATAATCCAAACTTTTTTGAGGAGATCCATAAAGTTATCTCCTCCCTAAAAGATAACCAAAATATTATAGTTGGAGATTTCAATACGGTGTTAAACATAAGCAAGGATCGTACAGGTACTCACTCTTTTAATAATCACCCACAGGCCTTAAATGAAATTCAACAACTCAAGGCATCCTTAGATTTAGTGGATATTTGGAGACAAAAAAATCCAAATTCAAGCAGGTACACATGGCGCAGGGGACAACAAGCTAGTCGTATTGACTACTTTCTTATCACCTTTTCCCTGGTTCACAAAGTATTAAAATGTAGTATTGGTGACCGATTAAGATCTGACCATGCCATCGTAACACTGCAAATTATTACAGCAGAATATCCCAGAGGGCGGGGGTTTTGGAAATTCAACCTATCACTTTTAAATGATACGGATTTTATTGAAAAAACTAAAGAACTAATCAAAGATTTTTTTCAAATTAATAATAATTCATCGGACCCGCACAACGTCTGGGAAGCCTTTAAGTGTGTTTTTAGAGGACACGCTATTAAGATGGGGTCATGGAAACAAAAACAATATTTGAAAAAGGAGAAGAGTCTAATAGAGGAGGTAAATGAATTGACTAAAACGTTGGATGAAAAGCAATCGTTATGCATAGAAACAACTTATTTGATAAAAAATAAACAACTAGAATTGGAACATTTATATTCTGAGCGTGTGAATGGTATAATTTATAGATCACGAGCCACATGGATGGAAAAAGGGGAAAAATGCACAGCTCATTTTTTAAGACTCAACCAAAGAAATCTGCCAAAAAAAACATTATGAGCTTATATACTCCAAATGGTACTTTATTACATCTCCACAGGAAATATTAGCTGAAGAGGTGGATTATTTTAAAACTTTATATGCTCTGGCTCCAGAGTCTTCTGTAGGATCCAATATTGAGTTATTTTTTCAAAAGAATTATGATCAGATACTGTCAGTAGATCAGCAACTAAGTTGTGAAGGAAACATTTTAGAAGAAGAGTTACTGGATGCTATTAATTCCTTCGCTCCTGGTAAATCACCAGGGATTGACGGTATACCTGTTGAAGTTTACAAAACCTTCTACACAGAAATTAAAAAACCTCTATTGGCATCCTTTAACTACTCCTTTACACAAGGAATATTATCAGATACACAGAAAGAAGGCATCATCACATTGTTACTGAAGCAAGACCCAGAGGGGCATTACAAGAATCCTGTTTATATGAAGCATTGGAGACCACTGACACTACTTTGTTGTGATACCCGCATTCTGTCCAAATGTATCGCACGGAGAATCAAAATAGTAATTGGGAATATAATAAAACATGATCAAACAGGTTTCATAAAAGGGCGTTTTATTGGAGATAATATTCGCCATCTGCTTGATATGATAGATAATCACGAAGAGGATGGAAAACCAGGGCTTTTATTTATTGCTGACTTTGAAAAAGCCTTTGATACAGTAAAATGGGATTTCATTCAAAAATCCCTCCAATTCTTTAATTTTGGGGAAACCATTATACAGTGGGTGAAGGTTTTATATAACCAACCTACCAGTAAAATAGTTAATAATGGATATTTATCAAAAAGCTTCAGCCTGTCCAGAGGCGTACGTCAAGGGTGTCCACTGTCTCCATATCTGTTTCTATTGTGCATTGAAATTCTTGCTATCAGAATTAGAAACAATTCTTGTATAACAGGCTTAAGATCAAATGGTATTGAAACAAAAGTAACATTATATGCAGATGATGCAACTTTCTTTCTACAGCCTGAAAAAACATCATTAGATGCCCTCATAGTTTGATTTAAATAACTTTTCAAAATTAGCTGGGCTAAGGCCTAACTTTGATAAATGCTGTATTATGAGAATAGGAACATTAAGAGGCACAGATTTTGAGCTACAATGCTCAGCTCCAGTCAAATGGTGTAATGGTTCAGTAGATGTTCTGGGAATTCACATTCCAGAAAATCTCAAAGATCTAGTTAAGGTAAATTTTGAGCGAAAAATGCAGAAAACTGAGAAAATAATTCAACCTTGGAAAGGGAAAGCTCTCTCATTACAGGGAAAGATTACATTAATTAATGCTCTTGTGATTCCACAGTTTGTTTATCTTTTAATTTCACTTCCCTCCCCAGAGGCGTCTTTTTTTAAAAGCTTTGAACAACGAATGTTTAAGTTCATCTGGAATAATAAGCCTGACAAGATAAAAAGGCAATATATATATAATACACTTGAAAATGGTGGACTAAATTTAAAAAATTTGGCAGCAATGAATTCATCCTTAAAAGCATCTTGGATTAATAAGATTTACCATAATAGTCTTTGGAGAACAAGTCAGAACTTATTTTCGGGGCATTTATTTTTTGACTGTAAACTGTTTCCCTTTTTCCAATTAAAATCTCACCACTGTGAATGGTTATTCAAAGAAATATTAGCAGACATTTCACCATTTGTTAGAGATGCATTGAAGGCTTGGTTGAGTTTCCAGTATTACCCCCCAGATACACCAGAAGAAATCCAAAATCAATTAATATGGTTGAACTCAGAAGTTTTAATAGATGGAAAACCACTACTATGGGAAAGTCTCCTGAGAAAAGGAATTATTTTCATGAATGATTTACTAGATAGCACAGGTCATTTCATTTCATATCAGTGTTTTTGCTGTATGTATGGTCAGATATGTGATTTCCTTCACTTTAACCAGCTGCTTTCAGCTATTCCAACTAACTGGAAACGTAAATTAAAAAAAGATGGAAACCGACAGGTCTGTACACCTCATACAAGAAGTCAGAAATGGCTATCAAAAATGAAAATAAATAAAATAATTTATAATCACTGCTTACAGAGCAGGGGCCTTACTGCTTTTCCTCATGCGGTCTGTTCTTTCTGGGAAGAGGAATTTAATATTCTGATACCCTGGAAACAATTTTTTAGAACCATATACAAAACAACAATTGATTCCTATTCAAGAATCTTCCAACTGAAGATCTTTTACAAGATTATTGCTACAAAAAAACAACTTAACACCTTTAATATCGAACCGTCACCACTTTGTAGATTCTGTGAGGAGGAGAGAAGGAAGATCAGATGCATTTATTTTTTTATTGTCCATACGTTGCAAGACTGTGGACTGAGATTCAAAATTGGCTTAAGACACTTTATATTGATTTTGCATTTACTCCCTTTGGTCTTTTGTTTGGGCTTTTGGATCAGGACAATACACAGTTGATGAATACAATTATTCTTCTGGCAAAAATACTTATTTTTAAATCTCAATCAAGAAAGAATCTGAATTTAAGATGTGTGAAAAGTAGATTAAAAACACAATTTATTTTGGAAAGGATGATTGCCACAAAGAATCAAAAGGTGGCTCATCACACCATGACATGGGAAACAATCAGCTCCAGCGAAGAGTGGGATTAAAAGGAATAATAAAAGTTTTGTTTTATTTTGATGATATTGGATTGTCAACCCAATTTTTGGTTTGTTTATGAAATGTTGAAGTGACCAACTGACTGTATTTTATTTATTATTTTTTTGTTTTGTTTTGTTTCTTTCTCTGTAACTTTAATTTTTTGTCTGAGATAGGAATGTCTCATTTTGTCATTATAATGTCCATGTTGTGTGTCTGAAGCCTGTACAATAAATAAAAAAAAACAAAAAAAAAACAAACAAATAAAGTCATGAACAAACAGATAAAATCTTGTACTGATGAATACAATTACTAATGAAAGCATCAACTTGCGTATGAACAGATAAAAGTAGGTAAAAACAGATAAACTCATGTTCAAACAGATAAGCTCACGAATAAGCTAAGAATTTCCCTCCGACAGGTAAACTTATATATTGGCAGATAAACCTACGTATGAACAGATAAACTCACGTGTGATCAGATCATTTCACTTCCGCGCAGACACACTCCCGTGCAAACTAGGGATGTGCATCTCCATCACTGAGGCCGATGCGATGCGCATCTCGATACGTTGCCAACGATACGATACATTAACGATACATTTGAAACACCAGGCGATGCGATACGATACAATACGATTCACCCCTGTTGCGATACAGTTCGATACCATTTGATTCAACATTATGCGATACGGGGCGATACGATGCGATTCAACACGATGCAAAAATAATGATACTTCAATATGGTACGACAGAGGATTTTAGTTTTATTCCTTATATGCAGCAAATCCTAAATTAACAAAAAAGTGCTTTACTTATTTGGTTCTCTCTACTAGTACTGCGCATCCCATCATGCTGTTTCTTTTTTTTACCTTTTTTACCTTAAAAAACTCTCCAGAGTGGCTACAGTACAATGTTATAACACCTCACAGTTAAACAATGTAAGGATGCATTGCCCATGATTAACAATGTGCAAATAACAACTACCATAGTGCAATGCCCATACAACTGCCAGCCTGATGTGCTTAACACTCATTCATAGGCTAACTCACCAGTGAGCAGAAAGCAGTGGTTTCTATATGAACAATAAAAAATCCAAATAACCTTTCACAAACAGGTCTTTCATAACTGCTTACAGTGAGGAAGACATTTAAACTATTATTGGCAGTCACAGGCTGCTGTAAACTAAACACCACTCTCTCTGACAGAACACCTCACTGAGTGATTTAACTCATATGTCTAACTTTCAGGTTTCTCTTTTCAGCCGCAGACCCCATGTCCCCTCTTTATGTGCGTCGCTAAGTTCCTCGTACTACTTGTGTACTTTAAAGCGGCACGGCATCGTTTACAATTTGCGAGCGATTTTTCAAGTTGACCGTCTTTCTTGAAAAATCCGAAGTGTTGCCAAACGTTTGATTTGTAGGTATTTTTCGGTGCGCTGTGTTTCTCTTTCTCCTCGACTTCCATGTGTGTTGATAACTGAGACTCTCGGCCTCCGTAGTGCGAAGCAAAGATCAAAGATCGTCTCTGCTGAGTGCTGACAGGATGAGAGGATATTATATGAATGAATCGCTTTTTTTACGATGCAAAGACGCTACAATCGATGCATCGCGAGTTCAACCAAAATGTAGCCGATGTGCACTCTTTCAACCGGTGCACTCGCGTCTTGAACGTTTATGCCGGTGCACCGATGCGAATCGGTGAATCTTAACATCCCTAGTGCAAACAGATGACCTCAGGTGCAAACAAATAAACCCCTGTACGGACAGAACTCCCTTACATACAGGAAAAACTCATGTTTTGACAGACAAACTTAAGAACAGACAAGATTAAAATACGTACGAACAGATAAAACTCACAAATAAGCAAAGAAAAACAGGTAAACTCACATATTGACATATAAACCTAAATGCTGACAGATAAACAGTGATGCTAACCCTATCCTAACACAATAGCAGTACTTGCCATCCCTGCTTTTGAAAGTACCTGAACATGGGCTGTAGTAAGAGTAACCTGCCATTGTTAATGTGTATGACCAGCAGTATTGAGCAAGGCCGGATTAACCATATGGGCAACCTGGGCAAGTGCCCAGGGGCCCTTGAGCAAAGAGGGCCCTCAGTGACAAGATAAAAAAAATGTCTTTTAATTTTATTTCGGGCACAACCTCACTCATCATACATTGTTTTAAATGACACTCACTCTTCGCCATAAATAACACAGCTTTTCTATAGGGTCAAATTCATATATTTTCTAAACCGTCTCTGTACTGTAGGTCTCACTATGTATGCGCTCAACTTTATTACTACGCGGTGGTGGTGTATAGCCGAATCACAGCCCCACCCTCACTCATGTCACATTTTGTCACGTGAGCTGAAAAAATGGATGGTGCCGGTAGCAGCCAAACGCCCAGCGGGGCTGCGAAAAGAACGAAAAATAAAGAAAAAGAAGAGAGAGTGGCGGCTGCATTAAAAAATGTACCAACAATAAATAGCTTTTTCAAAAAAGCAAAACGTGACGAAATAGGCCAGCAACAACCACAAGGAACAGTGGCGGCGGTCACGGAGGATGTTGTTGAGCTAGCGAGCAATGTTAGCCTTGAACCTAGCATGCTAACGCAGCGGGTTGAAGAGGAGGCAAAAGATGAAGACGAGACTGACGAGGACGTCACAGAGCAGGGTGAAGGTTCGAGTTCATCGGAAGTTCCCTGTGTCTCTCAGGACCCTGCACAATGGGGATTAATTGCTGGAAATGTCCGGGAGGAGACTTTGATGAAAGGGGTTTCATACTTTCATAATCGGGCAACGAAGTATCCAGCATCTCGGAGGGAGACCGATGCTAGCGGCCGGACACGCTCACTGACCAACGATATGCTGACCAGACAGCTTCACAATGGAGAAATCGTTCAACGCCATCCATCCATCCATCTTCTCCCGCTTATCCGTGGTCGGGTCGCGGAGGTAGCAGTTCCAGCAGAGAGCCCCAAACTTTCCTTTCCCTGACCACATCAACCAGCTCTGACTGGGGGATCCCAAGGCGCTCCCAGGCCAGCGAAGAGATATAATCCCTCCACCTGGTCCTAGGTCTACCCCTTGGTCTCTTCCCAGCTGGACGTGCCTGGAACACCTCCCTAGTGAGGCGCCCAGGTGGCATCCTTACTAGGTGCCCGAACCACCTCAACTGGCTCCTTTCGACGTGAAGGAGGAGCGGTTCAACTCAGAGTCCCTCCCGGATGCCTGAACTTCTCACCTTATCCCTAAGGGAGACGCCAGCCGCCCTGCGGAGAAAACCCATCTCGGCCGCTTGTATCCGCGATCTCGTTTTTTCGGTCATGACCCATCCTTCATGACCATAGGTGAGGGTAGGAACGAAAATGGCCCGGTAGACAGAGAGCTTTGCCTTCTGGCTCAGCCATCTTTTCGTCACAACGGTGCGGTAAAGCGACTGCAGTACCGCTCCCGCTGCTCCGATTCTCCGGCCCATCTCACGCTCCATTGTTCCCTCACTCGAGAACAAGACCCCGAGATACTTGAACTTCCTTAGTCCACCGAACTGCAGACCCCCTCCCCCACGACTACGCCTCGAAATCCTATCCATGTATATTACAAACAGGATTGGTGACAAAGCGCAGCCCTGGCGGAGGCCAACCCTCACCGGAAATGGGTCCGACTTACTGCCGAGGACCCGGACAAAGCTCTCGCTTTGGGAGTACAGAGATTGGATGGCCCTGAGTAGAGACCCCCTCACACCATACTCCTGCAGCACCTCCCACAGTAACTCCCTGGGAACCCGGTCATACGGCTTCTCCAAGTCTACAAAACACATGTAGACCGGATAAGCGTACTCCCAGGCCCCCTCCAGGATCCTTGCGAGAGTAAAAAGCTGATCCGTCGTTCCACGACGGATCAGCTGTACACAGCTTGGATGGTTCCCTGCTTCCCTCTCCTGAGGTGTCGGACAGTTTTCGAAAACAACTTTGGTGCCGCCCGAAGGTCCTTTTCCATGGCTTCTCCGAACTTCTCCCACACCCGCTGCTTTGCCTCGGCCACGGCTGAGGCTGCTGCCCTTCGGGCCTGTCGGTACCTTGCAACTGCCTCGGGAGTCCCCCGGGATAACAAAGTCGGACGGCTTCCCTGACCACCGGTGTCCACCAGGAGGTTCGAGGGTTACCGCCCCTTGAGGCACCTAAGACCTTGAGACCACAGCTCCCCGCCGCGGCTTCGGCAATAGGGGCTTTGAACACCGCCCACTCTGGTTCAATGTCCCCAACCTCCACAGGAATGCCTGAAAAGCTCCGCCGGAGGTGTGAGTTGAAGGCCTCCTGAACTTGGGCCTCCTCCAGACGTTCCCAGTTCACCCGAACTACACGTTTGGGCTTACCAGGTCTGTCCAGAGGCTTCCCCCGCCACTCGACCCAACTCACCACCAGATGGTGATCAGTTCACAACTCCGCCCCTCTCTTTACCCGAGTGTCCAAAACATACGGCCTCAGGTCCGATGATACGATAACGAAATTAGACCTTCTGCCTAGGATGCTCTGGTACCACGTACACTTATGAGCATCCTTATGTTCGAACATGGTGTTTGTTATGGCCAATCCATGACTAGCACAGAAGTCCAGTAACAAACCACCACTCCAGTTCAGATCAGGGGGGCCGTTCCTCCCAATCACGCCCCTCCAAGTGTCTCCATCATTGCCCACATGTGCGTTGAAGTCTCCCAGCAAGATTAAAGAGTCCCCTTCAGGAGCCCCATACAGGACTCTTTCCAGGGTCTCCAAGAAGGCTGTATACTCTGAACTGCTGTTTGGTGCATAAGCACACACAACAGTCAGAGTTTTCCCCCCCATAACCCGCAGGCGTAGGGAGGCGACCCTCTCGTCCACTGGGGTAAACTCCAACAAAGAAGCACACAACCGGGGGCTTGTGAGTATCCCCACACCCGCCCGGCGCCTCACACCTTGGACAACTCCAGAGAAGAATAGAGTCCAACCCATATCCAGAAGTAAGGTTCCAGAACCGACGCTGTGCGTAGAGGTGAGCCCAACCAGATCCAACTGGTAACGCTCCACCTCCCGCACAAGCTCCGGCTCCTTCCACCCCAGAGAGGTGACGTTCCACGTCCCCAAAGCCAGCTTCTGTCGCCCGGGTCTGCTCCGTCGAGACCCTCTGCTTTCACTGCCACCCTTCTGGGCCTGGCTCCAGAAGGGGACCCCGGGCTTCCTCCAGGCCGGGTATCCTCACTTCGTGTGTCGTCTTTCATGAGGCCTTTTGAACCAATCTTAGTCTGGCCCCTTACCTGAGACCAATTTGCCATGGAAGACCCTACCAGGAACACAAGGTTCCAGACAACACAGCCCCCAGGTTCATCAGGGCACACAAACCTCTCTACCACGGTAAGGTGCTGGTTCTTCAGAGAGGCAATCGTTCAACGTGATTGGATTATTTATTCTCCATCTACCGGAGCAATTTATTGTTTTGCCTGCAAACTTTTATCCACTCACAGCCACAGCAATGCATTTGTTCTCGGCTTTAGTGATTGGAAGCATCCTGAGAGGATAACGGAACAAGAGACGAGTAGTGAGCACAGAAAATGCATACTTTCACTTATGCATCGCACTAAACTCATGGGCACTGTGGATGCTTCTCTAGGGATGCAGGTCGATACAGAAAGTCAGTACTGGAAGGATGTATTGAGACGTGTAGTTGCGGTGATTAAATTCTTGAGTGAGCGGGGGCTTCCTTTCCGGGGAAATTACGAACTTTTAGGATCTGCACATAACGGGAACTACCTGGGAATCCTGGAGCTGCTCGCGCAGTTTGATCAATTTTTAAAGGATCATTTGCAGAAGTTTGGCCAGAAGGGACGTGGTAGGACTTCATACTTGTCATCAACTATCTGTGAGGAGTTTATTGGTTTGATGGGTGACAGAACAAAGGAAGCAATAGCAACAGAACTACAGCGAGCAAGGTATTTCTCTGTCATCGTAGATTCTACACCTGACATGTCTCAGGTCGACCAATTAACTTTTGTTTTCCGATTTGTGAGTGAGAAGATTTTTCAAGTTATTGAGAGATTTATTGGATTTTAACCCATTCACAGTCACACTGGGTCAATTCTGGCTGACTGTGTGATGAAGATGGTCATTGATATGGGGCTGGATCTCTCAAACTGCCGTGGCCAGGCTTATGACAACGCATCCAACATGTTAGGAAAATATAATGGGCTGCAAGCTCATCTCAAGAAAAGCAACCCACTCATACATTACATTCCGTGCGCAGCACACTCCTTGAATTTGGTTGGTGTCAACTGTGTTGAAAATAGTTGTCGTGAAGCAAGCCAGTTTTTTGATATACTTCAAGCACTTTATGCTTTTTGCTCTGCTTCTACCCACCGATGGAATAAAGTGTTCACTGAAAACGTCACACTGACGCTAAAATCTCTCTCCTGTACAAGATGGAGCTGCAGAGGAGACTCCACAAGAGCTATTTGTGAGAATTACACCGCAATAAGAGGGGCTTTATAAATGTTGGCGGCTGATGACAAAGAGCGTCAGGACACACGGCGAGAGGCCTCTGCGCTGTGTGGCAAACTTGGGAAACTAGAGACTGCTCTGCTGACAATATTTTGGGACACTGTACTGCACCAATTCAAGCTTACGAGCACTGGCTTGCAAAATAAAGACATTGACCTAATGACCGCTGTGCGACTTTTGGAATCGCTGCGCACTTATGTTGCACCACCATGGGTAGTGGTGGTCTAATGGATAGTGAGGTGGGCTGAAGATTGGAAGGTTGTGAGTTCAAATCCCGCCTGGAACACCACCACTAGTGTGCCCTTGAGCAAGGCACTTAGCCCTCAGTTACTCCAGGGAGAATGTCCCTGTAATTGGTAATTGTAAGTCGCTTTGGATAAAAGCGTCAGCTAAATGAAATGTAATGTAAAAATCACTACGAGGGACATTTTCTGACTTTGAGACATCTGCCCGGGCCGTCACCGGCGTGACACAGTCATACCAGCATGAGACTCACCGTTTTTGGTAAAGACGAGTATTTGATGACGAGACAGTGGAGCACGAGTTGGTACTGACTGGCAGTAAAAAATTCCAGGTTGGGACATTCAATGTAATTATTGACAGGTTGCTCTCAGGACTTAGCAAACGCCTGGATGCATACAAAGACATAAATGATCACTTTGGAGTCCTATTTGTTATGTGCTGTGATGACACTGATCTCCGCAGACGGGCCAATATTCTCTCCTCGTCATATCCTACTGACTTGGATAAGTCATTAGGAGATGAGCTGATCCAGTTTAGGGCTTTTGTCAGCACAGAGCCAGATGAAACTCCTGCAAACAGACTGCAGGTGGTGCTTAAACATGGACTACAGACAACATTCCCCAATGTTTTTGTTGCGCTCAGGATTTTTCTCACACTGCCTGTAACCAACTGCGAGGGTGAGAGGTCCTTTTCACAGCTTAAACGCATCAAAAATGAACTTAGGACAACCATGGCTCAGAAGAGACTTTCAGCCCTTTCTTTGATGGCCATCGAGTCTGATCTTGTGAGGGATCTGGATTTTGATGACCTAATCACAGACTTTTCAAAGAGAAAGGCAAGGAAGAAAAACTTCTAAAAGATAAGATCCACTGTCGCTCACACACATTCATTCTCTCTCTCTCTCTCAGACACACACTCACTCTCTCTCCCTCTCACATATACACACACACACACACACACACACAATATCTTCCATCACATATACTGATCACTTAGTTGAGCAACCACACAATTTCACTACATATTTTGTAACTCCTATTTTGGCATTAAGTGGGGTGCTGCTCTGAGGTTTTGAGTGATATTACCTACGTATTCCTGAGCGATACACTGTCTTGGGATCATATCCATTGTATCTTTGTCTTGTGATTTTTGACTAAAAGGGCAAAAGGCTAGACCTACTTTGGTTGAACTATGTGGCTGCGTCCCTGCTTTTGACAAATAGGTGTGCGATTTGACATGCCAGATTGACTGAAAATTCTAAATATTGGTCATGTTGTTAGGATTGGGTAGGCGTGGTGTTACTTGTTGGTACGTGGGTTGGGGGGGGCCCATGAGCGCTCAGTGCCCAGGGGCCCCTGGAGGTACTAATCCGGCCTTGGTATTGAGGAAGTATATGCTGTGTCGACCACAACATTGTGTTGTAGTCAGTGGTGGCTGGCGGATTTTTTTCTAGGTAGGGCTGTGCCACATGCAATCAATTTCAGCAAACATCCCAGTATGACTTAATGCAAAAAAAACAGGAGTTTTCAGTGTTAATTTACCAGTCTTAAATCGTAATGCCTCCATAAACAATTTAAGCATTTGAGACTGAGGACTATGTACAAAAACGTAAAAACAATGGCATTAGCAATACTGTGGTGAGAAAACGTGGATGTTTTTTTGACAGTTTATTTGTAGAGGAATCTTGGTCTTCTCTCCTTCTGGGTGGCAAACCTCTCAATGACCTTCTGATTAAAGTCAGGAATTTCCCTGACAAGTTTTTTCTCCATGGAGAGCATAGCCAGAGCATTGAGGCGATCCTGTGACATGGTGTTTCTCAGGAAGGTCTTGATCCTCTTCAAAGTAGAGAAGCACCTCTCAGATTCAGCTGTTGTCATGGGTGTGGTGATGAGGATCTTGAGAAGACTGAAAGTCCCTGTGAAAATGCTCTGAAGGTTGTTCTCCATGAAAAACTGGTACAGAGACACTGCACCACTGCAAGCATTGAACTCGCTGTTATCATAGATGAGGGACAGTTCCGTTTTGAACTTGGCCTTGTTCAACATGGGGTACGCCTGCACTGTCCTTTCAAGTGCTGCATCAGGGAACTTCACACTGTGTTGTTGGAACAACTCTCCATGCTCATGAAGTGCTGGGTGAAGGAGAACCGCGCCTTGGCGTGCATCAGGAT
The DNA here is from genome assembly GCA_031216635.1 of Dissostichus eleginoides. Classification (NCBI taxonomy): domain Eukaryota; kingdom Metazoa; phylum Chordata; class Actinopteri; order Perciformes; family Nototheniidae; genus Dissostichus; species Dissostichus eleginoides. The sequence continues at coordinate 413,617 of CM062270.1, read as the reverse complement.
GGTATCACATACCTGTAAAAGATATATATCATTATCTAAAATTGCAATAAAGCTGTGAAAGTGATGCTGAACACATACCTATTTCCAAGTCAAGTATATGACTACTAAGGTTTTAACACCATTAATCCTAATTGTACTTCACAGCATGTTTCCTTCTCCTGATCTTTAACTCTCTATTGCTTTCACAAAACAATTTTTACAGTGGCATTTCAATAAATAAACCACATATTTTCTGTTACATGTGAGGATGCCTTATTCTTTTTGTACTGCTCTGACATAAACCTGGAATCTACAAAAATAGTAAACAAAAATATGAATGCCAATATATAAATTGCAGACTGCCTGCTGCATCATTCCACCATTCTGGCAATATGCCATCCTGTGTGCAGTGTCGGTTTAGGTTTTATTTTGGCTACATACCACAAGCACTGACATATTCTAGGGCAAACACTGAAAGATCACAACTTACCTCTGTAGCTAGCCTCTGTTGTTCTCCTGCTCCCAGCGTCCTCCGTCCCTCGATGGGCTCCTGCGGCTGGTCAGATGCACTATCCGCACTCAGAGAGGAAATGGAGGCCCTGGTCCAAAACATAAAGTTTAGGTGTTAAATAACTATGTGATGTTGGACTAGAGCTGACCTCAAATGTAGTGTGTGTATTGTAATGTATTGTCAGTGTCTGGCCATGCTATAGCTGCGTTAGGGCCTGTGTCCACATAGCGCCTACTTGTGACCGAAAAAGGCTGCAGGGCGTGGAGAGCGTTTTATTAAAAAAAATGATCCTACTACTACTTAGCTAGCACAATTTTTTTCTACTCACCAGCAGCAGCACTTAGGGTCTGCCCGTCCAATAAACAGGTTCAGGCTGTCTGCTCGTTTTTATGATGGTTTCCAACTGTCACAGTCAAAAACAAGCTTCTCCGATGTCTACAGTGATGTCAACGTCACTTTTCTGAAAAGTTAGAATTTTCAACACAAAGCGCTTGGAATAATCTTATATCCTACACACTTGACCTTAAAGGTGGGGTAGGTAATTTTGGAGAAACCAGCTCGAGTGCCCTAGAATTTGAAAATACACAGCCGGAAAAAATCTGCCACTTCCTTACAGAGCCCCTCCTCCAACACACACGAACGCGCACATGACCAATGAGGGCACGAGATAAGTTTGTGCACAGATGGAAGGCTGACAGGCAGGTAGGCCATCCAGTTATTTTAGCCGGGCCGGCTAAAATGATTGGTCGTGCTTTTTACAGTACTACGGCTTCCACAGATGACATTTTTTTATGGATTTTTTGTCAAAGCACTTAAGATATTCATTGCTATCGGGATGTTAAGAACATTCATGGAATATAACAAAAAGTGTATCTCGAGCCGGTTTCTCAACTTACCTACCCCACCTTTAAACAGTGCTGTTAATGGGTCATTTGTTTACCCTGGAAAGATATTAAAAGGCGATCTGAAAAAATTACTTAGCATTAATATAACAAAGTTAAGATCTTTTAAAGTATGCATAGTAATACTAATACAAGCCATATTGTACAACGCAATGAAATGGGGGGGATATTAATGTTAGTAGAAACATAGAATAAATATGACAACATTATCCTTCATTATAAGAAACTTTCATTGAAACATGCAAAGCAGAAGCACTGACATAATACACACATGCAGTAGGCCTATACTTAAAATGTAATCACTGGCACATTGGAAAGCAAAGCCACAATAAAAGACATGAATGCAGGTACTTTAAAACCCAAGTCTAAAATAAATCTGAATCAGCACATTCACAAAGTCTTCAGAAAGATTTGTGGATTCACACATTTCCTGAGCTCCATGTCATGTGTGTTTCCACAGCGCTGCAGGCACTGTGAGGTTACACACATGCAGCTCTAACCCAAACTAACGAACCAACGATCGTCTGGCTCAATGGGAAGTGACACACTGGCTCCAATTGGCGCCCCGCTTTGATCCTGAAAACACCCATGCCATTTCCAGCACCTCTACAGGGTCATGCAGATTAACCCCTTGTTTCCTTGAGTAGGCTTTGGTCAAAGTGAAATGGAGGGTGAAAGCGTTTTCCGGCTTAGAGTGAGGAGCAGCGGGGTGAAAAAACTAGGCCGGCCTGCTGCATGCTGGGAGAGAGTTTGGAGGACTTAGAGGAATTTGGTATTGACGAAGGTCAGTTTTAGCAATTTAGAGCTAAGCAGCTCATCGTTAGAAGTTTTAAGTGATAATAAACTTTGGAGAATGTCGGGAGATGTTCATGAGTTTGCGTTGTAAGTAGTTTGAACATAACATGTTGAGGGAAGAAGTTTGGGTGTTTTGAGAGATCAAACGTCATCTTCACAGCTGTGTGAATATTTTACTTAAATTCATCAGGTGCACACAGACATAAGTTAAGTGGATTGATAATTTCCCCCTGGATTGGTGGTTGATGTTTCTGAAGGCATTTCACTTGTCTTTGCAGGTCGAATTGACATTAACAAAAGAAGAGGATGTGTGTCAAAGACTGAATGGAAATCTGTCAGCTCATTTTTCTTCAGAATACAACTTTTCACAGTCGACCAAAATGGCTGCTGCTGTCCGCACGCTATTGCTGCTGGCGGTGACGGCCATCTGCAGCGGGACTCTGGTCGTGGTGAACTCGGGTGTGAAGGTCACCAGAGGTCGATCAGTGTTTATCACAGAGATGGAGCTGAGGATCAATGTTGGTCCGACTGCAGACTGTAAGGTGGAGGTGGTGATGAACGAACCAATCACTCAGAGGGTGGGGAAGCTGACTCCACAGGTGAGGCCACACCTGCTGCAGGGTTATACATTCAGAGAAGCAGTACAGTGGTATTACAGTCGTTTGTGTTCATGCAGGTGTTTGACTGCAGCTTTCTAGAGGACGAGGTGAAGTACTGCCACAATGGAAGTCCTCTGCTGGACCAGGACACAGTGATGCTGAGAATCTACAGGTCAGTGAGCCAAAGTCACTTAAGCTAGTTCAACAAAAACATAGGGGTCATTAAAACACCTTCATCTCATATAAGATAACCAAAGATAATATTCATAATAATAATAATGTCATCATTTTTATAACTTACCTGGTCTTGTTTTCATAGTAAAAGCAAAGATGGAAATGTGCACATAAGCTTCTGCTCATGCACCAAAGTACATTAAAAAGGTGCCTCAGAAAATCTGTCTTGTGACCATCAGATCACAGATCCTGCCAGCACGGTGTAGACTTCAAACGTGGCTCTGATTGATGAATTTGGATTTATCTACTTTTAACTGTATTTTATGTTTTGGAGAAACTGTGTTTGGAATATCACTTTTTTAAACTTAAGATGCCCTTCTCACACACTGTTGTTTGTCTGAAGGTTCACGTCCTCTGACACGCTGGTGGAGACCGTGGTTCTGACGGTGCAGGTGGCAGACTCTGGATCTGGTGTTGTGGAGCTCGGTGGCACTCCGCTGGTGGTTCCTGTGTTCTACGGTTTATCCAACTCCATCGATGGCTCTGTCTTAAACATCCGGAGCTCTGCAGACTTGGTGTGCACCGTCAGGCTGATGAGCGACACCAGCACCCCCGCTCTGGGTCAGCTGGTGAGGAAGGAGGACTCCACCCAGAGGAAAGGTATGTCACATCTGGACAGATACAGGACGGGTTCAAGGTTTGGTTTTTAATTAATGGCTTTTAGAGCTAAAAATAGTTGTTTCTGATTGGCTGACAGATATCGTCTAACACTGCTATGTTCAAATAGATTAACCACTGTAACCATAGCAACTCCACTTATGCTTCAGCCTCCGTTAGCAGTCAACTCTCTTGTAATGAATGAGATGCCAGCTAAAGTCTAGAAGATTCTCTGAAATAATAAAGAAACACAAAACGTATTTACAGCATGTTGCATTACATTAAAACAACAAACAACAAAGCAAACAGAGATTTCAAATGAGAAGAATATAACAAAATATAGAAATATGACAGTTAAAGGAAAAATTAAACGGTAAAATTACACAAATTAATTTTAAGATGTAAGTATAAGATAGAGAATGGTCAAACAAAACAAATAAAAGTAAATTAAGAAATATCTTTAAAAAATATTATATTATATATAGATCATAATATAATAAATACTTTATGAACTTATAAACGTAATGTATTATGTGTGTGTGTTATGTCCTCCTCCAGGCAGAGAGACAGCTTCACTCTGTCAGGGAAACCAACCCTGTCTCCATGACACCAAGGAGGTTGGTTTTCTGAAAACAAGCTGTCAGGACTTCCTGAGCTCCGGCCTGAAGTACCAGCACCTCAGCCCTCCGTCACCAGAGATCGATTACATCCCCATCAGGGTGGAGCTGAGGGACAAGGGGAGCAGGGCTCTGCTGGAGGTACGGGCAACATACAGACATTAATATTTATGTTATGCCTATCCAGCATTCACTTCCCTTAACTGCAGCTTCAGTCATATCCAAGTGGGAAGTTTTCAGGCCAGATTAGCGTCTGAGACGTGAAGAAGAAGTTTATTGGCAAAAGAAGGCGATATCCCACTTTCATGTTCTCAGCTCTGAGTGTGGAGCAGGATGTGGAGCAAAAGGGTTTTCAGGGGTTCAACGGCTTCAAAAATCCTAAATGTTCCAAAATAAAATCCTGTCCTAGTTAGCACATAATCAGTTTGTCTTAACTTTTTTCTTCACGTTTTTAACACATCTGATTGTCTATTCTTACCTTCTCTTCAACACTGAATATAGCAGCGAGAGCTGTGGCAGTATGTGTTGATCTCTATGCAGGGGCGGATCTAGACACATATTCATGGGGTGGCAAGAGGGTGGCAGGAGATTTTGAGGGGTGGCATCCCCTGGCAGAAGTACATGCTGATTTAATCGCAGTCAAATCAATCAATGTTAACTTGGAAAGCCACAATATTATTATTTTAACTCAATAACATAGGTGACATTATTGTGGCACATCAGTAAAGCCTTAAATAGAAATATACAAGGTGGCAGGCATAATTTAATTAATTTTAACTGAATGAGTTTGTTTCACTCTTAGACCAGCAGGGGTACCAAATCTATGAAGACTGCTGCAATAAGTACATTAATTAACTGTCTCATCGATGCTTGAGTGAATTAATATGATAATATTAACAATCATATTATTCCTATCAGCTGTCAATCACTGTTATGATTCACATATTCATTTATTATTGAATAAACTATATTTTTTGGAGGAGTTAATGATGAATGTTCCTCAAGATGCTTGCTCACCCTCCTTCAAATTTGAAGTAATTACTATCATATATCAAAATTCAAAAGAATCAAAGGAACAGTTCAGCGCCCCACGACTTTACTGCAAACAGTTACAACCTTGACTTTACATCAGAAAGAACAAACATTAAAGAAGTGAATAACTGCATCAGTTAGGGTTAAAAAACGTATTAAGATCTAAAGCTTTAGTGCGTTTTGATTCAATGCTGAGTACAGCCAAACTTGACAGTCTCTTCTCTGTTATTGTAGACCGCAAATACCTCATTCCTTCCTTCTACTTGGGTCCGAATGCTTCTCGTTTTGCGCCGTCCCGTTCAAATGAAATCGCCGCAAATCATATTTCCACGCTCGCGCTGGGAGGGGTTACAAGACTCGCGTCTTGTGCTGCATTCACTTGCACTCGGACATTAGAGATTTTTTTCTCATAAATGTCCGTTGAGCCACAACTTTTCTTTCAAAACAAATGGGGGGAGTTAATTCTAAACTGTTGAGTAAAACTTTTTACACGAACTATGGAGAAATATCACCAACATTTATAATCAACATTTAAAAAAATATTATTAATAAATGAATTGCCTACATTTAGGGTGGCAACTAGGGTGGCAAGGCATTTTTCTGAGGTGGCAGCTGCCACCCCGTAGAACCGCCACTGTCTCTATGTCATAAACATGTGTTGAAACATATACATGAGGGTAAAAGGAAAAGTTCTGAGGCTCCAACTTTATTTTTACTTTCCCTTCACGTCCCTGTAACCCGCTCCCAGGCAGAGTCGGTGTGGTTACCAGTTCTGATCCACGGTGCCATGCAGAACCAGCCGCCTCAAGCCGTCTTCATGGCCTCATTCATCCTGGAGGTGGACCAATTCATCCTCACCCCGCTCACCACGGCCTCTCTGGATGCTAAAGATCCTGAGACCCCGCAGGAGAGGCTGGTCTTTAACATAACCACCCCCCCCGCCGAGGGCTATGTCACCCATCTGGATGACCATACAAAGCCTGTCACGTCCTTCACCTGGCTGGACCTACACGAGATGAAGGTTGCATACCAGCCGCCCAACAGCAGCCAATCACAACGCAGGAACCACGAGGTACTGGAGGGTATTATAATGAAGGATAAAGGCAGACTTAATATATGGAAAAGAGAAGTGTTGAAAATATTGTTTTACCAATTATGTTCACTTGGATTACACAACTGGAGGATTAAAATACAAAATGCAAATGAACTGTTACCATCTATTTTTCATCAACAGAACTCAAGTACATTTTGGCTAAATATTTTACGTTTTACTATAAGTCACAAAATGCAGATATTACATGTTTAACTCAGTTTTTCATTCAATATTACATTTCTACTCTTATATCTTGTAATATTGTGTTTATCGATTTTGTGTAAGGTGGAATTCCATGTAATAGACGGGTCCTACATCACCAGCCCGCCCTTCATGGTCCATATTTCCATCAGGGTGGCTGAAACAAACGCACCCAGAGTCTCCTGGAACATGGGTACTAAAGTTCTACTAATTTAAATCGATTTACATTGATTGATCCGTAAAAAACAATTTGTCTGATAATGTTTAAGCTAAACTTTAAAGGTCCTCAGATTTATGATGGTTTCATTTATGTCTCAGGTTTGGACCTGCTGGAGGGTCAGTCCCGACCGGTCACCTGGGACGAGCTGCAGATAGTAGACAACGACAACATCAATGCAGTGTACCTGGTGGCTGTTGACGGACCGCTACATGGACGCCTTAGTGTCAGAGGTGAGGTCAAAGGTCACTAGTGACCTTGACTTTTACATTTGAATGACAACATGCAACCCTTATATGCTGCTTGTTTTAGATTCCATCACAAAGTATGTCATGTTCATATTAGCAGTTCCAACGTTTTTCTTCTTTTTTAAATGTGTGTTTTTTTAAATAGAATAGAATAGAATTGGGAGGGATGAAACCCTCTTTAATGGTCACACATGCAGAGCACACAGCACACACAGTGAAATGTGTTCTCTGCTTTTAACCCATCCTAGTACCAGGAGTCTAGTACTAGGAGCAGTACTAGAAGATGCTTCGATGATTGATTATGCAATCAATAAATGATGAATGCATAAAAATGTTCATTTGGGGATGATAGAATAGAAAAAAATGGCGGAAGGTCACAAAAAGGTACAGATATACACAAATGATTTTATTAAAGTATCTATCTAAAATATGACAGGATTAGCAGTATCCCTACGCGAATGACCTCGAATCACCTTTCATCACAAAACGTTGCACTTAATAACCAAATGACTCACACATTTGATTTTGAAATACTTGTATTGATTTTAAGGGATAGTATTGCTTCCTCCAACGGCTGAACTGCAGTGACAGCAGCACAACTTAAAGTGAGAGCAGCTCTGATCAAGGTTTTCTGAAACTGTCCAAGTCTGTTCACATTTTATTTTCCAGGAACCAGTCTTTAAACTGTTCCCTTCAGGGTTTACTTCCTTACATTCTTCTTCTGCTTTTATCTTGTTCTCTTTTTCTTTTCTTTTTTACTCTAAACAGTTAAGTCATCATGAATCCAGAGTTTGGTGCTCTCCACACTTATATATAATACTGAATAAAAGTATTCCTCTTTGTTTACTGACCAAAATAAATATATATTTTTTATTTTTGCAATCGGTTTTTGAATGGACTGGAGTTCTTTCTGCAGATGATATGACTCGATCAGAGCGCCCTCAGCAGCACTTTGCAACCAAAGTAGCAGACAGCAGATTGTTCCACATTGACTGATCAGCAATGAGTATTCAACGAAGAAGTGTCATAAAAAAGTTAGTACACACTTATGTATTCATGTATGCGTACATACAGACAAATTAAACAGTTAAAAAAAAAAATTGAATTCTAAATGAAATAAAGAACACATTTAAACAATAATTTTGCTTATGAGTTTTCCATGAATCCACCCACTTGAATGTTGTTGTACTATAGATATGTGTTCAAACCCCAAGTAACACCACAAGATAAATCACCTCAGCGCATTCCTGATTGGATGCAGCACATAAACTGGGGGAAATTTGTTGATGGAGGGCAGTAAAATGCACATTTGTACATTTATTGACACACAGTACACAGATGAGTCCCATTACTTTAAAAAAAGGTTGGATCCCCTGTCCTCATACCTTGGCCCCTTTAACCTGTGCTGGTATTCCGGCACACATGCCCTAGGAATTACCAGAGAGGCTCGTCTGGCCTTTTCCGCCCTTTTTCCTCCATGTGTTGCCCATCCGTCCTTACTGTGGTGTGGCTGGGAAAGCATATGTGAAGTGGCCCAGCATGTGTTTCCTAATCAGGTGTAAAAGCCAGGGGGGCCATGTCAGTGCGACTGCTGCTGCCGTCGCCACTGCTTCCCTCTCCGTCCACGTCTGTCCCTTCCAGCCCAGCGCATTTGGAGACTTTGTCTCCAACGAGAAGCTGGACCGAGCAGATTGGAGGGATTTATGCCATTTCATGCTGCCGTGCACAGGGAGCAGATGCACTGTCCCCTAACAGGTTTTCATGCTACCAGCTAGGAGGCTAGCAGTAAGGGGAGGGGGGCTGAGGTGGCAGGAGTGCAGGCGCCCCAAGGGGTACAGGCGGGGAGTTAACCTTTCATGGTCGCTTTAGACGTGTAGGAACAGAGGGAAGCTCAGAGGAAAGCTCAGGGGGAGCGGAGGAGTGTTTTCAACTGATTCTCCTGCTTATCTGTGTTTGAAGAATTATTCTGCACATGTGGATGTGAGCTCCATCCACCATAATAAACACCATATCTGAGACTGGACGAGTGTTAAACGTCAATTTATTTTGATCGAGGTTTGAATTGAAAGACATCTTAAAGGCCAGGTGATGTTAGCGTATTTAGTATTTTACAGAAGCAAAACCCAGGTGAAAGCTTTGAATAGATAAACATCATTTGTTATAAAATAAATATAATGGGTTCCTTCTTTTTCCTTTAATCATCTCATGATTCCTCACCCAGTTCGGGAACCACTGCTTTAGAAGGTTGCACATTTTGAAAATCAAATTAAAAAGACTGGTTCAAAACCAATTTTACTGTTGCTAACTACAAATAATTGGGAAGGAAAATGATGTAATGATAATTTATTTAACAGACTCCGCAAGTTCAAGGTATATGGATATAAGGGCAGATGTGAAAGGGAACTTTTATTTTGTAATAATTATATAAAGCAGTCTTTTCAAAAGAAGCAGTACCAGTGTGTAGACTGTAAAATCCCAGCAATCAAAATCTTACTTAGGAAAAGTTCTTATAATGCAGAATAATTTTTTTATAAATGTAGATGCATACACCTCTACAGACAGACGATATGAAACAGAACAGTGTAAAAGTTGGATGGTTGGATGTCCCCCCCCCCCCCCCCTCCGTGTGGGACGGCAGCACCTGTTCTAGTATTTCCTCTGTTTGGGCTCTTGTTTGGCTGCCTCCAAAACTTTGGCTGCTTGTCTGTGCGGGGGAAGTAGGAAGCAGTGAGGGGGTCCTCTGAGGAGAGCACTGACCCTCCATGCTGTGACACTGGGGGGTGGGGGTGGTGCTGCAGCGTGGGGGACAGTCACTGCAGACTCGGTCCAACGCCTTCAGCTAAATGGATGGCTGCCTGTCTTGCTACACACACACACACACACACACACACACACACACACACACACACACACACACACACACGCACACTTCTCCCATCCTATTTTCTTCTTCATGGGCCTGCTGCCCAAAGCCACCTTTGGGCCCAATTACCAAGTTGTTTCTCTCACTTGGACCAGTAGCCGGCTTCCCTTGGTAAAGTTGCTAATGAGGTTCGGGCTCGCGACGGCTCATCTCTCAATCTGTCTGCCGACCTTGCCCTTCTGTCTCTCTGGCACGCGCGCAGGGAGACAGGAAGCCTAATCCTGGCAACCGGGCGGCCACCGGGAAGGACGCCATGTTTTACCCCACCGATGTTCGCAGCACAAACGCAAGCCAGCGCCTCGCGGTGCCTTCAGGCGCTAAGAGAAACTTGTTATTTCAAAATGACAATGAGAGAAAAAAACAGTGCATGTGTTGGAGACGGTAATTGAATCAAAGTGCGAAAGCTTTGGCTGGAAACCGAGCCGTCCACTGACAACAACACATGTCTGCCGGTAGGCTGCCAGTCATGTGATGCTCGCCTGTTAGCGGTTAGCATGATGTGCAGTGGTAGGGAGGCTAGCCAGCAGAGAACTGACAGATGGACACGGCCTACATTTCATTAATGTAGGACAGACACGTTTTTCATGATCCGCCTCACTCATCATATGGAAAAAGTTCCCACGCCACAGTCTATTTTTCAAGCACAATTTCCTATTTCTTTTTAGTAGAAACTGCAAAAATGTAGTATATATATATAAATATAACTGTTAACTTTAAGTATTTGTCTTTATGCAGACAAATTGTCTACATCAATTTGATTTTAGGCTTCTTTTTCAATTGCTTTACGTTATGGATGGGTTATATTCATTGTAATCAATCAAAATAACAAAAAAATATGATATTTTTCATTATAGCATAACAAATGCCTTAACAAAGGGATTCAAACTTTTTTCTTTTTTTTTTAAATGAAGGTTATATGTCATGCAATAAGAAAAACTGATTTTAATGTTTGTGTCTTTCAAAAACATAAATCACAATATAAGGAACATTATTATGTGATCATGGTACGCAACATAGCATTAATGAATTATAAATCAGTTTCCCATGAACCCCTCTCTTTACTCGTTAAAATATGAAAAATGTAAACAAAGTTTTCCTTTGTTTACATTTAAATAACATCAAATGTACTTAATAATAATATTTGACCTTATTCACCGTCTGTTTTCCATGATCTCGTCCTAAGAAGACTTCCTCTCCAGATGTGAACATGTGTACAGTCTGATGCTGTTTCCTGTTCCCCAGGTAGGAAGGCATTCATGTTTCGTGTCGGGGATCTGAGGGAGGGTGTGGTTGTTTACCATCACTCCGACAGTGACACCACCCACGACCACATCGTCTTCCGCATCAGCGACGGCCGTCACAGCATCCGCCACAAGTTCCCCATCAACATTCTGCCCAAAGACGACTCCCCGCCCTTTCTCATCAACAACGTGGCAGTGGAGGTGCAGGAAGGTGGTGCCGTGAGGCTGGAGCAGTTCATGCTGTTGGCCTCCGACCTGGACTCCAGCGACGACTACATTCTGTACCAGGTTACCTCCAGCCCTCGGGCGGGGCAGCTGCTTAGGAAGACCTCCACCCAGGAGACAGGTGAGGGGCGCAAAACACACTCTACTTAATACACTTTGATATAAAAGAGTTGGTTTTTGTTCTGTTTTTAAGCTGAAAGTGGTTACTGTGGTTAGAAATTAAGCCTAACCGGGCGTTTTTTTTTTTGTACCATTCCTTGTTAAAGACATTTCTTCAGCAACAAAAACTGATTTTGACCTTAGAGTGAACCTTTCTGAAGTCATGGTTTCTCTCTTTATTTAGTTAGCTGTAGAATTGAATTGTTTTTGTTTTCTTTCCCAGTCTGGTGTATGGGGTCCCTTTCATGTTTTACAGCTTTGTGCACCTACAAGTGAAAATAAAATAAATACAAAAAACACAAACATCAATGAATCAGTAAAAAATATCAATTCTCGCCAAAAGAAAATGCTTCCCTAGTCGTACTACCTCATAAAAAAAACATCCCATAATCATATCACTTCACTTTCAAATACTGTATATTGACAGCCCTAGGTTTTAATACATGTAAATACACTGATCTCAGCAGTTTCTCTCAGCAGTGGTAGCACCTTAACAATGTTAAAGTTAAAGTTGATGCTCGTCATCTGGTGATGTACATATTTAGATCCTTTTAGCTTTCCATGCAGGAGATCCAGTGGAGAGTTTCCTGCAGAGAGGTCTGATCCAGGGTCAGATCTACTACCAGCACTCAGGAGAGGAACAGTTCGAGGACTCCTTCGACTTCACGCTGTCTGACAGCCACCAGCCGCCCTACCTCTCCCAGACATATGTGAGTCAGAGTACTTATGACATGTTTGATTCAAATCAACACTAACTGATAAGACTTTTCTGTCATCAGAATAAAAAGGTTTTCTGTCACATTGACCCCTTTCCCCTCTGTGGATCCAGACGGTGGTGGTCCATGTTTTCCCGGTGAAGGACCAGCTGCCGGTGGAGGTCTCCGGCAGCATTCGCTCCCTGACGGTTAGGGAGACGGAGGTGGTTCATGTCACTCAGGCTCACCTCCACTTCACCGACCGGGAGCATCCAGACACAGACCTGAGCTACGTCATCACACAGCCCTGCATCAACCCGCTGCATCCTGGGTAAGGACAGGATGGGACTCCTCTGCTATCCTCAGGTCCATGACATCTTTAGCTTAGCTTAGCAAAAAGACAGCTTACCTGAAATGTAACTGTCAAACCCCTTCAAAAACATCTGATTAACTCTTTCATTCTGGAGAATAAACACATTGATTCTAATATTGAATGAAACAGTTTTTTACTTATCTTTTATTTTCAGGCTGATGGATGCGGGACGTCTGTTCTACACAGACACCACCAACAGCATGAAGAAAGACCACATGGTGCCGGTGTTAAAGTCCTTCACACAGGTGTGAAAATATATAAAAACACATTAACCAGTGACGTGCGGTGAGGTTCATGGCTGGTGAGGCACTGACTCTTTCAGAGTCAGATTTACAAATATTATATTTTGACCTTAATCGAAATATTCGGATATTTTCAAAAGCTTTTTTAGTCTGATGCTATGATTAATTTTAAACAGACCGTTCAACAAAAGGATACCCAAAATCTAATTATTGGATTGTTCTTTCTTAGTAAGATCCCATTTTCATTACAATTGTGGTCTTACCTTGACTTGAAGATGAAGTCCATGCTATCCTTCTGGACAATAATCTCTATTACTTTTTTGTAAAAGTCCTCCTTATCTTCCTGTAGTTTCAAAAGTCTAATTTGTTGTTTGCATCTACCGTCTCTGCGTAGAATAACAGTAGCAACAAGAACCTGTGGGCTCACGTGCGCCCCCTTCAGTGCGGCAGAGGTTATGGCTGCCTCTCCTGGTGCTTTTTTCATTGCCGTTGTATGATGAGACCAGCGAGCCTAAATATCATATATACGTGAAATAAGTTATTTAGAGACTGTGGATGGCGAGGATAAATGTAATAAAGGGATCTACAAACATTACATTGGTGACCTACAGTGAGATGGTAACAGGCATGCGCTTAGGGCCCGCGCTCCAGCCAGTTTCTGTGGGGTGACGCATCTGAGGTGAGGCAGAGCTCATCTGTGCCTCACCTTACCACACAGTAACTGGCTTGAGCGCGCTCACAAAATAAGTGGCCGCGATAAATTAGTGCCCGCGCTCCAGCCAGTTACTGTGGGTTACGAGAGGCAGAACACGTCCCTGCCTCAATCCTCATCGCTCCCATGTAGCCTAGTTGTAGCGGAGCTCGGCAAATTTGCTGATTTTGACTATAAGAAGCGATTGGAATCATACAGAAATCACATTTACAACACAGATCAGTGGAGACATTTTATTATTATTATTTAGTTTTTCTTTAATTGTTTTTCCGTTACATTGGAGTATGACAGGTGAGGCTCTGCCTCCCCTGCTCCCCTGACTGCACGTCGCTGACATTAACTATATACTATCTTATATAACCAGCACCATCCTATTTGAAAGAAGTCTAATGAAGTTTATAATAGGATTCTAAACAGATGTGATATTAACTAAAAACATATTGGATAACTAACAAAACAATTTCACTTGAAGGTAAAAGTCCTTTCCTGTAGCTTGAAAAAAAAAGAATGTCAGTTTTCGACACTAAAATTCTGAAAAATAATATAAAGTATTAAAAAAATACTTGAAACAGGTTCATTGGAAACTAAAACTATTTGGATTTTTTTACAGCAGTGGCAGATTTGGTCCGTTTAAAAGAAAGAAAAGAAGATTTAAGATCTCAGTAAGGAACTGAAATATATCAATAAGCAGTTAAGTTAAATCTGATGATGCAAACTCATTTAAGTAATACATATAGTAAAATAATAAAAATGTTTTATATTTAAAGCCCACTGAGAAAATGTGTTTTGTGATATTGGGCTATATAAATAAACTTTGATTTATTATATTAATTATACAAAAAGTTGGTATTCTAAAGGCATTGTATTAGAAATAATAAAAAAAAGAACAGTAAAGTAGATATCTCAAAATTGTACTTGAGTACAGATGTAACACGCTAGAATGCACTCCACCCAGCGGATTCCAACCAGAAACCCAGCGGTTCCCAGTGGCTGGGATTTTAAAGCCCTCCCACTATTTCCTGAGAGGGGCGTTGCCAGATTTCACCATTTGTTCAATTGCAGGATTTAACCATGAGATGGCGCTTCATTCACAAATATACAAAGACAACTGGGTGAACTTTGGTCTCAGGTTGTTTCCTGGACTTTCAGTACTTCAGTAATGTTTGCAGCTCTGCAGTTGTGTTTGCTGAAGAGCATTTAATCACTTATTTGTTATGGCTTGTTACAGGCTACTATAACGAAAAAACATCAATATTTTAGATCAAATAAAGTATATCTAATCTTATGATCTTAATTGTAATTCAATAATATATAGTCTTTATATATTAAATAATCATAATAATAATGTAAATGTTTACACTTCTTTATTTTTTATGCTCATACTTTACCTTTACAATAGTTTGCTTTAATATGCAGTATATTTTTGTAATATTGTTGTGGTGTTTTTACACATACAGTAGATCGAAGTAAATCAACTCATACATTATCATGTATTATATTGTGTTGTATTATTAAGTAATATCATACATTAACCCCATTATAGCAGATGCCACATTGAATGGATGAACACATTTATGCATCAATAATTACAACGGAGTATTTCTAAATATAAGTTGTAAAAATACTTATATGTATTTAATACTAATAACATAATGATTCATTTTACTTTCAGATGATAATACTTTTCACTTGGGCAATTGACCATTTTGAATGCAGGACATTTACTTCTAACACGTATTTTTACCTAGGTAAATAATCGGAATACTTCTTCCACCTCTGATTTTGGACCCCGTCACTGTTTTTAAAACTTTAATTAAATGTTTGATATTTCCACAGACCCTTTCAGACCGGCAATGCTGGAGAAAAGAGGGGGGATGGGAGAGTTTTGTCACATTCCGATGGCCCATTACTAGATTTGAAACAAAGAAAGTCACAGCCCTGCGTTGATCACCTTAAGGAGCTGTCAGGGGTGGGGCTGGTGAACGGTACATGGTCAATGTTTGTTTAAAAATGTTTGCAGTCGCGAAAGCTCTAAGCCAGGGGTCGGCAACCTTTTTGATATGAAGTGCCATTAAAAAAAATAATGCGGTGCGGGGAAGCAGTGTGTGGACCTGTCAGCGCAACTTACATTAGGGATGCTCCAATCACCAATTTTGGGGCCGATCCGATCGAGTGGGCGGGGCCTATGGGGATCTTCCATTTAAAGTGATGTTTAAAACTCAGTTAATGGGGCTCATTCACTGGCGCTTCAACAAACAACAACCAACATAATTATTACATTCAAATGAAGTACATTATTCAAGTTTACATCAACTTTGGATAATAACACAGGAGAAATGAGCGGAAGCGCTCTCTTTTCCTCTCTCCCCCTCTCTCTCTCTCTCTCCTGACAGCCTGTCAGTATCTCATGAAGCTCACTGATCCAGTAATGAGTGACCCGACAGTGAAGAATAAATATATTCCTAACTAGTTTAGCTTGTTCCAGAGGTAGATAAAATAGCTAAGTGTGTTAGGTCTAACTCTTAGTGTGTGTTTTGCTCCGCTCACCGGTCCGTCACGCGGGTGGAGCAGCAGGATTTCTGCTTCACACACGTTGCATACCGCTATTTTATTGTCATTTTCGGACACCTTAAAATACTGCCAGACTGGTGAAGCCATTTTGGCGAGCTTGTTTTGCCGCGCACAGAGAAAAGTGTCATGTATTTTACGTCATGCGATCGGCTCTCACGATCTGCATTTTTAGAGAGCACCGATCGATCGGCAGAGGGTGAGTATCGGCCGATAACGATTGGCGGCCAATCGATCGGAGCATCCCTAACTTACATGATGCCGAATTTAACAAACACATTTAAATAATTGGTTTAAACGGCATAATAATAAGGACGATCCTCCGTTCTGTGATTCTCCAGAACACACATGGCCAGTCCGCCCCTGTGTAGCATGTTATTTCGATGAGAGATGAGCAGATCGCCAATGGGCTTTCAACTAAGACACAGCCACGCAAAAACTGCGGCATTTGTACAGCTCCTTATGGGTACTGCAATTTGTGAAGAGCTTTCCTCTGTGGTGAAACGATCAGCACTGCACTACGGAGGAAAGCGGCAGATAGTCGCCTTGAGTTAAAGAGAGCGGGGCTGCGTTGCGTGCATGGCAGGTAACGGGGAGACGCGCTCTGACGGCGGTCTCGTTCAGGATCCGAAAATAAAATTTAAATATTTTGCACACTTATTCCACTTATTCCTAGTGTGCCACTGGTTACGGTGCCGCGTGCCAATGGTGGCACGCGTGTCAGGGGTTGCCGACCCCTGCTCTAAGCCAATCAGACATGGACAAAAAAAAGGATCAGTCGAGGGGGAACTAGAGACGTCCCTCTGCCTTTACAGCAATGTTCCTGTCTGACAGCGCTCAGCTCTCTGCTGCAGAGAGGAAGAGACAGATCACCGCTCTAAACACAGTCAAAAATCGTACATCCAAGACGGAATGAATATAGCCTAATTAATTATTATTAATACGTTAAGTCTTGTTGATTGTTTTTCACTTTTATTAAATGTTTGATATTTCCACAGACCCTTTCATACCGGCAATGCGCGATAGAAACAACAGGAACTGCAACAGCATAAATATGCAAACCGAAACCTACAGTTAAACTTCACTGCTGGAGAAGAGAGATCAAAGGGGGGTGGGAGAGATCAAAGGGGGGGAGAGCTGTGGCTGATGGCCCATTAGGTGTGTAAACAAAGAGAGTCACACACAGCTGATCAGCTGATCACCTGAGAGCTGCCGAGTTTCATTCAGACTATTTAAAAAAACAACGGTCTGATTTTATCATTGCACAACAATGAACTCAATGTGTGATTGTTATAGCAGTAATATTAGACACACTAATAAGACAGTAAACTATTAACACTGTAAATACTATTGTTTGTCCGTGGTGAGATGACGAGGCTTCATTGAAAATAAACCTCTTTTTAGTGAATTACTGAGTTTAGGCACGTTAATAACGTTTTAATGAAGTTGACTACAGCAAATTCATATTTGTTAGTGCTTTCATGTCAATTCGGCGAACATATGATACATTAAATGATCGTGGGGATGATGATTAAAAATCGTTTGTTTGAGCCGGGCTGCATTTCCCGATGAAAAAACAAACCGATTGTTTTTGTAGTTGTAGCTTTGTAAACGCCAACGTGGATTAAACAACATTATTTTGTTAAATATAAACATGGTGATGTTTGGTAAATGATGGCATGTCTCTTATTTAGCACATAATATGATCCTATCCGTGACATATCAACTTAACAAAGATCCACTATAGTAATCAACAGACATAAATCTATCAGCTGTTTATTTCACATGAGTTCCAGTGTGGCAGCTTTTTAATCACTGCTCCCCCTGGTGGATTCATGATCCATTGCAGCTGGTTTCGTTATAATTTACCAAGGGGGCATATCAAGTCTGAAACGTATTCACTACGTCATGTGGGGGGTTTTCCTTTCAGCGAGGATCGACTCCGTGCCGATCACGGCCCCACTGCGGTAGGGACGTGCAAAATTAGGTGGTACATCTGTACATTACTTGAGATAATGTACATAGCTATTTTCTGTTCCAAAAAACTAGAATTTGTAAAAGTGTTGCTAGGTGGTTGCTAGGTTATATTTTTCGGGACCTTTGTGGCTGAGAATCAGACACACTCTTTTGGAATGCGTATAAGGTTGGGTGGTTAGGAAATTGAATTTGCTTCAGCTTAAAACTGTATCGAAGAGAAGTGTTGTTGTGTTCCTGCAGCACGCAGTGAACCACAGGAAGGTGGCCTTCATGCCTCCAGTAGAGGACATCGGCCCAGATCCACTGTTTCTCCAGTTTGTCTTCTCCGTCAGCGACCACCATGGCGGAACCATCTCCGACCTTGTCTTCAACATCACCGTCATCCCTGTGGACGACCAGGCGCCAGAGGTCAGAGGTTAAACACAGGTCAAACCACTGTAGTGCTGGTTTGAGCATGGGATGGGCTATGGGAATAAACATTGGATTTGATGTCATATAATAATCTCTGACTGAATGACCATTATAATTAACATGCAGTAAACTCATTTTATAATTAATAATTCAATCCGTTTTGAATATATAGCTTTGTTGGTTGATCCTCTGTGTCAGGCTTTCACCAACCTGCTGCGGGTGGAGGAGGGTGGAGGGGCCTTTGTGACTGAGGAGCATCTCCTGGTTCAGGACCGGGACAGTTGGGAGGAGGTTCTAAGGGCCGAGGTTCAGAGAACGGCTGGCCATGGCAGGCTGGAGCTGCAGGGCCGCACGCTGCTGCAAGGACACACCTTCACCCTGCAGGACCTGAGGGAGCGCAGACTCAGGTCAGACAGAGTGTGGGCATGAGGAGATTATGACGGGCCCCTGATGGCCCCACCACCAACTCTACATTACATTACATGTTACTTGTTAGACACTTTTATCCAAAGCGACTTACATACTCAATACTGTGGGCAATCCCCACAGGAGCAATTTGGGGTGAAGTGTCTCAGGGACACAACGACATGCTGACTGCAGTGGGGTTTGAACCTGTGCTCCCTTGATCCGAACACCAACGCTCTATCCACTGCGCCACACGCCTCCCATATGAGTAAGACAGAGTTTATAGGGTTTAGCTGCTTTTTTTCTGTTTTGTGTCACTTGCTAGTTATTTTGACTTGATTTCTTATCGTTTTGTGTGAGATGGGTTGATTCACTTCTTTGGTCAATTTGATGTCTGTTGTTTGTCCCTTTTATGTTTCTTTGTATTCATTTATGTCCTTTTCTGATATTGTGTGTGCCTTTCTGGTTGTTTAGTGTCTTTGTGGTCGATAGTGTGCCTCTTTGTTTTCATACTGTGTATTTATGGCCTTTTTGTGTCTCGTTGTGGTCATCGTTACTGGAAATGTTCTTCGAATAGTAGCTCACTCGGTAAGGATTTGGTTTGGAGGGTTAGGATTATAGTGAGGGTGACTGGTTCAAGTCCCAATTGGACCAAGCATGACAATATTCACTGACTCAGCACTGTGAGGTCTTCTTGAGCAGGGCATCAAACCCCACACTGCTCCGGGCCCCTAACCATGGCAGGCCCCCTTGCTCTGACGCCTCTCAAATGAATGCATGTGTTCAATTTTGAAACAAAAGACAACATTCATTTTAGCTACCTTTTGTTTTTTTAACTTAACAGAGCCTTCGGATTCAGCCTTCTGAAAACAAAAAAAGCCCTAGGTTTTTATAAAGATAATTTATTATTTAAGCTATGACATGATGTGCCACTGTGCCGCATGGCTTGGCGCAGTGGCACATCGATATGTTTATGATAGATAGATGAGGGGGAGAGGACGCTGGTGCTGCTTGTTCGCCGCTTCTCCTTCTAGTTCTCCTTTTAGTTCTAGTTTAAGTCTTGTGTTTTTTTTCGTTGTTGTTTTTGAATGTTACCTTTATACATCTAAATTATATCTTCTGCTGACTGCTTCTCTGCTTTCTACTAAATTACAAACCTTGTTTTGGAAAACTGCTCCTACCTGTTGCTGGCACCTTCCACTGCTATCGACAGCTCCCGGACAGCTAACGCTAGCTGGCTAGCTAGCTAGCTAGCTAGCAGCCTATTCGGCTTCCAACGAGCTAGTCAGCTCACTGCGGTGAGCCCGACCTACCAGGTCTCTTTGCTGCTTCACTGACATCTGAAGCATGAAGTTGAGGCCATCATCAAAAACATGAAACCCTCCACCTGTGCCCTGGACCCCTTTCCCACAGCCCTGGTCAAATCTAACACTGGTGCCATAAGTGCCCTGATCACTTCAGTGATAAACCACTACCTCCAGTCTGCTCATGTTCCATCCCCAGTAAAAACTGCTGTCATCAAACCACTGATGCAGACAGCAGCAGCTGCCCCTAGCTCTCCCGAGTCTTTAGTGTTTTCGAGTGTTTTTGACGTTTGTTCGTCTAGTTCACTTCAAACACCCCGAACCGATAGTACAGTCAGGAGTATACAGTACAGTCGTGAGTTCCTGCTGGACAAGGAAATAACAACAAAACAAACAATAGACGCCCCGCTGGCAGAGGTACTCAGCGGCTTTGGAATACGTTCAACCTCGCCCTCACCTGCTACCTACATGCTGAATAGGAGACGCAGCAAGCGGTGTGAGAGGAAGCAGAAGAGGGGTAAGCGCGGAGGCATCCGAGCAAGGCTAGCGCGGAGGCATCCGAGCTAGGCTAGCAGCTAGCCCACACAGGCCCGCTATTCCGAGCATTCTCATGGCTAATGTTCGCTCACTGGACAATAAAATGGACATCATAAGACTACTCCGGTCGACCCAGAGTGAGGTGAGAGAGTGCTGTGTGTACGTTTTTACGGAATCATGGCTAAATATGACCCGCTCATTTCAAAATAAATGTGGATTTGCGTAAAAAAATTGTTTTTCGGGGTTCGGGTGTTTTGTTTGATTTTAAATAAACAAAGTCGTGGCTTTCAGAATATGAAACTTGTATTTCCAAAATCACACGATAAATACATTTTTGAAGCTTGTAAAGGGAAGATGACAGGCACCTCTCACTCGCACTCTGCTCTTCCGCAGCGCCGCTCCCCCCCGCTGAAATTATGAATGTAAGGCGTAGGTAACACGGCAGGGTCCGTGACAGTTTGTTTTCATCTGATTTCAAATAAACAAAGTCTTGGCTTTCAGAATATTAAACTTGTTTCGGCAAATTCAGATGATAAATACAACTTTGAAGCTTGTAACGGCATAATTACAAGCGGAGAACGGAGTAACTTAACGTCACAGCAGGCATAACAACAGCCGGTGTTTCTTGTGAAACACAAACGCAAAAATACACAAACACACACACACATACACACTCGCGAGCTTCCCCCAGACCAGTAATCCAAACGAAAATATTTTCCCTCTGTACTACTTTGATCATTTATTAGCCGCTAATAATCAATCAGATCGATGGATTCCAGAGAAGAGGAAACTTTGAAGGCCTTTTTCTCAAAATGATGATTCGGTGACAGTCATTATATAATGTGACATATTTTGCTTAATATTTGGAGTACAAAAACAATCCTGATATATTTGAAAGCTAGGAATCTCCTCTTTCCAACAGTGTATACAACTCAAAATGCGTCTTTGGGTCAATGCACTGATTTCGATAGAGCAGGTCACATATGACAACATCCCAGACTCTGTCATTCAGCTCGACCGGCTAACATGCTACCGCTCAGACAGAGCTACGGTTAGCGGGTGGAAGTGCCGCGGCGGCGGTGTGATTGTTTACATCAGTGATGCATGGTGTAGGGACGCTGTGATTGTCTACAAACACTGTTCAACGCTGGCAGAGTTTATGTTCGTGAAGTGCAGGCCTTTCCACCTTCCAAGGGAGATTAACTCCATCCTGCTTGTCGCGGTATACATCCCACCCACCTCTAACAACAAGGACAGATGCCCGTTTCACACCATCGCGGTTCCAGGGCTGGTTCGGAGCTAGAGCCTGAAAAGCACTGTTTTTTCCTGTTCACACCGTAGCGGAGCCGACTCTAAGCTCCGAAAACCGGTGCTTTTCAAGCAGAATTTTTTTTTCGGTCTAGAAGTAAGAATCGCATACGTCACGCTTACGTCGGAGGCGGGGGCAGGGGCGGGATCAACCTGAGCAATAACAGTTTATGGCGAGTAAGGCAAATCAAAGTTGTAACAAGCAGTAGCGCTGACCAAAGGGACTAGAACGCAACCACACACTTATTAAAAAAAACACATTTTATAAAGTCAGGCAACACTAACCAGGCTTAGTGTGATTCTGTTTATTTGTACCTTACTTTGACCATCCGTTCGCTGTCATTGATCATTGTGGAGAGCAGGCAGACGTTTTGTTTTGTATTAGCATCTATCGGATGGAATCAATACATGGGCTGCACAGGTTGTCATGACTCATGTCCGATCATAATGAAAAATACGCCGGTAAAATGTGCCGGCTTATGCCACAATAGGATAGCAATAACAAGTAGTCAAGATAGTCAGTTTAGCTTCGGTTGCTATGCTAACATCACCCATTTTATACCAGAGAAACTTTCATAACAGCGCTGTGATGCACAGCAAAAACCACAGTGTACATTGTACTCTATAAGAGTACATTTAACACCAGTTTCGGGGTGTATATAGGTCCAAGAGTTTGGTGTTCTCAGAACACTGTCAAAAGAGTAAAATATAAACTCCAAATAAAGAGTTAGATTTGAACACTTTGGGAGTCAAAATATACACTATAACTGGTACTTTTTTGACACTGTTTGAGTGCTTTCCAACACGTGCAGTGTATACCTAGAACCCTCAGAGAGTTAAAAATGTACTCTTAGTCAGTCTTTTAGTGTCACTGTGCAGAGCTGATTATTCAACACTTGAGAGAGAAAATGTATTCCATGGTCATTTTTCACACTGTTTCAGTGCTGTTTAGCTGATGTACACCAAACAAACTATTTTGGAAAGCAAATCAGATCAGCTCTGCCATGACCATGAACAGAAGTCAAATGCAACATACACATTAATGCAGCAGTAATATAAAACCTAAAAGCATCCCAAAAATAGTAAAACACTGACAGGGACAATTTCACTGCACAATGAGTGCTTTTACTTATACTTAAAGTACATTTAGCTGATTATACTCGCATACTTTTACTTAAGTCAGGTTTTAAGTGCAGGCCTTTTACTTATAGTATTTTCACAGGGTGGTATTTGTACTTTTACTTAACTAAAATCATATGAAAACTTCCTCCACAACTGGAATTGGTCTATTGCACATGTACAGTACCAAATGTAGTGCAAAGTTAGAATTAACTGTTAACAGCATTATATCAGGCGGGAGGCGAGAGCTTCAAAATCCTTCAATCTACATGAGTAATGTAAATTGACGGTAGCTAAGCTAAAAGCTGCTAACGTTAACGGTCTCATTATTTCAAACGGTGCCTGCAGACTAGAGTTGATTATGGATTAAAAAAACGTTTATTCAAGGCTGCTGAGGCACTTCCGTAACATTACCCCCTGTCGAATGATTGGAAAGAGCAGCGGTTTTCCCCCTAAGTCAGTGTGAATGAAGCCTAACAATTAACATGGGAGCGGCAGCTAAAATAGCAAAGAATACATATTTCTGAAACGGTCACGGTCGCGCTTTTCCTGGAGAATATTTTCAAAAAGCCAAGGGTCACGAGGCTGCATTAAACCAATGAGAAGGCGCGGCCTATCTGATGACGAATCGAAACCTAAGATCGATGTGGACCAGACAGACTCAATGCAAAGATATACTCTGAGGGAGTCCATCATCCCAGAATAAACACTACACAAGTCAACACCAACACCACACCAAGAAACAACACCAAAGAGAGGTTCTGGTGCACTCTGAGAAGTGTACTTTATATCCATTCTACTCCAAAGTGTAAACATTTCTACTCTGGTCATCAGTACTCTGGGATTTTAACACTTTGGTATTTGCTGTGTGCCAAACAGCGGGCAGCACTGCAGCGGTCGGTAAATGCCGCTGACACACATTAATAAACAATGAACCACGGCACTCTGGAGAAAAGTACAAGGGTTGAGAAGTAGTTATTTAATTAAATCTGGCTTCGTATGATTAAAAGCAACACGATCATCGACCCAATGCCGTTGGGGAGAAAATCAGCGACGTAAACGGTGATTTCATGATGCAGCAGCAGCAGCACCAGTAGGGCTCTGGGCGGTGTGAACAAAACGGGGGCTGAAAAGAAAAACCGGTTCCGAACCAGAAAAGCTCTAGAACGGGAACCGCGTTGGTGTGAAAGGGGCAAGAGAGGAGGCACTCGGTGAGCTGCATCGAGCGATCTCTAACCAGCAGACAACACAGCCAGACAGCCTTCTCATTGTCGCTGGGGACTTTAATCATGCAAACCTGAAAACGTTCATGCCAAACATGTATCAACATGTTGACTTCCCAACAAGAGAAAATAATACTCACCTCAACGGCTTCTTCGCACGCTTTGAAGCACAGAACAGCACACCTGCGCAGAAAACAACGCCTCCACCCAATGACCAGGCTATCTGTCTGTCCCCAGGCAGTGTGAGGAGCACACTGTTAAGGATTAACACCCGGAAAGCTTCTGGGCCTGAAAACATTCCTGGTCATGTGCTAAAGGACTGCGCAGCTGAGCTCACAGATGTCCTCACAGACATCTTCAACATCTCCCTGAGCCAGGCTATTGTTCCCTCGTGCTTCAAGGTAACCACCATCATACCTGTACCGAATAAGTCATCACCTTCCTGCTTCAATGACTACCGCCCCGTAGCGCTGACTTCCACCATCGTGAAGTGCTTTGAGCGGCTAGTCATGAAGCAAATCAAGTCTGACCTCCCCCTCTCGCTGGACCCGTTTCAGTTTGCATACAGAGCGAAGTGGTCCACTGAGGATACAATCTCCTCTGCTCTCCACCCAGCCCTCACCCACCTGGACACTAAAAACTCTTATGTTAGGATGCTGTTCATAGACTTTAGCTCAGCGTTCAACACTATCATCCCCCAGCAGCTGGTTTGCAGGCTAACAAACCTGGGCCTCAGCCCCTTTCTCAGATTGAGGTCTGGCATTGAGGAAATCCAGCAGGACTTCCTCAATGCCAGACCCCAGTCTGTACGGGTCGGCAACAACACATCAGGCACCATCACACTGAGTACGGGGGCGCCCCAAGGATGTGGGCTCAGCCCCCTGCTCTTCACCCTGCTGACCCACGACTGCACACCCACCCACAGCTCCAACCACTTCATCAAGTTTGCAGATGACACAACCGTGGTGGGTCTCATCAGCAACAATGACGAGACCCACTACAGGAGGGAGGTGAACCAGCTGGCCACGTGGTGCATAGACAACAATCTTTTTCTCAATGTGGAGAAAACAAAGGAGATTGTTGTCGACTTCAGGAGAACCTCAACCCAACACCCCCACCCATTGACCATTGGTGGTGCTGCTGTGGAGCAGGTGAGCTGTACCAAATTCTTGGGAGTGCACATCACCGAGGACCTCTCCTGGAGTAACAACACCACGTCAATCACCAAGAAAGCCCAGCAGCGCCTCTACTTCGTCCGCAAACTGAAGAGAGCAGGAGCTTCCCTATGAAGGTAGATATGGTGCAAAATGCGAGAGCTTGTAAAACCTGATGTGAGCACTTGCAGAAAAAAACTCTGAGCTTGTGTGCATTCATTTACACTTGTATGAAATATCCACGTATCTGTGAACCAAATTTGAAGTCACAGAAAGAAAAAAAAGTTTTGTAGCTTGTAGAAAAAAAATGAACTTAGTGATGAAATGTTCACTTGCAGAAAAATATATATTTTTTAAATATATTTTCCATTACAACTGCAACTTGGTTATTACAACCTCTCAAATCAGTCATTACAACTTCACGAATCTGCTCTGTGGCAGTATATATCGACGAATCTGCGGCCTTGACTTTTGCTACACTTCTTGCGATGAATGTGTCGCTAAAGTAATTTTCACCTGTAGATGTGGGGGGAGGAAGGGGGTTGGAGCGAAGGGGCGGGGCTATCAGAACGACGAGGCGCAAGCGGGTCACACAGCCATATAGTCAGGTCGAACCGGATGACTGCGGGGCCCCGCATGTTGCCCCTTTCACACTAACGGGGTTCCAGGGCCAATTCGGAGCTTGAGCCTCATAAGCACCGTTTTTTCCTGTTCATGCCGCAGCGGAGACGGCTCTTTTCCCCGAAAACCGGTTCTTACCAAGCTCGAAAAAATTAGAGATTAACCTGAGCTAACAGTTTATGGAGAGTAGCCTACGGCAAATAAAAGTTGTAACAAGCCGTAGCGCTGAGCAAAGTGACTAGAATGCAACCACACACACACTCTATAAAGTCAGGCAACACTAACCAGGCTTCTTGTGATTCTGTTTATTTGTACCTTATTTTGACCATCCGTTCGCTGTTATTGATCATTGTGGAGAGAAGCAGACGTTTTGTTTTGTATTAAAGCAGATCAGATGGAATCAATACATGGGCTGCACAGGTTGTCATGTCCGACTATCTGCAATTGGATAATAGCTTCTGGCCTGGACACAGTTTGCACCTTACCGTCACATTCCTGTCCTTTCTTCTGACAAATTCAAAATAATGGGCCTACCTCCACCTAGGGGTTAAATTGGGCCGGGGCTGTCTGCATGAGTTGACTTGGCTTAGTGGAGCTGCAGCACCGCCCAGACTCAGCTGCAGCTCCTCTGTGTTAAGAGTCTGCAGCCCCGTCTTGTAATCCCTCTAGTCTGTCAAATGGAGAATCTAGTAATTCTTTCGCGCAATGTTAGTAACAGTAGTGTGATTACTGAATGTATAACAGTAACGCGTTACATTACTGCGTTCCCGAAAAATGTAATGTGTTACACCCAACACTGCTGATGACACACTACTCTGCATCAGAACAAACCCAACCCCCTTAACCACCTGCCTGGATGAGATAAAGGCGTGGATGAAGCACAATTTCCTTCAATTAAGCAGCTCCAAAACTGAAGCCATTCTAGTACACACTCCACATCAGGTTCATTAATGCTCCATCACTTCACATCACAGCAGCTTCTCCGCTCAGAACATTCCACTCTCATCAACAGTCACCAATCTCGGTTTTAAAATGGATCCTCACCTGACCTTTGAGGCCCACATCAAACAAAGATGCCAGACCTCCTTCTACCACCTCAGAAATATCGCTAAACTTCGCCCCACACTCACTCTGTCAGATGCTGAAAAGCTTGTCCACGCCTTTGTCTCCTCCAGGCTTCACTACTGTAATACACCCGGGATTCCTAGCAAGAACATCCAGAAGCTGCAATACATCCAGAACAGCGCTGCTAGGATCATGATGAGAGTGCGACAGTACAAAAACATCACACCCATCCTCAAATCATCATCCCGGTCTCACTATGAAATCTCCCTTTTCACCCATCAGTGCATTCATGGAAATGCTCCATCGTACCTCAGAGAACTGCTCACCCCACAAACCTCCACAAGAAACCACCGTTCTGGAAAGGCTAACCTCCTCCATCCCCCCAGAACCAAGCTCAAACCCATGGGGGCCTTCTGCTCTGAGGACCCCACACACTGTGGATGCTTTTAAAAAAGAAAATTGTTTATTTACTTTAAAATTTAAATGTATTATTATTATTTAATTAGTCTGGAACAATGAAGTTATGTAAAAAAAAAATGTATTGATGATTTTCTGCAGTCTAAATGGGATCAAAGCTGTGTGAATATCCCCGCTGGTACTGCAGCTTTTTGACTGGATGGTAGTGGAGTTTCTGTTTACGGTTCCCCACAGTAACATACACTTAGAACTCAGGAAGAAATAACACATTCATTCAGCTCTGTGTTTTACATGTGGATATTTTATTGTGGGGGTGTCAGTTACCATGGTCCCTGTATGAGTTATCTCTGTACCCACAAATCTTTCCCAACTGTGGATCTCAGTATTCCTGTAACTCATGCAGCCTGAGTGCACTCGAACAAAGCAAAACAAAATATTTGTAATATTAATTGGCACCTGTGGAAAAAATGGAATTATTACAATGTAAAAGTTGAAAAAAAATGCTAAATTTGGCATGTCAAGCCAATCAAGAGTTAGACAGCTTGAATTTATGTGTGCTTTTTGATGATATGGAATTTAAAAATATAGTACTGTTCTTTAATTTGCAGTTATTGTATTTGAGTACCATCCTAAAAGATTGACGTCTAGTTTGATCTTTTCAGTTTGATACAAATCTAAATTACAAACAGACGTTCTTGGTCCAGTTAAGCCTGAATCATGACCCAGTGTGTTCTCAGTGTGAACACATTTTTTGGGGGGGTTGAGGAATTCAGACCAATTACAGGAAGTTCTGGCAGACTTTTGTCAGGACCGGCATAAGAAGAACAACAAAACAAAATGAGCTGCTGTAGCACACAGGAATAAAGGAAAATAAGGAAAAACACACATTTTTACCTGACAATTCAACATTTTTCATTACATTCAGAGGCGTATACGTCATTATTCTCGGGGGTCACTATTCTATAAGGATGGGAACCACTGGCATAGGTTTGTAATGTAATATTCTTTAATGTGCACACATCATTGCAATGTGAAGCCAGAACTAACCGGATAAAATGTATACAATGAAACAAAAACATGAACCTTTCACGTGTAAAAAGGCACCTGTTTGTCTGACCTTAAAAAAAAGTTTGTTTTTCAAATAAGTACAGCAGTTAAAGGGCCCATGTCATGGCCATTTCTACTGATCATAATTCCATTGTTGAGGTATACTAAAATAGATTTATACTGTGCAATTTTCCAAACTCACATTGGTTTCTCATACAGCATCTCTGTAAAGCACATGTGTCAAACTCAAGGCCCGCGGGCCAAATCCGGCCCGTCTACAATTCTGATCAGGCCCGCATATCAATTTATATCATCAATACAATGTGGCCCGCTTAAATGTATGATACTGTTCTGGCGGCACGAAGAGCCTACGCCGTAAGCTACGCAAATGACGTTGTTGGTACCTGATTGGCACAGGCAGAATGCTCTCAATTGCTATGGCCAATTGCGGAGCCTACGTAGCAGCCAACACAGAAGCATTAACGGTCTGCTAGCCCGCACCTGTCAGCTAGTAACACAGAGAATGTCAAAAAAAAGGAAGATTGATGTTGAA
This sequence comes from Dissostichus eleginoides, assembly GCA_031216635.1. Lineage (NCBI taxonomy): Eukaryota > Metazoa > Chordata > Actinopteri > Perciformes > Nototheniidae > Dissostichus > Dissostichus eleginoides. The sequence continues at coordinate 384,313 of CM062270.1, read as the reverse complement.
GGGAGGCTATTTCAAGAGAGGTGGGAGATAGAATACTTCTTTACTGAGTATAAAGAGAGGCCTGTGTGTCTTATTTGCAATAAGACAAAAGCTGTGTTCAAAGAATATCATTTGCGTCGTCATTTTGAGACGGCCCACCAGCAGCAATATGCCACCATGGACAGGGAACAGAGGCTTCAGAAAGTCACGGAGCTCAAAAAAGGCAGGCAACAACAGCAAAATATGTTTCATAGGGCCAAATCTTTAACAGATGGAGCTGTAAAGGCAAGTTTCATCATAGCAGAGGAAATCGCTAAATCAGGGAAGCCATTCACCGAGGGGGACTTTCTAAAAAGCTGTATGCTTAAAGTTTGTGACATTGTCTGCCCCGCTAATAAACAAAACTTTGCCAATGTCAGTCTTACAAGAAATACCATAGCCAGCCGTGTGGATGAGCTTTCTGACGATTTGCAATCACAGCTCAAAGATAAAGCAAAATAATTTGTAAACTACTCAATTGCTGTGGATGAAAGTACGGATATATCAGACACGGCTCAGCTGGCGATTTACATCCGCGGAGTGGATACACAGTTGTCTGTTACTGAGGAGCTTTTGGACTTAAAACTGTGGTGAGTTTGCTACATTCATCCCAAGCACAATGCCACAGCTCCGCCTTCTGTGTGCCCGTGTCCTGAGCATGTTCGGGAGCACATATTTGTGTGAGCAGATGTTCTCTGCAAGGGACAACATGTTCAGATGTGTTTTACTTTTATACAATGTTCCACACAACCATTTAATTGTTGTATCAAGGCTTGTGATATCTGTTGAAATGTGGGACAACGTTCAATATTTGTCCTTTTATATCAGGTTGATTTGTGTTTGTTTATTATTCAACACAACAATTTGTTCATATTGTTGTCATATTCAGGCCTGTGCAACAGGTTCTGAGTTGGCTGTATGCTAGCCAGAAAGCATTATTTTGCTTTACCAAATGCTATGATTGCCAAGAAATGTGTTTAAATATATATGGGAAGGCTATATAGTACATACAACAATACATTGAAAGATATGTTTTTATGTTGTTTATTGAATAAAAAAGGCATGTCAGTAAAGCATATGTCCGGCCCTTAATGTGATTCCAATTTCCCAGAGTGGCCCTTTGTGAAAATGAGTTTGACACCCCTGCTGTAAAGTATGTGTATTCACCGGTATTCACTCTCTGTCCTAAACGGCTTGTTGGAGCTCCTGCCCCCCCTCCCTGTGAGCCCAGTGTGCTCTGATTGGTCGGGAAGTTGCGAGGCTCGTTGCTACAATCTGCTGCGAGGAGCGGACAGGCTTCCGGGTCGGCAATACAGCGAGAACAAGCGAAACTCATCCTGAGCACACACAAACACTCACAGCCGAAGTAAAAACAATAAGTGTGGCTTGATATTGAGTAAGAAAAAGGTTTATAACGCTGTGAGCATGGGTCTGTGGAGAGCATTTCTCCGCGATCCCAACTTAGCAGCCCGAAAAACGTTTACCCATTTTAACAGTCGTGGTAGATACCTTGTTTGTTTTAAACATCATAAATACACAAACAACAATGAATACTTACAGGTTGTGTACCCGAATCTCCCGCTGGTCCAAACAAAGTAGGAACAGCATCGTTCTTCAGTGCCCTACGCTGTACATATCCGGCATGAATCGCTGAAAGGTTTGGGAAGCTTTGTTTCGTGAAAGGCTGGCAGAGGGTGTGGCCTCTGGGTATTCACACGTCACAGTACCCAGGAAGTAAACAACGGAAAATGAGAAATCTCCAATGAGGCGTTTTGGGGCAGCATAGACTGTGTTAGAGTTTTACTCGCTACAGGGTGTACTTTGAGGGTTTTTGACTCTGCAGACCGTTTACATGCAGAAAAACCCACACAAGGGGACGGGTAATAACCGGAAAAGCATGACATGGGACCTTTAACTAAAGAGCAGGGTTCGTACGGTCATTGAAAACCTGGAAAAGTAATGGAAATTCAAAATGCAAATTCCAGGCCCTGGAAAAGTTATGGAAAACAATATTTTTCCCAAAGTCTTGGAAAAGTCATGGAAATTTAACTAAAGTTGCGTCAAATATCATTTACATTTTATCTAATCGCCGTAATAATCTGCGGTCGCGAGCTGTTATGTGCCATCATGACGCGCATGGTGTTATTTTTTAATATATGAAGCGCGAGCTGTGTGCTCGAGTCTTCCTGCCTGTCGGCTGAACTCTGCTGCTCCGTGATGAGGGTCTAACTACAGCAGCTACATTACCTACGGTGCGTTCGTTAACAGTAACTGTGCGGTCCGGAGTCACTGTGGCACAGACTGGACCGCTGTCGCAATATTATTTAAGGAATCGTTGAGCTAGCTAACTAGCATACATTGTCACTATCTGCTAACGTTAGCTTTAGCCTTCGTTTTCTAATAGTTTTTTTCATAGGCTATAAACAGAGGTTGTATAAGTATAGATATTGTACTAGAGAAAAAGTAGAAGTACTCAGATATTGTACTGGAGTAAAAGTAGAAGTACACAGATCTTGTACTTTAGTAAAAGTAGAAGTACTCAGATATTGTACTTGAGTAAAAGTAGAAGTACTCAGATCTTGTACTGGAGTAAAAGTAGAAGTACTCAGATCTTGTACTTGAGTAAAAGTAGAAGTATTCAGATATTGTACTTGATTAAAAATAGAAGTACTCAGATATTGTACTTGAGTAAAAGTAGAAGTACTCAGATCTTGTACTGGAGTAAAAGTAGAAGTACTCAGATCTTGTACTTGAGTAAAAGTAGAAGTACCAGAGTGTAGGAATACTCTGTTACAGTAAAAGTCCTGCATTCAAAATGTTCCTCAAGTAAAAGTAGAAAAGTATTCTCATCAAAATATAGTGAAAGTAGCGACAGTAAAAGTAGTCATTGTGCAGATTGGTCCGTTTCAGAATAATATATATGATATGTTTTATAATGATTGATCATTAAAGTGTTCTCAAAGCTGCTAAAGGTGCAGCTAGTTTGAATGACTTTGTATACTGCAGGGTAGCTTGTGGATTTACTCCAGGTGGAACTAAAGTCTGATTTAACACTTGATTATATTTCACATCATTCATCCAGATCTGTGAAGTAACTAAAGGTATTAAATACCATTTACCTCTGAACTGTAGAGGAGTAGAAGAACAAAGTAGCAAAACATTGAAATACTGAAGTAAAGTCAAAAGTATGTCAACATTTTACCAAAGTATAGTACTTGAGTTTATGAACTTGGTTACTTTACACCGCTGGCTATAAAGATAGAAAGACTAAGCTTTGCACAGAGGCATGAAAATACATTTTCCAAATGCTCAACAGTGCTGCCAAAATTATAAACTGACTGCTACACAATTAAAATAAATGCTTTTATATATTTCTATTAGATGTGACTCTTTAGCGTTTCTGTTATTATTAACACTGCTGCTTTAGTTGTTCTGACTGCTAAAATCCTCTGTTATTCCTCATTTTAAAGCCGATATTCCGTGGGGTGGGGGGGTCGGGGGCTCGGATCCTTGTCACCTTTTCCATCCCTGACTACAGTTGCTTTAGCGTGTAGAAGCTAGTAAGCCAACTATTTGATTTGTTTTAGATAGGCACAACATGTTTCATATGCTGACCTTATTTTCCTGTTCCATGTTAAAATAAACCATTTTCAGTGGTACCGCTGAGAAAGAGTAATCTTTTTCGGTCATGGAGAATTAGGTAAAGTTCATGGAGAAGTCATTGAAAAGTCATTGAAAATCATTGGTGAAAAAGTGTATGAACCCTGAAAGAGGGAATTGAGCATATCTGCAAACTGTGTGAACTGATATATTGGTGGCCTATTTAAAAAAGTCCTCCATAGACCGTCCACCTCTGACAAACAGCTGTAAAACTAAATTGAACTTGGGTGTACTGACAGACGTACATACTGATGCTGGTTCTTTGTGTCGCAGGTACATACACGATGACTCTGAGACCACGGAGGATGAAGTCCATCTGAAGGTGACGGACGGCCTGAACTCAGCTGACGTCGTCCTGGCCATACAGGTAGACTTCCTGCGGCCATCATCATTCAACATCCTATGAGATATCTTCCACTTAAGAGATCCTGTCTATATCGCACAACCAAAACTTTAAATCACTTCAACTAAACACTATCTGTTAACAGGCACCATACTGAAGAAGGGTAGCAAAATGAATTAGTTATAAGAATCCAAATCAGAATTCCTTTATTCTTCCAACAGAGGTGAAATTTAGATTGTTACAGCAAGAGCATAGAGACAAAAAAAGAAAACACTATAAACTAAGGCATGCACATAATGCTAAAATAAAACTTACACAATTACAATTTAAAACACATTCAGATAGAGAAGATAAGTAGCAGTAAGAGTATTTACAAAAAAGTGTTGTATGAAGAAAGTAGTGTGATAGCAGCAGAGGTATTACCCGATCTTTGTTACAGTATTAAAAAGTCTTACTAAGAAGGCAGCCAGTAATAATACGAGTCATAGAGAACTATTACATATTGCACAACAGGGTTTTATTTGTCTTTGTTGTTGTGTGTGGGGGGGGTCTACCGTGGGCCATGGTTGTTGTACAGTCTGACCGCTGCAGGAAGGAAGGACCTGGGGGGGGGCAGCCTTTCACTGAAGGAGCTGAACAGTGCAGACAGGGTGTACTGGAGGGGGGGTGTCATGTTGTCCAACAATGATGACAACTTAGCAATCACTGCCCTGTCCCCCAAGTCCTCCACAGTGTCCAGAGGACCCCCCAGGACAGAGCTGGCCTTCCTTACCAGTCTGTCCAGTGTCTTCCTGTCAGCAGCCGAGATGCTGCTGCCCCTGCAGGCCGAACCATAGAAGTCATAGAAGGTCTGCAGGAGGGCCCCCTGCACCCCAAAAGTTCTCAGTCTCCTGAGCGGACAACAAAAAGCTTTTTATAAATTATGCATAAATCAAAAATGTTTCCATTTCCTTAATCAAGCCTTGTTCCTAATTAACAAACAAACGACACTGTATGATAAATGAATGCTTTGTCTCTGATTTTGCAGTCACCATAGTTCTAATGATTCCTCTCCTACTGTCCCCAGGTTCTGCAGATGAACGATGAACCTCCCCAGCTGGGTGGGGGTCTACGGGGGGAGCTGAGCTGCCAGGAGCGGGGGCGGGTCCAGGTCACGGTGGACTACTTGTCGGCCACAGATCGGGACAGCGAGGACTCCAGGCTGATGTACATGCTGGCTCGGAGGCCTGGCAGGGGGGAGCTGCAGAGAGACGGGCTGAGCGTGGACAAGTTCTCCCAGCAGGACCTGCTGCAGGGACACGTCTACTACGTCCACACTGGTGAGAGAGCGTCATGGAACAGAACAATGCTCATTTCATCAGGTCACTTTTTTGTGTTATGGTTGTGTCAGTTTCCCCAGATACAGATCAAATTGTTGGCTTGTGTGTCAGGAGGAGAGATTGGACCTGATCCAGTGGTTGACATCATCACCCTCATCATCTCTGACGGGGAGGCCGGAGGAACAGACGGCTGTTGCTACGGAGATGCCCCTCCCCCACCAGTGCCTCTTCATGGTACACTTCCTGTGTACGACCTGAACATCACCATTCTTCCTGTCAACAATGAAGTCCCATCTATCACTCTGGGTAAGATTCCTGTCATGTAACAGCTGAGTTTGAGGATGTGAGGAACAGTTTATTTGTTGGCTGCTGTAAGAGGAAGTCTTCCGATCTTTTACTTAAAGGTCACCTATCATGCTATTTTTAGGCAATAGCATAGGTCTCAGATATATACAAATATATAAAAAACATGTTTATGAAGTGTTTTGCTCAAAATACCAAACAGATCACCCATTCTAGCCATGCCTCATATCCCTCCATTTAACTTCCTGTTTCAAAAGTGCTGATTTGGGGTATACATGAGAGTAACACATGCGCGGCAAAAAGTATGGCTCCGCCGATATTACGTCATATCGGACGCAAATCTGGATCAGCTCCGTTGTAGCCCCGTTTTTAGAGATTTGGGTACGGAGGAAAAGAGAGAGGGTTTTATTTTCTGACGCTGCGGGAGTTCCCCGACACACAAAGACATCAAAAATGTCATTTTGCATGATAGGTCCCCTTTAAGTAACAGTACTATTACCATACTGTTAGTTAGTAAGTGCAAATCTTTGAGTTATGTAAGTATAATCAGGAACATGTAGTTTAAATATTACCACTATAAAAGGTCCCAAGTGACTCTTATTATATTCAATTATATCAAAAGACATAAATAATAATAATGCCATTTTTTTTTGCTGTTATATTTGGTTGATGTTGGGCTTATTTTAAACTATTAAGAAAAAATTATTTCCATTCTATGGATCAATCTGAGGTTTGTTAAAATAGTGAGAAATGACACACAATTACCAAGAGCCCAAAGAGACCTCTTCCCAGTGTTAAAGCCAAACCTCAACATTAGTAACGTTACATAATCAATTTGAAAAGGAAAAGCGGTAAACTGTAACATTATTGAAGCTGAAACCATGAAATGATTTTACATAATGTAAATTCATTATGAATTCAAACCATCAAAATAAGTTTCAGCTATTTGTATAACTGTTGTGTAGTTTAATTAATAACAAACATCATATTTTATAAACTGTTAAGATGTTTTTTGTATAAAATCTTTTTTTTGTCAAGTAACTAAAGCGTATGTAGCATAAGGAGAAAAGTACCACAGATCTAAGAGTAATGATTTTTTGTTGCATTGAACCACTGCCATATTTTAACTAGATTAATTATACCATTATGAGTTATTGTTATAAACTGCTTTATCCTGACAAAAGATGTGATCAAATAATATCAAATATTTGTATGTCTTTCCCATCATAGTAAAATGCTTTGGCCCAAAATAATTGCAAAACAGGTATTCATTTGCATTTGTGTTTCCCTTCCGTACAATCAGCAAAATGAGTTGCAATAGTATGGAAGACAAGTATTTAGACCACATTTAAATTGAACTATGCAAAGAACCCTAAAAGCTAAAAAACTAAAACACTTAGGACAACCCTAGTTTTTATGTTGTTCCATAACGCGAACATCCAGTCTTTTCTGTCACCTTTTCATTCAAAGTTAAAATACTGATACATAATATCTGCAAAACATCTCAACCATTTTTCATTGATTCTACATAATTATACCTCCTTATTCCTACCTCCATAGGGAAGCACATTTCTAGAAACTTCCTGAAACTTGGAGCTAATGTATCTCAATTATTAATTACACCATTTTTTCCAAAAAACCTTTTGTCAGCATGTGTGTTTTTCCTTGTCCAGTCTCATTGTTTGCAGATTGCATTAAGGGTAATTGTGGTGTGTGTGTTTGTGTGTGTGTTGTTGTCACCCTTCGGCAGGGTTTTTTAAGTGAAATCTGCCTTTTGTCTGCTGGTATAACAGAAACACACAACCACATGCAGCTGGGTGAGATTATCACTCCCCTGTGTGTGTGTGTGTGTGTGTGTGTGTGTGTGTGTGTGTGTGTGTGTGTGTGTGTGTGTGTGTGTGTGTGTGTGTGTGTGTGTGTGTGTGTGTGTGTGTGTGTGTGTGTGTGTGTGTGTGTGTGTGTGTGTGTGTGTGTGTGTGTGTGTGTGTGTGTGTGTGTGTGTGTGTGTGTGTGTGTGTGTGTGTGTGTGTTGTTCCCAGGAGAGAGTGAACCTTCTCAGAACAAAAGCAGAAAGAGGCTCATCCCTCGGTGACAATGTCTACTAGCCTTTCGCTAGCCGGATTACTGAGGCAATACCAGCGGAAGGATAACTCTCTAATCCTAGAATATCTACCCATTAATTCACACCAGAACCCCACAGCAGTGCAGGGTGTGTGGTTAGGTGGTGGTGTGTATGTGGTGTTTCTTGGTTTAATTAATTAGCAGTGAATAAAGACGCTGAGTTCTTACTCATTAGCAAGGCAGAACAGGAGGAAACCAGCTTTACCTTGTTTTATATCTGAGCAAGATCCAGGACTGTTTATCATTGTGCTAACACACATTTCCACAATCGATACATACACATATACAATTATTACATAAACCGGGATTATTGGCAGTATGGACACAGGTCCAAAGGTGTTTCTGCTTGTTTAATTAACATGGTGTAAAGGAAGATGGCCCTCCCAAGTGTTGGATTCATAAGCTGCTAACAATGGGCTGGAGGAATGGATGGGTAATAATGATCATTTTATTTAAATAGATTACATTTTTTATAGACATTTATTTTTTTATCCCAAAAATAATAATAATAACAATCTGATAACAAAGTGAATCTTAAAGAGTTTTATAGGACAATACTGATACTCTACTACTTTATTCTGCCATTATCTGCATCTCTTCTTGGCTTTTGCTATCAGCAAATGTACAAACTATGTGCGTGTCTTTAAAGTCTTTCTTCAGTTTTTTGTGAAAATAAGCAATAAATTATGGTGGATTTATGTCACTGTTGTGTGGTGCAGGTGCGTCCATGTTGATGGTGGATGAGGGCTCTTCTTCCTGTCTTTGTGGGGGGGTCCTGGCAGCCTCAGACCCTGACAGCCCCCCCGATCAGCTGACCTTTCACCTGGAGACTCCTCCCCTGCACGGCTACCTGGAAAACACCCTGCCGACGCCAGGCTCCGAGAAGAGCAACGTAGGAGTCCGAGTTGGTGAGTGTGTGTGTGTGAGTGTGAGTGTGTGTGCGTGTGCGTGTGCGTATGTGTTGAGCGTTTACCTGACCTTACCCTGGCGTATTTATTTGTTTTTCCTAGAATCCTTCAGTCTTGTCCACCTGACCATGGGTTTAATCAACTACGTCCAATCAGAAAGCAAAGGGGCGGAGCCAACTATCGACCAGCTGTCCATCAGTGTAAGTGATGGGTTGCACCGCTCCGCCCCCATCCCCTTTTACATCATCATCAGTCCAACCAATGATGAAACGCCTTCCCTTCTGCTCGCCAACTTCACGGTACGTGAACCTCAAGACTAACTTTTCTTACTTTGTTTCTTTTAAGAAAAATGTTTACCTTAACTTTATCTAACCTTATTAGTTTAGTAACGTCAGCCAATACTCTGCTAATGTCTATAGCAAGCTAATGTTGCTAAAATATTTACATTAAGCTTTTTGATTACGTTTTTGCTAACGTTAACTTCTTTGCTTACGTTTAAAAACGTATAAGTTAGGTTCAGGGTAAGTAGGAGTATTGTTGACATTGGTTTAAATAGTGTAGGCCACAACCTAATACTGGCAAGGAAACATTATTTGCATAGAAGCACGATAAACGCACATGAGTTTTTCAAAATGGGTCCTCTGATGGAGGTCGGCCTGGACCTGAAACATGTTTTCCTGAATCCAGCCTCATGGGGCGCTCTGTGGAGTTATCCCCATTCTTCATCTCCTGCAGGTGAACGAGGGCGGGATGAGGGAGCTGACTCCGTCTATTCTGAACGGTTTTGATCTGGACTCCCCCCTGGACACCCTGACCTTCACGGTGGTGCAGCCACCGGCTCACGGGAGTCTGATCAACGGCATCTACGGCTCGGAGAAGAGCCGCTACACGGACACGGGAGCGGAGCTGCTGCAGAGGAGCCTCCCCATCACCTCCTTCACCCTGCAGGAGCTCCAACAAGGTGAGAGGGAGGCCAATCAGTCACTGTGACAAATAGTTATATCACCATATAGTGCCACATTCTCTAAAGGTAGATGTTTCTGTTCCACCGTAGCTAATTCAATTTGATGTTGAAACTTATTTCTGCAAATAAATGCATGGGATAATGTGCAGCGAGGCGGGCATTATTGAAAAAAGAACAACTGACAGGGTGATCACGGAGCCTGAGACGAAGCGGAGGATCTTGATCAGCCTGAAGTTATTTTTTCAATAATGACCGCCTCGCTGCACATTATTACGGTTATTACACTGTCACCAAACTAAAGACTTGACTCCCTATATTAATTGAAATTATTTTATTGCATCCACTTAGAAAAAAGAAACTCCATTCCACGACGCACCAATGATTGTAATTGTGGGAACACATATTTGTGTAAATACTACGTATGTAAACTAAAGAGGTTGCTCTGCGCGCACCCCCTGAAATTGTAAGATTGCTACGTCTTTCCCCCTACTATTTTCTATTGACCAGCGTCCATGTGAAGTTATTGTCAACTCTCACGCCGTGAAAACAGTATTTCCGATCTCTGCCTTTTCATAGTAACTAAGGTGGTTGCTAGGGACGCAGCTCTTGCTGGCCTGGCAAACCAGGGTCCATCCCATTGGATAACAGAGCATTTTACACCCGGAAGCAAGTATTGTCCTCACTGTCGATTGATTTCACAGTGATATCTGCTCTACTCATCAACTAAAAGACACCAGTTTGTCCTGTTACACAACATTGATTGGTTTAAATTGTGTACAATGCTTTTGTGTTTTCCCCTTTGATTCTGAGAAACAAATAGTTTTTTCTGAGTTTTGGATAGCCGAAGACACTATCCTACCCATAATCCTCAGCTATCGTTGTGAAGAAGACCCCAGTTAATGAGACAACAAGCTCGATGCGTGGATGCGCAATGCACATTGGGAGTCGTAGTTGAAACGATAAGAAAAACTAAAAAAATGTTTAAAACAAAATCATACTTTAATCTGAGTGTGCCGGCTTTTCTCTTTGGAAGTCATCACATAAATGCATTGTAATAAACAATTCGGCTGCATTAAATATCACACATCTGCCGTAGTTCTTTATTTATAGAGCCCTGATTAGAAGACTTTTGGACAAACTGGAAGAAATGCCACCGAAACTGAATACATGACGTGGATAACAAATATATCAGCAATTAAACAACATCTTCAATTTATCTTCACACAATACGTCTCCTTGCAGTATCAATACTAATTCGGCTGACCTTCATATTTGATCCTATCGGTAGATAGGCTATATTTTTTAGAAACTTAACACCTCTTTGCATACCTAAAATATACTACAAATACGGTGTCGTTTTGCATCACGGTGCACAGCTGATATGATGAGAGTTGTAGTTTTTAAAGATATTAATGATTTTCATTGCATTAAAGAATGTAAATACTGAGTTGAGAGAATAGTCAGGGGTTTTAGGTGATGGGAGACACATTGCATGGCTGGCGCTGCAATGGGGCTTATATTGTTTAAACACCTGTGTTTGCGACCATGATGTGTTTTTATTCTGCTGTTTAAGTGTAGGGTTATTCTGAGTAAATTAAGTAATTAGTTACTCTACTCAGAAATGAATATTTTGATAATTTATTATCAGGTGTAGGCCTCAGGCCTTCTCAAAATAAACAGATCCAAATAAAATATATGTGCTTAGTTCTACTTCCAGATCAGCACCTCATCACAACATTAACTCTTTTATATTTCTTTATGTACATTTTGACATGTATTTTGAGTATGCTAACTTGTACATGTATTTGAGTACGAAACTCTAGTAGATCTACTCTTTTTGTAATGTTTAATTATACTGCTACATGCAGTACCCTTATTTTGGTATACCTGATCCGGAAACCGGAAGTAACAAGCTAGGAGGTTCAGGCTTGAAGAGGTTAGTAAAAAGAGTTGACTGTACGCTAGAGATGGAGAATAAAGACGGCAACTTCCCTTACAACGTGTGTACATGGATTTATTGAACAGACTGCAAGTTACAACCCTTTTAAACGCACATGAGTTTTTCAAAATGGGTCCTCTGATGGAGGTCATCTGATGGAGCTGTACAGCTACACTATTTTATTTAAAGGGGACCTATCATCCTATATTTAAATAATATATAAGGTGTATATATATATATATAAGGTATATTAATACGTTTTAATTTTCAAAATACGAAACAGATCATGCATTTTAGCCATGCCTCATTTTGCCTCACTCCAGCTCTGTCTTTGCAAGGTCTGATTCAGCTGACCACGCCCCCATGCGGAAGAAGGGGGCGTGACACGGCCCCGGCACGAGCGTCATGTTATCATGCTTGCTGTGATTACGAGTGGAGAGTCAACATGGCCCAACCTCTCATTCCCCTGATTGGTGGAGAGTTGACCAATCAGGCGGAGTGCACCTACATTACGTCAAAAAGGTGCAAATAAAAAATCCACCTGTATCAAATCCGTTGCAGCCCCGTTTTTAGAGATTTGGGTATGGAGGAAAAGAGAGAGGGTTGTGTTTTCTGACACTTTGTGAGTTCCCTGGAACACATATGTATGTATAAAAGACATCACAAAGTGCATTTTGCATGATAGGTCCCCTTTAAGTTGTGAAGGCAGGGTTCGAGTTATGTGGGAGCCAATGGGAGCTGAGCTCCCATAATGAGGGGTCTGAGCTCCCATGAAAGCAGTGAAATCATACATCTGTGGGGGTCGCTAATACATTACCAACAACTATTATTTTAATCAAAATAATGCATTTTTCAATGTAATGAGTATTATTTACGTTAACGAGGTAAATCGGCTAAAATAAAAACACGTTTTCCAAAAGAACAACGCATCCTATTCTCTCTTGAATGACAATATGCCTGCACTCTGGGTCGTAGTGCTGCTGGAGAGCACCGGAACGCCGCTCCGAGCGAGAGAGAGAGAGAGAGAAAGAGAGAGAGCAGCGGTACCTGGGGTTGTTGTTAGCATCTGGTGCTAGCTGCGCTAACGGATATAAAAAAGCTGTTTCTACAACAGCTGGAGGAGAGCTCTCTCCTGTCAGACTGAGAGAGATAACTACAGCTCAGCTCTTTAGTCTAAGTTATCTCAGTGTCAAACCTTTTGGTCACTATTTATGTAAACAAGTATTTCCAAGGTAAACCTTTATATGATCTTTATAGTTTCCAAAAAAGAAGAGAATAAATCAAAGACAGGTGTGAAATAATTCCAATTCATACTATAGGAAAGTAAAACAAGAATACAGTTTAAAAGGGGAGTGATTAGTAAAATATGCACAAAGAAAAAGTAAATCTGTTTACAGTTCTGTTTCACATGGGTGTTGTTGAGATCTGTATCCATAGATCTAGTCCTTAATTTTGGCCTCCAAGTGCACCAGATTGATGCATTTAACCTCAAAATGTAAAAAAAATCTTCTGGGGAGAGCATGCCCCCCCGGACCCCCCTAGAGGATGTTAGGTTCACCCCCCAATTAAACATGTTCAAATGAATAGGATACTAAATACATTCGCACACTTTTTTATCGTAAACTATATCCATATGCTTCTGTTTTGGTAGTCGTGCCACAACATGCATGCGCGAGTCATAGGTGCGCTCCGGCACTACACCCCTGCCTGCACTTCACCTCCAAGCAGAGGTCGCGTTAACCGAATATTTTCCGTCTATGACGGATTTTTTTTAACAATGACTGAAAAATCAGAAAGCCGTCCGTCATTTTGACAGATTAGAACAAACTCCGAACAGCGCCAAAGTTTCCCCGCAGCGGGGCTCCGGTATTATGTCGTCTTATGCATGCCAAAAGGAAATGATATCGTTTCCAAACCTAAATTTGCCGAACAGATCAACGAAAGTATTTGCTTTACGCTGTGCGCATTCCCGCGAGGAGCTGTGGGCATGCATAACACAGTTCATGAGCGAGCGTCCACCCCCCCGTTGACAGTTCACGAGCGTGCTCTCTCCTCCCCCCCGGCAGAGTTGTGTACAGGCCGGAGGGTAATAATGGATTTGGACGAACATTTTGCGATCCTGTCCGTCAAAATGACGGGCAGCGAAAAAGTCTAGCGCAACCTCTGCCTCCACAGTATATAAATATCAGCCGTTATTTACGTTATTACCCGGCTGTTATTGATATATTTATCTCCACCCCTAACGTTAGTTTTAAAGACCCCCATAAAGCTCAGATTATAACTTGAACCCTGTGTGAAGGGCTCCATCTCCACTTTTAAATATTATTATATATTTCCAACAAAGGGCATTATAATTAAACTTGGAGCAGACTGAGAAGGACTTTACTGATACACATGCTTATATGTAAATAAAGGAGTACTGGCACTTTTTTCCCCAAACTTCAAGCACTGCACTTTGGTAACACTTTACGGTAAGGGTACATGAATTCATGATGATTCATGTACCCTTACCGTAAAGTGTTACCAAAGTGTGACTTAATGCATGAAAAAGCATGAATTCATTCATGTAGTACTTCATGAACTATCAGTAATGTACAAGTATTAATGGTATCTCATGCATGACTTAATGCAGGAACAATACCTTAATTAGTGCATCAACTAAGGTATCTCAATCATCATGACTTCTGAGTTATTAATGATGTTCATGTCTTCTTCATATAGATCTGCAGTTAAAGTGACAGGCCAAAAAGCTGACCAGTCACAGCAATTCCAAGTGTTGTAATCATGATTAACTAAGCATTATTTTTGTCATTACTTCATCATGATTGTGCCCCTTCAAGTAAAGTGGTGACCAGTTCGGTCGGTCACAGCAGTGCATGTATTCTGTTGAATTTAAAGTGTTGTAATCATGATTAACTAAGCATGACTTTTCATTACTTCATCATGTTTGTGCCCCTTCAAATAAAGTGGTGACCTGTTCCATCGTTTACACTGATAACTAACATATGATTAATGGTGGTATGAAATAGAATGTATTAAGCAATTCATGGGGTGGGTTGGAGAAATTATAGTAAGGTCACTGAATTTACACAAAATTTGCTGCAGATTTTACAATGTTCTTTATTCACAAAAAACAAACTTTTATTTTGTAAAAAAATACATAATAGTAATAACATTAAAACAAACATCCATGATCTATGGGTTCAAACACATCTTCAAGGTCCAACTTTTTACCTTTTAAAAACTAATAAAACTGTAAAAACAACTAAAACTTATTTCCTGTGTATATCCAGTAAGGATCCATCGTCCTTATGTTTCAGGATTGCTGAAGCTGTAGGCTCCTGCTCGCAAAACGTCCATCTTCTTCATATCTGAAGTCAGTGAGCTCTTGGTGGTTCAATCAGGGAAACATGACCCGAATGTCCTTCAGTAAACGGCCGAGAGGTCCTTTCTTATGCACTCTATAACTGCAAGATGTTCTTTCAAAGGTTTCTCAGTTCGGTTTCCCCTAAGCTGCCAAATTATTGATTTGTATGTTAACCATGCCCTCTCTATATGCTGAGCGTGAGCTCCAGTAACACGATCAACAAACCACTTTGAATGATTCACAGTGAAGTGTGAATAGCCCAAATTGGTGAGAGCACCCCTATACGCCTCCCACTCATCACTAATGATTACTGTCCCAGGGCGCACATGCTTCACCACCAACGGAAGTAGATGGTTGCGGGACCTCCTCTTCACCAGCTTCAATATAGGTCTTCGAAGTTTTCCTTTCACTCCAAGCATTCCAAAAACCCACTTTCTGCGCCTCCAAGTGTTGGCTATTCTCCCACGACCATACTGTAAATACAACAAGTCTCATTAACACTTCACCATTAAAATGTCTGTTTTAGTTATACAGCTTGTTGTCATGAGTATACTATTTTTATTTATCACTAATTTGGCGACGGAAAAGTATCACTTGCATGTAAATTCCTACCACAAAGAGTAGCTAATCACTTGCCTTTGAAATTTAGATTTTTTTATACCAGGCAAGGATGAAAATCTTATTTTTTCCGTCATTGCCTCTCCATTTTCTCTGGAATGGTAATATAGTTTAGTTTACTAACAAATGATTCATATTCCTTAGCTTCTTACCTTTAAAGTGAGACCAGATATATGCATATCATCCTTATCGTTGAGGAGCTATTCCTGATTCATTTTGGGTTATTTTAGGCGTTTTTTCCAAGGGATAGGGTTAAAAAGTAGGACTTTAAGCCTCACAAGCACTACTACAAACACCTGCTAGTTGAACCAAAATGTAGAATTATAAGTTTCAGTTTGGGCTTGGGTGAAATGCTACTGTTCCAAGATCACAGATTTTCATGGCATACTATACTATGCCTTTCTCATAAAATGTATGGAATAATATACTATGAGTTTTTAATGACATACCAGACACTTTAGCCTTAATTTTTAGCCGAACTGTCTACCTTTCGTTTATGGCGAAAGTTGCTCTCGTCAATGACAACATCTCCCTTTCATCTCCTAGGCGTTGTCCAGTCCCTGGTTTGTGTCGCCTCATTGCATGTCTGCAGACTTTTCTTGCACAGGATGCCATCTTTGAGAGAGTTGTTGAGCTTTTCGCTATGCCATCTGTCTTCATATCAACCTGCCTCATTCGCAAGCCTTGTGAAAACCTGACAAGGAAGAGAATTTACCTGTGAATGTTTCGTGAAATCACAACATAGCAATTATACAGACTAAAAAAAATGTAGTGGTTGGTTACCACCTTCACTCATTACATAAACAGAAAGCACTATAGGGGTTCTTGTGCACCCTCCACTCACCGCTATAACATCTTAAAGCCATAAAGCCTTCTAAATGCAGTCATGATACAGACTTTTTAATATTGGATTACAGTACAATCCCAGTAAAATGTATGATGGTATGGCTGATCTGAATGTATGATCTGGATTACCTGTAGAAGAATTTCATCCATGCAATTAAACTGCATCTTGAGTTCTCAAAGATAGATCCAGTTCTGATTGTCTTGGTTGTTTTTCTTCCCCTGTGGCTCTTATGTCGGCATACCCTGGACAAAAAATAAAACAGTTAACCTTCTATAATACAGTTAAATACTATATACAGTAGCCTATGTAGTTAGGCTATTGTGTAAACATGTGTTCACAATTATAATGTATCCAATAGCCTAAGTGTTTCAACTTTTGCATACTTTATTGTGTTATAGTTTTCCTTTAAAATTTGTAAAATGTTCCTTTTTTTGGCCATCAATCTATAACCATTATGGGTCATTGTGTGTAGACTGCTAAGCAAAAAAATATTGAATCGATTTCAAATACTTTCTGAAATCTGAACTGACTGTATGTTAAAAATGTGCCATAAACTGAACTCATCAGTTAATTATACGCATGGACTTGTGTGGGGATGTGTGGGTGCCATTAGTATTAACGTTGCCTACTGGACTTTCAAAACCATGTAACCATGGAAAATGTTCAATAACCTTTTGTAATGATCGGGCTTTATGCATAGCTACGATGCATATATGTTACCACTAGGCGGCAGTATAACATCCATTGACATAGAAGGGAGTAGAACAAGATGTGAGTCGGTACTGCATGTTGGCTAATAGAGAGGCGAAGTCCCACCCATCTACTTCCGACCCATGGGACCTTATTTCGGAAAAATTATGTATTGAAGTCAATGGGGAGAGAAACGTTATCTTTCGATCCCATTTGAATTGTGCCACGAATTACACATATGATGTTTGTCAATCTTAAATAATCATTTCCATGTCAAAAAAGTCACAGTTTGTCGTAAAACTGTTGAAATATAAGACTATGAAAAATACGCAACTAGAAAGACTACAAATCCCAGAGTCGCGTAAGTGATGTCATCATTGTTTTCCTCCACTAAATATAAGAGATAGCTAAGATAAGATAACTTTAACAAGATGCCCGTGTGCTTAGTACCAGGTTGTAATCATACCAGCAATGGGTCTTGCTCGTTCTTTCGCTTCCCGTCTGATGAAAGGACCAGGAGCGGCTGGATCAAGTTAGCTAACTAGCTAGTAGCAAGCACGTTAGTTAGCATTACAGCCTTAGCCTTGTCATTTTTATTAGCCTTAACATGAAGTAACATGAAGTAACCCAACATTTTAAACAGTAAGAGTAGTAGTCATATTTCGTGAACCCTTTGAAGAGTACTGTCACACCGGTGTGATCATTCTATAATACACCGTTTAAGCCCGGATGCCCCCGGGGGAGACATGCTAACGCTAATGCTACATTAGCATCGGCAACATTGAACATTAAAAAGATCAGGCAGTTCAGGGAGAATCGAAGGAAGGCAGGCAGCTTTGCATGACATTCTTCTGGACGTGTTTCATTGTGGTGATAGTGAGGGTAGTCAATCCCTTGTTTTGGCAAGACAGTAGTGACGGCCATCTTGGTGACGTGTGTTGTTGTGTGAGACCAGAGATGTAGTTCATTGAGCAGTTTCACACAAAAAAAGTCTTACTTCAAGTTTTAAGGCAAACATTTATTTTTTTAACTTGTAAAATTATCTTTTAATTTGACAAACATCATATGTGTAATTCGTGGCACAATTCAAACGGGATCGAAAGATAACTTTTCTCTCTCCATTGACTTCAATACATAATTTTTCCGAAATAAGGTCCCATGGAGGTCCACCGGAAAGGGAGGGACTTCGCCTCTCTATAAGGTCCCATGGAGGTCCCCCGGAAAGGGAGGGACTTCGCCTCTATATAAAGTGGCTAGTGAAGCCATAGATATATATATATATATCTATGAGTGAAGCTAGTCTAAAGACGGTGTCTTATTTAAAACAAATAAGAACATTACACTTTTGGTATTGTGTATGGTCTACCCCTAACATTTACTACAAAACTATAAATAACGTTACATTTAAAAAAAACATGCCAAACAATGACACACAATAATTTCTTGATAGTGCACAGAATTTGTGTGGAAATAAATTATGAGATGTATAAAGACAGGAAGGAAATAATATAACGTTAGAGTACAAACAGAATGAGAACTTATTTTTGGTGTTCAAAGTGAAATGAACGTTGTATGCCTAACGTTAATACATACCATCTATAGCAGGGGTGCCCAATACGTCGATCGCGATTGACCGGTCGATCGCAAGCGTAGTGTGGGTAGATCGCATGGCATTTTAAAAACAAGAAGAAAAAAAAAAAACATTTTATTTTTTTATTTATTTTTTTTAAAGTTAGCCTATCATCCATCCTTACTATGGCATTTGCCACTTGATTGACATACAGGTAAGCCAGTCTGAGTTGTATTGTGCCATACGGGTTCATGCAGTTATGAGGGGGCCTCACCTCCTCATCTGAAGCGCAAATGTGGCGCACTATTATCCGCTTATGCGGCGCAATTAGTGTAAACGCGCCACAGTTTATCCGCCGTGTAGTCCACTAGCACCCCCCGCCCCCCCCCCCCGCTCACGACACAGATTGGGCAGGGGCGGCCCTGTAGGTAGATCATGTGGGCTTGGTCATGTTAAAAGTAGCTCCCAAGCTGAAAAAGTGTGGGCACCCCTGATCTATAGACATCTGTTGAGTTGTGTTTCTTCTTCAGCTTCATTGCGTTTTGACATAATCTGCATCTTGTTTTTTTCTTCAAAAGCTTTTTTTTCTGTAGCCATTTAATGATCTTGGCTGTCCTCCTTTTAGTTGGCTTTCCTTCAGTTAAAGACACTATTTTACTTGCCAGGCTCATGTCTTAACGTCAGGTTTGCTGGTCTATTGTTGAAGCTCTGCAAGTATCAGTAACGTAAAGCCCGTGATTTCAGGGTCATGCAGATAGGATGACCTTTTGGGAGCGCTTTTTTTTTGTTTCCGGCGCCTCCTCCTACGCAGTGACTGGAAGGCATCATGCTTCCTAACAAAAACATCATAAAGGTTCTTAATGAAATACAAATATTTGGAGCGCCCTGTTCTCTGACAGTGGTATCATCCTGGGATAACACGTTGGAAATCCAGGTTCCACCAGAACTCCACTTTGAAATGGGCCTCGGAAAAAACAAAAAAATCTTCCACCGTTCTGCAGATTGCACCAGACACCGAGGAGGACAGTGGAAAGGAGGAGGAGCCTGCGCAACCCGCGAACAACACACGTAGAGGCATGAACGGAGAAAGCAGCATGGAATCCTTAGCTCTGCGAAGAGGCAAGAGAAAGTGTCTTGAGGCTCAGTATGACACGGATGAAATTGTTGGTATGTAGAAAACTTTAATATTGAGAATTTGACGACTTACATGTAAATTCCTACCACAAAAAATAGCTAAATAACGTAACGTTAGCAAGTACAAGCTAGCTAGGTTAACCGCGTGGCTAGCTTTCCGTAAATGAATGCTAATGGTTAACGTGGTTCTGTTAAAGGCTAAAGTTAGCTATAAAAGGTTACTGTCATGTCTTTGTAATGCCTGGCAGCCATCAGTTACAGTCTATTACATTATCATTATCACTTGTTGATGTTTTAAATTGGAGTAGAAAACACAGCAGATTAACCTGTTGAAGGGGGCAAACGCAGCTTCTTGTAAGAAACAGCGTCTCGGCTTCTTAACATTTAACAACCTATTAATGTGTCATACCCACTTAACGGGAAGAAACTCAGCTATCATAGGATATAAACTGCAGAAACGGAGCCTCACGATAACGGGTCCCAAGGTGGGTAGATCTGCGGACGGAACGCTCTGGGGGGGCAAACGGCTCCGTGTGTACGTCTTATACGATAATTTCCTGATAACGATGAAGCCATAGCCCCCCTGCACACTGCTGTAGCAGTGTCAGTAGCTACTGTCAGTAGCTACTGACAATGCTACAGATGTTAGTGCAAAATCTACAGCTCCTCTACCACAACCATCAGCAACAAGTGGACATGCCACGGAGCATAAAGCAACCATGCTCGGGGGTCTTATTCGCTGCTTTTGGTGTATTTTGTGTTGTGTACAGGCCCGGCATATGTACTACAGCGTCTCCAGCGGGTCGAGCGGTCTCGTGTGAAAGGACACGTTTATTGAGCCGAAATCGTGTTAACGGAAGACTTTTTTATATCGAATTCGGTTAATTTTCGTTTGCGTTCCCGTGTGATGTTACTTTTCCTTAAAGGTGCTTATATACAAATGCAGTAATTAGTTAGGTTAAATGAGGTTCCACATTCATTTGAACAGAACACTTATAATTATGTAATGTATGGGTTTAATGTTAGGGAATTTACAGATTTTAGTCTGTAAATTGTACATTTTATTAAGGCATGTTAAGCAGATGTTGGTAATACAAATGTATTTAAGATAGATAATGCTATGTAATAAACATGTCGAGTTAAGATGTAATTATATCTTAGATGTTATAACTTTCAGATACATTTGGTTAATTTCATCCTTCAGTGACTCTGAACAAGGGAATCATGACTATCCTACTCCCACTCATTAAAAATAATAAACAATGATATGTGATATTGATAGTGACTTATAGTGAATTATTCTCTTCTGCTTTGTCTTGTCTAATCTTCCACCCAGACCTGTCTGAAACAGCCTCGCCAAGACACCAGGAAGTCACAGAAAAAACCTGCAAAAGCCAAGACGCCTGTAAAAGGTATCCTACATTGCTCCTACAGTATTGTTTACAAATTTGACATAACATTAATACTTTACCTTTTAATTTTAGACATTCAAAGTATTAATGCTGCTTTAAGTCAATATGTGTTGCACCTGCTAAAGCAGTCTTTGGAGCTGCCATGTTTTGTTGATCAGTTTTTTCCAATAGAATAAGTGTAAGTGGCACACGACACTAGGCTAAAGGGCCTAGCAAGCTGCAGGCTTGACAGAATAACTTCAAACAGTTGTCAAAGAAACAGTTGTAATTGTGTATTGTTTGTAATTAATCAACATTGATTTCATAGAATCTTAGTGGTAGTTTAAGTATTCATTTGTATTGTCTTTTTTGGACAATTAGCTTTTAGTCATCAGTGTTTGGTTTGTTACAAGCACAGGATTTTAAGAGGTTGTTCTAAATGACTATTCACTACTACTTATTTATGGCTTGTATCATCCTTTTAATCAGAGGGACATTGCTATTGGAAAATCATTTCAGGTTTTCTATTGAAATCAACTCATATTTTATAAAAAGAAACAAAAGCTGTGACTTTTACGATTGGGTTATGCTTAGGATTAATTAATGATATTAACCATGCAACAATACAGTGTATGGTGCTCAAAAGAAATGTCATATAATCTAACAATACATTGTCTCTATCTTACTACACAGACCCCTCTGTGCATCAGCCTCCACACAACCGGCCAAAGAAATCGCCAAGGGCTAAAAAGGGTATTTCTGGTTTATGTCGTGAGGGCTGTATATTGCAAGGTTCATTTTACTCCAGCCCTTACTGTACTTTTTTTAATGTAATGTTGACTTTTCTCAGCTTTGTGTTTTATGATAAATACTACTTAATAGTTGTTATAAATCACAATGAATCCCCAACATACAATGTTATCTGATTAAAAAAGGTGGTTGTATGTGATGTAGTAATGGTTCTTATATCCTGATCCAAAATGTACCATTGACCTGGCTGCTACTCGGGCATAAACATGCATGACTGGCAAAAAAAGAACACTGACATCATCCGTAGCTAATGTATAATCTCTCTAAAGTTGTCATTTTCATCTGTCATTCAAAATGTACAGTGCTTCCACCTCTGTCGGAGCATCCAGGAACCTCTGCAGGAGAAAAGGCACAAGAATACGGTAGGCATGTTCACAGCCAGCTACATTAAGTAAAACATTGGAATATGGAATTTATATTTCAAACAGTGCTAAGGTGTGGTTTTATGCTGCTTTGATTATTTGCCATTTTGCTATTGGTTAAGGAGAGGGAGATTGTCAAAAGTTTAAAATGTAACAGTATTTAATTATGAGGCCTTAATTTGTTTCAGAAGACCCCACTCTACAGACAGCTCTGCAGGAGGCTCGGCAAATAATACACAGCCAAAATGGAGACATTGCCACCTTAAGAGAATGGGTTGACATACTTACAGAGGAGCTACATTTTCTCAGGGAGAGACTTAAAGAAGGTAAAGATGATTTGAGGAGATTACAAGTTTAGATATGTACATGTACGTTGATTGTGATGAAACAATTGCTGTTATTAGGAAATAATTACTTTATTTGTTTTGTGTAGCTCTTGCACTCAAAAAGGAAAAGGGAGGAGAGCTAGCAGTGAAGATCCCACCTGGAGGTCAAACATCAGGACAGAGGAAAGAGGACTCAGATGAATCGGACCTTTCCTCATCTACCGATTCATCCGATTCTGAATCTGATACAGAATCATCTGAGGACAAGAAGCCCAACCAGAAGAAGAAGTACAAGTCCAAGTCCAAGCTCAAGCACAAATCAAAAAAGAAGATACGGAAAAACATGCGAGGTATGTACTGAGTCTTTCAAAAACTCAAATGATACAGTTGTCAGTCTGTTTTTGGGCTGCAAGTCCAAAATGAGGTTGGCTTAGCACTTGATCAATATTGATATAAAATAGAAAGACCCACCGAGATTGCAGAAACATGTTATACCTATCCCCAACAAAGTCCTCACTAGTAGCCTGTCATTTCAAAGTATTACAATAGTCACACAACTGCATAGGGCAATTATTTTAGAGAGATGCACTTGCTACTGTCCACCATAAGCAGGTGACAGCCATTACCACAGAAGCTGAAAGATGCCTTGCTTGTCAAGATGTTGTGTCAATTTTGTTACAAATACATTACATCTGCAAAACAATTTGCAAATATAAATTGTAATGACATTTTGGGAAATGTTGTTTTTCCATTGCTTAGTTGTATATAAAATGTGTCAAAACTCACTGTGAGGGTTTTGTGCACGACTAAATAGTATTCCATGAAGTAACAAAACTCAATTTTTGTTATAGGTATTCTATATTCTGCGGCATGTAGCTTAAGTTAAGGGGTAGTGAAGTTTGTTAAGTTAGCACTAGTGCACACTCATTGTCAGAAGGCTTTAAAGGCCCCTTCCGACCCCCACTCACTGATTTGTCGTTACCTCCAACATGGTAAAGTTTCCATGAAGATGGACAGACAGAGCTGGGGATAAGAGGATGAGGGTGTAGTGTAGCCGTAAGAAGTTTTGTACCAGTGGTTTTCAAAATGGGGTCCGGGGACCCACAAGGGTCCTTGAGGGGGTTCAAGGGGCCCCCTGCAAAAAGGGGATTGCTTTATTTTCACTATAATTACATCTATAAGTAACATCCTATCAGATGGGGGACCCTGGGACAAAATCTTGAACCAAATGGGCATCCGTGGTCTAATTTGTGTCAGTTTATGGGTCTTTGATGTGAAAAAGTTTGTGAACCACTGTTGTAGACAACAAGGAGTCTGAACTATGTCGGAAGTCTGCCATGGTAGCTGGAGGTAAACCTCTCAGTCTCTCTTTCAAAGATTTCAGTCGTCATGGACATACTGTATGTGTCCTTTTGCCTCTCACACATATGGTCCTAGCCTGTGTATTTACTTGATTCCCGCTAGCATCTATATGCACACATAGTGCAGTCAGCTAACAGATGGATCCTTTACCGCTCGACAGACAGCCCACTCTGCTGGTGTTTATGAAAACCTTGAAGACGCAGTCCTCACTAACTTTTTTAATTACGCATTGGTACAAAGTGGCATTTCTCATTCTAACAAACATCTTTGGCAAGCATACAAGCACTGGCTTCCCATACACTTTTACCAGATAACAGTCAGAGTTTCATTTTGTAGTATCTCAATAAATTAAAGTGTATAAAGCTGACAAAATTTAAAAATGAGAACCCTGCTAACTGCATTGATCCCGCACTTCATTTTATGGGGGTCATTTGAGTGCAGGGAGGTAGTTCTAGTGTGGTCCTATAGGGTTTTCTTGAGTTGGACTTGTGTTGCGTTGAAACATTGCTAATGCAACTTAAGAGAGCTCTGATTCCAGTGTGCAGTTACCTTTCTATTGTATTCTTACTATTTGTACTGTACTTGCTGTACATAAGTGGGTGCTAAAGTTGACTGAACTGTGTAAGAGTTACTTGTTTGATGATGTAGCAAATATGAAATTGTGAATCAATGTGCAGCACTGCCACTTTGATCAAGCTAATTTTGTGCTTTTTCTTGTCTTACAGTGAAAACGCCTGACCATTCCATTCGCCGGTACAACATGGTACTGGAGATGGTGAAAAATCAAGGAATCAGCAAAGCCGAAGCATAGACCAGGCTTGGTGTAGATCGAAACACAATTGTGTATCAGGCGCCGATTGCCGAAATCGCAGCTGTCAACCCAGAGCTCTACAAAACATTGAGGTCCAGCTTCAAAAGGAGGGACAGCATTAAGAGATTTGCTGAAACAAGTAGGGGATTTTGCGAGCAGGAGCCTACAGCTTCAGCAATCCTGAAACATAAGGACGATGGATCCTTACTGGATATACACAGGAAATAAGTTTTAGTTGTTTTTACAGTTTTATTAGTTTTTAAAAGGTAAAAAGTTGGACCTTGAAGATGTTTTTGAACCCATAGATCATGGATGTTTGTTTTAATGTTATTACTATTATGTATTTTTTTACAAAATAAAAGTTTGTTTTTTGTGAATAAAGAAAATTGTAAAATCTGTAGTACATTTTGTGTAAATTCAGTGACCTTACTATAATTTCTCCAACCCACCCCATGAATTGCTTAATACAGGGGTTTTCAAAGTGTGGGAAGGTGAGCCTCCCCTCAGAGAACATAAGAACAGCCGCGCCCCCCCTCCCAATTATTATTGCTATTATTATTATTATTGTTGTTGTTGCTATAATGCAGGGGCATTCAATTGCATTTCAAAGATGTCCAGTAAGAGAAAATGTCATTAAATGCTCTGTTTTCGCTGTCTACCTTTCTCTTTTTTGAGCACGCCATTTGAAATTACTCCGACTGTTTCTCTCTTCTTGTCTCATCTGTGTGTGTGCGTTTGAATCTATCGTGCTGAGTCCCAGTCTTCTCTGATGTTACACTGCAACCTGCCTGTGAGACAGAGTCCAACCACACATTCTGTCTGTCCAACACATGTCCTGCAATACACATGTCCTGCAATACACATGCTGCAGCTGCCCAGCTACTCACTGTATTTAAGTAAATAAATAGTATTTTCATTTCAATAATTTACTTTCTTTACCCTGCTTCATAAACAATACTGACATCCCTGTGCTCCTCCGGGGATGTAAGGACAGCGCGAGGACACAGACAGGGAGGCTGCTTTACTTCATAAAGGAAATGGCGGTCAATATTAACAACACAGGAGCTAAAACGCTTAATAACCTTCATTACGTGGTAAAGAAAGAACATAAGAAAGGTTGACAAAGATGAGGCTGTTAAACGGGCAGCGGAGCCGCTGTGTGTAGAAAGGGAGAGAGAGAGGGAGACGCTGAGCTGCACCATGCAGCTGTAGTGTACTTTTTTATTATATGTACAGCACTTTGGCTCGACCAAAAATCGTTTAAAAATGTGCTATATAAATAAAACTTGATTTGATTTGATCAGCTGATAGGGAGAATAGAGAGAGAGAGCTGCGGTCCGCGGAGCTCGGCCTCCGCCTCCTGTCCTCACAACTCTTATTATTCCCGGGACCGGACAATTGTTATTTGTTCTTACTCGGAACCGAGTTTTGCTTCCCAACCCTGCCACTGTGCTACCCGTCCTGCCCGCCCCGTCTAACAGTACAGAAAGCGGCGAGATGCATTTCCTTAGGAATCGACAAGCAGAACCGAAACTAACATTTATGTTAACATTTATGCGTCGGACACGTCAATGGAAAGATGTATTTGTCCGATATTATAAATAACACGTCCCGGACTATCGGACGTGTACTTTACTCGTTACTTTACTCGCAGGGCCGCCCCTCCCTACAGGCAGATCACGCAGACTGCGGCGCACCTACAGTGTAAGCGCGCCACAGTTTTGCCTCTGCGAGACTCCACTTGCACCCCCAATTACTATTGCAATAAGGAAGACATAACAAAAGTGTTATGTCTTCCATAGCAAAAGTCTTTCTTTTTATATGCTCTTTAATAAAATAGGCTACCAGCCTACCACAACAAGCTAACAGTCGATGGTGATTCCACTGTGCAAATCGGCAACATTTCCTCTACTATGAAGGATGCTACAAGCCTGTCCATCTCTGCTTTGGTTACCGGTCCTCCAAATTCAAATTTTTGCTGCTTCGGAGTCGGCGGCGGCGCACTCACAACATCCTCACTCTGGGTTCGGGGTCCTTAGCTATTAGCTTCACCTTAGCATGTGTTCTTTGCAGGTGTTTGTTGAGGTTTGACGTGGTGTTTACAGCAGTGGATAACAGCTTCTGGCCTGGACACAGTTTGCACCTCACCATCACATCCCTGTCTATTCTTCGGACGAACTCAAAATAATGGGCATACCTCCACCCCTCGAAAGTTATCGCTGACTCAGCCATGTTTATGCAGCACTGCACGTGGAGATGTGGATTACGCGCAGATTACGTACATATAAACCTGGGGCGGAAACCCCTCTTGTCTGTCAGTGTGATTATGACTGATTTTATAAAAGTAACGAAGTAACACGTGTCGGGCAATGTTAGTAACTGTAGTGTGATTACTGAATTATAAAAGTAACGCGTTACACTACTCCGTTACCGACAAAAGTAATATTATTACAGTAACGCGTTACAAAGTAACACCCAACTCTGGTCACCACTTTATTTGAAGGGGCACAATCATGATGAAGTAATGACAAAAATAATGCTTAGTTAATCATGATTACAACACTTGGAATTGCTGTGACTGGTCAGCTTTTTGGCCTGTCACTTTAACAGCAGATCTATATGAAGAAGACATGAACATCATTAATAACTCAGAAGTCATGCATGAGATACCATTAATACTTGTACATTACTGATAGTTCATGAAGTACTACATGAATGAATTCATGCTTTTTCATGCATTAAGTCATGCATGAATTCATGATGATTCATGTACCCTTACCGTAAAGTGTTACCGCAACTTTGATGAATCCATCTGACTTTAGTGAGCCTTTGATTTTTCATCTGGTCCACCAGCAGGTCAAAGTTGCCAAACTTCTTCTTCAAAAAATAACATATTCTATGTTATACTTAGAGGGACTGACTGTAAATTAAGTCAACCCACTAAAATAAGGTTTTTAAAGGCTTATGGTCGCTGCTCTTCCTTGTATTAGCCTTCACAGTCCGGCCTCTCCTGAACTATTATTAAAGTATATGTACAGTACAGTATGAAAATGTAAGCAAATAAATGAATGAAACAAGAACTACATTAATAACTTTTCTATATCTTTCCCCCCCCCCTGTGTCCCTCCCTCTGCAGGCATGAAGATCGTGTACATGCACGATGACACAGAGACCCTGCAGGACGCGGTGGCTCTGCGGCTGACAGACGGTGTCCACACAGTGCAGGGGAGGGCCAGGGTCACCGTGCTGCCACTGAACGATGAGAGGCCACGGCTGCTGAGGTACACACACACACACACACACACACAAACACACAAAAGGGATTTCCAGGCATGCATAAGTTAAAAAAGAACTTTAGTTCTTCAGTTTACATGAGCACAAGCACTTTACATCACAAGTCTGCATACACTCCTCTCGTCCAATCTGCGATCCCTTTACCTTTGCGCGCTTCACCTGATGGACCCCCCGAGCTGCCCCCCCCCCATGCCTGTGTAAGCTTCACTAATTTTAGCATTGCACATATATAAATCGAATAAACACAGGTTAATTAAATACAAAAACATACAACATAAGTTTCATGTTAATCACCAAGCCTACTTTTACTATGGGTCCCACACTCTCCCCTCCAAAATTAATGTCGTCTCGACATTAGGCAAGGCAAGTTTATTTATATAGCACCTTTCAGCACACGGCAATTCAATGTGCTTTACAATTAAAATAAAATACATTTACGATGAAATACAGCAGAAACACATTATAAAATGGCATTTAAAAACAGGCATTAAAAAGCAGAGATAATAAGATAAACACAACAGGTATAGAATACATGAATAGAAGCCATACTGCAGCTCAATCAAAAGCAGCGGCAAAAAGATGAGTTTTCAGTCTGGATTTGAAAATAGTAAGAGTTGCAGCGGACCTGCAGGATTCAGGGAGTTTGTTCCAGATAGTCGGGGCATAATAGCTAAACGCTGCCTCTCCATGTTTAGTTCTTACTCTTGGAACAGAGAGCAGACCCGTCCCAGAAGACCTGAGACTCCTGGATGGTTCATAGTTATGCAGGAGATAGTTAAAATAATTTGGTCCTAAACCATTCAGTGTTTTAAAAACCAGCAGCAGTACTTTATAATCGATTCTTTGACAGACTGGAAGCCAGTGTAAAGACTTCAGAATTGGACTGATGTGATCCACTCTTTTAGTGTTAGTGAGGAATGTGAGTGAGAATTATGATTTCCCAGAGTTCTTATGCCTTCAACTGGTGAGTTATAGAGGTAGCTTACATGGAATTCAGTCTTTGGGGATACTCTGTACAACAACAGTCTTGGACATGACATCAGGGTATATGCAGGAATCCTGAAGTCAAATGTAATACCTTTTAAGACCTTTTTTAAGACCCTTTCCATACATTTTAAGACCTCATCGCAACTTCGAGTTCTAACCGGTTACATTGGCAACACACTTTACCTCACATTTACTATATAAAGTATTGATTGTAAGATAGCACAACTAAACCGTTTGTGATAACTCCTTATCATAATTCAGATAGAACAAAGCACAAGAGAATGAATTGTGTGACCAACCCAATGCCAGGTTTATTAGAAAAAGAAACCATTAGAAAGTAGTATTTGATTTAGGCATTGTTCCCAAGACATAAAACAGACTACTGATGCCTCCTCTCCACATGAACTTCAACCTCTCTGTCAAGGTCATGTTTAATGCAGTATGCTGCTTTGTTGCTTCTGTAGACACACTTTGAGCTCTTTCTGTAGACACACTTTGAGCTCTTTCTGTAGACACACTTTGAGCTCTTTCTGTAGACACACTTTGAGGAGCTCTTTCTGTAGACACACTTTGAGCTCTTTCTGTAGACACACTTTGAGCTCTTTCTGTAGACACACTTTGAGCTCTTTCTGTAGACACACTTTGAGCTCTTTCTGTAGACACACTTTGAGCTCTTTCTGTAGACACACTGTGTGCTCTTTCTGTAGACACACTTTGAGCTCTTTCTGTAGACACACTTTGAGGAGCTCTTTCTGTAGACACACTTTGTGCTCTTTCTGTATACACACTTTGAGCTCTTTCTGTATACACACTTTGTGCTCTTTCTGTAGACACACTCTGAGCTCTTTCTGTAGACACACTTTGAGCTCTTTCTGTAGACACACTTTGAGCTCTTTCTGTAGACACACTTTGAGGAGCTCTTTCTGTAGACACACTTTGTGCTCTTTCTGTAGACACACTTTGAGCTCTTTCTGTAGACACACTTTGAGCTCTTTCTGTAGACACACTTTGAGCTCTTTCTGTAGACACACGTTGAGCTCTTTCATTCCAGTCAAACTCCTCAGAAACCAATATTTGACCAATAAACAAAACAATTGACAAAACTTTGAACTATGAAATATATTAAACTTTGGTGAGCTTCAGCGGGGTAATGCCATATAGGAGCTCCCTCACAAATACCCAGGGTTTAAATTGGGCTGGGGGTGTCCAGGGCTAAGCCCCGGCACATAGGACGATGCTCTGACGTCATCACCCTCGCACATTTGTCATATGTTTACAAAAAATGATATATATGTTAAGACTTTTCTCGTTCTTAATATAGACTATATTTAGGGTGTGTTATTATGTGTTGACTTTACTTTAAAATAGCAGATCTCTGTGACCGGATAGAGTTTTTCTGGCGTAGTGAACGTGTGTCTCTTCCTTGGAGGAGCAGCATCGCCCGGACTCCGCTGCTGCTCCGTGGCTCCTCCCTGCAGAGAGTCTGCACTGCAGCGGTGTGTGTCAGCAACGTGCAGTCAGGGGAGGCACGGATTGGCCATCGGGAGAGTCGGGACTTAAACGCCGCGACTTTCTGGCTAGCACTTAGCATGTGGGACCAGACAGCTTTGATCCCCATCAGTGGCGCCCCAACACACTCTTTCCCCTCCCCCCCCCCGGAGCAGAGCAAGGCAACGAAACTTAAAATAAGAAGCAGCATTTGACAGCGCGCTATGCATGGGGCCGCCTTGAGGGGGTTTCCCGACATGTCGTTGCAGTAAATTAAAGGGTGTTTCATGTTGTCGTTGCTGTGGACCTTCTTAATACCTTGGAAAATGCCGTTTAATACTTTTTAATAGCCTTAATTTTCGCTAAATTGATTTATCAACTTTTAATACTTTTTAAGACCCCGCGGACACCCTGGACATGCATCTTCCTCTTGATGTCATGCAACAGAAATCACTGACCAGGCGATAACTGAAATGCTACTCTGCTACTCACGCAGCTATGTATCTTGGACTGAAAGGTTTCTTACCCTATTTGTTGAGATTTGATGGGATATATGTCCTCACTTGTATGTGGTACTGTACTGTTCCATGTGATGTGCAATGTTGTGCTTGTGCCACAGTGAGGCGCAAGGACAAGGGGTATAGGATGCATGCCTGCCTCCTATAGGCTAATCACAGCTCTTGATTGCCACGTGTGTGTGGAACCAGTTCACTTCCAGTGGAGGCTGTCACCGTGAGAGTGATGCGTGCAGCCCTTATAATAAAATATGCCAGGCTTGGCTAAATGGATTACATCTCCGTGTTTTCTCCGAATGCAACGTTAAGCTGCAGAACTAAGCGTAACTTAACAGGTTATGGGCCCAGGAGTCGTTCGGAAGAAAAGTTTGTCGGTTTCCACCCTGTAGTAGTCGCAACAAACAGCGTGCTAACGGGTTGCTAAGCTAGCAAGGAGAGCAAGCTAGCATCATGGATCAACGAGGAACAAGCAGGTTGCCTCGACTGGCGTTCGACGGAGATGAGACCAAATATGAGATTTGGGAGACCAAAATGTTGGGACATTTCCATTTAATTGGACTAAAACACACGGTCCTGGGAGAACCGAGGACTGAAGCGGAAAGAGCGGCAGACGACAAGAAAAATGCCGACGCGTGCGAGATGATTCAACTGTTGGACGACAAGAGCCTCTCATTAGTTATGAGGGATGCTGCCGACGATGGAAGAAAGGCTCTAAACATATTAAGAGAGTATTATGCCGGGAAGGGAAAACCCCGGATAATTAACCTGTACACCATGCTTACATCGCTCCAGAAAGCGGGCGACGAAAGTATTATGGACTACATCATCAGAGCAGAAACAGCCATCACAGCACTGCGAAATGCAGGTGAGACGTTGGGAGATGGTCTACTAGTAGCTATGGTCTTAAAAGGACTGCCTGGGAGTTTTAAGCCATTCGCAATACATGTGGCACATACAAATGATAATATCACATTTGCTGAATTCAAGACTAAGCTACGAAGTTTTGAAGAAACAGAGAAGACAAACGCAGCTGAGTCGGGCGACAGTGTGATGAAGACCCAGGGGAGAACCGGGCGGCGACCCGCCAAGACAAACGCACGTGACCGGTACAAAGAAGACACAGAGATGGTGTGCTTCAAGTGTGGCACCAAAGGTCACCGAGCGAAAGACTGTCGACAGAAGACATGGTGTAGTCGATGCAGAAGCGACACACACAAAGACGCCACATGTAGGCGTAAGGATAAGGACGGTAAGGACAAAAGGGATGGAGCGTGTAAAATCACAGAAGATGATGACGGCGCCGACTTCGCGTTCAAGATGAGGGACGGGGAGCAGCAGCCGGCGAGCGGCATCCAGGAGAAGGGCCTGATGGTGGACACGGGAGCCACATCACATATCATCACCGACGTGACCCAGTTCAAAGATTTCGACAGCGCGTTCAGACCAGAAAAGCACAGCGTCGAGTTGGCAGACGGCACCGATGCAGCGGGGTCGCTCAGAGAAGGGGAAATGCTGAGGTTTCCCTAATCGACAGCGGAGGACGGCGACACAAGGCGACGCTGAGAGACGCTTTATTCATACCGTCGTACCCCAGAACATCTTCTCGGTAAAGGCGGCGACTACCAGTGGGGCCACGGTTGTCTTTAAAGAAGAGGAAGACGCACTGATAACCAGAGACGGTACCAGATTTGACATTCATGTTTATGGAAAATTGTACTATCTGCATACTGAGGGTGAGTCTAATGACAAATGTAATGCATGTCATGACATTCAGACATGGCATGAGATATTAGGCCACTGTAATTATGACGATGTTCTTAAGTTGCAGAATGTGGTTGAGGGTATGCAGATCAAGGGCAAAGCAGTTAGGCCCGAACATGAGTGTGAGGTGTGTATTCAGGGAAAGTTTGCCCAAACGAGAAATAGAAACCCTGATACCAGAGCAGAGGCTCCCTTACAGATGGTGCACACAGACCTAGCAGGTCCTGTAGCCACAGAGTCAGCAGATGGTTACAAATATGCGCTGTCGTTCACTGACGATTACTCGAGCGCAGTGTTCGTATATTTTCTGAAAAAGAAAAGCGACACAGTACAAGCTACGGAAAAGTTCCTAGCAGATATATCCCCTTATGGGAAAGTGATGTGCATGCGATCAGATAACGGAACGGAGTATACATGCAATGATTTCCAAACACTGATGAGGAAAAATAAAATCAGACATGAAACGTCAGCTCCGTATTCCCCGCACCAGAACGGGACTGCTGAGAGGGGTTGGCGTACTCTATTTGAGATGGGCAGGTGCATGCTAGTTGAAAGCAAGCTACCAAAACAGCTATGGCACTATGCAATACAAACAGCAGCGGTGGTACGTAACAGATGCTTTAATAGGCGTACAGGGCAGACCCCTTACCAGCTGCTGACAGGCAAGAAGGCTAATGTATCTAAAATGCAGAAATTTGGGTCTGTATGCTACATGTACAAACAGGATAAGGGTAAACTGGATTCCAGGTGTGACCAGGGGTGTTTTGTGGGATATGACAAGAACAGCCCGGCGTATTTGGTATATAATCCAGATACTAATAAAGTACACAAACACAGGCTAGTGAAGTTTGTGAGCAGGGCAGCTGTAGAGAAACAGACAGGAGAGACAGACCCAAATGATGGCTATGGCCATATGAGACAGCCTAGGACTAGCGAGACCACGCAGGAGGTCAATAGGAGAGCGGAGAATGCTCAAGAGCCAAGTGTGCGGAGTAGAAGTACACATAGTGGTGGTCCAGGTGCAGTTATGAGGCCAAATGGCCATAACCAAACACAACAGAGTGTGACAGGTGATGAACCTGAGACTAGGAGGTATCCAACTAGAGAAAGGAGGAAACCTAGTCACTTAGATGACTTCGTAGATGAAGACAGTGATAGTGATGGGGTTCATACCACTGTAGACTACTGCTACAGAGCGGTATATGGTGTTCCACAGACTTTTGGGGAGGCTATGAGGTCGGCTAACTCAAAAGAGTGGGTAAAAGCCATGGATGAGGAGGTCCACTCATTAAATAAGAACAAGACATTTACCCCAACAACCCTGCCAATAGGCAAGAAAACAGTGGGGGGTAAATGGGTTTACTCCATCAAGAGCGATGTAGAGGGAAGAGACAAATACAAAGCACGGTTTGTGGCCAAGGGTTACAGCCAGGTAATGGCTGGGTCTGGGCTCTGGGTGGGCCACTCAAGGACATTCACAGACTTATCCTGAAGCCACTCCTTTGTTATCGTGGCTGTGTGCTTAGGGTCGTTGTCCTGTTGAAGGGTGAACCTTCGCCCCAGTCTGAGGTCCAGAGCGCTTGATCCTTACTAGTCTCCAAGTTCCTGCTGCTGAAAAACATCCCCACAGCATGATGCTGCCACCACCATGCTTCACTGTAGGGATGGTATTGGCCTGGTGATGAGCGGTGCCTGGTTTCCTCCAGACATGATGTGCGGCATTTAGGTGAAATTTGGTTTCATCAGACCAGACAATTTGGTTTCTCATGGTCTGAGAGTCCTCTAGGTGCTCCGTGTGGGCTTTCATGTGCCTTTTGCTGAGGAGTGGCTTCCTTCTGGCCACTCTACCATAAAGGCCTGATTGGTGGAGTGCTGTACAGATGGTTGTCCTTCTGGAAGGTTCTCCCATCTCCACAGAGGAACACTGGTGCACTGTCAGAGTGACCATCGGGTTCTTGGTCACCTCTCTGACGAAGGTCCTTCTCCCCCGATGTTCAGTTTGGTTTGGGCAGCAAGCTCTAGGAAGAGCCCTGGTGGTTTCAAACATTTGCAAATGATGGAGACCACTGTGCTTGTTGGGACGTTCAATGCTGCAGACATATTTCTGTACCCTTCCCCAGAACCGTGCCTTGATACAATCCTGTCTCTGAGGTTTACAGACAATTCCCAGGACCTCATGACTTGGTTTTTGCTCTGATATGCACTGTCAACGGTGGGACCTCATATAGACAGGTGTGTACCTTTCCAAGTAATGTCCAATCAATTTAGTTTACCACAAGTGGACTCCAATCAAGTTATAGAAACATCTCAAGGATGATCAGTGGAAACGGGATGCACCTGAGCTCAATTTTCAGTGTCTTAACAAAGGGTGTGAATACTTATGTACATGTGATATTTCATTGTATTATTTTTAACACATTTGCAAAAAAAAATTTAAAAACGTTTTCACTTTTTCATTATTGGGTATTGTGTTTAGAATGTTGAGAAAAAAATGTATTTAATCAATTTTGAAATAAGGCTTTAAAATAACAAAATGTCAAAAACGTTAAGGTATATGAATACTTTCCGGATGCAATGTACACACACACACACACACACACACAACATGTTTGTTCATATGATGGAAATATGAGGTCTGTGTGAGGTTTAAGGTCAAGGTTAGGTTTTTTGAACGCCCGACAGATGGATAAGGTTTAACTTATACGTAGTTTTACATAGAGAAAACATCTTTACGTGTATTTTTAGGTAGTACTACCACAGTGTAGAAATACGTTAAGCCCTGCATTCAATATACCTTACTAATTTATTGTGTACTTACTACAAAAGTATAAGCACCAAAACCTTAAGTACCAATAGTGAATGTACTCTTGTGCAGAATGGCCAATTTAAGAATTATATATAATATTTTTGGATTCTTATTTTTGATGAATAATGAGTTAATCACTGTTGCAGCATGTAAAGCCGGAGATATTTGTAAAACTTGATAGCTTTATAATAATAATCATATATATATATTGTTTTTTTATCAGAAAACGAACTGACAGTGATATATTCGTTGTCTTATAATTAGTAAAGCAGGTACATAAGTTACATACAATAGAAATACAAGTACCTCATTAACCTGTGTGTGCACATGTGGACGCTCTCTTTGCTAGAAATCTATGACCCCCCCCTTAACTTGCGTGTGTGTTTGTGTGTGTGTGTGTGTGTGTGTGTGTGTGTGTGTGTGTGTGTGTGTGTGTGTGTGTGTGTTGGCACACGCCGGGCTGGTCCTGTTAAGCTGCCGAGGCAGAAGTAACACAAAGACTTGGCAGGTGCCGGCCTCCTTGTTTTTGCGTTCCTGCAAGATGGACGTGGCAGCTTCCTCTCCTGCGTGGATTTTATTTCCAAATGAGGAAGCAGCCAGACGCTTTCTGATGTTTGCCCACCCCCCCAAACACCAGCTACACACAACAACTACACCACCCCTGATCTCCATGGTCCCGCTGGAAAAACCTGCTCTCAGAAAAAAATGTCTTGCTTGTGTCTGCAGGTTTTCAGCACTGTGTTGTTCACGAGACATTTCACTGGATTAATTAAACAGTGCTTGCAGATTTTGACACATTATAATGCATTATACAAATGGTAGTTATAGAAAGTGTTACCAAATGTTCTGCTCCCAGGCTGCCTCCAACCATACTAGTACAATGTATATAAAAAAAAGCAAGTAAATCAAAAAGTACACACAACAGTGAGGAAATCAAAATATAAAATAAAATATAAAAATGATTTCCATATTACCACTTGGACTGGTAGATGTTGGACATTTCAACCACTAATCCAGCTCTTTAACAAACAAAATAATAATTAACTGAACACCAGATGAAAGAAGAATCCACTAAAACTCATCCAAACCTCATCCCAATTCTAAAATGTTAAACGGACATATGTACATCCATATTTTCTTCTGCGTTGGTGTCTTTAGGAACGCTGGGCTGGAGGTGGACCCTGGTGAGCGCAGGGTGATCTCCAGCGTGGCTCTGGAGGCAGAGGACCCGGACAACCCCCCGCAGCAGCTGTTCTACTCCCTGATCGTTGCGCCACGCTTTGGAAAGCTACAGATAAAGGTGAGGAGACAACGGTGATGTGTGTGGATTTCTTTCTTTGATTTGAGACAGTGGTGGAATGTGCTCTACTATTTTGAGGTTCTCGCACTTTACTTAAGTATTTACTTTTTATGCCATTCTATATTTTCACTCCACTACATCGGTCTGAGAGCTTTAGTTACTATACAGATTATTGTTAGTTATCCCCTCACTGTCTGCTGATATTTTTGAATGTTTGTGATAAACTGAATGATGAAGTGTTCCTTTATGTGTTGAGGACATTATATTTATTCTTTACCTTAATAAACTTAATTAAAAAGCCTCAACAATAAACTGGAAAATGCATTGTCACAAAGCTAAACTCTGAATAGCTACTTTTTTTGAGATATAGTCATATACATTTAGCAGTAATATTGATCCAACAAACATTGTATACAGTTTATGTATATAATAGTGATAACACTGACACAGGAAACATTCAACTGCATATTGAGTACTTTTTCTTTGGTACTATTTTCACACAAATACCTTTTTTGACTTGATTTAAGGATCTGAACACTTCTAGTATCCCTGGAAAGGTACCTATCCTTAAAGATGGTTTCTTACCCTCTACTATTTATTTTAATTTTAAGCAATACATGTGTTACGGGCCCCAAAAGCTTGGGTACCACAGCAACAATAATATCTGTAGAAAACAGAAAAGTGCAGCAGGAAGAATTATACACAGGATCCGGTTGATCGTCTGGATTGCTTCTTATTCAAAATTCAAAGTACACATAGTTACATTCAAATAGCTGTACTTTACAAACATATCACATTTCTCCATTTAAGTTATCCGTCTATGTCACAGTCAATTATTGTATCTCAAGTGCAACATCATTCCCAACTTAAACATGTATCTCCCTCACTAGTATATGATATGACAGTTTTATACTTCTCAAAACAGCTGTATAAATCAACATGTGCAATAGCGAAGCAGGGCTACTATAATATGTAGTACAATTAACAGTAATACTCACTTATAAAGGGCAAATGTCTAATCTGCACACACTGGGAAATTACACTTAATTATACAAAGCTGTTACTCAAGGAGAAATTCAACATAGTCAATATAAACACATAACGCTATCAAATAATACTTTCTATCAATATATATATCTTTAACAAATATAACATATTATTTTACAATTCACAATGACAACTGTAAGTTTAACTGTTTAGTTATAAAGCATTCAATGAAAGACAAATTATTATAGGTGTAGGAGCTCACATAAATACACTGTCAGTGTTAATAAACAAAAAAAAGACAAGGCGATGTGCCTGCAAGACTTCACTCAGGTGAACAAAACATATTACCCGTGCGCAGCAGCAAACCTGCCTGCGAGCCTTCGCTCAGGTCACATTTACACACGGCGCGGCTGAATTCTGCCGACAGTTTAGTATTTTTAAAATACCGTTACTATGTCAAACATGCTCAAAACTTTCTGACACACTCTCTTAAACATCTCTTACATTATATCTCATTTACACAAGTTAACATCGATCATTTTCATCATGTACTGACCTGTAGAAAACAGAAAAGTGCAGCAGGAAGAATTATACACAGGATCCGGTTGATCGTCTGGATTGCTTCTGAGGAGGGGGCGGAAGTGTCCCCCCTAACATAACCCAGGTGTCACCGCTCACCTGCCAAAGGTTCCACCTTGGCGCTACTTACTCTTACTGTTTCTCAAACAGTACAGATAAACCATAAAATGATATGAATGTCACCAAAATAAATACAGATAATGTTGAGCTTTTCAAAACAATAAATTCACTGTTTAGCAAAAATAAATAAAAGTAAATACACAAATAATTGTACCATTTTTGGGGTGTACCACACATGTATTTGTCTAAACTAGAATATAAACTGGTCATTGTTTCTGTTTGAGATGAGCTCATGTTGTGGTGGTTCATCTGCAGAAGGAGTCGGCTTGGAGCGAGCTGTCGGCCGGTCAGAACTTCACTCAGGACGATGTGGAGATGAACCGTCTGTGGTATGCTCACACTGCCGCCACAAACGCAGCAGGGTTCAAAGGTCACGACAGCTTCCGCTTCACCCTCAGCGACCTGGACAACGAGACTCCGGCACAGAACTTCTTCATCAATGTGCACACTGTGCAGAAAGGTCAGCTTTCACCTCAGTGGTAGAGTGAAGAAGAGACTTCACTCTCGTCTTCACTCATGGCGGATGGCATGTCCTAACCTTTATAAAACTTTACAAGGAAGCAATGAACTGCTGTGTTTCAATAATTTTACAATATTTTCACGGCTTTACCTTTGTGTCACACAGCCCTTACCCACAGGGAACAGACGTGGTATCTATTAGTGATGTTACGTTTGCGAACGATCCGATCTTTTGAACGGCTCTTTGGTACGAACGAAGGGAACTGAGTCGTACTTGGTGAGAGCCATTCTTTTTATCGTTGGTTCACTGCCTGCCATAAATCCACTCACCTGAGAGATGTAGCAAGTTATACATTTTTCTGTGAGTAAAAGTAGTTTTCTTACTCAAGATCCGGCTGCCTTCAAAGAGCCGTAATTCCCATCACTAGTATCTATGCTCTCGTCTAAGCCTCCAGACTCCATTGACAAAAAATATAATT
The DNA here is from genome assembly GCA_031216635.1 of Dissostichus eleginoides. Classification (NCBI taxonomy): domain Eukaryota; kingdom Metazoa; phylum Chordata; class Actinopteri; order Perciformes; family Nototheniidae; genus Dissostichus; species Dissostichus eleginoides. The sequence continues at coordinate 344,675 of CM062270.1, read as the reverse complement.
GTATCTTGTTTGTTTGTGTTATGGTGTGACTTTGGTAAATCCGAACTAACCCAATAAAGCTCCAGTCACACAATGAAACGAACTACCCACCGATTGAGGCAACAGTAGACAAGCAACACCCCTGTTCTTTGAGGTAAATGTAATGTTTGTGTCAAAGGAATCTGGTGGCTTCGGCGAGAGCATAGAGGACGTGGGAAAGGGATGTCTGACCACAAGGTAAATATTCGAAATAAAAAAAACAATTAGAGAAATAAAGTGTTTTTTCCTGTGGTTAAAATACATTTTTCGGCATTTCTTGGCTTCCATGCCAATACTGCCTGTTTCTCCAAACTGGGGGCGTGCTGACCCCTGGTCTACTGTATACATTGACTTAAATAAGCACCTTATAGGACTTCCAGTTGAGCGGCCATGATGCCGGCAGCTTAACGTTGGAGCTCCTTGACCCTGACAGCAAGACACCTTCTTTCTGTGGTTAAAACTGTCCTAAAGACATGTTTTATCCCGGCAGCCCCGGGAGCTTTTTCACGAAACAGGTTTTTTCACGAAACTGTGTCTCAGGGCTTCTTAACATTTAACAACCTATTAATGTGTCATACCCACTTAACGGGAAGAAACTCAGCTAACTGACAATATGAACCATTTTTACCGAAACAAAACACAAGTCTCACAAGAAGCGTCTAAATGAGCCCTTAGCGAAAACGGGCTAATGCTATTTCTGCTCATAACTCTCAAAAACGATCTTTTATACTTCATACTATCTCCACATATTCCATTGGTATAAGTCTTATCACTGAACGGCCAGAACTCACTGAGCGAGCAGCCAGAACAGAGCAAGAAAACAACATCAGTTTTCAAAACGATAACAATAATTACATCTTACCTTTGCTGTTTTTCTGATCAAAAGTTGTGTTCAATGGCATTAAAATGATAAAAACGCTGCTGAAGGTTAATCCAATGTGTCTGTGTCACTTTGAAATGATTACTGATAATCCATCATAACATTTTTTTCAAAAACGGAGATTTCATGTCCCTTTGTGTGAGAGCTACAACCTAGCTTCCGGTTTTGGGCAAACTGCGTGCGCATCACTCTCAATCCTCAATGGTAACGTGTAGGTGGATTTAGGAACTTCCCCTCGATTCTATTGGCTCTAACGGTTCAAAAGAGGTGTCAATCGTCAAAATCGACCCAAATGACCCCAGAAGTGTTTTTTTTTTTGCTCTCTAAAAAGGTCAAATGTCACTTGTTTTGCATCAATCTTGATACAGGGTACTTATTGTATGTTATAGTTTGGATTCCTAAAGCTTTTAGTCTGCTATCCCATCATTCAAGGGTGGTTTTCACTATAAGTAATGTTATTTTTTTGGACGGACACTTTAATTTACATTTTTTTTACTATGTTCAATCTGAATTTACTTTAAAATAAAAAAATTCTATATTGATTCTGACTTTTCTACATCCAACTCACAGGTGTATCATTGCTTTGAGAAAAAAGATTATTCATTTACCCCTTTTAGAAGTGAAGATGTAGTCATTTGTTCTGGGAATGTCATTTTTGAGCCTGAGACCTGAAAAACAGGCTCCAGGCTTAACGGGTTAACAAGGCGTTAGTGTAATGACTTAGCGGAAATGGAAAACTGCCGGAAAAAATGAAAGACAAGTCTTCTCCAGATATAGAAAAGTCAGCGGACGGTATTCCGGCTAACGGCGGCCATTGTGATCCTGAGATGCGTGTGTTAGCATTTTTTCGCTCAGGGCTAATTCAGAGCCTTTGTTATTACCCTTATGTTTCGTTTTGCTAAAAATTGTTAATATTGTCTGATAGCTGAGTTTCTTCCCGTTAAGTGGGTATGACACATTAATAGGTTTTTAAATGTTAAGAAGCCCTCAGACGCAGTTTCTTGCAGATGTTGCGATTTTCCCCCCGCGGGGTCCATGTTGACTGTTTGAAGTCAACATGGACAAGGATTTCTTAAAGCTCCATGACCAATGAACAATCAACATCAAGTGTTTTTTAAATTCAGAAGAGAAGCAAGACTGCACCTTCACACACCTCGGTCCTCTTTGGGCCCTCTGGCCGGTCGCTTCATTTATTATTGAACTCCCCCTCCCACTCACCGTGCCAGCGTTGCCAGTCGGGTGAACACAGAGCAGCGAGGCCTCAGCCCTTCTGGCTCCGGGCCCTCTGATCCTGGAGGAGCGGAGGTGAGAAACGACCGGCCTCCTCAGCTGGTGAATAATTAACGGAGGGGGGGTGAGCAGCTGTGGAGGGGCGTTGGCTCATGTCCTCTGGGTGCTGAGACATTTAGGCCTGTTTGTTTTTTTATTGTGGTTGTCGCCAAATTGAACTCAAATCTATCCTCTTTTTACAAAGAAATCATTTTACATTACATTACATTTAGCTGACGCTTTTATCCAAAGCGACTTACAATTACCAATTACAGGGACATTCTCCCTGGAGTAACTAAGGACTAAGTGCCTTACTCAAGGGCACACTAGTGGTGGTGTTCCTGGCGGGATTTGAACTCACAACCTTTTCGATTTTCAGCCCACCTCACGATCTTCAGCCCACCTCACTATCCATTAGACCACCACTATTTTACCCTTTAAAGGTGGGGTAGGTAAGTTTGAGAAACCGGCTCGAGATACACTTGTTGTTATATTCCATGGAATGCTCTTAACATCCCGATAGCAATGAATATCTTAAGTGCTTTGACAAAAAATCCATAAAAAAATGTCATCTGTGGAAGCCGTAGCGCTGTAAAAAGCACGACCAATCATTTTAGCCAGCCCTGCTAAGATAACTGGATGGCCTACCTGCCTGTCAGCCTTCCATCTGTGCACAAACTCTCGTGCCCTCATTGGTCATGTGCGCGTTCGTGTGTGTTGGAGGAGGGGCTCTGTAAGGAAGTGGCAGATTTTTTCCGGCTGTGTATTTTCAAATTCTAGCGCACTCGAGCTGGTTTCTCCAAAATTACCTACCCCACCTTTAACTTTTGCCAGTTGTTGGAGACTGAAATAATTCACAGTAAAACAATAACCAATGTATCAAAAGCATTGCCAAGATCATTTCGAAAATGAAGTCTACAGCTGTTACTGTCCTCATGTCTTGAAGATATTCTGAGCGGCTTGTCAATACAGTGCAGATGTTCTTGTTGTATCTCAGGATGACAAAATTCATATTTTGTGTTTTTATTGATTTTCAGTAGTGAACAAATACCTTTAAATATATGTTTTTTTGAAAAAGGAGCAGAACAATTTATACTGATTCTTATTTGGATGTATTGCCCAGATAAACACAAAGAAAATGTGTTGTGTTCCTTTTTTTAAGATTACGTGTTTTTGGTACTTTGGCAACATGTGGTGTTTAGAAACTCATTCAGGTAAATAAAGTTGCAAAGGAAGTGGCTAAGTGAGAGTTTCAAACTGATCCACCTGCAGGTGAGCTGCTGCTGCTCAGCAGGGGGGGGCATCTGACGGAGGGGCAGCGGTTGGTCCTGAACACCAACATCCTGCTGGCGTGGGACTCTTCGGGCCATCCAGAGGAGCTGGTCTACACGCTGTCGGCCCCCCCCCGGCACGGCCTGGTCCACGGCGTCCAGCAGCCGGGCGTCCCTCTGGCCAGCTTCACTCAGCTGGACATAGCCGCACATCGAGTGTGCTACACCCACGACAACAGCCACCACGCAGACACAGACTCCTTCAGGTGAGAATATACACATGGAGGTCTGCGAGGGAAATATTCAAATGAAGTTATCATCATCTTGGTTAAATAGCGATAAGTTCCTGTTTTAACTCCACATAATATATAAGTAACTTGTATTTATTTAATATTTCCAGCATGTGTAATGCACCCATCCATGTGTCAGCATTATGTCCAGCTGTTTCAATAAGTGAAGCTATTTTGCAGGACATCATAACATTCTGCACACATGGGGAGAATAGATGGCAAATGATCTGCCAACATATTGTGAGACGAGGATATTTCTGTCAACCCTAAAAAAGAATCACTCACAACATTTGACCGGCGAAAGAGAAAATGGGCAGCGAGACGAGAGAGTGTCAGGAGACGCAAAGCTTTTCTCTGCTACAGTATGTTTATCTGCTTTTCCAGCCAATTTGGCAGCAGCAGGGTTTTTTAAGGGGGAAGGGGGAGGGAGGAGGAGGGTGACTGTGACCTGGAGTGTGTGCAGACCCCGGGTTTATCACCCAGACCTCTGCTGCCTTAACCGGATGGCTGTTTGGCTCTCAACAAGCCAGACAGATCACAGCCAATAATCAGACTGAGAGAATGAAGACAGACAGACGGACGGACGGACGGACGGACACAGACGGACAGACAGACAGACAGACAGACAGACAGACAGACAGACAGACAGACAGACAGACAGACAGACAGACAGACAGACAGACAGACAGACAGACAGACAGACAGACAGACCTGTGTGCTGAGGCCCAGGGCATTTATTTTTAACTAGACATAATACATTTTAAGTTGTGATATTAACGGTGTGAATTGTAAATATCTTGTTTTAAAAATGTATGTGTAATTTAGGAACAACACATTAAGCTCAACACATTAACATGATGAGATCTGCTTCTGACTTCATGACCTTTTGTTCTGGCAGTTTTGTGGTCACCAACGGCGCCTCGTCCCGCAGTGGAACTCTTTACTTCACCATTGAGCACGGTGACCGCATCCCACCAACCCTCAACCACAACACGGGCCTCCGGCTGCAGGACGGCTCCACGGAGACCATCTCACTCGCCCAGATGCAGCTCACCGACCCCGACACCGCCACCTCCAACTTGAGCTTCGTCATCACGCAGCCGCCAGGCCATGGCAGACTGCTGCTGAGAGGAGTCCCTCTGCTTCCCCCACTGGGGTTCACCCAAACGGATGTGGACCAGCTGAACCTGGCTTACCAACACCAGCTGGGCAGCCTGGCGGACATAGACAGGTTCTACTTCCTGCCGACCGACGGGACCAACATCGGGTACCTGGAGTTTGGACAGCTGAGGGAGGAGCCGGCTGTCTTTAACATACAGGTGAGCAGCACACACAAAACACATTTCCTATTTCTTTAACACAGGAGACTGCGCTGAACTGTAGAGGTATACGTTACTGAAGTACCAAGTAATAACAAGTAATACTACACTGTGCTAATTTGCCCAGTTGTTGGCCCGGAAAGAACCTCGATTTTGGAGAGCCAGAAAACTGTGAAAAAGTACCCGCTAGCCAGAACTATGCCTAGTGGAAACGCAACCAAAAACGCACGCTTAAACCGTGCTCCGCACTGTAGTGGAAATGCGCCATTACTCTAATACCGGTTAGTAAAAACCATGAATTAATGCTTTGACAAGACGGCAGGCGAAAAACCTTTTAAAATGCGTGTTTTCTGAATGGAGATCGGCTAAGCTAACGCAGTATATGCTCCGACCGTCCACACTCACAACAACGGCCTACAGATAAACCAGCGACTGTATTCGCCATGACACAGACAGTCTGTGGTTTGTACTTGTTTAACTTTTGTCTAGTTTCTGAACAGATATGAGGAGCTGTGAGCTCGGGGTGCTAACAGCTAACGGCTGATGTTGGTTTTGTGTTTCGCATTGAAGATGACGTCACGGCTCCACCGACACTGCGTTGCTATAGTTACTACCCCAGTTCCTAAACTGTAATGGAAACGCAGCATAAAGTGAGCCTGGCCTACCAAGGCCTAACTATACCGTACTAAGCCGTGCGAGACCCTGCAGTGGAAATGCGCCATAAGAGTACTTCAGTGTAATAAGCACCTTTTATTATTTCTATTCTATAAAACCAGACAAGTCAGATGAAATGACAATAAGGCCAAAGGACATGAGCACAGAGCAATAAAAACAGGGTTAGGAGCGGAAACTCATTTAGAAAAAAATTTATCAAACAATTCCAAAAGCTTTGAAGAAAAGAAAAGTTTAAAAAGTAGTGTTGATAAAAGTAGTAGTTAAGTTTTACCTGTGAGTGTTTTATTTTTATATTTGATGTTTTTGAATGAATATGACTAAAAATCTACTTTTCATGAGGTGTTCAGCTGTGTGGTTGGTCCAAGAAGATTTTAAATAGTTTGTTTAGCTTTAGAAGAAGAAGGAACACTTTCTTCATCAGTTCATCAAAAACATCAAAAATCAACAAATTGGTCGATACATTGGAGGTAAAATTACAATATTTCCCTCTGAGATGTAGCGGAGTAGAAGTATAAAAAATATAAAATGGAAATACCAAAGTCCAGCGTGAATTTGGAGTACAGTTGCCGAGGAGATGCTCTCCCATGGAGCCTGGTGTTTCTGAGGTGGAGCTGCTGGACGCTCAGCTGGACTGAAGGTAAATATTTGATGCAGAGAGCGGCAGATGGGCCAGGAAACCCCCCCCCCTCTCTAACGTTGCATGCTACCTGCTCAGAGATGGACACACACGCACACACTACTAAACACATGGTATATATATATATATATATATATATATATATAATATATATTCTGTGATTATTCAACTTTTTAATATTTCGATATTTTGCTTTAACTGATGATTATCTCTATCGTAGATTATTTAATCTTTCAGTTCATAAAATAGAACATATAAACAGAAGATAGGATACAATGAGACATGTTAAACTGTCTAGTTTAGTCCTAAAAAAGTGAGTATGATATAAGGTGATGTAATGCACATTTACCCAAGAACTGAACCTCATAGAATGCTTCACTCATAAGATGACTCATTTTGAATAAATTACACACCCTGTGTAGCCCTTGAATTCATGAACAAGAGACTAATTTTGTTCACATTTCTCCGTGTTGAACAAATAACCAAAAAGCGGAGGAGAGTCTTGATGACCTGGTGGATTGTTGAACCGCAAAACTATATCGAATCATATGTTCACAAACTCTGCAGGAAATTCCAGGTATTAGGGTTAGGTATTTATACAGTCGTATGCTCAATACGTCCTAACAGTTCAATGTTCCCCAAAAAACGAAAAACTTGCACTACTCGTCTATTCAAGTAGGTTAAACGTTTTTCAAATAGTAATGTTTTAGTGAAAATGATTTTTGTTTTGGAATTTGGTTTTGCTGTTGTTAAACTTATTTTTATTAAATGTTCTCTTTGTGAACTGTGATAAGATAAAAGAAAGACTGTTCTCTTCCAGAGTTAAAAGCAACATGGGGTAAGTTCTTGATATAAAATGGTCATTTGTAAATGTAACTATAAGGCAATCAACAGACAAATTATGAGCATTTACTTCACATCACTTTCACGGGGCTGATGGCGCATACTCTTTGAGAAGACTACACAACATTTTTTTGCCAGAGCTCTCTCATGTGCTGTATTCAGAATAAAGACTCACATCAGGTCAATGAAATACAGAAGAAGATGCCTGAATAGTTACAACTCATATCTTAACATTTTTAAATATGGGTGAGGTTGTAACATTTAAAAGGAGAATGTGATCTGATGTGAATGTGATCTGATGTGATACATGACAGGAGCAGCATCTAGTGGCTGAAACACAGAATTGCACCTGTGTCAATTGTCTGAACAAGAACAATTACATCTCTAGTAATTGTTTTCAAACCATGTAGAGACTTTCTGTTTCTGTTCTGAAACTTTTCACATTGAAACATTGGCAATATATCTGGCAGCTGGAGACTCTGCAGACTTGACAAAGACTGGCTTTGGTCATGTAACTTGTTTTTATGTCTTTGTGTTGAAATTATTGTGGTTGTTGCTGCTTTTAAGATACATTTCATGGTATTGCACTTCATTTCTACTTTCCTTGCTTAAAGAGTGATTTATAAATATAACAAAAATATAAAACGAACTTAAACTGCACAGTAACCAATAATGTAGTTGAATAAAAAACACCAGAACCTATTATTATTATTATTGTTATTAATATTATCATTATTATTAGTAGTAGCAATAGTAGTAAAAGTAGTAGTAGTAGTATTAGTTATATTAGAGAATATTGTATTCTCTATAACATTTGAAACATTTGAACATTATTAAGATGGATAATTGTATTTAGTTACTTCTCTTTCTGATATTTCCTAACTTTTGTCTCTATCTTTTCGTACACTTCCACCAAACAAAATAAATCTACTGAAACAGCTGATTATTCCCACAGAGGCTCAGATCTGCTCTTCTTCCTGCACTAAATCAAAGTTCTTTACTAAATAAAAGTCTCCTGCTGTGTACAGGTGGATCGTGTGGATAGGTTACCGCCTAGTCTGTCCACCAGGCGAATTCCCAGCACTGTGGTGGGTCTAGGCGGGGGCCGGTATGGCATCTTCATCACCTCAAAACACCTGCAGGCCTCCGACCCTGACAGCCCCGCGGAAGAGCTGGAGTTCTCCATCAGCAGGCCTCCGCAGTTCGGCTACCTGGAAAATGCTCTCACAGGTGGGCTGTGTGTGAACTTTAAGCTGAGGTTATCAGAATCAGAATCAGAAATTATAGATGTATTGCATACTGTTATACTCTTTAAGTTGGACAAAAAATTCCTGTCCTGTCAGGAGCATACATCAAAGGTCGTTTCACGCAGCGGGACGTGGACCAGCGCGCCGTGGCCTTCGTCCTCCCTGCCGACATGGAGGTGACGGCGGACAGCTTCCAGTTCCTCCTCACTGACCCTGCAGGAAACACCATGCTACCCCAAATGTAGGTTTGTAAAAGAAAGGGTCCGAGAGAAGCACGGGAACCCTGGTCCAGTCAGGGTCAACCATCTCAAATATCACAAATATGATATGAATATGAAGTTAACGAAGAAGAAGTCTTTCACTCAAGTATAAATATCACAGTTTAGAAATGCCATGTTATATAAAAGACATGAATACAAGTACTGGCATATATAAGTATCTAAAGTTAGTGTACTCTATATGCCTGAAGCAGTGGAGTTTTTATATGTACAAAACTGGTGGGGCAACTTAGATGTTTATATATAAGCTTCTGTTGCTTTTTTAAACACGTAAACAAATAGCTGTAGGCTCCATGGTTCCGATGCAACAGCGAGCTCATCGTCACATACAAAGACAGCGAGAGAGAGAGATAGAGAGTTGAAAGTAACATATTATATTTAAGATTTTGAGGCTTATGACATATGAGGCTAATCATTTTAAGAAAATAAATATGGTTTTAACTAACTTTTACTGACCTCCATAAGTGGTGACATGCTGACATAGTTAAAATATTTATCATACAAGTAGACACGTCATCTTGTTATATAAAATACCCACAGCTGTCGGTTAATCATATTAAACTCAGCTGATGGCAGTAAAAATACCGTAGTATAGTCGTCTTAATTTTTACGTTATTATTATTCAAAGATAAACAAGGAAGTGTGTTTTATATGAGATGGCAGAGAGACTTCAAATCAGATTATTAAATCAAAGAGGCTTTATGTTTTCTATTATTTTATTTCACTATAGCTATGTGGACGGTGTCAAGGTCCTATTTTGACTGAATAAATCAATAGCGCGTGTAAATAAAATACAAGATTTCTTTATTTTTATATATACATAAAATATGGGGACAAAGCTTATAGTCTATAGTGGAAACATATCGCTTTCACCAGAAGTGTCACTGCCCGTCCACACGGCAGCGTGGGACACGGTACGCCCACTTCCTGTCAAAAATAAAATGTCTCCACGAGCGAGCAGGCAAAAGTTTCGCGAGCAGAAGAGCTCCCCGAAAGCGAAGAGACCTTCGCGCGAGAGCAGTAGAGCAAGGAGAGCTCCTGTAGATTATGCGCATGCTCAAGGCATGTTTCTCCCCATGCAGACTTCAATATTGCTCTCGCGCGGGTGCCGTTTTAGTGCTCGCGAAAATAATATGCGTCCGCAGCTGCTTGACTTGTGCTCGCGTGGATCTCATATGCCCTCGTGATTTATGACAGAGATTTGCCGCCATACTATGACCTCCAACGGCTTGTGATCACTTTATACTGTTACTTTACGTCCATATGTGTACTGGTGAAACTTTTTCATACTAAACACCATAGCTAAAAACTGCTTTTCTATTTGAGCATAGCCTCGCTCTGTTTGTGTGAGTGCTCTGCTCGCGAATGCGATTGGTTTGCCATGCTGCATGAGCGCTGTGCCCAAACCTGTGTCTGAGGCGTCACACTGTACTGTAAGCTCTTCCTCTGGGTTATAATATTTCAGCACTGGAGCATTTGCAATTGTCTCTTTCAGTTTGAGGAAAGCTTCCTCATGCTGTTCCATCCAGGTCCACTCACAATCCTTGTGTGTCAGTTTCCTCAACACCTCACACTGGTCAGAAAGATGTGGGCAGAACTTGGCCAGATCATTTACCATACCTAACAGCCTCTGAACTGCTTTAACATCTGTCGGTTTTGGCATTTGTGTGATTGCCCTTACCTTCTCAGGATCAATTTTAGACCATTCGTCGTCAGGAGGTGGCCTATGTATGGGACCTCCTTTTGTCTCAGTCTGAGCTTCTCTGCGTTGAATTTAATGCACTTTTGCTTGCATCTGTTGAGAAACATTCTCAGTTTTTCATCATGACCACGTTCAGCTGCTTCTTGCGTCTCACCTTGTTCGGTGATTAGCACATCATCTGCAATAATGTACAGACCAGGCAGTCCATCCAATGCTTGAGTGAGCTTTCTCTGAAATACTTCAGGTGCAGGGCTTATCCCCATAGGCATTCTTAGCCATCGATAATGACCAAAAGGGGTTGAAAACGTTGTTAGGTAACTGGACTCATCTTCCAGTTTGACATGCCAGAAACCGCTTTTGACATCGCACACTGTAAACACCCTAGCTTTTGAAATAATCTGCTTTTATCCTATCTTTCGTCCACTGTCCACTGGTGTGCTTCTCTGAGGTAACAATAGTGTCTAAAGCCATAATGTTTTCATAATGCACCTTCATCAGCTTCATGGCTTCACTCGCTCTTTTATCAAGCAGTGGCACAGAACAGTCCTTATCCACCACCTGGAACATCAGCTGGTACAGTTTCTTGTTTCTGGGGTTTCTCAATTTTATTTTACATTGCCCCAGTGGCCTCAGATTGCTTTTGTTGTACATGAAGAGTACAGTCTTTGTGACTTCAAGTTTCGTATCAGCATTGAGCAGATTAATTGGGATGACATTGCAGGTAGCACCACAGTCTATTTGGAATTGTACAACATCCCTGCCCAGGAGCATGCTTGCAAAGAGCTGAGTATCCTTCTCTTTACTTGTGTCCATTTTATTCACACTTTCAGTCTCTAACTCACTGACACAGAGAATATCTTCATACTCATCATTCTGGCATTCTGCAACATTGTGTACTGGTTTCTTTTTTCTGTGTTCCAGTCTTGCACTACACTTCACGGCAAAATGGTTCTCTTTTCCACACTTTTTGCACTGCTTACCGTATGCCAGGCACTTCTCTGTGCTTTTTTAATGCGTTTTCCCGCAGAACTTGCAATCCACTGTGCCGCCGGTTTGTCTCTGGCGGGCTGCACCTTGCACTGCGTGCAGCTCTTCAGCCAGCAGTCCGCATATGGTTTTGCTGTTCTCACGAGACAGCTCCGCAGCTCTGCAAATCTGTGTGCATGCGTCAAGCATCATGTTCTTCTCCCGTAGCAGTCTCTCTCTCATGCTTGCATTGTTAATCCCACACACAATCCGATCGCGAAAGAGCAAGTCTCTTAAAGTCCCAAAATGACATGTCTTCGCCAGCAGTTTCAGCTCTGTCACATAACTGTCATTAGTCTCACCGGAGCCTTGGTTCTTTGTGAAGAAACGATAGCGCTCCACAGTCTCGTTAACACTGGGGTTGCATTGACGATCAAACTTTTCAATAACGTCGTCTACCTGCCATTCATCACGAGGCGTATCACCCATCAGTGTGTCTAGTAGCTCCCTGCCACTCTCGCCGACCAGATAGCTGAAAAGAGTCGGACGCCATGGTTAAATCCACATACAGAACAAACTCGTCCCTCCAGGTCTTCCATGTCATTGAAAGATTAGTGGAGTCTAGGCACAGAGTTTGGGGTGGTTTTAGTCATTTCGTGCATCAAACTAGCTTCCCTCCGGCGGAATCAATCCAGCAAAATCTGTCGACCATGCTGCCAACATGTTATATTCTGCTCTTTGTATCACAGGAAGACTACAGAATACCTTGTTTCTACCTCGGTGGGTAGTTATTTTATTAAACTCCAGTAAACGTGAACATCTTATATCTCATGCCTGTATGCTCCGCATGTGTGTAACACCAAAACATGTCAGAGTAGCAACATCACAATTGGTAGGCAGCTCTACTGCCTAAACAATAGTTCCTACTATTACATCCTTTCTCTTTTGAGAGTTTTCTCTTCTCCTGTATAGAAATTATAACAACTCCATGTCAGCCTTGTGCCTACCTGAAACTAAACTTTCTCTTAAAATAACATTACAATGTATGTTCAATATAAGGCACATCTTCTACTACTGAGATCTAGAACAGTGTAGCATAACACAAATACTGGCTGACTGAATATCACAATAAATTGCACATAACCTTCTCATTTTCAAACATTAACATGTACACCAACTTTCCAGTCAACTTAAATACATTCTCGTCTATCTTTTTTTTCTTTTTCTTTTTAAGCAACAAAGTCACTGTAACGTTGTGGCTTCAATACAGTGCGACCACTTCTGGTGGTAACTGAAGATGGCCCATCACCAGTGTCCCTGGCCGTGTGTGTAGTGTGCTGAGGCACAGTCTCTGAGTGACTGGTGTCAACAGTCGATATGTCAGTGTTATCACTAAAACCCAGTTCTTGAGTAAGTCTCAGGTGTCTCCGGTTTCTCCTCAAAAGACCAGCTGAGTCCAACTTGACTTCGTAGGATCTAGCATCAATAGACCTCAACACTGTACCTAATCTCCAAACAGTATGGGGTCCGAGTGGCTGTATCCTCACACAGTCACCTGGTTTCAGCTTTTCGAGGTCCCTCGCTGATCTGTCATAGTAGACACGCAGACGTTGTTGTTTATTCCTCAGATCCTGCTGTGCTGGAATGACTTCTGGCTGCAGGAGACTTGCCCTTGTTGGCAAAAGCGTCCTAGTGCAGCGGCTGAGTAGTCTCTGTGCTGGACTGGTATTATAAGTTTATAATTATTGATGCCTTAATGGGTTAATGATTTTAATGTTGAAAAAGGTGGAGCTTACTTTAACTACTTTAAAAGAGGTATCTGCTGGGTGCATTCCTCGTTGAAAATTAAAGCAGAAGAAAATTGAAATAGTACGATTTTGAATAACAAAATCTGGTTAAATCAAAATGCTAATTTACCAGGGTTCCCCCTCCTTTTTCAGGTGTTGGGGAGTATTTTCTTCATATGTTTAGAAGTAGTATAACCTTTATAACCCAAATGACTAAAAACGACATATTCCGTCTCTTCTAACTACGAAGCTCAGATTCAGCCGATAGATTTGGTTTTAAGGTATCTTCTGCCTTCACCCCACACACGCAGCGTCATAAACTTCACAACTACGCAAACCTTCTGTATGTGTCACATACAGCAGTGTGTGTGTGTGTTCAGTGTGAAGGACTCAGAGTGTCTCTGCAGACTGGAGCTGTCCTGGTCCCGGGTGGAGCTGTCAGCAACCTGCTACAGAACCTGCGAGACGGTGGGAACGCTTCAGATCCACATCCAGCGCAGTGGGGGGAGCGCCGACCCGGCATACGTCGCCATCCAGGTACCAGTGAGACCTCTTTGTCCAGGCTGGCTTACTTAGTTTTTAAGTGCTGTCAATTAAGTATCCTTTCAATATTTGGCCAATAAATCAGTGTTTAGTGTTTGTTTAATGTTGTGTTTGTGCAGGTGGAGGAAGGTTCGGCCAAACTGGGGAGAGATTTCACTCACAGCACCGCTGCTCTCATCCAGTTTGACCCAGGTCTGACCCTGCTTCATCTACCATACACACTGTCAGTGGTGGGAGTAACATTATACAGTAAAAGTAGAAATACAACAGTGTATAAATACTCTGCTACAGTAAATACAAGCATTAAGACTGGTACAAGTAGAGAAAGTGATAGCATCACAATATTCTTAAAGCACAAATACTCATTATGCAGAATGAGCCATTTCAGATTCCTTTATTGCTGGATTCATTATTATCCCCTGCAATAGGAGAGGACGCTGGCGTTGACTGCTCACCTTCTTCTCAGCCTCTGTTACCCTCTGTTACCCTCAGCTACCATTCGTTCTCGCAACATTCAAATTGGACTACTGCCATTGCATTGCACATCTTTTCTGCATTGCACATTGTTTTAATTTGAACTTATTCTGGACTTCTGCCTCCGCTGCTGGCTGTAGCCGGCAACTCCTCCACCCCGTCTTCCATCTCAGTCATCAGACATCTTGGACTCCTCCGTCGACCCCGCTACATTCACCGAAGCACCCGCCGCAGTTTTGTTTACTTTCAGCACGGACAATCCATAGCATCCATCTGCTCTACCCAACGCACTGTCGCACACCTGACGCGTCATCAGAACGCAGCTCCTACTGCTCCTCTTACGGCCCCTACACACGGCGGCGTGCGTTGTCGCTTGCCGGCGGGCATGTCTGAAGCTAGACCAACAACCAATCACCTGAATCTCCCGCCCCGGACACACAAGCAGCGGTTTGATTGGCTAGAGCTTGTACTGGCATATGATTCGATTGGCTGACGTTTCCGTCGAAGCTTCAAAAGTAGAACATTGCTCTACTTTTGAAGCGAGCAACGCGAGAAAAGCTACGCTTTGCTCCCACAATGCAGTTCGGCGAAGCGTGACGTCACCCCATTCAAAATGAATGGGCAGAAGCGTTGAAGCGTCAATGCACGCCGCCGTGTGTAGGGGCCGTTACACTCTCCCCCGCTTCCCTACTCTCCCAGCTGCACGGAATACCCTGAGCGGATTCCACTCCCCTCCGCCTCCCAACACAAATAACAAGCCATTTCTCCCCACCATCAAGCCCCCCTCCTCTGCTCCACTACCCCCCCTCGCGTGCCCACCCCCGCGCTGCTAACCTGGACAACCTCATACCTCTCCAGCCTGCCACCAACCCTCCAACCCCCCACTTGACCAATTTTGCCCTCCTCAATATCCGGTCACTCAACAATAAAGCCCAAATCCTTCACAAATTAATTCTGGACAAATCCATTGACTTTCTTCTGCTCACTGAAACCTGGCAACAACCCATTGACTTCTTCTCCCTCAATCAAACATCCCCCCCTGGTTTTAATTACATCACTAAACCCCGCCCCTCACACCGTGGTGGTGGGCTGGCTGTCACCTACAACCAGAACATCCGGACTACAGAACTCACCCTCCCCTCAGTACCATCCTTTAAATTCCTCGCCTTCAAAGCCCCTCCCTCACTGACAGTTATCCTCATTTACCGGCCCCCCAAACCACACCCCTCCTTCCTCTCTGATCTGACTGAACTCCTAACCATTGCTTCATCCCTCTCCCCACGTCTGTTACTCCTCGGCGATCTCAACATCCACGTGGACTCCCCCACCTGCAAACTCGCTTCTGAATTCTCCTCCCTTCTGGACAATTTCTCACTTACCCAACATGTCACCTTCCCCATCCATGATATAGGACACATCCTTGACCTCGTCTGCTCCACAAACCTCCCAGTAGTCGACCGTCGACCTCCACCCCTGCCCCTCTCCCCTCTCCCTTCTCCCCTCTCCGATCACAAACTCATACAGTTCACCATCGCCTCCCCCCCCCCGCCAACCCCCCCCCCCCCCCCAGGCACGCAACCTCGGCGTAATCTTTGACCCCACCCTCTCCCTCGAGCCCCACATCCGCCAAGTAGTTAAAACCTCTTTTTTCCACCTCCGCAATATTGCAAAACTCCGTCCCTCTCTCACCCGCCCTGCAGCTGAGCGACTCATTCACGCCTTCATTTCCTTCCGCCTTGACTACTGCAACTCACTCCTCTACAGCATCAGCTCCACCTCCCTCACTAGACTCCAGCGTCTCCAGAACGCAGCCGCCAGACTCCTCACAAATCATGTCACACATCATCCCGGTCCTCAAAGAACTCCACTGGCTTCCCGTGTCTCACCGCATCCACTTCAAACTCCTGGTCCTCACATACAAAGCCCTCCACCATCTGCCCCCCCCCCCCCCCTACCTCACTGACCTCCTCATCCTCTACCAACCCCCCCGGTCCCTCAGATCCACCTCAGCCGGTTTCCTTTCCACCCCCAAGGCCAAACTCCGGAGCTTTGGGACAGAGCCCTCTCTGTGGCAGCCCTGAAGCTCTGGAACTCCCTCCCCCAAGACCTCCGTGACTCTGAGTCCCTCACCCTGTTCCAGTCCCGCCTCAAGACCCATCTCTTCTCATCAGTATACTCATAGCCCCCCCCATCGATCCCTGTCTGTCGTTCGTCTTCGTCTGTCCTTCTCCCACCCCCCCCCCCTCCAAACTGTAAACGACTTTGAGACTATGAAAAGCGCTATATAAATTCAATTTATTATTATTATATTATTATTAATGCATTAATGTGTTAGTCCCTTCATTGTTGCATCTGGTAAATGTGGATCACATTTAAAATACTTATAAATGTCTTGGTCGCTTAATTTATAATAATTATAATGATTTATACATTTATATTTGTAATAATAATATAGATCTTCAAAGTAACTATTAACTAAAGCTGTCAAATGAATTTAGTGAAGTCAAAAATTAGGGATGCTCCAATCGATCGGCCGCCAATCGTTATCGGCCGATATTCACTCTCTGCCGATCGATCGGTGCTCTCTATAAAGGCCGATCGGGAGAGCCGATCACATGACGTAAAATACTTGACACTTTTCTCTGTGCGCGGCAAAACAAGCTCGCCAAAATGGCTTCACCAGTCTGGCAGTATTTTAAGGTGTCCGAAAATGACAATAAAATAGCGGTATGCAACGTGTGTGAAGCAGAAATCCTGCAGCTCCACCCGCTGTGACGGACCGGTGAGCGGAGCAACACACACACTAAGAGTTAGACCTAACACACTTAGCTAGTTGATCTACCTCTGGAACAAGCTAAACTAGTTATACATATATTTATTCTTCACTGTCGGGTCACTCATTACTGGATCAGTGAGCTGCATGAGATACTGACAGGCTGTCAGGAGAGAGAGAGAGGGAGAGAGGAAAAGAGCGCTTCCGCTCATTTCTCCAGTGTTATTATCCAAAGTTAATGTAAACTTGAATAATGTACTTCATTTGAATGTAATAATTATGTTGGTTGTTGTTTGTGGAAGCGCCAGTGAATGAGCCCCATTAACTGAGTTTTGAAACATCACTTTAAATGGAAGATCCCCATAGGCCCCGCCCACTCGATCGGATCGGCGATCGGCCCCAAAATTGGCGATCGGAGCATCCCTATCAAAAATACATGATTTGCTTTCAAAATAAAGTGCAGTAGAAGTATAACGTATCATAAAATGGAAATACTTAATTACGTACACGTACCTCAATATTGTGCCTAACTACTTAAGAAGGTGTATGTGAGCACCTCAGCTCACCCACGGGTTGAAATGGACAGAAAGAGAAGGATTCGGGGTTAACACAGGTGTTTATTGTTCGAAAAAATGCAAAAATAAAAAGCTCCTCCAAAACAAACGGGAGGCTGTGCGGAGGCGGTGCGGAGGCTTAGTCACGCGTCCGTGGTCCAGACTTTCTCCCAGGACCCAGCCTACTGCAAGACCGACCAGAACCAGGTTACCACGTGCTTTTATTGAGTGACTGATTACCTGATTCTGATCAACTGTCTGGTCTCCGGCGGAGCTACTCCCATCACTCCAGCAGCCGGCGCTCTAACCACAACCCGCTGCCACAGTGTACTTAGTTACTTTCCACCAGTTGATGCTGTCAGGGGAATCTGTGAGATTATTTAAAAATCGTGACGAGGAAACCTTTGCTGGTTTCATAAAAATATGATCAATTTAATAAGAAACATTCTTCTTAAGAGAAATATCAACTACAACTCCCAGAAAGCATTGCTGTAAGTCAGTGATTCTCAAATGGGGGTACGCGGACCCCTGGGGGTACGTTCGGGTACTGCAGGGATAAAAAAAAAAAAAAAAGGTTAATTAAAAAAATACCATCCATGATTACAAAAATAATCATAGAAAAATAAGTTAAATAGAAAACGCAATTTTATATAAAATATTCCTAGAAAAAGGGTTCAAGCTTTTCTGGTACTTAACTGGTTCTTCTCTGTTTTTATAAGTGTGTGGTCACGTTCTAGTCACTTCGCTCAGCGCTACAGCTTGTTACAACTTTTAATGCCTTACTCACCATTAACTGTTATTGCTCAGTTTAATCTCCGACGTAAGCGTGAAGTATTGGTTCTTGCCGGGCAGCCGAGTGGGGCCAGCTAAGAACCGGTTTTCGGTACTGAGAGCCGGCTCCGCTGCGGTAGAAACAGGAAGAACCAGAGCTAAACCAGGCTCTAGCCCGGAACCACGCTGAGCGGGAAGCCAGTTGCAAGATTAAATTATAAGAAATAGACATTTAATGGAATCGTGGTTAAAACGTAGCAGCACTACAGCAGGGAACGTGGACAACGGAGAAAAAAAAAGAAGCCAAAATTGAGCCAACAAAATGCCGTCAATATCAGGAGGCGTATGCTTTGATGGGATTCACGTCAACAAACGGCAATCCGCCCCAGGCATTGTGTTTTTTCTGTGGGGAGAAACTACCCAACAGCTTGATGAAACTAGCGTACCTCCAGAGACATCTCAGCACCAAACACCTGTGTCATGTTGGTCAGCCACCGGAGTTTTTCAAGAGAAAACTTGTTGAGTACAGATCCTCGCAAGAGATGATGCGAAAAGCCTCCACAACATCAGCCAAAGCACTGGAGGCATCGTATGCGGTGTCACTGCACTGACCGTACACGGTCTCTGAGGACCTAAAACTCCTAAATAGTGTCAGTGCAGTGTTATTACATAGTTTGCTTATGATTGCACATTTATTTTCAGTTACAACGTTTTAAAAAAAAAAAACTTTCATTCATTGTGGTCACTACATTAGAGACTGCTAATTAAATGCTGTTTTCTTGATATGCATGGGATTTCGGATGGTATTGTTGCACATCAGGCGCACCACAGTGGATTTTATTATAATATTTGTGTATTGTATTTTATAGTTTTTGCATAATATATCATTTTGTTCATTGGTTTGTTCAACATATATTACTTAACAATCTGTTTAAAAAAAAGATGAAAATATCCTTAGTTTTTGTAATTCATGCATGAAAGAATTAATAAATCACACACAGATGGAACTGATTGATCACTATATTGTAATTATGTATATAGGCTTTTTCTATCAAAATTGTTCGGGGTCGGTCAGGGGGTACTTGGCTGAGAAACATTTTCAAAGGGGGTACATTACTGAAAAAAGTTTGAGATGCACTGCTGTAAGTAACGTCTAATCAGAGAGCTTCAGATTGGCAGATGATCTTTGAATGAGCATAATGTATTATATTGACAACTTTAGATACTTTTAGATGCTCTTTCAGATTCTTGTATTTATTATGCAGCTCTTGCTCTTGCTCCTGCTATACAAAAATCAGTATGATGGTGATTTTTCTTAAATTATTTCCTGCTTAGGAGTGAGTGTGAAAACCTGGAACATTTACCCGATAGACGACGGTCTGGAGGAAAACCACGAGACTTTCACTGTCACCCTGAAAAATGCAAAAAATGCTGTCCTGGGACAGAGGACGTCAGCTAGTGTCGAGATCATCGACCCCAGAGGAGGTGAAGCATTATCAGGCACAGAATTTTGGTTTTGCATTAGTATTAAGTTCTGCAAAGTTAATTTGAGTTTACCTCTTTTTGTAATTCTATTTATCACCTTGCTAAATGTTGATGTTAATTATTTGGTAATTTGTATGTGAATTCCTTATGTTTAGATTAGGAAAGGGATGAGGATGTTTTATAATTATGTCATTCTTTTTATGAGACTTATCTCTTGTGCACTAAATGTATGATCTAAGATTTATGTCAGAGATTATTACAGATGTGTGGTAGTTTAGAGAAAGTTTGGCCAGTAAAAGATAAAGAATACCCTCTCTGCTATGTATCAGGAAGGTGTAATCCTGATGACCTAATGGTGGAGGAGGAGGATGAGCGACTCCCTACCGCCCCCCCTCCGGCTCAACTCCCTGACCCCCCCAGAGTGAAGGAGGAGGACAGCGTCACAGACATCGAGGCAGAGCTGCTGTGGGAGAACCAGCCCCACCCCCCTCAAGGAGACGTCCCTAACCGCCGGCCCTACCTGGACTACAGGGAGGGGGAATCAAAAGATCAGGCGGCCCCCCACAGCCACAGATCCTCCCCCAGCACTGGGAGCTCCGGGAGCTCTGTACCCAGGGTCATGCATGGAGGATTGAAGGTGAGGATTCCTCCAGCTTTGCTGCCTATTATCTACCTACTTTTATCGTATCTTATAATCAGGCTCTCATATGCTATATATCTGTGCAAGACCTTATTCTGAAATGAAGAGATTTGGTCTGGATGTTGAGTTGTTTAAATATACTTATTGGTGTTATTGGTGAATCTCCCGTACAAGGCTGGTCCTTTTGGTCCGTTTGACCCTTCTGCTGATGTTCAGGTCCAGCTGTCAGGAGGGAGGAGGTCTGAGGAGAAGGTCTGGATGGTAAGACTCAGTTATTCCACAGTTAAATAAAAACAGTGCTGTGAATTGATAATTTATTTATTTTTCTTCCCCTCCATCAGTTCCACAGTCTGACTCCTCTCCGGCTGGAGGAGCTGAAGCCGGGCGATGCTTGGAGGAGCTGGTCCCCTGACAGTCCCCCCCTGCAGGATCCTCCTCAGATGGATCATCCAGAACCCAGACACAACCCAGAGCTACGTCAGCGCAAGGTATAAACACACAGTTCAGTTGCATTTTTCCTTGTGAAGCAGCACATGAAGTTATTAAATAAGCCCTGGCTGCACAACATTAGTGATGATAAACACATGAATGCATCGATCATTCTAATTCCAAATCGACAAATTGGAAGAGCAAGCAAGAATAAACCAAAATCTGCTCCAGTCAAAACTTTAAAAGTTAGTTAGGAGAATTGATTACAGTCTTGTAGCAGCCGTAGAGTCTTCTTTTTCCTTTCATTGTCATTACAATTCAGTCATTATAAGCAGTAAAGAGTCTTTCAATAAATATAACAAAAACGTTTTTTAAACACACTACCCACCCTAGCTTTTAGCATATTTCAATGCTAATACTTCTGTACTCGAAAGTAAATATATATTAATACTATTAAACTGTGGAGGCAGAAAACCAAAATAAAACTGTCATGCAGCTTCAGTAAAGTAATAATAACTGTTCCTCTCCAGGCTGAGTGTTTGAATGTTTCTGTTGTGATGGTTCTCTCAGACGGGGAAGTCAGTGAGCAGCTGGTGTGCTGAAGGCTGGACTCACTACAGGAGGCGCTGTTACACCGTCAGCTCGTCTGTGGCCAGCTGGGCCAGCGCAGAGAGGAGCTGCTCAATGCTGTAAATAACACCAAAACACTCCTCTTTTCATTTTTATTCTGACTTTATCTCTTTATTGAAATCATAACCTCAGGTTTGTACGGAGCCCTGGAGGGTTCATAGAGAGAAAAATAAATAAAACGAGGCCACGCTTTATTAACTTGTGCGCACGAGATGTAATTCGTGGCCTCAATTTAAATAAAACGAGGCCACGCTTTATTAATTTGTGCGCACGATATACGTTCTCGTTCGCACGAGATACTTTCCTATGGTAAAACACATCGAACTGTCCGATTATTACGCCATATTATTAGTTTTATGAAGAATATGTCCGGTCGCCAGGGCGTGTGTGTGTGTGTGTGTGTGTGTGTGTGTGTGTGTGTGTGTGTGTGTGTGTGTGTGTGTGTGTGTGTGTGTGTGTGGGCATTTGTTTATGATAGTGTTGTTTGTTCCGGTGCACTCCGGCAGGACTATAGCACTACATCGAGATTAAGATTAAACAAATGTCTTTCACTTGGGAATACACATATAACTATGGAGAACCAGATTTGTGTAAATTACTGTTCGTGGTAATTTGAAAACAAATGCCGGTGGTGTCGGACACACACAAACACACCGAACACACACACACAGAGCGGAGCTGAGCACAAACACACACACATCATGCACCCTGGTGACCGGACATCTCCTTCATAAAACGAGTAATAGGGGGAATACTCTAGTTCGATGTGTGTAGAGGTGTGTGTGGTTAAACGTAGCAGCTTCGATCTCTATTCAGCTGTTCTAATGAAGGGAAACACAGTGAAGTAAACAGTAAAAGGCACAGCTCTTTGCAGCTGGTGCTTCTCAGATTCTGCTGAGCTACACGTTACTGCCTCCAGTGCCCTGTACGACGAAGCCAGTTCAACAGACCCTGGATATGTTTGAGTTACCCGGCTTAACTAACCCTAAGAAACGCGATCTCGCTAAGCGGTCCTACGAAGCTGGTTATCAACTCAGTAAATCAACCAGGGTTTCTCTGTCCGGCTGAGAGCGCGTTCACGTGAAAGCGACGGGGTTAGCAACATTTGACCAATCACAAACATGGAGAAGCGTGCTGACAGCGCAGCGTCATACTTCATGAATGAATAGTAAATAGCAAATCCTGCTTCGTAGTACAGGCCACTGGTGCCGCAGAGATTTCATGAAGTGAAGGAGGTTTTCCTTCTATAAAACAGCTGTGGGCAGCAGATACTGTGAGAGTCACGGACAGGAATTCATAGATCAAAGCAGACTGGTTTACAGACTCTCCTGTTTTGCGAATCAGGTGCTTAAACAAATAGCTCTACACCCCTGGCCAAAATGTCCCTAAATGAAGTCCGAGTTTGAAATATATCTCAAATAATGTATGCACTGCCATTTCTCCACATAAACATAACAGTCTGCAATGAAACGGTTGTCTCTGTGCTCCACTTCCTACTTGGCACACCGGTAACTTTCTTGTGGAACAAAATACTTACTCGTTCGCATGAAATACTTTGTCGTGCGCACAAAATAGTATTTTGTGCGAACGAGAAAGTATATCGTGCGCACGAGATACTTTTTTTCTCTCTCCATGAACCTTTAGGGGCTCCGTAGGTTTGAATGTTTCTTATTGGATTTAATACTTGAGGATAATTCAAATGTTTTCCTGTTATCCTTATTTTTATAGATGTGTATAAATGTAGATTTTTTTGGTACAGCATTTTACCATATTTTCTTCTCGAAATTAAAATAAGACCCAGCTTCTAAATACATCATCATGATCCCTTGCAACTTCACCATGGCATCAAACTCTGACAACCTTATTGGCAAAAAATGACCTATTTTACATTAACATTTTCACTGTATTCATCAGATGTGATTTTTACCATGTTTCCCTAACAGTTGCTACCAAATAACTTGAATAGAGGAAACATTTTAATTTACATTTAATTTAATTTATATGAAACATTATACTGGGCGAATTAAATAAAAACGTGCCCAACTGGGTGGAACAGTGTTTCATTTGTCATAATGCTTGTTGTGTGTACAGTTTCAGTCTGAGTTTAAGGACCTGCACACGTTTCAGTTAACTTTAGTTGTAAATACATATTTTAATGTGTTTTTGGAACTTGGAATATTTGTGTGTCAGGTTCAACAGCAGCCTGACCGGCGTGAATTCCAGAAGAGATATGACCTGGCTATGGAAGTTTGCAGGAGGAAGCCGTTTTGGATCGGTAAGTGGCTGCTAACATACTGTCAGATTATTTCCAATTTGCTCATGCAAGAACTTTTTGTACGTGCAGACTGGTTTTTTAAATGTCATACAAGTGATTAAATATAATTTGTCACATTCGCCAGTTTTGTCATATCGAGAAAAATATTGATACAGAAACTGAACTAAAATATAACAAAAACAAACGTAATGCAAACCTAAAATGATGCTCTCTATATTATCATTGCCATCATGTCTGCCAATTTACTGAGAGATTTTTCTGTAGGTCTCGGTCCAGAATCATCCTCTGCTTTAGCACCTGACAGTGTGACATCAAACACTGAGGATTAAATATTAATTTGTCTAATATCTCTCTGTCCGTCACATGACCTACTTGCATATTAATCACAGAGCCCTAACTTGTCATGTCAAACTTTTTTACAATTAACACATGCTGCAGTTTGTAGGGTATTTTAGCCCTGATCCCAGGATTAGCCGAAAATAGTCCAGGAAGCTTATTTATAAGTTAACAGCGTTTAATTAAACAATGGTACAGTGAAATTGCAAAATGGTGACTCGGCCCGAGTATGCTCTTCCCGTCCCGTCTCCTTGATGGGCGGCTGGGGAAAGAGAAAGACTTCCTGTTGGCTTCCCATATTATCATCTGTAGTCTTCTATTGGCTTAGCGTTGACGGGGGTGGGTCCAAGGCACGTCCTGTCGTTTTCTGATGTTAGTGTTACAATCTTCTAATATCTGTTGGTCATTTAAACATTCCCTAATAATAGTAGTGCAGCGTCATTAAGTGAGGGTTAAAGACAGTGTGTTTAGTGTGCAACACCACATGTAATTTCTCCTTGATTCATGTACAAAACATATTATTAGCTACATGCTAATGCTAACACCGTCTAAACAGACAGGAAGTCGTGTGTGTTGACAATGTCTTGAACATCCGGTTACAGAATAAAACAGTGTTATTAATTTAAAGATTACGCCACATATAAATTGATTTTATTCCTTACAAGTTCTACTTTAAATGTTGTGTGTGTCACAGTTTGCTTACTCCACTTACCTGCTAAACTCAGTATTTTTCCACAACCGCACCTCCAGCTCAACCCACTGATCAGCCACTCCCACCTCATCTCCCACCTCATCAGCTCACTTGCATCTGCAATCAAGCCATGATTTAAGCCTCTCATGCTCACAGATTGCCAGATTGTTCTGCAGCACTCATGCAAGACTCTCCAGCACTTCTTTCTGGATTGACTTCCTGTTGCCAACCCTGCCTGCCTTTGACCTGCCTTCTCGCCTCAACCCCGGTAAACCCACCAGTATTCTGTCCCTGACCTTGCAATATTATTCAGCGGTTTCTGTCTGCCTGTGGCGGTGTTTTTGCATCAAACAATTACCTGGTTTCCCGATCCTCTGCCTGGCCCCTACTGGTTTGTTCTGCTTGGACTTGTTTGTATTTCTTTGCACAATACCTGCCCTGCCATGTTAAATAAGCACGTGTTTTTCCATCTGGATGATATCCTAATCTTCTCGCAGAACAACGTGGACCATGTGCATCATGTCCAGGCATTCCTTCAGCGCATTCTGGAGAATAGTGTTAATTTTGTCAGCTATTTTTTTATTAGTTAGTTTTAGTCTTAGTCTTGTGTTAAATTTCCTTTTTAGTTTTAGTCATATTTAGTCATCTTCATCCTGTTTTTATTTAGTCAAGTTTTAGTCGACTAAAAGTCTGAGCATTTTAGTCTTATTTTAGTCAAGGAAAACTAATTATTTTAGTCTACCTTTTTGTCAATGAAAACTGTTGAGTCTTTTTTAGTCATCAGATTATATAGAACATTTCAGTCAAACAAGTCTATCCAAAACCAATAATTTGTCATTTTAGTCAAACTTATTTCACAATAAGATTATATCTTGTCCTTATTTGATGAAAAACACACGTTGAATGATTAAGAAAGCAGCTTTGCAGAGAGTATCTGGTCAGGTTTGTGGTGTTTTTACCAGCTGTGTTATGGCCACATTGCTTCCCTTCTGATAAAACAATGCATTCGCTTTTTGTCTCCGCCTCATTGTAGCGAAAATGGGCCCAAATATCACATCGTTTCTTTCTCCCAAGCAGTGGTGGCATTAGACTTTTTCGTTGTCAGTCATTTTGACGGACAGGATCGTATCATTTCCATCATAATCCATTATTACCCGTCGAGTCTGTACACAACTCGTCACTCACTCGCGCTGACGGGGGGGGGGGTTATTCGGTTAAAGCGACCACTGTTCTAGGGAGTCCTCTGGACACTGTGGAGGTGGTGGGAGACAGGAGAATGGCCAGGACGCCCTGTCTGCACTGTGCAGCTCCTTCAGTGACAGGCTGCTGCACCCCCGCTGTCTCACGGAGAGATACCGCAGGTCCTTCCTTCCTGCAGCGGTGAGACTATATAACTAGCACGGCCCCTAGTAGACTCCCACACACACAACAACACAGACTATAACACCCCTTGTTGTTAAATACCAACTACGTGCAATATGTGAATATATATATATATATATGTATATGTGAATATATATATATCTATATATATATATATTAGTTGAATACTCGATTCTGATTAGTCAATTCAGAACACGTGACACGTTGTTAATCCAGTAGTGAAGACCGATGTCAAGCACTTATTGACCGTTGTTAAGGACGCTCACATCTGCAGAAAGAAGTCCGGTCGATTGAACTGTATACAGTTTTCAAACCGACAAGAGGGACAAGAAAACAGCGGAGAAGTAACGGGGCAGAAACCCTCCTTTTTACGCAGCGGTCCAGACATAGACATCAAACGGCAAAACATATTCAGTTGCCAGTTACTTTGGCATTAGGGCAGGGATATCTAGATACTTTCCAAGGTTTGACATAATTAATTGTGCTACTTTTAAAGCAAGCAACGATGTTTTCAAATCTGTAATCAAAAGCTCCGCCAAAACGCTATCGAAGCAGTTCCTGCCGTTGCTACGTAGTTCAAACGGTAACAACGGACTATTTTACTTAGCGGATCAAGAAAGAGAAAGGAAAATAGATTAAAAGGCGGAGTGCTCGACGTCAGATAAATCACCAGAAGAAGGCAGAGAGGAAGTAAACACTAACAGGAACAGAACACGGTATGAGCTCAGCAGTGTTTAAGGACTTGTTAGTGCAGTGGTTCTCAAACTTTTCTGTCAGGCCCCCCCTTTGGAGAAAAAAAAAAGTTGGGCCCCCCCCAACACAAATAGTCAGGCTCAGTGGCGGCGCCAGAGATTTCTTTTGGGGGTGCTGTGGGGTAGCTTGACGTTTCATAGAGGGTGCTCAAACATTTAGGGTTTCCCATTAATGTACCGGTCGCTACAGTGGAATGTTTTACTGCAACACTCCCCACGCAAATACACAGTGTACCCGCGACTGTTACAATGAAGGCTCGATAATCAGCTCACGCTGATAGGTGTAAGCAGGGGTAAAGTGCTATTTTTATAGGTGGTGTGTGGACCTAACATCCTCTAGGGGGGTCCGGGGGCAAGCTCCCCCGGGTAGATTTATTTTTAAATATTGAAGTTAAAAGCATCAATCTGGTGCACTTTGAGAGCAAAATGAAGAGATCTATGGATACATCTCTCAACACCCATATGAAACAGAACTGTAAACAGATTTACTTTTTCTTTATGGATATTTTACAAATCACCCTTTTAAACTTTATTCTTTTTTTACTGTCATATAGTATTTCATACCTGTTTTTCATTTATTCTCTTATTTTTTTATAACTATAATGATCATATAAACGTGTGCCTCGGAAATAATTGTTTACATTAATGGTGAGAAAAACGTTTGAGACCCACTGAGATAACTTAGACTAAAGTTAACTATCTAAACACTCAGAGAGTCCTTTAGCTCACTGAGCCTCTCAGTCTGACAGGAGAGGACTCTCCTCCACTTTGTTGTTGAAAAAACTCCTTATATCCGTTAGCGTAACTCGCTAGCACCAGAAGCTAACAACAACGATCTCCGGTACCGGTGCGCTCTCTCTCTCTCGCTCGTGCACGCACACAAAATGGCTCGTTCCACACACACACAGAGCCGAGCTTTAATGAAACACAGAGACCCAGACGTAATAGTACGGTACTGTATCATATTATTTTCGGAAACCACTGTGTTAGCGCTTTCGTCACATAGTATGCATAAAAAGTGACAGGTGGTGTGACAGGTCACACCTAATACTACTTGTGCTAATGACCCCTTTGTTCGAGGTGTTATCACATGTAGGTGTGATATCACACCTCCATTAATTAAGCCTTTGTTGTCAATCTAATCTAATTAACCTTTGATGTCTGTCCTTTGATGTGAGGGGTGAGGTTTTGTAACATGTAGATGTGATATTACCCCCTCTAATAGACCCTTTGTTGTCAATCTAATCTAATTAACCTTTGATGTCTGTCCTTTGATGAGTGTCTGCTGACAGATGTCATGTAGATGTGACATGTTTAAGACCTATAACTAACCTTTGATGTTATTGTCCTGTCTAAATTAGATTAGTTTTAATATGATTAGTGTTAATTAAGGCAGTCTCTGTGAAGTTGGGTGAGACTGTGAGACTCTCTCCCCCCTACCCCTTCCTCCCCCCTTCCTGCCACCCCCATGATTTTGCTGTGATGTCAGTAGATAGAGGGGGGTGGAGTTAGTTTTTTTTTAAAAAGTCACCATAACACTTTTATTGCCCTCTCTAAAATAGATTAAGGTTTTAATATGATTTGTGTTAACTAAGGATGTTTCTTTTTAAGCTGTGTGAGACTGTTAACTAATGTTTAATTACTTTACTAACTATAAGGAAGTCTCTTTGGAAAGAGGGTAATAATAATTTAAAGATCTTAATGACCCCCCTGATCATGTCTTTTTTATTGTTTAATTACTTTATTAACTATAAGGAATATTTACTGGTGTGTTTCCCTGGATGATGAAAATAGTCTAAGTGCCATGTTAGGGGGACATTACGGAGCTCAGGAGTCCGCCCTTTGAGGCTTGAAGAGCGGACAAAGAGAGGTGTATTTACTGGTGTTGATCCCTGGATGATGTAAATAATCTTAGTGCCATGTTAGGGGTACATTACGGAGCTCAGGAGTCCGCCCTTTGAGGCTTGAAGAGCGGACAAAGAGAGGTGTATTTACTGGTGTTGATCCCTGGAGGATGTAAATAGTCCAAGTGCCATGTTAGGGGGACATTACGGAGCTCAGACTCCGCCCTTTGAGGCTTGAAGAGCGGACAAAGAGAGATGTATTTACTGGTGTTGATCCCTGGAGGATGTAAATAGTCCAAGTGCCATGTTAGGGGGACATTACGGAGCTCAGGAGTCCGCCCTTTGAGGCTTTGTTAACATTAATGCTTTTTGCTTTTGTTTTTGTTACTAAGATACTTTTTAGATACACTTTAAAGTGAGCAACACTTTACAACTGGTAGAATATGAAGTACTTTGTAAGGAATTGGGTTTCTTGGTAGAATATAAAGTACTTTGTAAGGAATTGGGTTTCTTTAGGGCTGTTTCAGTGACACACATTTTATAATTTTAAGTTTCAAGTTTCCAGGCTTTATGTCATATGCCCATTAGCTACAGTGTAGATATGTCAATGAAAAACATAGGTCACAGGCTCCTCCAACAGTGCAACATATATATATATATATATATATATATATATAGAGAGCACATAAAACAGATAAAATACTGCAATAGAATGTTTTGATATGACAGATTTGTGCGTAATTCTCTCACAAAGGAACTGTAAGATACACGTTTATGTATGCAAAAAGTTAAAACTAGAAAAATCAAATACTTTGTCTAAATAGATGTTATTTAAGAATGTGACTCTTAATGGCAGCTTTTGATTTAAGTAAGACAATCCAGTTAAACAATGTCGTTTTTGATGACTTTTTTCTGCTACCAAGATACTTTTAGAAACAGTTTGTTGTCTGAAAACTTTACAACTGGTAGAATGTCAATCACTTTGTAACACATTTTCTTTTCTTAAAGACTGACTCTAAAAGGCAAGTTTGTGATTTTAACACTTATTTACTGACACTAGGCAGATTTTGGCTTTTTTCTCTTGCCAAGATACTTTTAGATACACTTTGAGGTATGCAAAAACCTTAAAACTAGAAAATGAAGTACATTGTCTGATTAGATTTTTCTTAAAGACTGTTTCTCTAGAAGGCAAGTTTGTGATTTTAACACTTTTTACTGACACTGCAGATTTGTGTGTAATTCTCTCACAAAGGAACTGTAAGATACACTTTCTGTATGCAAAACCTTAAAAATTAGAAAATCAAATACTTTGTCTGAATACATTTTCTTTAAAGGCACTTTGATTTTAACGCTATTTCAGTGGAACAATCCAGTTTTGTTAACATCAATGCTTTTTTCTCTTTTCTTGTGTTACTAAGATACTTTTAGATACACTTTGATGTATGCAGCACTTAACAACTGGTAGAATATGAAGTACTTTGTAAGGAATTCGTTTTCTTTTATGGGCCGTTTTTTTTTTTAAACACTTGTTCAGTCAAACAATGTAGGTTTTTTTTGTTCGTATGTTTTTTTTTCTGATAACCTTACATATTTTAGTTATTTTCTGCTACCAAGAGACTTTTAGATACACTTTGATGTATGCAGCACTTAACAAAGGGTATAATATGAAGTACTTTGTAAGGAATGGGGTTTCTTTAATACCCGGTTTTTTATTTTTAACACTTGTTCAGTTAAACACTGTAGGTTTTTTCTGATATGTTAGTTATTTTCAGCTATCAAGATACTTGTTTTGATACACTTTATGTAGGAACATTTTACAACTGGTAGAATGTCAATTACTTTGTAACACATTTTATTTTCTTAAAGACTGACTCTAAAAGGCAAGTTTGTGATTTTAACACTTTTTTACTGACACTAGGCAGATTTAGCTTTTTCTCTCGTTGTCTTTCTCTTACTTTTTGGATACAGTTTTATGTATGGCAACTTTACAACTGGTAGAAAGTTAAGTACTTTTTCTGAACAGATTTTCTTTAGGACTGTGACTCTTAAGGCACTTTGGGATTTTAGTAAGATAATCCAGTTTTCTGGAAATAACTTAAATGATTTTAGTTTTTTCTCCTACAAAGATACTTATAGTTACACTTTAATGGATGCAACACTTTATAACTTGGTAAAATATTCATTCATTTGTAATGAATTGGGTTTCTTAAAGAATCAAACTCTAAATGGAAAGTTTGTGATTTTAACACTGTTTCGATGAAACAATGCAGTTTTGATAACTTGACTTGACTAACACTACTTTTTTTTTAAATATATGTTTTTAGATGCTTTACTTTGATTTCTTTCATGTTATTTTAACACAACATTACTTTCTTCATATTTTTCAACATACTGTGATATTTGTTTTTGTTTTTCTCTCCTTTTCCATTATATTTTTGAAAAACTACACAGTGATTTTTATCAAAATACAACATGCAACTAATACATTATACAATATTACGACTTTTTGCGATATTTTCAACACAATATACTTGTACCTTTTTTGTAGGGCTTCAAGATATTTGGCATGTCATGCATAAAACCGGTGTCATCTTTCTTGAAACTGACGTGCTGTCCGTTTTACAAACAAGTTATTTGTCTGCTTCTTCCTCGCCCGTCCCTCTTCCTTCAGCCATCACAACAACAATCAAGTCAGATCTGTCAAATGAAACACCTCTTCCCAAAGCGTGACTTCCCTATTGAGGGCGTGCGTCAGGGCAGTAGGGCCTAACCCGATTGGCCAAATATACTAACATGCAGAACGTATGGTATGTTTGAAAAAGACTAACCATTTATCCAGTTCAAGCTGTCTTTAAGATGTGACATCGCGATAACAATAGGTTTTAAATATATTATACAGCCCTACTTTTTGACTAACTGTATTATGCTTTTTTTTTTTTTGATTTTCAACGTACACAACGACTTTTCCATATTTTTTTCTGACAAACTATACTTTGACTTTTTCCGTAAATTCGTGACAAACTATTACTTATTCTTACATTTGACCTCTTGCTGCTTGGTTGAAAATGATAGATGAAAAAGCTACAAAGCTTAAAGAACTTTTTAAAAAGAGTCAAACAGCGAGGGACATTATACTGGAGAAAAAAACTCTCAATTCTACAGATGACCCCCCCACTCAACGCAATAAATCCCACCCCACTCAGCAAATCATCTAAAACTAAGGACCCCACTAAGACGACCGTTGAAAACTAGCCATGGATCTGAGAAAAACCAAGTCTCCCCCCGCGAGTTGCAGCCAGGAACAAACTCCTGGACTACCATCATCACCACCATTTTGCAAACGGATGCTGGAAAATAATTCTTTAACAAGAATTTTGAAGCCATGCTGAAGAAACAAAGAATTATTTTCCAGCATCCGTTTGTAACTTTTTAGGAATCTGACTATCTTTTAGAATTGTATCAAATGCTATAGCCACTTCTTTACCCGTTTTTTGCTTCAGAGCTCGTACATAGGCTTTTTTTGGAAAAAAACATCTATGACTGTTAGTAAATAGTTGAACCCCTCATTATGTTTGGATAAGGCCTGCATGTCAGAGAGATCTGCCTGAAATTGTTGCAGGGGCAAAGTACAAACACTCTGTTTCTGACTAAATTAATCCTGACAGGTTTATGTAAAGTTTAAGTGTCTTGTTCAGATAAGAAATCTTTAACTGCAGACACAGTAATTTGTTTACCCTCCTCATTATACACCTCTCTACGTAGTCGCTCTACTCCTCCTAAACTACCAGGATACGGGGGGTTATAATACGCACGTTTCAATACACATTTATCAGACATCTTCCCTGTTACCCTCCCCTTGCTATAATGAAGACAGCAGTGCATGTGAAGGACTGTAATACACATGTATCAGACACGCTCCCCTTGCTATAATGAAGACAACAGTGCATGTGAAGGACTGTAATACACATGTATCAGACACGCTCCCCTTGCTATAATGAAGACAACAGTGCATGTGAAGGACTGTAATACACATGTATCAGACACGCTCCCCTTGCTATAATGAAGACAATAGTGCATGTGAAGGACTGTAATACACATGTACAACGCTCCCCTTGCTATAATGAAGACAATAGTGCATGTGAAGGACTGTAATACACATGTATCAGACACGCTCCCCTTGCTATAATGAAGACAGCAGTTTTTAAATGTAAAAAAGACTTTTTTTATTTATTTTTTTATTTCCCATATACATTTTTATTTTTTCACACACAAAATCAATAGTTATACTGATTGTAACATCCCCAGGACCGTCTCCAGCTTAGAATTCCCCAGATTACGGGAATTATCATGATGGAGTTTTTTCACTTCAGTCAAAGTATTCATGTGTATGCTGTTTTTGGCACAAAGATGCATCACATCTACAAACAGAGCATACAATGAGAGCACATGGTACACTTTTGGTGTTTGTTTCATTTCTTCGGTAATGTTACAGAATGTTTCCGAAAATGAAGATTCCAGGACCATTTTAAATGTTTTGTTTACATTCGTTTCCCAATGACCCGGAAGAGTACTGCCAGAACGAACGATATCCAAAATGTCTTCTAGTTTACAAACTTCAGCCATTCTGTTTACACGGGGATCACTACTCATTCTGTTTTCAATCGTCCTCATCACCACACTTATTAAAAGGGTACTGACTACATTCTGATCAATAGAGCGTTTTGCATAGTAGTTCCCCATTTATTTATTTTTTACTTTAAAGAAAGTCTAAGTCCTACCGAAAAAATCAATTGCTTCATTCAACATCTTGTTATTGGGTGTCGTCTTCTTCACCCAGCTCAGCACTAAGCTTTTCAAGTCTCTCCTTGAGGCGTCTTGAGGTCTTGAGATTGTGAAGAAACGGCGCCGTCAATTCACCGTCCGTCACATAGACCGTCGTATCCCCTGGAAGGTCCGGAGAACCGGGGAGCGAGGGGCAAGGAGAGGACCCGGGTGAAATCCATAGTGACTCTTGTGACTCTGGTGGAGTAGATGGTGGTTGATACAAATCCCACCAAGGAGTAACATCAGCAGCAGTAGCACTGCAAGATTCGGGTGTCCAAAATGGTGGTGATGATGGTAGTCCAGGAGTTTGTTCCTGGCTGCAACTCGCGGGGGGAGACTTGGCTTTTCTCAGATCCATGGCTAGTTTTCAACAGTCGTCTTAGTGGGGTCCTTAGTTTTAGATGATTTGCTGAGTGGGGTGGGACTTATTGCGTTGAGTGGGGGGGGGGGGGATCTGTAGAATTGAGAGTTTTTTTCACCAGTATAATGTCCCTCGCTGTTTGACTCTTTTTAAAAAGTTCTTTAAGCTTTGTAGCTTTTTTAACTATCATTTTCAACCAAGCAGCAAGAGGTCAAATGTAAGAATAAGTAATAGTTTGTCAGAAAAAAGAAAAGAATATGGAAAAGTCATTGTGTACGTTGAAAATCTAAAAATCTGTAAAGTCATCAAAAACGACATTGTTTAACTGGATTGTCTTACTTAAATCAAAAGCTGCCATTAAGAGTCACATTCTTAAATAACATCTATTTAGACAAAGTATTTGATTTTTCTAGTTTTAACTTTTTGCATACATAAACGTGTATCTTACAGTTCCTTAGTGAGAGAATTACGCACAAATCTGTCATATCAAAACATTCTATTGCAGTATTTTATCTGTTTTATGTGCTCTCTATATATATATATATATATATGTTGCACTGTTGGAGGAGCCTGTGACCTATGTTTTTCATTGACATATCTACACTGTAGCTAATGGGCATATGACATAAAGCCTGGAAACTTGAAACTTAAAATTATCAAAAACTGCATTGTGTCACTGAAACACCCCTAAAGAAACCCAATTCCTTACAAAGTACTTTATATTCTACCAAGAAACCCAATTCCTTACAAAGTACTTCATATTCTACCAGTTGTAAAGTGTTGCTCACTTTAAAGTGTATCTAAAAAGTATCTTAGTAACAAAAACAAAAGCAAAAAGCATTAATGTTAACAAAGCCTCAAAGGGCGGACTCCTGAGCTCCGTAATGTCCCCCTAACATGGCACTTGGACTATTTACATCCTCCAGGGATCAACACCAGTAAATACACCTCTCTTTGTCCGCTCTTCAAGCCTCAAAGGGCGGACTCCTGAGCTCCGTAATGTCCCCCTAACATGGCACTTGGACTATTTACATCCTCCAGGGATCAACACCAGTAAATACACCTCTCTTTGTCCGCTCTTCAAGCCTCAAAGGGCGGACTCCTGAGCTCCGTAATGTCCCCCTAACATGGCACTTGGACTATTTACATCCTCCAGGGATCAACACCAGTAAATACATCTCTCTTTGTCCGCTCTTCAAGCCTCAAAGGGCGGACTCCTGAGTTCCGTAATGTCCCCCTAACATGGCATTTAGATTATTTTCATCATCCAGGGAAACACACCAGTAAATATTCCTTATAGTTAATAAAGTAATTAAACAATAAAAAAGACAAGATCAGGGGGGTCATTAAGATCTTTAAATTATTATTACCCTCTTTCCAAAGAGACTTCCTTATAGTTAGTAAAGTAATTACACATTAGTTCGCAAGCCATACAACTTAAAAAGAACATCCTTAGTTAACACAAATCATACAATTTCAAAAGAACATCCTTAGTTAACAACAACTTCATAGGGGCTTCTTTAAAGTAGTGTGAAGTAATTAAAAATACATGATCAGGGGGTCATTAAGATCTTTAAATTATTATTACCCTCTTCAAATAGAGACTTCCTTATAGTTAGTAAAGTAATTAAACATTAGTTAACAGTCTCACACAGCTTAAAAAGAAACATCCTTAGTTAACACAAATCATATTAAAACCTTAATCTATTTTAGAGAGGGCAATAAAAGTGTTATGGTGACTTTTAAAAAAAAACTAACTCCACCCCCCTCTATCTACTGACATCGCAGCAAAATCATGGGGGTGGCAAGAAGGGGGGAGGAAGGGGTAGGGGGGAGAGAGTCTCACAGTCTCACCCAACTTCACAGAGACTGCCTTAATTAACACTAATGATATTAAAACTAATCTAATTTAGACAGGACAATAACATCAAAGGTTAGTTATAGGTCTTAAACATGTCACATCTACATGATATCTGTCAGCAGACACTCATCAAAGGACAGACATCAAAGGTTAATTAGATTAGATTGACAACAAAGGGTCTATTAGAGGGGGTAATATCACATCTACATGTTACAACACCTCACCCCTCACATCAAAGGACAGACATCAAAGGTTAATTAGATTAGATTGACAACAAAGGGTCTATTAGAGGGGGTAATATCACATCTACATGTTACAACACCTCACCCCTCACATCAAAGGACAGACATCAAAGGTTAATTAGATTAGATTGACAACAAAGGCTTAATTAATGGAGGTGTGATATCACACCTACATGTGATAACACCTCGAACAAAGGGGTCATTAGCATAAGTAGTAGTAGGTGTGACCTGTCACACCACCTGTCACTTTTTATGCATACTAATGTGACGAAAGCGGGATGAATATAACTACTTTAGTGGATCAAAAACTGTGAACAGAGTTGGACAGTGCTGCCGTAAAGTTGTTGTTGTCGTAGTTCCAGCCGTTGGTGCGCCGTGGAACGGAGTTTTTTTTTTTTTTTTTAGCGGAAGACATACGATCATTTTTAAGTCAATAAAATCATTGCAATTAATATTGGGAGTCGATTCCTTAGTTTGTTTAGTATCTGGCCGTGTAATAAGCGGGATAATGTGCAGCGACTTGGTCATTGACCGCCTTGCTGCACATTATCCCTTACATATGCCGTTAAAAACTGTGCAATATATACCTGGCTGCTAAATCCTCAGAACTGTTATAGGGTTTGTATTTTTGTAAAATGTGTAACTTTTTTATTATTTTTGTAAAATGTGTAAGTTTTTTTATTATAATTTTCTTTTTTTTGGTATCTTTAGTGCTATTTTATGCATGCTCAGGTAACATTAAGCTGTCTTTGGCTCTTTTCTGCTGTAACTAATAAAGTGGTAAAGGTATTCTGATTCTGATTCTGATCTGCATCACTATATTTACTCATCAACATAGCGCCCCCTGCTGGGAACAGGAAATAACTCCTCCTCCCAGATTACTTTGAATTCTCTGAAATTTGGTCAGATGAGCCTTTAGAGGTGCTCCATAGTTAAAGTTCTGGGTCTGCATTAACAACTTGGCTGTGGCGGCATGGCGAAATGGCTGCGAATATTGTTCCTTTGCCATAAGCAAACGAATGCTGTAAATTGCCTCTACATGATCAAAACTTCACACGTTTGATAAGAGTCCAGCCCAAAAAACATCTATAGGCTGATTTTTGATCAGTGTCATAGCGCCCCTTGTTGCCACAGGAAGTTACTGTCAGGGCCTGTACTTGAACCAACTCCTACAGTTTTCATCCAATCGACTCCAAATTTGGCCAGTACCATCAGATCAAAATCAGTACCAGTACCATGGCATCAAAATATATTGGTTTTTTTAATTTGTGTACATCGTAACATCTTGCAATGGCGGTGAAAAGAATGTCACGCCAAAACACAGAAGATTGCTGTAACTGGTCCGTAAATACTCGCATGGATGATCAGAGTCACGGCCTGAAAACATCAGTATGACCATATTCATTGATCCAAAAAGCGCCCCCTTCTGGGACCAGGAAGTGAAAACTTTTAGAAAACATTGGTGTAGAGCAGTGGTTCCCAACCTGGGGGGCACGCCCCCTAGAGAGAACCGCCGGTGGAGAACAGAGCGTTCAAAAGTGACAATCTACAGAGCTCGATGTGGTCAATGCTCATTCGCCATAAGTATTTTCACGTAAACACGATCAATCTGTCCATCAGCTGGCCAAAAGGCATCATCTTCATACGGAGAAATGCACCGTTTTCAACGTCCTTAACTCGGAGTTCTGTTGCTCCAACGTTTAAGGTGGGAGAAATACTCAGATCAAGTACTTAACCTGTTAAACGCCATGCTCCCGGGGCGGGGGCATAACACAAAAATATTCACGAAACTGTGTCTCAGGGCTTCTTAACATTAAACAACCTGTCAATGTGTCATACCTACTTAACGGGAAGAAACTCAGCTAACTGACGATATGAACCATTTTTACCAAAACACAACTCTAACGCCGACCGTCTGAATTTGCACTAAGCGAAAGGGTGCTAACGCACTTAGCACATAACTCACGGTAGAAATATTTTATCCTTCATCGGATCTGCACAAACTAGATATCATATGAAAGCTGAGATTCCACAGATTCCAATGGTATAAGTATCATCAATGTGCAGAACTCACGGCAGCGAAGGCAAGCAAAGACAACACACAACTTCACTTTACGGGGCCAATCAACAAATAGGTCTTACCTTTGCTGTTTTCTGATCAAAAGTTGTGTTCAATGGCATTAAAACGCATATAAACGCCGCTGAAGGTTAATCCAATGTCTCTGTGTCACTTTGAAATTATTAAATATAATCCATCATCATATTTATGGCAAAAAGCGTAGTTTTCATATAGAGTATGAGAGCGTAACCCAGCTTCCGGTTTTGGGCATGCTGGCTGCGCATCACTCTCATTCACCAATGGTAATGTTTAGATGGATTTAGGCAAATACACCCAAATGACACCCAAATGACCCTAGGGGTAGGTTTTTTTTTCTAAACCTCTCTAAAAAGATCAAATGTCACTTGTTTTGCATCAATCTTGATACAGGGTACTTATTATATGTTATATTTTGGATTCCTAAAGCTTTTTGTCTACTATCCCATCATTCAAGGGTGGTCTTCACTATAAGTAATGGGTTTTTTTTGGATGGAAATTATAATTTAATTTTTTTTACTATGTTCAATCTGAATTTACTTTAAAATAAAAACATCTATATTGATTCTGACTTTTATGCATCCAACTCACAGGTGTATCATTGCTTTGAGAAAAAAGATTATTAATTTACCCCTTTTTAGAAGTGAAGATATAGTCATTTGTTCTGGGCATGTCATTTTCGAGCCTGAAACCTGAAAAACAGGCGTGGGGCTTAACAGGTTAAGTAAAAGTAGTATACTGCAGGGTAGCTTGTGAATTTACTCCAGGTGTAACTAAAGTCTGATTTAAGAGTTAATTATATTTCACATCATTAATCCAGATCTGTAAAGTAACTAAAGGTATTTAATACATGTAGTGGAGTAAAAGTACACAATTTACCTCTGGACGAGGGATGGGCAACTTGGATGGTGGTGGGGGCCACATAATGTATGTACTGGCCACCAGGGGGCCGCAGATTCACTTGGAACACACACACACACAAATTCCATGTATTATATGTAATTATTAAGAAATAAGTCTGACATCTTCATTGACATTTTTCAATCTTTCAGGGAACATCCTCTAATAAGCTCACTAAACAAATATCACTTCACAGAAATGTTATTTAATTTTTACAAGTGGCATGTTTGTATTGAACAGGTTATTTAACAGTGGAATAAAACTATTTTAAACTATTGGAAAGCACGGAAAATGTGTGTGCATTAAGATTAACCATTAAGATGACATAAACATGAAGTCATGAACACTAACCCAGACATTAGTTGTCTAACTTTAACCTAGTTAAGACACTTGTAGCCTGTCTCTGCATTCCCCTTATTCCACAATAAGGGGAATGAAACAGACACCTGTCAACTCGCACTCTGCTGTTCCTCAGCGCCGCTCCCCCTCCCTCCCGCTGAAATTATGAATGAAAAGCGTATAGTATTCATAGAGAACACGGCAGGGTCCGTGACAGTTTGTTTTCATCTGATTTCAAATAAACAAAGTCTTGGTTTTTAGAATTTTAAACTTGTTTTCGCCAAATTCAGATGATAAATACAACTTTTAAGCTTGTAAAGGCATGATTACAAGCGGTAACTTAACGTCACAGCAGGCATAACAACAGCCGGTGTTTCTTGTGAACACAATACACACAAACGCGTCACAGATTATTTTGCGGTATTTGGCTGCCGAACTAAATTATGTACGCAGCTCATGACGTAACTAGGAGTCTAGCGGACAGTATCAGTACAACAAGTAAAAAAATTAATTACGTTGTTTATAAATTAATCTGAGGGCCGCAAAAAGAGGAGCGGCCCCCGGGCCGTCATTTGCCCAGCCCTGCGAGTCTGGACTGTACTGGAACAGAATTACAAAGATGAAAAAGTGGAAATACAAGTACCTCAAAATAAGTACAGTACTTGAGTAAATCTACTTAGTTACAACCACCACTGCAGGTATGTTATGTGTGCTAGCAGCCCATAATCCACACTATACATAAAATAAATCAATGTTAATTTTAATTCCAATTTGTTTAGTTTTTCCCTTAAAAAATAAGAAAAATAACCTATAAAAATACTGTTAAAGTACCGGATCGATAAAACGTATTTGTAATTGTTTCAATTAGGCCTCATTATTTCACAGTGGCACAGGATCATCTGCCAATACAAGCACTTTTGTTCATGTTCAATCCATAATAAAATATAAAATTATAGTATATTTTTTAGGGCGGTCAGTCGATTAAAATATTTAATCGCGATTAATCGCATGATTGTCCATAGTTAATTGCGATTAATCGCAAATTAATCGCACATTTTTTATCTGTTCTAAATGTACCTTAGAGGGATATTTTTCAAGTTTTTAATACTCTTATCAACATATGAGTGGACAAATATGCTTTATGCAAATGTTTGTTTATTATCATTTGAACAATGACAAATATTCTTATGAATATTAAACACAACAACCTCTGAACATTACAAATATTCGCCTCAATTCAACCTGGAACCTCTCTCATACAATTTTGTGTGTGTGTGTGTGTGTGTGTGTGTGTGTGTGTGTGTGTGTGTGTGTGTGTGTGTGTGTGTGTGTGTGTGTGTGTGTGTGTGTGTGTGTGTGTGTGTGTGTGTGTGTGTGTGTGTGTGTGTGTGTGTGTGTGTGTGTGTGTGTGTGTGTGTGTGTGTGTGTGTGTGTGTGTGTGTGTGTGTGTGTGTGTGTGTGTGTGTGTGGACGCTGCAATCATGTTGCGCGCACTATCCGTGCTGAGTGTGCTGACTTTTCGTACAATGTCCCACTGTCTGATTACCTGCATAAAGTCAAGTGCCGGCGAAATGTCGCTCCTCTGTTTTCATTGAAACAGCTCCTTATATCCGTTAGAGCAGCTAGCTAGCACCAGATGCTAACAACAACAATACACGTAAGGTATCTCTCTCTCGCTCGCTCGCTCGCGCCACACATACACACACCCTCCTGGTCCTCCCGATGGCCAGTCCGGGCCTGCCGGTGAGTGGAAGTGTGGTCTGCCGCAAGCGGGCGGCAGGAGCGGGGCTGTCAGCATCAGCTTGTAGATGGTATTTTAAACTCGATGTGCTCTGAAACTACGGGGCGGCCGAGGACAAAAAATAAACATGCGTTAATCGCGTTAAAATAATTAGTGCGTTAATTTTTTTTTGCGTTATTAACGCGTTAACTTGACAGCCCTAATATTTTTTTGTCTTGTTATTATTAGCAGAGAAAATGTAATGTTTGTACAACTATATACAATCAATTCTACCAATCTCGTGGGAACCGGATTAGGGGGGGCTCGGAAATATTTCCAATTACCCAAGGGGGGCCTGACTGAAAGAGGTTGGGAACCACTAGAGGACGCCATCATCTACATGCTCCACAGAGCCTACACACAGCTGGAGAAGCCGTACAGCTCACTAAGAATCCTGTTCTTCGACTTCTCCAGCGCCTTCAACACGATCCAGCCACACCTGCTCGCTGAGAAGCTGTCAGTGATGCAGGTGGATAACAGCCTGGTGGCCTGGATCACAGACTACCTCACCAGCAGACCTCAGTATGTCAGACTGCAGGGCAGCGTGTCTGATGTGCTGCTGAGCAACACTGGAGCCCCCCAAGGAACTGTGCTGTCACCATTCCTGTTCACCGTCTACACATCCGACTTCCGCTTCAACTCCGGCTCATGCCACCTACAGAAGTTCTCCGATGACTCCTCCATTGTCAGCTGCATCACAGATGACAAGAGGGAGGAGTACAGGGCCCTAGTGGAGAACTTCGTAGGCTGGTGTGACAACAATCACCTCCAGCTCAACATCAGCAAGACTGAGGAGCTGGTGGTGGACTTCAGGCGGAGCAGGAAGAGGCCTCTGACCCCCATCACCATCAGGGGGGAGGATGTGGAGGTGGTGAACAGCTACAAGTTCCTGGGAGTGCACTTGAACAATAAAATGGACTGGTCAGACAATACTGATGCTCTCTTCAGGAAGGGACAGAGCAAGCTGTTCTTCCTGAGGAGGCTCCGGTCATTCAACGTGTGCTCGAGGCTGCTGCGGATGATTTACCAGTCTGTCAAAGTCAAGGTCAACTTTAATGTCAATCTTACTCAGTTTATGTTTACAGACAGAGAGATCGAAATGACGTTTCCAACAATCCCGAATATAAAATGATACAATATACAGATATATATAAAAATATGTATAAAAAATGTATATCATCTAATATCCTAATATCCTAATCAACAGACCCATTTACACATATGCACACATTAAGATAAAAAACACAACAATAAATATATACAAAATAACAGTCACTTCAATATCAATATCTTTGGTGCAACATTGCCCATAAAATGTGCATTTATTGCAGATTGTCCATAGCAGCGTAAAAAAAGTGTCTTGTGCTGGATTTGAGTGTCTGAGTGTGTGTGGGGAGTTATATTCCAGTGGGGGCAGGGGAGAGAGAGGGGAGAGAGTTCAGCCTCCTGACAGCCTGGTGTAAAAAACTGTTCTTTAGTCTGGTTGTGCTCGACCTCAGGCTGCGGAACCTCCTCCCTGAAGGCAGGAGGGTGAAGAGGCAGTTGGAGGGATGGGTGGGGTCACCCATAATGCTGAGTGCTCTGCGGGTGAGGCAGGTTAATCCAGGAGAGGTCCTCGGTGATGTGCACCCCCAATCATTTGGTACAGCTGACCTGCTCCACAGCAGCACCACCGATGGTCAGTGGGTGGGGGTGTTGGGTGTAGGTTCTCCTGAAGTCGACAACAATCTCCTTTTGTTTTCTCCACATTGAGAAATAGATTGTTGTCTATGCACCACGTGGCCAGCTGGTTCACCTCTCTCCTGTAGTGGGTTTCGTTGTTGTTGCTGATGAGACCCACCACGGTTGTGTCATCCGCAAACTTGATGCGGTTGTTGGAGCTGTGGGTTGGTGTGCAGTCGTGGGCCAGCAGGGTGAAGAGCAGGGGGCTGA
Organism: Dissostichus eleginoides; assembly: GCA_031216635.1. NCBI lineage: Eukaryota > Metazoa > Chordata > Actinopteri > Perciformes > Nototheniidae > Dissostichus > Dissostichus eleginoides. The sequence continues at coordinate 301,579 of CM062270.1, read as the reverse complement.
GAACACACCCGTACTCAGTGTGATGGTGCCTGATGTGTTGTTGCCGACCCGTACAGAATGGGGTCTGGCAGTGAGGAAGTCCAGCAGCCAATTGCAGAGAAAGGGGCTGAGGCCCAGGTTTGTTAGCTTGCAAACTAGCTGCTGGGGGATGATAGTGTTGAACGCTGAGCTAAAGTCTGAACAGCATCCTAACATAAGAGTTTTTAGTGTCCAGGTGGGTGAGGGCTGGAGAGCAGAGGAGATCGCATCCTCAGTGGACCGCTTTGCTTGGTATGCAAACTGAAACGGGTCCAGCAAGGGGGGGGAGGTCAGATTTGATTTGCTTCATGACTAGCCGCTCAAAGCACTTCATGATGGTGGAAGTCAGCGCTACGGGGCGGTAGTCATTGAAGCAGGAAGGTGAGGACTTCTTCGGCACAGGTATGATGGTGGTTACCTTGAAGCACGAGGGAACAACAGCCTGGCTCAGGGAGATGTTGAAGATGTCTGTGAGGACATCTGTGAGCTCAGCGGCGCAGTCCTTTAGCACACGACCAGGAATGTTGTCAGGTCCAGAAGCTTTCTGGGTGTTAATCCTTAACAGTGTGCCTGGGGACAGACGGATAGCCTGGTCGTTGGGTGGAGGCGTTGTTTTCTGCGCAGGTGAGGTTGAGGTTATTCAGCAGAGAGGTGTCACTGTCGCAGGTCTGTGGTGGTGATTCGTAGTCAGTGATGGTCCTAATACCCTGCCACAGGCTCTGTGTGTCTCTGCTGTCACTGAAGTGAGCTGTAATCTTCCAGGTCTACTGTCGTTTGGCTTTCCGGATGCCACGGGATAGGTCGGCCCTGGCTGCTCTGAGACCAGCTGGATTGCCCTCTCTGAAGGCGATGTTGCGGGCCCTCAGCAGCCTGTTGACCTCTCCTGTCAGCCATGGCTTCTGGTTGGCCCTGATGGTGATGGATCTGGTGTGAGTCACATCCTCAATGCAGTTAGTGATGTAGCCTGTAACTGTTCGGTATATTCCTGGATGTTGGTGGTGTTGTTGTATGTTGCTGCCTGCTTAAACATGTCCCAGTCTGTAGTTTCAAAGCAGTCTTGCAGTGCAGCTGTGCTGTCCTCTGAAACTACTGAATTTCCCAACGGGGATTAATAAAGGTCCATCTTATCTTATCTTTTAGCTAAGCATTGTTTGTTATCAACAGGAAGTGCATATTTTGGTCTAAGCGATGCGTACAAGCACGAAACTTGGAAAACACATTAACAGTGATGATCTTAGTTAACTGATATGGTTGTTATGTTTTGGTGTGGCAAGGGGGCTATATAGCGCCCCCTAAAAAACCTTAATGAAGCAGACCTTGCTGTACGTAACACCTACATGTACCATATTTAAGAGGCATTTGTTGCTGAGGGTACTGGCGCTGTTTGTTCGGTGCTCCTCCGCCCAAAATCTTGTTCTTTAGTCCAGATCAGAACCTCTCCTGTCTGGCTCTCTACATTTTAAACGCCAGTCATCAGCAAAAATAGCAGCATCTTTCTATCGAATCGACACGGATCTTTGTGTTGTCATCTCCTACCTGCTGGCTCTTTCCTGCTCACCGGTCCCTAGCCCGCTAGCTAGCAGTATCGGACCTAGCAGGCTCCTACCTAGAAGCTCCTCGGCTCCCTGAAGTCTGCTGAGCTAACATTTCTGTCTTCACCCTAACTCCACCTTAACTCCGCGGCTCGTCTCACTTGGGTCTTCCCATCCAGGTGCGATCAACCGGCTTCCTCGCTGACATCGTCTCTCCCTGCCACCTACAGCCGGTGGCTATCAAGCTAGCTAACAAGCTAGTAGGCTGGTCACCCGGCTCCCACTCTTGGCCAGGCTGTCAGCCCCTCCTAGGATTCTCCTCCGGTAACCACTGGAATTATTCTCCTGATATGCTGTGGATTATCCTTCTGATTCTACCTGGACTCACATTCTACCTGGACTCACACCGCTCCTTCTTCCACGGTCATCCGGCTCCTGGTCTCTGCTGCCCGGGTCCCCAGCATTAGCTAGCGCCACTTCACCGGATCATGCCGCCGCTCTACTCCCTCTCAGATCTCCACTCCTTTAATAACCGCCTGCCTCCGGACTGCATGGACATCCTCGCAGATAATGAATTACTCCGCAAACGCCGTCCTCCACACAGAGGCTCTGGCCGTAAGTTTTTCTTTCATTCCACGTCTCCACACTCCATCCCGTCCATTTGGTCCTGTCGCACGGGACTATTTTTCTATAAATCAAATCACCCCAGCAGGATTCACATACATCGACAAACCTCGCCCACAAGGGCAGGGTGGTGGTATAGCTGCTATTATCAGAAAGGACATAAAAACTACCATTATCTCCATCCCCGATGTTTCTTAATTTGAACACCTGGTCTTCAAACTCTCTGGTCCCACTCCCCTGGTCACAGCCATCATCTACCGTCCCCCGAAGCCAAACCCCTCCTTTCTCTCCGACCTCTCTGACATTCTCACTCAGCTTTCTGCCATATCCCCATATATGTTCTCCTCTTGGGTGATTTTAACATTCATGTTGACGACCCGACCTGCAAATATGCCTCTGAATGGAAACCCTTCACTGCTGCAACTTCTGTCAACACATCAACTTCCCAACACACAGCCGTGGTCACATCCTGGACTTGGTCTGATCCTACATTTTCACCCTAGTCTAGAGGGAAAGCATTCTCGGATGCCTTTTCATCTCTGTTTCTTACTGCTTTCTTCCTACCCCGTTTACTCGAACTATTCTAGGAGAGTGCATTTACGTAGACACGTTGGCCTTTCCTCTTGTACCTTTTTGCTTTCTACTCCTTTCCCTTAACTTATTTTAGGAGAGTTCATTTACGTAGACAGGTGGTGCCTCTCTATCTATATTTCTTACTTTCTATTTCAGTTTTTTACTATTTTCTTTCACCCCTTCTCCCTCAAACTATTTCAGGAGAGTGTATTTACGTAGACACGTGGTGCCTCTCTGCTTATACTTTTTACTTTCTTCCCCTTTGGGGAGTGCAATTACGTCAAGGTTAGACACGTTGTGCCTCTTCACTTTTGTCCCTCTTCACTTGTGTCCCTGTCCCCTTCTCATAATTTCCACCCTATTCTAAGGGGAAGCATTTACGCAATGTGGTGCCTTTTCATTTCAGTTTCTTACTGTGTATTTCTTCACCCCTTTCCCTCAAACTGTTTTAGGAGAGTGCATGTACGTAGACACGTTGTGCCTCTCTTCCTCTGTTTCTTACTTTTCTTTTCCTACCCCTGTTCCTCAGACCTATCCTTAGGGAGTTGACACGTTGTGCCTCTTCACTTTTACTGTCTAAGGGTCAAAGTTCATATGGCGAGGGATTCCTTTGAGCGACATGCGCCGGCCCGTGCCTTACCTTGGACTTCTAATAGAACTGCTCGGGTCTTGAGAGATTGAGTGGGGAAGTTCAGGAGATATCTGTCCAGCCTCAATCTCCACATCTCTGATCACCTGGCCATCATCCTGGACATCAACATCCCCATCCCCGCCCAAAAGCAAAAACGCACAATAACCTACAGAAATCTCAAATCCATCTCACCTTCACTGCCTCCATTACCTGCAAGATGTCTGTCTCCCCCCCCCCCCCCCCCCCCCCCACTTTCTGAAAACCCATCTGAACTTGTGGACTATTATAACAGCACCCTCTCCTTCTGTCTCAATGAACTGGCCCCCACAAAAACAAAAAAAATCTCTTTCATACACTCCGCCCCCTGGTATACCCCCGAACTCCGCCAAATGAAATCAAGGAAACGTCAACTGGAACGCCAACAAAAGAAAACCACACTAACAGTCCATCTACAAATCTACAAAGACTATCTCCAGCAGTACAGTAACACACTCAAAGCAGCCCGGTCTAATTACTACTCACAACTCATTCAGTCTGGCTCCAGCAACCCCAAGCGTCTGTTCTCCACCATCAGCAAACTTCTCAAACCCTGTGACAACGCCACCTCATCCTTCACCACCGAACAGTGCATCTCCTTTTCTCTCGTTTTTCCAAACCAAAATCAACAACATTTACAGCAATCTGACACCCTCATCAGCACCCCCCACCTCCCCTCCTGGCTCCCTCCCTTCACCTCACAGCCCCTGTCCCACTTCTCCCCTGTGACCCCCATGCAACTGTCCCACTTCATGACTGGAATTAACTCCACCTGCACACTTGACCCAATACCCTCCAAATTTCTTAAAGAGAGCCTCCCTGCCATCTCCCAACTCATCGCCACCATCATTAACTCCTCCCTCAGATCTGGATCAGTACCCCTCTCTCAAACTGGCTGCTATGACACCCATTCTCAAAAGACCTGGACTCACACCCTACATCATGTCCAACTTCCGGCCCATCTCAAATCTCCCCTTTCTGTCAAAAATACTTGAACGTGTCATTGTCTCACAACTAAAATCCCTCCTCAGCTCCAATGACCTCTTTGAGCCATTTCAATCCGGTTTCCGATCAAAACACAGCACCGAAACAGCTCTTCTCAAAATCACAAACGACCTCCTCCTCTCCTCTGACTCCGGCAACCTGAACATCCTCATCCTCCTCGACCTCACCGCAGCATTCGACACCATCTCCCATAATATCCTCCTCACCCGCCTGTCTGAACTCCTTGGCCTCACTGACTCCTCCCTCTCCTTCTTCCACTCATACCTCTCGGACCGGACACAGTTTGTCACACACGCTGGCTGCAGCTCCCCCTGTGCTTCTGTCAACCATGGAGTCCCCCAAGGCTTGGAGCTCGGTCCCCTTCTATTCACAATATACATCCTTCCGATTGGTGATATCATCCGCAGCCATGGTCTCTGTTTCCACTCCTACGCCGATGACACCCAACTGTACATCAGCACAAAACCCTCTGCCCATCTCCCCCCACAGTCACTAATCAACTGCTTACACAAAATTAAAACCTGGATGACCACCAACCTACTCAAACTAAACAGTGATAAAACTGAGCTCATGGTTGTGGCACCCAAGGCACTGCTCGGGAAGGTTGGAGATCTGCTCCTCAACATCGACGGTTCCATCATCTCCCCATCCCCTCAGGTCCGCAACCTTGGAGTTGTCTTGGATTCAACCCTCTCATTTCAAAACCACATCAAGTTCGTTTCAAAATCAGCCTTCTTCCACCTCAGAAATATATATCACTGTCCGACTCTGTTGCAGAGAAGCTTAAATTGTTTTATTACCTCACGCCTGGACTATTGTAACGGACTCCTGTCCGGGGTTCCCAGCAAAACCCTGAACAGGCTCCAGTATATACAGAACTCAGCTGCCAGGGTTCTCACACGCACCAAGCCCTGGCAGCACATCACCCCCACTCTCTTCAACCTCCACTGGCTCCCGGTCAAGTCCTGCATCACTTACAAACTCCTCCTCCCCTACAAATCCCTCCACTCGACTACTGCAATAGCATCCTCTACGGCAGGGGTCGGCAACCCCTGGCACGCGTGCCACCATTGGCACGCGGCACCGTAACCAGTGGCATTTAGGACTAAGTGGAATAAGTGTGCAAAATATTTAAATTGTATTTTCGGATCCTGAATGAGACCGCCGCCAGGGCGCGTCTCCCCGTTACCTGCAGGAGGAAGCCATGCACGCAACGCAGCCCCGCTCTCTTTATAACTCCAGGCGACTTTCTGACGCTTTCCTCCGTGGTGCAGTGCTGATCGTTTCACCACAGAGGAAAGCACTTCACAAATTGCAGTACCCATAAGGAGCCGTACAAATGCTGCAGTTTTTGCGTGGCTGTGTCTTTAGTTGAAAGCCCAGTGGCGATCTGCTCATCTCTCAACGAAATAATATGCTACAAAGGGGCGGACTGGCCATCTGTGTGTTGACTTTCCTGTCGGCTCCCAGACCGTAGTCGAGGAGGGGATGACTCTCTGTCGTCTCCCAGGGCAGAAGCAACAAGCTTCAGGTTCAATAACCCACTTTAACTTAAATGACTGGAGAGAGGCGAGCTCTTCTTGGGAGGCCGTTGCATTTATTTAGTTGTTCTGCTGCCTCGTTTCACTTCCAGTAACATACACACGCTCGCTCACTCTCGCTCTACCATCCACACACACACGCACAAGCCACACCCCTCTCTCTCTCTCTCTCTCTTAAAGGGAAAGCGATCTCATCTCACTCTACATGACCCTAATAATATCATAACATGTGTGTTCTGGAGAATCACAGAACGGATGATCGTCCTTATTATTATGCCGTTTAAACCAATTATTTAAATGTGTTTGTTAAATTCGGCATCATGTAAGTTGCGCTGACAGGTCCACACACTGCTTCCCCACAGCGAGGCTCCCCCCGTCCTCCTGTTGACAGTTCACGAGCGTCGAGCTCCTCACCCCCCCCCCCCGTTGATAATTCACCATCGTCGGCACGCTGATAACAATTTTTTTTTTTAATGGCACTTCATATTTAAAAGGTTGCCGACCCCTGCTCTACGGCAAGGGTCGGCAACCTTGTTGATATGAAGTGCTATTTAAAAATATATATATAATCAGTGTGCCAAATCCACACTAAGATTATCATAAAATTGCAATTATGATATCACATCAACATTTCCAACGGGTCTGTAATTTGATTACATCAAAGTGCATAGCAACATTTATAAAAAAAAAAAGCAGCCATCCTTATGCAAACCTTCACATCTGAGTTGAAATCACTAATCACCAATCTTCAGTAATAAACTTGCAATGTGTTAACAGCAAATGTCAAAACGGGTGAATTAAATGTAACAAACAGAAACATGAGCACCAAGTATGCTCCCATCCATATGAAAACATCCACATCCGATTTATCACACAACAGGCAGGCTTTTTTTTTTAAATATTGAAGTTAAAAGCATCAATCTTGTGCACTTTGAGAGCCAAATTAAAAGATCTAGGGATATATCTGTCAACACCACCCATATTAAACAGAACTGTAAACAGATTTTCTTTTTCTTTATGGATATCTTACAAATCACTCAACTCCATTCTTGTTTTACTGTCATATAGTATTTCATACCCGTTTTTTATTTATTCTCTTATTTTGTTATAACTATTGTTATACTACTATAATGATCATGTAAAGGTGTGCCTTTACCTCACCTGAGCTGAGGTTATCAGCCTCTCAGTCTGTCAGGAGAGAGCTCTCCTCCACCTGGTTGTAGAAAAAGCTCCTTAGATCTGTTAGCATAGCTAGCTAACCATCTGGTTAGCAGGAACAGTTTTTTTGCTAACAACAACAATCCGGGGTACCGGTGCGCTCTCTCTCTCTCTCTTGCTCGCTTGCTCCCTCACACACAATGCGCTCGTGCCACACACACAGAGCCGAGCTTGAATGATACACAGAGACCAGAAGTAGTTGTACTGTACTGTAGCATATTATTTTCGATGACAGATGAGCAGATCGCCACTGGGCTTTCAACTAAAGACACAGCCACGCAAAAACTGCGGCATGTGTACAGTTCCTAATGGGTACTGCAGTTTGTGAAGTGCCGGTGTGGTGTTCCGGTGCGCTCCGGCAGCACTACACCCCGGATCATTTCACCACGGAGGAAAACAGCAGAAAGTCGACTGGAGTTAAAGAGAGCGGGGCCTAGAAGTTATCCTTCTGCGTTGCGTTGCGTGCACCTTGGGGGACAGAGCCTTCTCCGTCGCTGCCCCCTCCCTCTGGAACTCACTCCCACAACCCATCAGAGACTGCACTGACCTCACCACCTTCAAAGAACTCACAAAAACTCACCTCTTCAATCTGGCTTTTAATGTGTGATTGTTGTTATATTGCTTGATTTTAATTTGACTTCAACTATATTTATTTGTTGTTCTTTTCTTTTCACTATCTCTGTAAATCGACTTTGAGCACCTGTAAAAGCGCTTACAAAATAAATCTATTATTGTTATTATTATGTGTGTGACAGTTTGTGTGTTGTGTGTGTGTGTGTGTGTGTGTGTGTGTGTGTGTGTGTGTGTGTGTGTGTGTGTGTGTGTGTGTGTGTGTGTGTGTGTGTGTGTGTGTGTGTGTGTGTGTGTGTGTGTGTGTGTGTGTGAGAGAAATCAAATAAATGATTGAAGGAAATTATAGCCAGTTGCCAGTGCGTTCCCCAACCTCACAGTTAACAAGTTTGTGAAGCTAAGAGAGTTTTGTGAATCTGACACAGACAGCTTTAGGATAAGAATAAAAATATGTTCCTGTGTGAGTTTGAGGACTGGATCCTGATCAGTACCTCCTATTTACCTCAGGTCTGTCTGGAGGTCCGGGTCGCTGGATGTGGGCTGACGGTCAGTCAGTCTCCTTCTCCAGACTGAGCGGGGAGACGCTGCTGGGCTCAGACTGTGTGCTGGTTGAAAACCCCAGAAGCTGGATCTCCACAAGCTGCTCCCCCGAAACTCAACACACATTCATCTGTTCCTCGCAGGCTCGTACTCACTGAGAGGGCTCTGTCGTAATAACCTTTTTGAATATGTTTAGGTCATATTTAATGATACGTAACAATGCTGTGCTGTACAATAGTTTTCATATTTTTTTCATAATAAAGATGGCTGTGCAAACTGACAGTTTTAAGATTTTTTATATCCATTTCCAACACTTTACTCAAGTACGGAGGTACGTTTTATTTACTTGAGGAATGTATATGTATTTTTATGTAGGTTTATGCATGTAGTATTAGACTTTAAGAGTGGACATTTTTTTAAATAAACCGCCCCGTTATTTAGCTTTTGTTGTGAGGCAGCAAAATCAGGAAACATGAGTTTCCATGTGCAGCAACTTAACACGACTCTTATAGGCTACATCTCAAAGCAAACAAAGAATAGTGAAATAAATCTACGGAGCCCTGGAGGGTTCATAGAGAGAAAAATAAATAAAACGAGGCCACGTTTTATTAATTTGTGCGCACGAGATGAAATGCGTGGCCTCAATTTAAATAAAACGAGGCCACGTTTTATTAATTCGTGCGGACAAATAAAAACAATTTAAGGATTCTGGCAGTGCACAAGACCAAGTCATTCATTCCAGCCACCACGCACTTGTCAATGGTTTTAGCTATGGATAGAGACGCTTTAATTAAGCTTTACTTTGGCCTTGGGATGAGTTATCAAGAGATCCTGACAACAGTTGCTTTGCAAGGGATAATTGTTAGTAAAAGTACATTAAGGAGAATATTGAGAGCGTGTGGATTAAATCGTCGGAAATATGCTGATTTGGAAGATGCTATCGACTATATAGTTGGTCAATTGGAAGGCCCTGGACAACTTCATGGATATCGCTGGATGTGTGCAAAGCTTTTGGAGCGAGGTATCCGCATCCGGAAAGAAGACGTGAGGATCCTTCTTTCTCTGCTTGACCCAGTCAACTCTCAAGCTCGCCTGAGAAGACGTCTCAGCCGGAGAAAGTATTTTTCACAAGGGCCTAATTTCATATGGCACGTACTGTAGATGGCTACGACAAACTCAAGCCCTATGGAATATGCATTAATGGATGCATAGACGGATATTCCCGTAGCTAACGGTGTTGTTGAATGAGTTGTGTGCGTCTTTACGCACTCTGAAAAGTTCAACTTTTCTCAAGCTTCGACCGGAAGCGTCAGCCAATCATATGCCAGTACAAGCGCTAGCCAATCAAACCGCGTGCTTGTGTCTCCGGGGCGAGAGATTAATGTGATTGGTTGTTGGTCGTGAGCCAGACACGCCCACCGGCAAGCTTCAACGCACGCTGCCGTGTGGACGTACCGTTGGACCTGTGATTTTGTAGAATGTACCGTGAAGTAACCCATAACGCCAATTATCTGTTAATACGGCTCTATTATAACGATCACTTTGTGTTTGATATCTATATCTTTTATTTATCAGATCGCATGCCGTGAGGTTCAAATCTAATAATCTCTTGCCAACGCGCAACAAAAAGCCCTGTCCATTGTTCTGAAATAACAGCGCTATGCTTAAATGATGTATGTGCAGTTGGCAACGAGAGTAGATCAGATAACTTTGTTTTTTGCTAATATTCCATGTGGTACATACAATGTATCCCCCTTTCCATTTCTTTTTGCAGGAGATAAGACATATTTGGAACGCTCATCGCATCAGGCCCTCTACAAACGCCAATGTCCCCACAGGAATACCTAATATCATGTATACGGCACCTCATTTGTGGGGTGCAGATGACCTTCTTGTTCCATTCAGTGATGACTTACCCACTTGCAAAGTTGAGATCTGCAAGTTCCTAACTTCAGTTCCATGTGACGAGGACTTGTTTGATTTGTGCACAATCATAATGGAAGAATCAGGCATGGGGTTACCAATGAGTATAGGTCACAAGCACTTGACTTATATCTATCATTGAGGGATATCATTCGCCCACAAATATTTGAGGAGGCAACTGCATGAATGTTGCAGTTTTCTTTCTGCAATTGGTGGAAGAAGTATCAGATCCTTTACTGAAGTAAAAACCCTACACAGTAAAATCTGGAGTGTTAATTTAACACTCATAGATAAGTAAAATTGACTCTTTAAGTGTTAATTTAACACTTAAAGAGTCAATTTTAACACTGAGCCAGTGAACATATGGTCCTTATCTATGAGTGTTAAATTAACACTCCAGATTTGACTGTGTACCAAACTGTGGAAATACTCCACTAAATCCTACATTTAAAACCTTACATAATTAAAAGTATTTAAGTATTATCAGCAAAATGTAAATAACAGTATGAAAAGTAAAAGTAGTCACCGTGCAGTAAAATGTTCCCTGTCAGTGTTTTATTATTATATATAATGTTTCTGGATTAATATTACTGCTGAATTAATGTGTATGTTGCGAGACACTAGGGTTTTTTAAATCCTCACTAAAGACACACTTCTTCTCCCTGGCCTTCTAGTCAGAGCGGAGTATGACACCTGACTATTCCCTGTGTTTTTTATATATCTATTGTAATTTATTGTCTTTTATTGTGATTGTAGTAATGTGTTTTTATTACATGTACAGCACTTTGGCTCGACCAAAAATCGCTTTTAAATGTGCTTTATAAATAAAACTTGATTTGATTTGATTTTACTGCTGTTTAAGGCTGTGCTAATTTTAACTCATTTATATACTTTTGGATAGTTTAGGATATGCACATTTATATGTATGTATATATGGTAAATGTATCTAGCAATGTGTGACATGTATTGTAAACATGAATTCACCTTTGATCTTTCATGTAAAGTCATATACAGTGAACAGAAAATTACTTATGATAAATCTTTATTCCATGTGCTTCACATAAGACTAATAATCGTCTTTTATCGTGTGGAACAAACAAACAAAGAAATGGATCATTACTGACCTTGCAGTGAAGGAGTATTTGATAACAATGTAACAATGTGACATGATTGACAAATAAAAATAAGAAAACCAACACAAATACAAAAGGGAGTGCTTTTTTATGCATCTTATTTTAACATTAGGCCCTACTTAGGCAAACTTGAATGTCACCAATAAACAGGCACTGACATAAGAACTGGAGTAAACGTTGAGGTTTTAAACTTTCCCCCATAAACCCTTGTTAAATGTTTACCCTGGTCAAAATACATTCATGCTAAACAGAAAGACCAGATTAGTCAAATGAACAGACTCTTAAAATAGGACCTGTGTACAACAGGATCAGGAAAACAATTAACACATTGGAGTAAAATATTCTATAAAAATAAAACATCCTTCAATAGTTATTCTGCCCTTTGGAATCACTCTATTCCAAATCAACATGTTGATAGTACACAGATTTGAACAACAATCATGTCATGCAGTGCAAGGATTTTCAAATGAAGGCAAAACATAATATGCAAAGCCCTAACAATTAACCATAAATGCATATTTACTTAGCTCAGCTTATGTTTTTGCATAGAGCTATCTAGTAGCTGTTGTGTGCCTATTGAACACAATCATTGGCTCCTGTGTATCAGAACATGTATCTTCTTTGATATCATAACTTCTACTGTGACTATGAGTAAAGATTTATTATCAAATGTGGAATGTTGTGTGAGTTTGTGAGGTATTCAATCAGCACAAACTGGAAACTATTACATTCTTTCAGTAGGCAACTGCACCAGATAATCAAGAGTTGCAGTTCATTTCTGCTAAAGGACCATCACACAAACCACCACAACCGTCCCCCCCCCCTCAACCCACCCACTACCACATTATCCATGCAGTTTCAAGTATCAATATAAGACATTTGTAAGTACTGCCTTCAGTACTTTAAACAGCATTTAAATACCAAATCACTTGAGTCTATAGTGAAAACGTGAAAATGTCCCACATTTATGTAAACAGTCACACCCACAGTCCTTCACTTTTCTCTATCAATTAAAGTTTCAAAGTGCATATATAAACGTAGCGCCTAGCTAAGAAAATGTTAAATGCTGAAAGAAAGCCTTTTGCACCTTGAAAATTATCTCCTGTCTTTAAATGTTAATTTCAAAACCATAACTGCAGTAGAAATTGTGGGTGCAACCTATAGACCAGGGGTCGGCAACCCCTGGCACGCGTGCCACCATTGGCACGCGGCACCGTAACCAGTGGCACACTAGGAATAAGTGGAATAAGTGTGCAAAATATTTACATTTTATTTTCGGATCCTGAACGAGACCGCCGCCAGAGCGCGTCTCCCCGTTACCTGCAGAAGGAAGCCATGCACGCAACGCAGCCACGCTGTCTTTAACTCCAGGCAACTTTCTGCCGCTTTCCTCCGTGGTGCAGTGCTGATCGTTTCACCACAGAGGAAAGCACTTCACAAATTGCAGTAGGTTACCCATAAGGAGCTGTACAAATGCCGCAGTTTTTGCGTGGCTGTGTCTTTAGTTGAAAGCCCATTGGCGATCTGCTCATCTCTCATCGAAATAACATGCTACACAGGGGCGGACTGGCCATCTGTGTGTTCTGGAGAATCACAGAACAGACGATCGTGCTTATTATTATGCCGTTTAAACCAATTATTTAAATTTGTTTGTTAAATTCGGCATCACGTAAGTTGCGCTGACAGGTCCACACACTGCTTCCCCGCAGCGAGGCTCCCCCCGTCCTCCTGTTGACAGTTCACGAGCGTCGAGCTCTTCACCCCCCAACCCCCCATTGATAATTCACGATCGTCGGCACGCTGATAAAAGAATTTTTTTTTTAATGGCACTTCATATCAAAAAGGTTGCCGACGCCTGCTATAGACGCTATCTCCTTCTTGTCTAGATGATAGCCATCACCCATACAGAGCTTGTAAGTACACTATTAAAATCACTGCGGAGGTCTGGATAATTGTGGTACCCTGCAGGTAGTTTTAAAAGGCAGCCACATGTGTGAGATTGTGGTCTTCGCTCGAAGTCCGAGGTTTCGATGAACTGTATCTTAATAGTTTGTTCCATTAAATTGGAACCAGTGCAGAGGCGGAGGAAAAGCTGAAGGGTGCTCAGATCAACTTCACCTACATATCTCTTCAGGTAGCGGGCAACTGCAGTCTGGGGTGGAGTCATCTCATCTGGGAACTGCAGGAGCTCCTTCACTGCTTTTCCAGTTGGTGTTTTCTGCTGTATAACATGATTCAGAGCATTCTGCGGCAACACACTTGCTAAGTGCACCACAATGGGACGCCAACACTTGATTACTTACATTGGTGCCTGTATGAGAGCCTTGTGTCCCATCTGTGAAAGCAGTGGGATCAGATTGTCCTTGGTAGGAACCTGCTGGCACTCATGTGCTTCAAGGGCATCAAACAGTGCATCAGTGTCAACAGAGTTGAAGTCTTCCAAAGCCTTAACAAGGACCTCTCTCTCCTGTTCAGACACGTACTGCAAAAAGGTGTCCTTTAAGCCAGGGGTTCCGGGCCGCGAAATAGCTGTGAGTTTATCGTAATATTTGCAGAATTATAAATATATAAAAATATTTTATAAAAAAAGAATTATATTTTTCGCACCTATACCAGTCGTATCATTTCCTCCAAAACATACAAAATAAATCAAAATTGGTTAGCATAAGGTCTCAGCCTCTCGTGCGCAGAGAAAGTTACCGGTGCGCCAATAGGAAGTGGAGCACACAGGAGACAACCGTTTCATCACAGACTGTTATGTTTATGTGGGGAAATGGCAGTGCATACATTACACACCGCCTTCACTGTGTTCCCCACTGCAGGCTGCTACGTTTCAACCACACACACCTCTAGCCTACACACACACACATCGAACGGCCCGATTATTCCCCCTATTACTCGTTGTATGAAGGAAATGTCCGGTCACAAAGGCGTATGATGTGTGTATGTGCTCTGCTCAGCTCCGCTGTGTGTGTATGTTCGGTGTACGGCATTTGTTTCAAATTACCATGAACAATTTACACACATCTGGCCAACTCCATAGGTATGTGGGCGACCGGACATCCCCCTGTTCTTTTGTTTTTCCTATTCGGTTTTGAAACGGAAAAACCAAAAAACGAACCATACACGGATTCTGCAGCTCTGTGATCGCTTGACACCCCGGAAACTAATGATCCGTCAAGCGAACTATTCCGGACACCAGCACCCGACCGGACTGGACAGCGCTGTCAGTGTCAGGGTGCTGATGTCAGTGAGTGTAGAGGTGACCGCAGGTGCAGAGATGAGTAGACCTCAGCAAACTTCCATGAACCGCTTCTTTGCGGGCTATTCCAATAAAAGAGATGGTGAGGCACAACCCGAAAATGCTACCAAAAAGAAAAAAACGAGCTTTAATCGCAAATACGATTCCTCGTATATCAAATATGGATTTGTTGCAACGGGCGATTCGTTGGCGCCAAAACCATTGTGTGTTGTGTGTGCCGAAATGCTTTGTAATGAAGCAATGAAGCCATCGAAACTTCAACGACACTTGTCAACCAAACATCCTTTTCTGATTGACAAACCAGTTGAGTTTTTTGAAAGGAAAAAACGCGAGTTGGATGGGCAGAAGCAAGTGTTAAAGTCCACAACGTCATCGAGCGTCGCTGCAACAAGGGCTTCATATCTGGTTGCTCACCGAATAGCCAAAGCTAAAAAGCCCTTTACAATAGGAGAGGAGCTGATACTGCCCGCTGCCAAAGACATCTGCCGTGAACTTTTGGGAGAAAAAGCAGCTGGGATGGTAGGACTTGTTCCACTCTCGGACAATACTGTTGCCAGGAGGATCGATGATATTGCCGAGGATATTGAAGGGCAATTGTTGGACAGAATAAAAGCAGCTCACTGGTACGCAATTCAAGTGGACGAATCCACTGATGTGGAAAATAAGGCAGTTGTGTTAGTTTATGTGCGCTATGTGCATCAAGACGAGGTGCAGGAAGATTTGCTCTGTTGTCTTTCACTTCCAAGCTCAACCACCGCCTCCGAAATATTCAGAGTGGTGAATGAATACATTGCAGGCAGACTGGATTGGGCGTTTTGTGTCGGGGTCTGCACTGATGGGTGCTGCGATGACCGGCCGGTTGTCGGGGTTCACTGCCAGGGTGAAAGAAGTGGCACCGGAATGCGAGGCAACTCACTGCATGATACACCGCGAGATGCTGGCAAGCAAGAAAATGTCTCCTGAACTGCACACGGTCCTGAATGATGCAATAAGGGTCATTAACCACATCAAAGCCCATGCCCTGAATTCGAGGGTGTTTGAATTATTGTGCGAGGACATGGATGCTGATTACAGACGCCTTCTTCTACATACAGAGGTGAGGTGGCTGTCAAAGGGGAAAGCCCTGACGAGAGTGTTCGAGTTAAGAGAGCAATTACAGAAATTCCTCTCTGACAAGCAGTCACCTTTAGCCGCGCACTTTAGTGACAAGAGCTGGCTCGCAAAACTAGCCTACTTGAGTGACATTTTTATGGCTTTGAACCAATTAAATCTGACAATGCAGGGGAGGATGGCTGACACATTCAGGCTCGCAGACAAAGTCGCCGGATTCAAAGCCAAGTTGGGAACCTGGGCACATCGCGTCAACCGGGGTGTTTTTGACATGTTCAGCAACTTATCCAGTTTTTCGGAAGAAGCCGAGGGACTTGGCGAGTTGATACACAGCCACCTGCTATCACTGTCTGATGCGTTTGAACGCTATTTTCCATCTGCAAAGGACCCGAGGAATGGCAAAGGATGGATGCGTGATCCATTTCTAAATGACGATGGTCGAGACCAGCTCCCATCACAACAAGACGATCAGCTGATCGAGCTAATGAATGACGGAGGACTGAAAACACTCTTTAATTCAACATCGTTGACATCCTTCTGGATCAAAGCGTCGGGAGAATACAAAGAGATCGGCACGCTTGCTCTGAAGACACTGCTCCCGTTCCCAACGTCATATCTGTGCGAGGCAGGTTTTTCTGCCATGACGGCCACTAAGACCAGACTTAGAAGCAGACTGGACGTGAGGAATACCCTGCGCATTTCATTGTCAACCATCACGCCCCGGTATGACGTTATTATGGCTGGCAAACAAGCCCAGGGGTCTCACTGACATTTCAGTTATATCAATATGTGTACAGTGGTCCTAATTTGTTTGAATTGTATCCTGGTTTTAAACTTTGTTAATATGTTTTGGATGCATATTGTTCTATTATTTATTCAGGCTGTTACATACAATTAGCCACTGTTGCCACCTATATTAGGCTATATTATATTATATATTATATTAATATTTGTAAAGCGGTCCTAATTTTTTGTTTGAATTGTATCCTGGTTTTAAACATTGTTAATATGTTTTGGATGCATATTGGTATTTCTTCAGGCTGTTAAATACAATTAGCCTATGTTGCCACCTGCTGGTGAGTAAATATTAAAATCAGTTAAAATTGACAACCGGTCCGCGATTTTTTTTTTATGTATCTGCCGGTCCTTGGCACAATAAAGGTTGGGAACCCCTGCTTTAAGCTACTGGTTGATGTGGCGTACAGTGCCTCTTCAAGGAATGGTGCTGCCAGTTTCACTGGGAAATAGCGAGCAATCCTTCACCCTACTACTAAGATTCTGGCAATTGCCTGCCACTCTTCAGACTGATAATCATGCCTAATAAAGGGAACTTTTACATTCCCTCCCAAGGTGCATCTTTCATAAAAGTCTGTCCAAAATTCATTTAAGCAGTCCCGGGTCACACCACTTCCCTCTCCTTCTTCAAGTTACCATTGGGTAGAGGCATCTTTATAAACACCTGAGTGTTTAAAATGTCTGGGTTTGTGAAGGCTTTGATAAGGTCAGTGAGACAATGCCCCCTCCTGATAATCAGTGTAACAGGAGCAGGTTCATCCAGTGTCTGGTCATTCCATGGCTCTGTAACAAGAGCAGGTTGCGGTTCGCCCAATCCATGTGGTGGCTGGTCATTCCACGGCGCAGGTTGCGGTTCGCCCAATCCATGTGGTGGCTGGTCATTCCACGGAGCAGGTTGCGGTTCGCCCAATCCATGTGGTGGCTGGTCATTCCACGGAGCAGGTTGCGGTTCGCCCAATCCATGTGGTGGCTGGTCATTCCACGGAGCAGGTTGCTGTTCGCCTGGTCTCTGTGGTGACTGATCACTCCACGGCACTGTGTCATCTAACTGCACACCATCATTTGCCATAGCCCCAATAATAATCTCAAGATCAATCTCTTGATTAACCATGTCATCGATCCCCTGTACCTCAGTTGAATAATGTGGCTCACTTCCAGTAAGACCTACAACTGGGGTTGAGGTTAACTGCATCTCTGCTTCCTCTTCATCTGAGGCAGCTCCACTTTTCTCATTTTGGTACAAAGATACAATCTAAGGATTTTTACTCTGCTTTCTTCATACAAGTTATCCACAGTGCTAGACCTGCTGACCTGTACCTGAGAAGATTCAATTTCAGTTTAATAATTTGAGAGCTTTCTCTTTCTTTTTGAAAAACCATCCGGGAAAAACAAGTTTTCAGCCATTTCTTTGATTTCCACTACTGTTTTGTCCTTGCTGATGGTCAGGTGTCTGGTTCCTCCACCATTGATTGCCTTCACTTGTTTGTACCGTTTCTGCTTTCCATCAAATTCCATCCATCCAAGTTCAATCCGTCTCTCTTGCTTTTTAGCATTTGTATTTCCTGCCCATGGCTTTCTTTTTGTGGGTACTGGTGCCTCACCAGAAACCAATATCTGTCGAAGCCTTGTGAGTATTGTGTCTTTCCTGCTCTTTGTGTCAAGCGATGCATTGTTATGCCGGCAGAAGGCAACAGTAGCTATTCTATCTCCAGCTTTAGGGATGTACTTTGCAAGGTCAGCATCCGTCATTACAGGTATTACTGATGCATCAATCTGGAAAAAAGACAAAAACGATAGTTGGGAGCATAATTATAATTAAATATTAATGTGCCTATATAAATAATATAATTATGAATGACTTGACTCTTAAAACCATAAAGCCACATTAGTTCAAATTTACTTTCAATTGGGAATCAGCATGACAATCAGCATAACAATCAACTGACTTCTTCCAACTCCTTTTTGGATGTGTAATTAGGTAGATCATTTGTTTATATATAATTTGTAAGTCAATAATATTTTTGTTTATCAATTTGATACTGCTTAAATTTGTAAAGTATCATAATTATCTTGTTTCATTTAATTTTTATTATTATTTTTTGTATTGTTGTTTTACCTGTTCGAAATAAATTAAATCAAAAATCAAGCAGTAGACTTCAATGAAAGGATTGACAATAACAACACACATAAAGGGGACGGGTACATATGTAAAGTGGCTTACCTTTTCATTTTCCGGCTTTTGAATAAATTCCTCAGAAATGTTCCGCTTAATTAAGAAACCCCTCAGCTCAGCATCATTGTGTCATCTGTCTGCTCTGGAAAGAGGATTAAACAAAGTATAAATTGCAAACATTCACAACTTTTACGATTGCAAAGAACTGTGGATTTGTAAAGTACGTTATGGTGACATTGTAAATCTATTGAAAACACTTGATGTAATGATAGGGGTTTATGCATAGTTACAATGCATATATGTTACCACTAGGTGGCAGTATAACATCTATTGACATAGAAGTGAGTAGAACAAGATGTGAGTTGGTACTGCTTGTCTAAAGATTCAAGACGGTGTCTTATTTATAACAAATAAGAACATTACACTTGATGCACAATCAAAAGTGTTTTTATCACTACATCCACGAATGGCCATTGGTTGAAAAACTAGTGTTGACACCATTTACATCAGCTTATCCTAGCTGCTAGTGCTACCGGTATTAGCTTGTTAAACTTAGCAAATTGGCTATGTCGGTAGGCTGCTTAATACAAAAAAAAAAAAAAGAGGCTGTAAGACGCAGCCAAGAGCCGCCATTAAACAAACAGTGTCTCACGGTTAGGTTGACTTAGCCAACTAATGCTTCTCAAAGAAGGTAGCAAACACCTGTGTTGCTAGGCAGATGATGATTAGTGTCGGCACACTCTTGTTACCTCTTTCTAGGATGATTTAGATGTTGCTGAGCTAGCAATTAATGTTTAATAGCAGGCTAATAATCAACTTAACTTACCGATCAAGCAGGTGAACTCCTCTTCATGCTTCGGGGAGAAAGGCTGGTCTGTTGTGCTGTATACATTATATACCTAACTATCTTGTGCGCACAAATTAATAAAGCGTGGCCTCGTTTTATTTAAATTGAGGCCACGAATTACATCTCAGTCATTATTGAGGGTGACTTTAATATTCATCTTGACGATGATAACAATAGCCTTAATAATGCTTTTACTTCTTTATTATATTAAATTGGTCAAAATGTACATTAACTAATCCACGGTCATCACCACACTCTCGACCTTGCTCTTCTATTCCTATATCATTCAGTAGTATTGCCTTCATGGTGTCTGACATCCACATAAGTACTTATTTGGTAGCACCCGGAAGATTGCTGATATCCACCTGGATCCAGCTTAATTTTCTTTTTATGTATAGATGTATTAGCAGCAGCCTTATCCTCAGGCTAAACCTCTGTGTTTGCCAGCTCTTGAGCTCTTTTAAACGCTCTGCCGGCATTCTGCGGTATTATGTTTGTGTTTAAATCTTCTGGATTATGTGATGTTTCCTGCTGTTCTCTGTTTCCTGCTTTTCTCTGTTTCTCTGTGTGAACCTGCCCAATTGTGTCGAATGTTTATGGGTTTTCTTTGATGTTCTTGGCCTTTGCCTGAGGAATAGATGCACTTTTTTCAAACCTGGATGATGCTTTCACAAATATTTCTTGGACAGTTTATCTTCCTTGCTGACTGCTGACTTTGTCTATGAGAGATGAAAATAGTTCTCTCTCATCTTTCCTGCGCTGCCTTACAATCACCATTTGGTGAATTGAGAGTCTGTGTTTGGGAACTCCAACACTGAATAAGAGATCACAGTGAAGACCCTCCATAGTAATATCGCTCACTTTTAAAAAAAAAGCTTCTCTCTAACTCTTCCAGACAGGCAGATGCAATGGCCGGATGAAGGATTCAGATTCCTTTATATCCTCCCCAGTCTTCAACCTTGTGTACAATGAGAAAGTTGGAATATGGCTTCATTCTGTCCAGTACACTGTCCTCTCTCCATTGTATCATTTTCATCCCCACAAAATGTTCAGCAAGAAAGAGAGATATTTCTGATTTTGCAACATAGGTATTCAGTAATGCTAAGAGGGCAAACATTTGGGCCTTCTTTTTGCGGAAATCAAAGTTCTCCAGTGTGTTATGAGCAATGTCATCAATATATTTCTTATCAAAATTACTTTTCATGATCATAAAGCTGTAAAAGGTTTCAGGTTTTTCACGAGTTTCTTTGAGCTCTTTGAGTTTTCTTTTCAAAGTCCTTCTGCTCTTCTTGTGTCAATGAAGACGTTATGTGTTGACTTTGTGTTGGATTGTGCTTTTTGAATTGCTCTATTGGGCTATGGGAACGAACACAGTTAAGGATAATGACTTTACAGTTTGGTTCATCATCCACATTAATGTTCAAGCTAACTTCTTTAGGTATGCAGTTCACAAGGGCGTTAGGATTTTCGGTTTCTGTTGAATCATCCACTAACAGCAATACAGGATATGGTTTCTCAGTTTCAAGTTTCATGAGTCTTCTGACCCTGTCACACTGTCCCGAAATTGACTCCCGATGGACACACGAATATGGAATTGTGAATTTCGCACGAAGATGGCCCCGAACTTGGTCATCGGCCAAGCAACAGCCGAAGCAACAGCCGAAGCAAGTACGATACCTACAGAAGGCCACACGATGGCACCCGAACCACACACGAAGGCGGCACGTGACCTCCCGATGGTATAAAAGCTTCGGCCGCGTGGGAAATCAAATTCTTGATCGGAGATTATTGGGAGCAGAACACAAGGTAAATTCTACTTTAATTCTACGTTAACATGCCACCCAAGGCAGGGAGAGGCAGACGGAAGAAGCTGGCTGTTAAATACACTCAGAAGAGGAAACCAGAAGAAACCGAGGTCCAATAACACAGCACTGAGTCTCCAACCAGAGAGAGAAAGGGGAGGAAATGCAAGAAATATGTCGGGCCAACTAAAACTCCAGAGCGGCCCCCAGAGGGTTCCAGGTCTCCTCAGCAGTCCGAAGAGTCTCGGCAGCATTCACCTTCTCCCCCTCCTCGTCGTAACAGACATCCCGAATCCTTGGAGGATGAAGGTAAATATTTCTAACTTATTTTTGGTATGGATGGGGGCAGGCTTCGAGTTATAAACTGCGCTCTATGGGGGGTCTTTAACGCGTTCGCACGCGCGCATGCACACACACTCAAACACACACACACACACACACACACACACACAGCAGCAGCAGCCCTCTACTTGCTACAAACTTAAATATGAAAAGGTTCAACTACACACACACATCATCGGCATAGATTGCGTAATAATGTATTGCACACCTTAGAGGTGCAGTGCAGGCATATTGTCATTCAAGAGATGCGTAGTTCTTTTGGAAAACATGTTTTTCTTTTAGCCTATTTACCTCGTTAACGTAAATAATACTCATTACATTGACACATGCATTATTTGTGATTAAAATAATGGTTGTTGGTAATGTATTAGTGACCCCCACAGATGTATGGTTTCACTGCGTCCGTGGGAGCTCAGACCCCTCCTTATTGGCTCCCACATAACTCGAACCCCTGATGGGGGGCAAGAGGGGTAATTGATTTTGTTATATATTCCCATACATTGTTGTCCTGCATGTACTTAATTTTTTTTCCATTTGGTATCTTTTCAGATGAGTCAGCCTCCCCTGCCCTCCCTGCAGGCAAGTCCAAGCCTAGTGGGCAAGGGCGACAAAGGGAAAGGCAAGGCCCAAAAGGAGAACCCACCCCCTGGTGTATCGTACAGCTTCACAGAGGCGCAGGAGGAGGCAATCGCTGCTGGGTGGAGAGTAAGAAGCTACTGTATGACATAAAGGACAAACAGTACAAAGAGAAGGCATTAAAGAGGCACCTATGGGAGGGAAAGGCTGCGGAGTACAGGTTGGATTGTAAGTATAAAAAAATGTACATTTCAATTACTTTGAAATATTTGAAATCTATTTCAGATACTTGAAATACATTGCTGTCAATGAACATTTCAATGATTGTACTAATTATTTGTTTTGATTTCTGTCATTGCAGATCATTCAATTCTGAAATGGTACCACACACAGAGGACTCGATTCTCAAAGCTGCGGGAGGGCCAACCCAAGAAGAAATCCCAGAAGAGGTCTGGTGATGGTCTGTCGAGTGGTGACGAGGAAGACCCCATCCTTGCTGAGGAGGCCAGTGAGAATGACAGTGACCGTGAAAAGTTCATTCGCCGGGTCTTTGGGTTTCTGAAGCCACACATCAGACGTCACAACAAGGAAACACCAGCTAGTGTGAGTATATCATTG
This sequence comes from Dissostichus eleginoides, assembly GCA_031216635.1. Taxonomy (NCBI): domain Eukaryota; kingdom Metazoa; phylum Chordata; class Actinopteri; order Perciformes; family Nototheniidae; genus Dissostichus; species Dissostichus eleginoides. The sequence continues at coordinate 278,710 of CM062270.1, read as the reverse complement.
AAATTAAATTCAAACTGAACTTTGTCGAAAATTTTCAATTTCCCAAATTTTTGTTTCCAAATATAACTTTCAAATGTACTGATGTTTGTTTTCTATTTGTGTCTTTGCAGTTTAAGGACAAGTTGGCCCTGGCTGAGACGGGTGAGCTGGCTGGGAGTGACGACAGTACCATGGCAGGCAGTTTTGCAGAGGAACCCAGGGAGCCCACCAAGAAGTACACTGGCTACCCTACACCGAGACCTCCTTCCAGGACAGGAACAGCTGCTGAGGACCAACCCGAGTCTCCTATGGAGATGAGAGTTACCGGAGCATCATCCCCTGATCTCCAAGATAGGCTGGTTCAGTTCATCACTAGAGAGCAGCCAGTCAACAGGTCCACTCCTTTCTGCAAGTACCTGGAAACTGAACTGGATCGTCTGCATGATGCCTGCCTGGAACCTGCGTATGAGGAGATCACCACAGTTCTCAACCAGTAAGTATATAAAATTGCATACATTTGAAATTCATTTATTTGATGTCACACATTTTATTGCAGGCTAAATTTGAGCTTGTATTAATCCTATGCTGTTTGTTTTTGTCTTTCCAGTTACCGGAAGATGTCCAGAGAGTTCAGGATGAGAGAAGCGGCTGGTGACGTGTGGCGCAGTGGATAGAGCGTTGGTGTTTGGATCAGGGGGTCACAGGTTCAAACCCCACTGCAGTCAGCATGTCGTTGTGTCCCTGGGCAAGACACTTCACCCCAAATTGCTCCTGTGGGGATTGCCCACAGTATTGAGTATGTAATTCGCTTTGGATAAAAGCGTCTAACAACATGTAATGTAATGTGACCAGATCAGTCCCTTCGTAGATGTCCCGTTGGCATTACAGTCGCAGCAGCAGAGGCCAGTTGATGTGAACCCAGTCTGCACATCTGCCCTCCCCAGCAGTACCTACTACTCCGCCAGCAGAGCGGCCTCCTCACCGTCAGCAGAGTTCCAGCCAGTGGCCTAGGAACCCACCTCCGGCATCAGTGTGGAGATCCCAGGAGTGTGGCTACGTAGAGCAGGTGAACCAGCAGCACAACTTGGAGCAACAGCAGCAGTACCGTACCCTCCAGCCAGCCAGCACTACTACTCAGGGCTACGTTCATTCTCCTCGCCAGGCTGCATTCTTCCATCTTCCTCCTCAGCAGCAAATCAGTGGTCCTTGGCAGCTAACACCCCAGCAGCCAGTCCAGGGTCCTCCTCCGCCTCCTCTTCCAGCTCAGCAGTCCCAGCACAATGTGACCCAGGACAACCTCAATATCTCAGCTTTAGTGCCACATGACGACAATTAAAAAAGAATACACAGAAACTTGATTGTAGGTAATAAAAATTGTCAGTGATATTTTCAGACTCTGTCCTTTTTTTGGTCCTTTATCCTTACTTTACAAGTTATTTTCATTTCTATGTTAAAGTACTATGGGACTTTACATTTTGGAAACTTGAGATTTTTAAACTATCTAAATGTTGGGCCTTTATTTTATTAATAAGTGGAAAAAAGAACAAGTATTTTCAATCAAAATTTCAAAAACAAAATGTATTACTCCATACACATTTTGCTTTAAGTTACAATGCAATATGTGAAAATAATTTGTTCATCACAATGTTAGTGTCTCTGTATTCATTTTACTGTCACTGCTTTGTGGGAATAATTACAGGATCATCTTGTCCTGCCATGGCACCGAACCAGCCTTTGAGGTAAAGTAGTGGCCCAGGTATCTTCTAATTTGCCTCCCCTCCTGGGTTCCAGTGTTCCTTGCCCTCTCATCGTAAACATCCAGAAGTACTTTGTCATTTTTCCATGCCCCTGGGATGACATTCAGGTTCTGCTCCTCCAAGTCCATCATGTTGTTGTGGGTGGCTGGATATCTCAGTCTGATTAGATTGTGAAGGATCACACACGTTGTGATGATTTTTCTGCATGTCCCTGGCCTCTGGTTCATGGTCCTCAGCAAAACTCGGAACTTGTGTGCCAGAATACCAAAGGCATTCTCCACTACACGCCTGGCTCTGGAGAGTCTGTAGTTAAATATTCTGTCATGGTGCTCCATGTTTCTGATGGGAAACGGGTTCATCAGGCTCTTGTTGATCCCAAAAGCATTGTCCCCTACTATGTAGTTGTTACGAACTTGGATACACAAGGAAATAAGGACTCAAATGCACGACCCGGGAGCCAGAGGTAAAGTATAATTAATATACTTTATTGCCAGAAAACGGGTATACAAAAAGAAAAACAACATTCTTAATCGAGGCGACAAAAAAGAATTCAAATAGGCATAACATAAATCACTCACAACGTGAGGAACAACCTTTCAATAAGTTTCAGGATCATGAATATCGCATATGACAAAAAGGCTAAACGCTGATGAGCAGAGATCTGGCATGAGGACAGGACAAGACGAACTGACAACAAACAGAGGGAAACAAGTGTGCTCTCATCAGAGGTGTGGACTCGAGTCACATGAGTCAGACTCGAGTCACCAATTTGATGACTTGGACTCGAGTCACATGACTCACCAATTTGATGACTTTGGACTCGACTTGACAAAATCACAAAACACTTGCGACTCGACTTGGACTTGAAGACCAATGACTCGGGACTTGACTTGGACTTGAGCCTTCTGACTTGAGGTGACTTGATAATTTAATTCAGGGGTCTCCAACACGCCGATCGCGAGATGCCGCTAGAAGAGCGGACTCCCGTCGGGGAGAGCAGAATCTTCAGCCGCTCCAACTCTTGCTGTGAATCCATGCAGGCAGGGGCGGGACTTTATTTTGCTGAGCCACCATGCGGCCAATCATATGCGAGGACACAATAGGATCATATCTTTCATTATGTGAAAGAAAGGTGGGGGGCAGACGCTCCAAAGACAGCAGGTGTAGTGGTACAGGCCAGCTACAGAGCCACGGGGAGACGGGGAGCCGGATTTAAATGCAAGCGCGTCGGAAAAAGTCAAGAAATTTGCGAAAACCGAAAAAAGAAGCAGCATCTGGCTGCATTTCAATGATATTGGAAAAAGCAGAGCTGAGTGCAGGATTTGTAAAATGAAAATAACCTTCAGAGCAGGGTTTTTTTTTGGTAACCACTCAGGATTTATTGTCAGAGTGGGAGAAGTTCAGATCTTGTACTTGAGTAAAAGTACCTGTGTGTAGGAATACTCGGTTACAATAAAAAGTCCTGCATTCAAAATGTTACTCAAGTAAAAGTAGAAAAGTATTAGCATCAAAATATACTAAAGTACCACCTGCAGAGGGATCTAGATTCAGGTGTTCTTTTCCCCATAGAGACCGCCTCGCTGCACATTATCCCTGCATAAAGATAGATGTGGGTCCCTTATAACATGTTGTACACAGTGGAAATAAACATTCTGGTTACCTCAACATCAGGGATCTTATACATTAAACTCCTTCTGAATCAAACCGTCACGGTAGCCTTACCTTACTGATCCCTCTTAAAATAGAAGAAAAACACGTTACTTTACCAGCAGAGAGAAAATGGATTATTAAATTATTAATGTGACTAATAAAGAGCAGTTTAATTATTAACCTCTTAAGCCCTGAAGCCACCACGAAACGGGGCCTCCAAACGTTTTTTTTTAGACTGTGTCTCAGGGCTTCTTAACATTTATGAAACTATTAATGTTCCATACCCTTTTAACGGGAAGAAACTCCGATAACTGATAATATGAACCATTTTTAGCTAAAAAAAACACAAGAGTCATACCAAGCCTTTGAATTAGCCTTGAGCTAAAAAATGCTAACTAATGCTAACGGACCTAGCACAGAACTCACGGTAGAAATGCCCTTATTACTTATCTTAACTGCCAAACAAGATATCGACTAAGTAGCTGAGATTCCACAGATTCCATACATGTAATGTCATCACTGAACGACCCCGAATTCGCTGAGATATCAGCCAGAAAATAGAAAAAAAACAACATCCGGTTTCAAAACAATAACAATAATTAAGCCTTACCTTTTTTTATTTGTGATCAAAAGTTGTGTTCAACGGAATAAAAACGCCGCTCAAGGTTAATCCAATGTCTCTGTGTCACGTATAATTTTTACTGATAATCCATCATCATATTTATGGCAATATAGTGGGTATAAAGTTTTACAGTCCAAGGCTGTACTTTCAGATATGCTTCGTTTGTATCTCTATTATGTCCGCTGATGTAATGTTTACGTGGATTTGGGAACTGCCCATTGATTCTATTGGATCTAACGGTTAAGAAAAAGGTGTAAATCCCAAATCGACCAATGGGTTCCAGAGATATGGTCCTGCGTAAAGTATAAAGAATGCCAGCCGGCGTCAGCACATTACGCAGCAGACTCTACGCAGTGTTTACTACATAAGGAAGCAGGAATTGCAGCAGGACCCAGAGCGCGCGGAGCACAGACCGGACAGCAGATAACAGAGCAGATTACAAGATTTGCATTTAGGACTTTTTCTATACTTTGACTTTTGTCAAATAATGGCTCGCAGGAAAGAGACTTTTAATACTTTACAGGCAGTGGAAATTCTGACTAAAATATTGTAACATTGTAAATGTTTGAAATAAATCTGCTCCAGTTGGAGTCAAATTTCATTTTGTATGTTTGTATTTTTAATTTCTTTTTTTTTTACAACAGTTGTATTTGGATGTAATGAATACTTATAGTGAAAATTCAAAGTAATAAAATGATTTTTACAGTGAAAAAGGTCAAATGGAACTGATGGTTCCCAAATTATCCAGAGGTGAGTCCGTCTGGACTTTATTTTTCTAAACCACTCTAAAAAGGTAATATTTCACTTGTTTTGCATCAATCTTGATACAGGGTACTTATTATATGTTATAGTTTGGATTCCTAAAGCTTTTAGTCTGCTAACCCATCATTCAAGGGTGGTTTTCACTATAAGTAATGGGTTTTTTTAGGCGGAGATTAGAATTTACATGTTTTTACTATGTTCCATCTGAATTTACTTTAAAATAAAAACATCTATATTGATTCTGACACTTCTACATCCAACTCACAGATGTAACCTTGCTTTGAGAAAAAAGATTATTAATTTACCCCTTTTAGAAGTGAAGATATATCATTTTGTTGTGTTAGTGGCATTTTCGAGCCTGAAACCTGAAAAAGAGGCTCAGGGCTTAAAGTGCCAGTGAAGTGCATTTTTCTGCGCCAAAATGAAATGCAGTTTCATTTCTTACATGTCATTGTACCTGTTCATGGCTAAAATAATTTTTTAGGAAGTGCGAGGGACGAGATAAACATCGCAAATTTTCATCCCGTGAACGGCCGTCTGAGCCTACCGCTGCTGCAGACGACAGCGGCTGTGACGTCACAAGATGGGCCCAGTTGTGATTGTAAACATGGCGGAGACCTCGGAAAGTGATACTGGTGCGAGAGAAATTAGTGATTCTGACAGCTTTTCGGACAGGATAGATGAGGAAAGTGGCACAGAAGATGGAAGTGACGATGAGGAAGCGCAGGACATCATTAAACCCTACAGATTTGAGCCGTCAGGGACGTCAAGTGGGGAGGATGATGGCGACGACATGGACGATGGAGAAGACATTGGCCGGCTACAGAACACTGAATGGTTAGTAGGTTAGCAATGACCTTGTTTAAAATGTCTGCTTGGGCTCAGCCTCTGGGAAATAATTAGCTTATGTACATGTCATGTGCTAGAGTATTATTAAACTAGAATTGGATTTTTCTGGTCATTGAATTAAAACATACGCCAGGGTGACCGGCCCTGTTTTTCTGCAGCTTATGGGAATAATTCCACCTATCAGATAATCAGGGGGCGAGAACAAGAAATTATTTTCATGCGCACATAGTCTAACTTTATTGGATCTTCTGCATAAAATTCAACAATATACAGTTCCAAGTTAAAATGATAAAATCGAGTTACCTTGCAAAATGTCGCAACCTGGCAACACTGAAACATCCTGGCATTCCTGCTAATCATAATGTTACATCTGTTTTATATGTTTTAGGTGTCAGTGCGACAACTGTAACAACATGGACACTGTAGCCGAGAGTGTGTGCTGTCGGGAAATCCCCGCTGTCACCAGGACCATGGAGGAGGATGGTGTCCACAGCTGCATAATCGACCACCCCGGCTTCCGATCTGGCTGTCTAGACATCTGGGTGCTGCGTATAGCATACCATGGATACAGGCAACATTATGGCCATCTCCAGCAAGAGGGGAATGAGTAAGCCTTACAAACACTATTTACAAGAAAGTCTATTCCTAGTATATAAATGTATCAGTTTATATGATGTCATGACAACTTTTGCAACTTTATACGTTTGAATATTAGTCTTTTATGATCTGAGTATAAGAAAATGTAACTTTGAAGTTGACCTATTATCATCTATTGTCCTTCATTGGTAGTAGTCTCTTGACAGTAGCTGTCGTCATATCAATGCTATAATGTTTTATCTTGCAGACGCCACCGATACACAGCCTACCGCCAGCTGGTGAGACTTTGCTGGGGTTACCTAGGACGCGACATAAGAGTGCCACTGCCCTCTTGTGCAGTGAACCGAATTCGTCGACAGTTTCCATCCATGGACTATCACGGTTATGAAGAAGGACAGTGACAATACAGTTCTGAAGTGAATGTTTAATACAGTTCCACAGTTGTAGCTGCACAGTGACAGACTATTTGGTCTGGAAACGACTGGCATGTGCCTTGATGGCCTCTGCTTTGTCAGGCTTCTCCATTGCCGAGGACAGAGTGGGAGGCTCCTCCAGCTGTACAGGCCTGTCTGCGCTGGGTTTCTTGCAGAGGTCGACCACCTCTCTCATGAGATCATCCACATAGCCTGCAACAGTGTTCAAAGACAGAATAAAAAACTTGCACTTTATAATGTTGTCTAATAATAAATGGTGTCTGACATCAAACCGAGATCATTCTTTCAATTGGGGTTTTGAACTGAATTAGTTACTAAATCATTAGTACCGGTACATTACCAATCTGGACAATATTATTTTCAGTAATTTAATTTCAAACTCACTGAATGTTGCCTCTACTAGGATCTTCTTCACAACATGACCAGCCTTGTACTTGGGGTAGCGGATTTTGAACCTCTGTTCTCCCTCCTTCGTGGTTGCAGTATGTCTGCTGGCATTCTCGTTGTAATGCAGTCCGGCAAGAAGGGTTCTGTTAACATAAACAAAGAAACAGTTTTAATAATGTGAAAATAAATATCTCTCTTTTGTAATTATTCCACGTCTATACATGAACAGCTCTATTAAACTTGATATTGATTCAGAAAGTGATTTAGTGTTTTATTTTAGTCCTGGCAATGTGTGTCTTGGAGTTGACAACTTCATCACAGTTCCTTCCTCCATTTTGACACACTATGGGAGATGTGACGTAACGTCGCAAGCTTTTATACAGCACAGGGACCTGGTTCAGCACGGTACAAAGACACCCATTCCCAAGTAACTGAAACAAGTCTTTATTATTATATAGAATTATATGCTGAAAAGACCAACCTGCACAGCATGCCAGTGTAGGAGTACACGTAACACTTTGGTGCAAACTGAATGATGAGGCTGTGAAAGCCCTCCACCTTGGACGTCTGGTGTACAGCAGAGAGCTTGCCGATGTCCTTGCACAGCATCTTGTCTGTCACCAGTTTCTGTAGTTTGACAGCTGATAGTGAACCTGCAATCAACAGATCAATAAATCAATCATCAACAAATTTCAATGGCAGTGCTTGACATTATGGATTATCAATTCTAATGTTTGTTGCTCAGACGTATGCATACACTGTATACATTCCATACTCCTTTTGGCGGTGGATGACGGTTAAAATTACAGTCACCCGTTGCTGATGCAACAGACGTAATTTTAAATGTCACGTCTGCCGCCATATCAGAAAAAGGAGTATTGACTCTAAACTCACTTGGTTTGATCCACTTCTTCTTCTGAGCCCTGCCTTGTAGTCTCTTGTGCGCACATGTGGGGAACTTTCCACCATGGCCCCTGTGGAGGTTTAGGACATGCCGCTCCACGGACTTCCATTTATCCACAATCAGTTCCGCGTCGTCTTGCGTGGAGGAAACCACTGCCCAGTACAAGTGGTTGATGATGCTCTGTTGCCATGCTTTCAGGTCCTCACAGCCCTTGAGCTTGCAGATGGCTTTCAGCTTCTTCCCAACAGCTGCAAAGACAATACATAAAAATGACATCATAAAGAGATCTATCTATTTGAGTGAGGTGTGCAAATAACATTTGTGACACTGCATGCTGCAATGTCTGTCTGGTGATAACAACTTTACGATAACTCAATAGAAGACTCTACTCCTTGAACTTCAAAAGAAACAACATTGACACATACACTTGGCTACATGCCAGATGTCATAAAGATGTGTTGTGTACGGCATATTCTCTCTAATCCATTTGGCAATCTGGCGATGTCGGTCTGTGACGAGAGTGCCAATCTCCAGGATGTCCTCAAAGAAGGCCACCATCCTCTTCAGGCCTTCCAGTTCCATATGGTAGCTCCCACCACACTCGTTGCTCTGAAAATACAGCAGGGAACATTCCAGTTAGGCAGATAACTACACAGGAGCTCTGCAATGAGCTGAATATGATTTGAAACACTGTTACTATTACAATATTTACAGATTAAGTTTTATATTTCTCACACAAAACCCTGACCTTGAACAATATAAACTGTACCTGCACCAGCTGTAGGTCTAGCACCACATTTGATTCCAGCTCCATTGTAGTGTATGTTCCAAATTTTGCGCTGTGTCCAGGGCTGTCGGCCCTGCCGTCACCCCCCAGAACCAGAGGTCGCCCTTCAGTCTGCAGCATCGCAATGTGGGCTGCCTGTTGTTGCGTCCATACACCCTGTATTGCAGGCTGCAGGATGTCTCGCTGGTGTGAGAAGAATGTTCGTTTCTCGTAGGTCATCACACCCATGTGGTTTAGGACTCGCAGCACCTTTGTTGGCGACGCACCGGCAAACATTATGCCTGCAGACAACAGCATGTTGCCTGCAGGGAAGTTTCCAATGCTCGGTTGACTCTGCCACTTAGTTGCCTGCAGACAGGAGTCACATGTCAGGTGGATCTTAAGCAGTGTTCCAGTGGTTGTCCACACTTGACGGATGTCGACGCTGCCGCAAGATGGACAGTGGCACCACTGTAGCAGTTTCCCGAGGCTGGAGCCAAAGACGATGTATTTGGGTTCCTTGTGGCAGATCTCATCCCAAATGCTTCCCGACTTTCTGACAGATCTGACTTGTCAGAAGAATCAGCCGCTGAGATGGGGCTCAGTTCCCAGTCTGAGGATACTGATGGTGGTGCAGCTGGACTGCTGGACGGCGCGTCTTCCAGTTGGTGCTGGCTGGCTGCTGCTGCTGCTGCTGCTGCTAGAGGCAGCCTGTGGTGGCTGGTCAGGTGTAGCTGGATCTCTGGTGCCATGGACTTTCAGCTTTCTCTGCCTCCCTGGTACTGGTAGACTTGCAGTCAGCATCTCGGGCGTCACCTGGCATGCTGGAAATGAAATGATCAATGGAATACTATATTGTGTTTATATAAAACCACAAATCTATGTTGATCTGTTGCTTACTATTTATAGTTAACAATCAACATTAGAAGGAATATCCCGTACTGTAATACAGTATTATATGACACACTCGCTCATCCTGTCAAACTGTTGTGGTTTTTTTTTTGTAGGAACTGATTAAACTTCGATTTAATAGTACAGTACTATTAACCAATCAATAGTGGCATTACCCTTTGACTGTGTCTTTGTGAGTTGTTTCCCAGTCTGTGTCTTGATGCTGACAGTAGCTGTTGGAGTCCAGTCTGTCTGGCAGGCCTGATCTTGACTCTGTCGTTCCTGCCAGATGGAAACATAAATTTCATAGTGTGATGTTGTAAAATATTTTTGAGGAGTTAGAAGTTCTAGACAATATTATCATGATAAACATGTACCCTACAGTAATGCTTAGCTAGAGCCAATGCATATGTAAGTCAATATCATGCCTGACTAGCAACTTTCTACAATAATTATATTTAGCAGACTGGTTTGCCGGTTGCATGTTTGGTGTTTGGAACAAGACTAATGCTAAGCTTTTTGTTTTACATAACAAGTGTAAGATCTAAGGTTTTTTTTCATGTGTCCACTGTGTGTGCCAGTCATGATAACGTGCAAGGTAAAACCAGCCAATGTGCTCATCTAAAACAAAACCTGGGGGCAATCACAAACCTGTTCCGGTGCCATGTCTGTGTCAGTGGCCATCTCCATTGATTCCTCTGTGGAAGCAAAACTGCTACTCTCCACTTCTGATTCTGCCAGGAGTTCTTCTACTTTCTGCAAATGTACACAATATGAAATGGATTACAAAATTATTCAAAACAGTATAGGCCTACACCTTGCTCATACCATTTCAACAATAATAATTCATGAGACTACTAGCCAACGGAATTAAATCCTGATTTAACATCAACAAATTAGGCCTAACAACTTTACCCGCTTTCTCTCTCTCATTGCAAATGCAGATCGCGCCAGTCTTGATGTTGAAGGTTGTCCCACAGCTGAAGTCCCAACTCTGGGGAAAACAGTTGGAATTGCTCCCTTCTTCAGGATCAAGGTCCTCTTTGTCGCAATGCCCATCTGCGCTCGTAGTAGAGCACTTTCATCAAAGGAGTCCCTTGTGAAGTGTTCACTGCACAGAACACTGCATTTGGTAGGCTCCCAGTCCTTCCTGGTTCTCTTTACTTGCTTTGCCCATGCCTTTGACAGATCTGTAGAAATGAAATAAATCCAACCATTAATAGTCAAAAGATAAGCTCTCTATTCTATAGGTAATCTATTATGACATCATTAACATGGCCATGGAAGTCAATTTAGTTGAGGACAATATTCTATTATCATAGATCTAGAGTAGATCTACACACAGGATTGGCCATCACCTGATCATACATTCATCTGTTCATAGCATGATGCAACATTCATGTTCACATGCAGTGTTGTGCTAGTTACTGAAAACCAGTAAGTAGTTACAATTACTAGTTACTTCACTACTTACACCAAAAAGTAATGCGTTACTGTGAAAAGTAACTTCTTAGTTACTTAGAAAAGGGCACCCATTAATGCCCTTATACTGTAGCCTTCATTTCAGTACTGTTATTGCATCGGAGAATAATACAACCTGTTGATCAACTTGACATGCATTTGCATCACTGAACTCTGCTAAGCAATGTGGTCTATACAAACACAAACACAAAGATATGTTTCAAAGTGCCAATCCAGCCGCTGTTGCTTAGGTGGAGGTGGAATGGCGTCGGATGAGTCTGGGTCTGTGGTCTTAGCTACTAGCTTCGCTACTAGCTTCGTCCCAGCATGTTTTTTCTGCAGATGTTTCAACAGATTTTAATTGCTGTTTTGGGCAGTCGATAGGATCTTTGACCCGCCAAGACACAACTTACATTTAACTAAAACGTTCTTTTCTTTGTGCTCGACAAAAGTGAAATAGTGAGAATATCTCCAGGCGGAGAAACTCGACTTGAGCTCTGCCGCCGCCATGATAGTCTTGTTAGTTAACACAAACACAGTGGCGTTTATTTTTCATAAACAATCTACGAATCTACGAAACAATGACACCAGCCACTCACCTTCATCTTTTGGGAACAGAAACATCGCCACTTCGGCAGACTTCACATTACCACAGCCAGCGGCAATGCATCGCTTCCCGTGTGTTTTTCCTCCCTTTTTCGTCACTGTCGCCTCCATTGTCAGCTTTTCTCGATTGGCAATCACTTCCAGTCGACTGCGAAACACTTTCCAATCAAATACTCGCTCAAAAACGTTGGTAAATTCCACTTTGAAATAGAGACAAAATGAATGGTGGTGAATGTAAACACTTCGGCTTGGCCCATCTTCTGACGTCACGCAGTAGATCGCAAGCCACGCCCACGAAGGCGGAGGTCGACTGCGAATTTCCCAGCGGAAAATTCAAACTCGTCAAATTCGTTGCTATTCCAACATCTTTGATATGGGTTCCAATGGACAATTTTGGTCATTACTATACGTATTAGCATAAAAGATCATGCACCGTCGCACACTTCACTGGGTCTTTAAGAGGTTAAGTATTATTCTGTTGATCAATGTCATTACCTTTGTTGCAAAGCACATAATGACTTGTTTAAGACTCGTTTTATCAAAGTTTTAGGACTTGGACTTGACTTGAACTTGCCCATCCTGACTTGAGACTTGACATGGACTTGAGCGCAAAGACTTGAGACTTGACTCGGACTTGAGGGCAAAGACTTGAGACTTGACTCGGACTTGCAAAACAATGACTTGGTCCCACCTCTGGCTCTCATACACTGGTTTGATCTTGCTGACATGGAATGTAGGATGTACTCTCATGGACCTGGGAAGTCGTAAGCGCACAGACACAGGATTGATGACTTTAGACACCGAAAAAGGCTGCACAAACCTTGGAGCCAACTTCTTGGAAGCCACCTGAAGTCGTAGGTCCTTGGTGGAAAGCCAAACCTTTTAACCGGACCGTAGAGGGGAGCGGCCCTGCGGTGGACGTCTGCTACAGCCTTCATCCGAGTCGAACTTCTGAGAAGAGACTGGCGAGCCCCCAGCCCAAACTCGGCGACAGCGTCTAATCAAGGCATGAGCCGATGGTACCGTTACTTCCCCTTCGTTGGTTGAGAACAGCGGAGGTTGGTAGCCATTGGCACAATGGAAAGGGGAGAGACCTGTGGCCGCCGTGGGAAGAGTATTGTGGTGGTCTGGTTCTGGGAAGAGTATTGTGGTGGTCTGGTTCTGGAAAACGAGACAGCGTAGTGTAGTCTCCAGTTCCTGATTCAGGCGCTCCGACTGTCCATTTGATTGGTGGTGGTAACCTGATGACCTGATGACCTGATGACATGATGACGGTGGCGCCTATGAGTTTGCAAAACTCCTTCCAAAAAGCGGAAATGAATTGTGGACCCCTGTCGGAAACAATGCCATTAGGGAATCCATGGATCCTGAATATCTGGGTCATCATGACCTCTGCGGTAGCTTTGGCAGAGGGAAGCTTGGTTAGAGGAATGAAATGAACCATCTACCACTGTCAGGACCGTAGTTTTGCCTCTGGACGATGGGAGACCTGTCACAAAGTCCATAGATATGTGTGACCAGGGACGTTGAGGAATCGGTAGCGGTTGGAGCAGACCCATCTTGACCTGGGACGAGGTTTTATTGCAGGCACACACCGGACAAGCCGCTACGTACTCCTGCATATCCTTCTTCATGGCTGGCCACCAGAAACGCTGCTTAATCCTGAACATAGTCCTTTTAATTCCAGGGTGGCACGAGAGCACAGACGTGTGGGCCCAGTGGATGACCTTGGAGTGGAAAGACACAGGAAAAAAGAGCAGGTTGTTTGTACACTCGCTAGGTGCCGGGTTCAACATATTAGCTTGCTTAACCTCTGACTCTATTTGCCAGGAAAAAGCTCCGACCATACGGTTTAAGGGAAGGATGGTCTTGGGCTCTACAGCAAGTGGTTCTGGGTCGAAAAGGCGAGACAAGGCATCAGGCTTTTGATTCTGGGATCCGGGGCGAAAAGAGAGTGTGAAATTGAACCTACTGAAAAATAGAGTCCACCTGGCCTGGCGGGAGTTGAGGCGTTTAGCCTTTCTAATGTACTCCAGGTTCTTATGGTCTGTCCAGACTAAGAACGGCTGCTCTGCCCCCTCCAACCAGTGTCTCCATTCCTCAAGAGCAGCTTTTACAGCTAACAGGCCCTTATTCCCCACATCATAGTTCTTCTCTGCCGTCGTCAACTTACACGACAGGAAGGCACATGGGTGTATCCTGTTGTCCTCCACGAATCTTTGGGACAATACTCCTCCAATTCCCTCATTGGAAGCATCGACCTCGACCACAAACTGGCGCTGGGGATCCGGGATGGTGAGAATGGGAGCTGTGGTGAACCTTTCCCTGAGGAGCTGGAAAGCGACGTCCGCCTGGGAAGTCCACTTGAAGGGAACCTTAGGAGAAGAACATGCAGAGGAGCAACAACCAGAACTGAAGTTTCTTATAAACTTTCTGTAGAAGTTTGCAAACCCTAGAAACTGCTGAACCTTCTTCCTAGAGTCTGGTGTTGGCCACTTAGAAACTGCACTGACTTTAGTAGGATCCATCTGAATCTGGTTTGGTGAGATTATGTATCCTAGAAAAGCCCCCTTTTCTGCGTGGAACTCACATTTCTCTGCCTTGACATACAATTGATTTTCGAGTAGTTTCTGCAGAACCTGACGGACATGGTGAACATGGGACTTCTCTGGTGAGAAAATCAAAATGTCATCAAGGTACACAAACACAGAAACATAAAAAAATTCCTGCAAAACCTCATTCACAAAACCCTGAAACACAGCCGGTGCATTACACAGTCCAAAAGGCATTACAAGTTATTCATAGTGACCGCTCTGAGTGTTAAATCCTGTCTTCCACTCATCCCCCTTCCTTATTCTAACCAAGTGATAAGCATTTCTTAAGTCCAGCTTGGTAAATATCTTGGCAGTCTGAAGTAGCTCGAAAGACATGAGTGGCAGAGGATAGCGGTTCTTCACCGTAATTTCATTAAGAGGGCTGTAGTCTATGCAAGGTCTCAGAGAACCGTCCTTCTTTCCTACGAAGAAAAACCCCGCTCCAGCTGGGGAAGATGAAGGGCGGATAATCCCTGATTTGAGAGAAGAGGAAATGAAGTCGTCCATTGCCGCTCTCTCTGGCCTTGAGATGGAATACAGTCTTCCCTTGGGAATGGGAGCCCCTGGTAGGAGATCAATGGGGCAATCAAAAGGTTGGTGATGAGGTAGCGACATGGCTTTTGATTTGTTAAAGGCTTCCTTTAGATCGTGATAACATAACGGTACTTTCTGTAGGTCAGGATAGTCTGGGTGATCTATGATGATCCTACTAGGGTCTGTTGGTGCCTTAACAGAGCGTGAATGTTTACACCTGTTAATGCAATCCTCTCCCCACTCCTTAATTTTTCCTGAGCGCCAGTCAATGTGTGGGTTGTGGATCTTTAGCCACGGAAAACCCGGAATAATCGGATGTTGAGCAGATTCAAAAATGTGAAACTGCATAGTTTCAGTGTGGTTATTATCTACAGTAATCTGGATAGGCAAGGCCGGATTAGTACCTCCAGGGGCCCCTGGGCACTGAGCGCTCATGGCCCCCCCCAACCCACGTACCAACAAGTAACACCACGCCTACCCAATCCTACCAACATGACCAATATTTAGAATTTTCAGTCAATCTGGCCAGTCAAATCGCACACCTATTTGTCAAAAGCAGGGACGCAGCCACATAGTTCAACCAAAGTAGGTCTAGCCTTTTGCCCTTTTAGTCAAAAATCACAAGACAAAGATACAATGGATATGATCCCAAGACAGTGTATGGCTCAAGACCTAGGTAATATCACTCAAAACCTCAGAGCAGCACCCCACTTAATGCCCAAATAGGACTGGCTGGCTGTACAAGTACACAAGGAGTTCTATTAGTCACAAACATTGAGAGTTACAAAATATGTAGTGAAATTGTGTGGTTGCTCAACTAAGTGATCAGTATATGTGATGGAAGATATTGTGTGTGTGTGTGTGTGTGTGTGTAGTGTTTGTGTGTGTGTATATGTGAGAGGGAGAGAGAGTGAGTGTGTGAGAGAGAGAGAGAGAGAGAATGATTTCGTGTGAGAGACAGTGGATCTTATCTTATCTAACCTAACCCCGGAAAGGAAGCCCCCGCTCACTCAAGAATTTAATCACCGCAACTACACGTCTCAATATATCCTTCCAGTACTGACTTTCTGTGTCGACCTGCATCCCTAGAGAAGCATCCACAGTGCCCATGAGTTTAGTGCGATGCATAAGTGAAAGTATGCATTTTCTGTGCTCACCACTCGTCTCATGTTCCGTTATCCTCTCGGGATGCTTCCAATCACTAAAGCCGAGAACAAATGCATTGCTGTGGCTGTGAGTGGATAAAAGTTTGCAGGCAAAACAATAAATTGCTGCGGTAGATGGAGAATAAATAATCCAATCACGTTGAACGATTGCCTCTCTGAAGAACCAGCACCTTACCGTGGTAGAGAGGTTTGTGTGCCCTGATGAACCTGGGGGCTGTGTTGTCTGGAACCTTGTGTTCCTGGTAGGGTCTCCCATGGCAAATTGGTCTCAGGTAAGGGGCCAGACTAAGATTGGTTCAAAAGACCTCATGAAAGATGACACACAAAGTGAGGATACCCGGCCCGGAGGAAGCCTGGGGTCCCCTTCTGGAGCCAGGCAACGTCACCTCTCTGGGGGGGAAGGAGCCGGAGCTTGTGCGGGAGGTGGAGCGTTACCAGTTGGATCTGGTTGGGCTCACCTCTACGCACAGCGTCGGCTCTGGAACCTTACTTCTGGATAGGGGTTGGACTCTATTCTTCTCCGGAGTTGTCCAAGGTGTGAGGCGCCGGGCGGGTGTGGGGATACTCACAAGCCCCCGGTTGGGTGCTTCTTTGTTGGAGTTTACCCCAGTGGACGAGAGGGTCGCCTCCCTACGCCTGCGGGTTATGGGGGGGAAAACTCTGACTGTTGTCACAGCAGTTCAGAGTATACAGCCTTCTTGGAGACCCTGGAAAGAGTCCTGTATGGGGCTCCTGAAGGGGACTCTTTAATCTTGCTGGGAGACTTCAACGCACATGTGGGCAATGATGGAGACACTTGGAGGGGCGTGATTGGGAGGAACTGCCCCCCTGATCTGAACTGGAGTGGTGGTTTGTTACTGGACTTCTGTGCTAGTCATGGATTGGCCATAACAAACACCATGTTCGAACATAAGGATGCTCATAAGTGTACTTGGTACCAGAGCACCCTAGGCAGAAGGTCCATGATCGATTTTGTTCATTTCATCATCAGACCTGAGGCCGTATGTTTTGGACACTCGGGTAAAGAGAGGGGCAGAGTTGTCAACTGATCACCATCTGGTGGTGAGTTGGGTCGAGTGACGGGGGAAGCCTCTGGACAGACCTGGTAAGCCCAAACGTGTAGTTCGGGTGAACTGGGAACGTCTGGAGGAGACCCAAGTTCAGGAGGCCTTCAACTCACACCTCCGGCGGAGCTTTTCAGGCATTCCTGTGGAGGTTGGGGACATTGAACCAGAGTGGGCGGTGTTCAAAGCCTCTATTGCCGAAGCCGTGGCGGGGAGCTGTTGTCTCAAGGTCTTAGGTGCCTCAAGGGGCGGTAACCCTCGAACCTCCTGGTGGACACCGGTGGTCAGGGAAGCCGTCCGACTGAAGAAGGAGGCCTTCAGGGATTTGTTATCCCGGGGGACTCCCGAGGCAGTTGCAAGGTACCGACAGGCCCGAAGGGCAGCAGCCTCAGCCGTGGCCAAGGCAAAGCAGCGGGTGTGGGAGAAGTTCGGAGAAGACATGGAAAAGGACTTTCGGGCGGCACCAAAGTTGTTCTGGAAAACTGTCCGACACCTCAGGAGGGGGAAGCAGGGAACCATCCAAGCTGTGTACAGTAAGGATGGGACGTTGTTGACCTCAACTGATGGAGTTTTAGGGCGTTGGAAGGAACACTTTGAGGAACTCCTGAACCCGACAACTCGAGCCCTCTATGGTAGAGGCAGAGCTGGAGTATAACGGGGTATCAACACCAATCTCCCGGGGGAGGTCACTGAGGTCGTCAAACAACTCCACAGTTGGTGGATGAGATTCGCCCAGAAATGCTGAAGGCTCTGGGTGTTGAGGGACTGTCATGGTTGACACGTCTCATCAACGTTGCGTGGAAGTCGGAAACAGTACCGAAGGAGTGGCAGACCGGGGTGGTGGTTCCCCTTTTCAAAAAGGGGGATCAGAGGGTGTGTGCCAATTACAGAGGCATCACACTACTCAGCCTCCCGATTGTCGAACCTCAGATTGAGGAGGAACAATGCGGATTCCGTCCTGGTCGTGGAACGACAGATCAGCTTTTTACTCTCGCAAGGATCCTGGAGGGGGCCTGGGAGTACACTTATCCGGTCTACATGTGTTTTCGAGACTTGGAGAAGGCGTATGACCGGGTTCCCAGGGAGTTACTGTGGGAGGTGCTGCAGGAGTATGGTGTGAGGGGGTCTCTACTCAGGGCCATCCAATCTCTGTACTCCCAAAGCGAGAGCTGTGTCCGGGTCCTCGGCAGTAAGTCGGACCCATTTCCGGTGAGGGTTGGCCTCCGCCAGGGCTGCACTTTGTCACCAATCCTGTTTGTAATATACATGGATAGGATTTCGAGGCATAGTCGTGGGGGGAGGGGGGGTCTGCAGCTTGGTGGACTAAGGAAGTTCAAGTATCTCGGGGACTTGTTCTCGAGTGAGGGAACAATGGAGCGTGAGATGGGCCGTAAAATCGGAGCAGCGGGAGCGGTACTGCAGTCGCTTTACCGCACCGTTGTGACGAAAAGAGAGCTGAGCCAGAAGGCAAAGCTCTCTGTCTACTGGGCCATTTTCGTTCCTACCCTCACCTATGGTCATGAAGGATGGGTCATGACCGAAAAAACGAGATCGCGGATACAAGCGGCCAAGATGGGTTTTTTCCGCAGGGTGGCTGGCGTCTCCCTTAGGGATAAGGTGAGAAGTTCAGGCATCCGGGAGGGACTCGGAGTTGAACCGCTCCTCCTTCGCGTCGAAAGGAGCCAGTTGAGGTGGTTCGGGCACCTAGTAAGGATGCCACCTGGGCGCCTCCCTAGGGAGGTGTTCCAGGCACGTCCAGCTGGGAAGAGACCAAGGGGTAGACCTAGGACCAGGTGGAGGGATTATATCTCTTCGCTGGCCTGGGAGCGCCTTGGGATCCCCCAGTCAGAGCTGGTTGATGTGGTCAGGGAAAGGAAAGTTTGGGGCTCTCTGTTGGAACTGCTACCTCCGCGACCCGACCACGGATAAGCGGGAGAAGATGTATGGATGGATGGCATTGAACGATTTCTCCATTGTGAAGCTGTCTGGTCAGCATATCGTTGGTCAGTGAGCGTGTCCGGCCGCTAGCATCGGTCTCCCTCCGAGATGCTGGATACTTCGTTGCCCGATTATGAAAGTATGAAACCCCTTTCATCAAAGTCTCCTCCCGGACATTTCCAGCAATTAATCCCCATTGTGCAGGGTCCTGAGAGACACAGGGAACTTCCGATGAACTCGAACCTTCACCCTGCTCTGTGACGTCCTCGTCAGGCTCGTCTTCATCTTTTGCCTCCTCTTCTACCCGCTGCGTTAGCATGCTAGGTTCAAGGCTAACATTGCTCGCTAGCTCAACAACATCCTCCGTGACCGCCGCCACTGTTCCTTGTGGTTGTTGCTGGCCTATTTCGTCACTTTTTGCTTTTTTGAAAAAGCTATTTATTGTTGGCACATTTTTTAATGCAGCCGCCACTCTCTCTTCTTTTTCTTTCTTTTTCGTTCTTTTCGCAGCCCCGCTGGGCGTTTGGCTGCTACCGGCACCATCCATTTTTTCAGCTCACGTGACAAAATGTGACATGAGTGAGGGTGGGGCTGTGATTCGGCTATACACCGACGCCGCGTAGTAATAAAGTTGAGCGCATACATAGTGAGACCTACAGAGACGATTTAGAAAATATATGAATTTGACCCTATAGAAAAGCTGTGTTATTTATGGCGAAGAGTGAGTGTCATTTAAAACAATATATGATGAGTGAGGTTGTGCCCGAAATAAAATAAAACAATTTTTTTTTGTGGATAGGTTCTGTGCAGTGGGTAGTAACCCACTGCACAGAACCTATCCACAAAAAAAAACCCAGGGTTTCTCAAACTCCGGACCAAGGTCCGGATCCGGACCGAACTGCAAATCAATCCGGACCGAACCCTGTGTCCCATTATAAAAAATAAAAATTATAAGAAATAAAAAAATAAAAACTTTCGGATTCTGATGTAAATTAATGTATATTTTCTTGTGTCTGACACGTTGTGAGAATGAACGCGCATATATATTTACTTGTGTGCGCAAGCGTGACACGCATTGCAGACCGCAAGTTAACCGCAAGTTTACCTTGACTTTCTAATGCTTCTAATGCCTTTTTTGCCGAGGTTCAAGGCAATGGCTACAGACAAACAGTGCCATTTCTCCCACTAGTTCAAGCCACCATACTGTATGTATGTATTGAATGTGTGTGTGTATACAGGGGCGCCGTTTGCGACAGGCAAGTGCTTGGACCAGAAGGGGGCCCCCAAAGAAGGTAGATTAGGAGGTCCACAGCAACGACAACATGAAACACCCTTTAATTTACTGCAACGACATGTCGGGAAACCCCCTCAAGGGGGCCCCATGCATAGCGCGCTGTAAGAAACTGCTTCTTAATTTCAGTTTCGTTGCTCCGCTCCACTCCACTCCGGGGGGGGGGGGCTTTACTGGCATTGATCCGGACCAGTGACCTTGTATAAAAT
This sequence comes from Dissostichus eleginoides, assembly GCA_031216635.1. Classification (NCBI taxonomy): domain Eukaryota; kingdom Metazoa; phylum Chordata; class Actinopteri; order Perciformes; family Nototheniidae; genus Dissostichus; species Dissostichus eleginoides. The sequence goes on along the minus strand of CM062270.1, from coordinate 258,249 downwards.
TCACAAGTGGACCTTTAATAAAAAAGTTTGAGTACCCCTGCTGTAAACAATAAACGTCCGTCTAAAGCACTGGCGTTAATGGGGCAAGATAGAGGAACAGTCTTTATACGAAGCTGTTTGACTGTGCCCCAATCCATAGGACTTTCGTCAGCTCCTGAGTTTATTAGCTGTCAGGGTTGAGTGAAGCAGGCAGGACCCAAATACAGATGTCAAAGAAAAATCCTTTAATCCAAGGCAAAACTGTCAAAAAACAGAACACTACCCCGTGACACACTCAAAGACAAACAATGAACCAACACTGAAGACAGAAAAACCAGACCTTAAAGTGCCAGTGAAGTGCATTTTTTTGCACCAAAATGAAATGGCAGTTTCATTTCTTACATATAATTGTACCTGTTCATGGCTAAAATAATTTTTTAGGAAGTGCGAGGGACGAGATAAACATCGCAAATTTTTCATCCCGTGAACGGCCGTCTGAGCCTATCGCTGCTGCAGACGATAGCGGCTGTGACGTCACAAGATGGGCCCAGTTGTGATTGTAAACATGGCGGAGACTTCGGAAAGTGATACTGGTGCGAGAGAAATGAGTGATTTTGACAGCTTTTCGGACAGGATAGATGAGGAAAGTGGCCATGGAAGTCAATTTAGTTGAGGACAATATTTTGTCATAGATCTAGAGTAGATCTACACACAGGATTGGCCATCACCTGATCATACATTCATCTGTTCATAGCATGATGCAACATTCATGTTCACATGCAGTGTTGTGCTAGTTACTGAAAACCAGTAACTAGTTACAATTACTAGTTACTTCACTACTTACACCAAAAAGTAATGCGTTACTGTGAAAAGTAACTTTTTAGTTACTTAAAAAAGGGCACCCATTAATGCCCTTATACTGTAGCCTTCATTTCAGTACTGTTATTGCATCGGAGAATAATACAACCTGTTGATCAACTTGACATGCATTTGCATCACTGAACTCTGCTAAGCAATGTGGTCTATACAAACACAAACACAAAGATATGTTTCAAAGTGCCAATCCAGCCGCTGTTGCTTAGGTGGAGGTGGAGTGGCGTCGGATGAGTCTGGGTCTGTGGTCTTAGCTACTAGCTTCGTCCCAGCATGTTGTTTCTGCAGATGTTTCAACAGATTTTAATTGCTGTTTGGGCAGTCGATAGGATCTTTGACCCGCCAAGACACAACTTACATTTAACTAAAACGTTCTTTTCTTTGTGCTCGACAAAAGTGAAATAGTGAGAATATCTCCAGGCGGAGAAACTCGACTTGAGCTCTGCCGCCGCCATGATAGTCTTGTTAGTAAACACAAACACAGTGGCCTTTATTTTTCATAAACAATCTATGAATCTACGAAACAATGACACCAGCCACTCACCTTCATCTTTTGGGAACAGAAACATCGCCACTTCGGCAGAATTGACATTACCACAGCCAACGGCAATGCATCGCTTCCCGTGTGTTTTTCCTCCCTTTTTCTTCACTGTCGCCTCCATTGTCAGGTTTCCTCGATTGGCAATCACTTCCAGTCGACTGCGAAACACTTTCCAATAAAATACTCGCTCAAAAACGTTGGTAAATTCGACTTTGAAACAGAGACAAAATGAACGGTGGTGAATGTAAACACTTCGGCTGAGCCCATCTTCTGACGTCACGCAGTAGATCGCAAGCCACGCCCACGAAGGCGGAGGTCGACTGCGGATTTCCCAGCGGAAAATTCCAACTCGTCAAATTCGTTGCTACTCCAACATCTTTGATATGGGTTCCAATGGACAATTTTGGTCATTACTATACGTATTAGCATAACAGATCATGCACCGGCGCACACTTCACTGGGTCTTTAAATACACACAAGACTAATCACACAAACAAGACACAGGTGAGGGAGGAGAAAACACAGGGACACCAGGTGAACACAATCGGGTAATCAGGTAGGAGGGAAAACAGACAGAAAGCAACAGGCAAGACAGGGGGTTGAACACTTTTCAAAATAAAACAGGAAACCAAAGACAGAAAAAGACAAGACAAAACACAACACAGACAGACAGATCGTGACATTACTCCCCCCCTCAAGGGACGGATCCCAGACGTCCCTAAAAAAAAAAAAAAAAAAATCCAAAACATCCAGCAGGGTGGGTGGAGGGGGACCGGAGGAGGGACTTGGGCGGACGGCCCGGGGGCAAGGCAGAGGCCGAGAAGGGGGTCTCGGGCGGACGGCCCGGGGCAAGGCAGAGTTCAAAAAGGGGCGAAGGGCACAGCGGGCGAACTCAGGGGGCCGGGCATGAGGGGGAAGGCCGCGGCTGGAAGAGTCAGGGGGCCGGGCCCGAGGGCGAAGGCCGCGGCTGGGGAAGTCAGGGGGCCGGGCTCGAGGGCGAACAGGAAGGCGGTGACGGGACAGTTCTGGAGGATGGGCAGGAAGGCCATGACGGGACAGCTCCGGAGGACGGGCAGGAAGGCGCTGCCGGGACAGCTCAGGAGGCCGGGCAGGACCCGGTGTCGGCCGGACAGGAACCGGAGCCAACGGGACAGGCGTAGACGGGATCCTGGACATGACATGGGCTGGTGTCAATGGGACCCCGGATGGAGCAAGGGCTGGTGTTGACTGGACCCCCAACGGAACAGGACACAGAGTTGGCAGGACCCCCGGTGGAACAGGTGTTGGCGGAACCTCCAACAGGACAGGAAACAGAGTCGGCAGGACCCCCGGTGGAAGAGTAGTCGGCGGAACCCCCAACGGGACAGGACATGGAGTTGGCAGGACCCCCGGCAGAAGAGTAGTCGGCGGAACCCCCAACGGGACAGGACATGGAGTTGGCAGGACCTCCGGCAGAAGAGTAGTCGGCGGGACCTCCAACGGCACAGGACATAGGGTTGGCAGGACCCCCGGCAGAAGAGTAGTCGGCGGGACCCCCAACGGGACAGGACATGGAGTTGGCAGGACCTCCGATGAAACAGGTGTCGGCTGGACCCCCAACGGCACAGGACATAGGGTTGGCAGGACCCCCGGCAGAAGAGTAGTTGGCGGGGCCCCCAACGGGACAGGACATGGAGTTGGCAGGACCCCCGGCGTAGCACGTGTCGGCGGAACCCCTAACAGGACAGGATATGGGGTTGGCAGGACCCTCAGCGGAAGAGTAGTCGGCGGAACCCCCAACGGGACAGGACATGGAGTTGGCAGGACCCCCGGCAGAAGAGTAGTTGGCGGGACCTCCAACGGCACAGGACATAGGGTTGGCAGGACCCCCGGCAGAAGAGTAGTCGGCGGGACCCCCAACGGGACAGGACATGGAGTTGGCAGGACCTCCGACGAAACAGGTGTTGGCTGGACCCCCAACGGCCCAGGACATAGGGTTGGCAGGACCCCCGGCAGAAGAGTAGTCGGCGGGGCCTCCAACGGGACAGGACATGGAGTTGGCAGGACCCCCAGCGGAACCTCCAACGGACCAGGACATTGGGTAGGGACTTGAGATGGAACTCGAGAGGAAACTCGAGAGGGAACTCGAGAGGAGACTTGAGAGGGGACTTGAGAGGGAACTCGAGAGAGAGCTCGAGAGGGAACTCGAGAGGAGACTTGAGAGGGGACTTGAGAGGGAACTCGAGAGAGAGCTCGAGAGGGAACTCGAGAGAGAGCTCGAGAGGCGACTCGAGAGTGGACTTGAGAGGGAACTCGAGAAGGAACTTGAGAGGGAACTCGAGAGGGAACTCGAGAGGGAACTCGAGAAGAGACTCGAGAGGGGACTCGAGAAGGGACTTGGAAAGGGACTCGAGAGGGGACTCGAGAGGGAACTCCAGAGGGAACTCGAGAGAAGACTCGAGAGGGAACTTGAGAAGGGACTTGAGAAGGGACTCGAGAGGGGACTTGAGAGGGGTCTCCAGAGGTGACTTGAAAGGGGACTAGAGAGGGAACTTGAGTAGGAACTGGAGTTGGGACTAGAGAAGGGACTTGAGTAGGGACTGGAGAAGGGACTTGAGATGGGACTCGAGAGGAGACTCGAGAAGGGACTTGAGAGAGGACTTGAGAGTGAACTCGAGAGGTGACTCGAAAGGGAACTTGAGAGGGAACTCGAGAGGAGACTCGAGAGGGAACTCGAGAAGAGACTCGAGAGGGGACTCGAGAAGGGACTTGAGAAGGGACTTGGGAAGGGAATAGAGTAGGGACTAGAGGAGGGACTAGAGAAGGGACTAAAGGAGGGACCAGAGTAGGGACTAGAGAAGGGACTAAAGGAGGGACCAGAGTTGGGACTTGAGTCGGGACTTGAGTCGGTCGGTACGCCGACAGGACACAGGGGATTGGCGTCGACCGGAGAGCCAACAGGAGACGAGGAGCTGGAGTCGGCCGGTACGCCGACAGGACACGGGGAGCTGGCGTCGGCCGGAGAGCCAGTACTGGATCCGAAACTGGAGTCAGAAACATGGCAGCAGGGCCGAAACTGGGGCCGGAACCATGGCTGCTGGGGCCGGAACAGAGGCCTGGACCATGGCTGCTGGGGCCGGCACTGGAGCCGGAACCATGGCTGCTGGGACCGGTACCTGAGCCGGGACCATGGCTGCTGGGGCCAGCACTGAGGCTGGAACCATGGCTGTGTGGGCTGGTTCTGGAGCCGGGACCATGGCTGCTGGGCACGGAACCGGAACACGGAACCATGGCTGTGTGGGATGGTACTGGAGCACGGTACCATGGCTGTTTGGGCCGGCACTGGAGCACAGAACCATGGCTGCTGGGGCCTGTACTGGAGCCCAAAGCATGGCTTCTGGGGCTCGGGCTGCTAGCCTGGACTTGCGATTCCTTCTCTTAGGAGCCTTTTGGAGGCTCCGTGGACCTCCAAAAGCCAGACGAGTACCCGCGAATGGCTCCTGGACAGGAGCAGGAAATGGGGAAGAAGCAGGGGTTGACTCCAGACGGAACACACCGAGACGTATGGTGTCAGGTTGGGAATTGGGAGGCAGGGAGCTAGCATGCCTGGGGCTAGCAGGCCGGCAAGCACATGTCGAGAGGAAGTCCAATATCCAGTCAGGTAAGTACTTCACTAAACATGGCTCCAGTGTTGCCACCTGGTGAGCCTCTGCCAGAGCAGCCTCTTTCTGCTGAACACTGGACGCTCTCCTCCACCTGCGATAGCAGCAAGCCAATGAGTAGGTAAACTGACGTAACTCCACCTCAAATGGATCATCAGCTGGGTCCATTTCTGGTTGGTTCATTCTGTCAGGGTTGAGTGAAGTAGGCAGGACCCAAATGCAGATGTCAAAGAAAAATCCTTTAATCCAAGGCAAAACTGTCAAAAAACAGAACACTACCCCGTGACACAGTCAAAGACAAACAATGAACCAAGACTGACAGACAGAAAAAACAGAACTTAAATACACACAAGACTAATCACACAAACAAGACACAGGTGAGGGAGGAGAAAACACAGGGACACCAGGTGAACACAATCGGGTAATCAGGTAGGAGGGAAAACAGACAGAAAGCAACAGGCAAGACAGGGGGTTGAACACTTTTCAAAATAAAACAGGAAACCAAAGACAGAAAAAGACAAGACAAAACACAACACAGACAGACAGATCGTGACATTAGCACCCCTTGGTCAATGACCTGATCATTAATAAAAATGTTTACCTTGGTAACTGGTCGAGGAGGAAAGTCTGTGGGAAGCTTGCTCACCAGCGCCCTCCTCTTGGCTGGTAAGCTTGGTCTTTTCCCGGACATGAAGCGAGTTGGTGACCCGGCTGACCACAGTAGAAGACTTAAACCCCCTAACTCAATGGTTTTCAAACTGTGGGGCGTGACCCCTGGTGGGTCGCGGAGGTACTGCAGGAAATTGTAAACAAACACTGCTCGAAAATAAATCTACAAAATGGAGAAGTTTTTAACACGGCCGTCAGTTAAAAGAAAAGTGGATGAGCCTACGACAAGCCTTGCAGCAACTAAGCCCAAATCAAGAAAGTATGATGAGTCATCCATCTCCCTTGGTTTCACATCCAACGTGGTAGGTGGGGAGGAACAACCAGTGTGTGTCCTCTGTCTCAAAACCTTAGCAGTAGCGAGCATGAAACCAAACAAGATGAAACGTCAAGAAGTTTGAATTTAAAAATCTATTTTTCACTTTTGTTCATGAGTAATCCATAATAAAATATCAAATGATAGTTGGATCTTTGTATCTTCTTATTATTAGCAAAGAAAATGTAATGTTTTTACAACAATATACAATTAATCCTACCAATATAGATGGGAACCGGGTTGGGGGGTCCCGAAAATATTTCCAATACCCAAGGGGGTCCCGACTGAAAAAATTTGGGAACCACTGCCCTAACTGAATAGCCCTCGACCTGAACGCACTCCTTAGGCTTTTGGGCACAAAGGAGGGGTTCGGTCTGAGTGTCGCGCCGCTCCGGTCACCCCGAATCAGTAAACAGCTCGGGTGCACCGACAGAGCGGTTAACTCGGACACTCTTTTGGCTGATGTTAAGGCAAGAAGCAAAGCTGTCTTCCACGACAGTGCTTTTAGGGAGGAGAGCTCCAGAGGCTCAAATGGTTTTGAGACCAGAGCCTCGAGCACCAGGGGCAGGTCCCACTGTGGGGTGGAGGCGTGCACTACTGGGCGCAGCCTCCTGACCCCCTGTAAAAAACGCGACATCAGTGGTTGACTAAAGGCTGACTTGCCGCCAAATCCCTCATGGCAGGATGAGATGGCTGCTGCATACACTTTCACTGTGGAATGCGCAAGCCCTCTGTCCACCAATAACTGTAAGAATGATAAAATGGAGCCTAACTCACAAGATAGGGGCTCTATTCTCCGCTCCTTACACCATCGCTGGAATCCTAGCCACTTTGGCCTGTAACAGGCTGTGGTGGATCCAGCTCTAGCTGCCTGGATAGACTGAATAACACTGTCAGATAATCCACCCTGTCTCAGCCTGTCCCTCTCAGGAGCCAAGCCTGGAGAGGTTGGCCGAGAGTGGGTAACGCCCCGATTGCACCTGCCTCTTGAGACATCGCCCCCCAGAACTGGGGAACCGCCCAGGGCTGGCCCACCTTCATCTGTGTCATCTCTGAGTACCACGGCGCCCCGACGCGGTCCGGAGCCACTAGGATGACTGACAGACGTTCTCGCCTCACACTCCCCAGGAAAGGGGGAATGAGACGCAGCGGTGGAAAGGCGTATAGCAGCTTCCTTGACCATGTGCAAACGCGTCCACCCCCAAGGGCGGGTCGTCGCTCAGGGCCATGGAGAACCACAGGGCACAGTGGCTGTTGCGCCGGCTGGCGAACAGGTCCACTTCCGCTCTCCCGACCTGGGCCCAGATCTGCTTCACCACTGTTACAGGGTGGTTTAGGCTAGTTTGCAGCTCCACCCTGTGGACGTATTGTGCCTGTGATATATATACCTGCCTCACGTGACTATACCTCAGTTGTATGATTACCCGCTTACGGTGAATACACGGCGTTGAGACACAGCCTGACTTGCCTTGTTTATTAATGCACCTACATCTACAAACATGGTGTCAGAAGTGAAAATAGGACCCAGCTGTGGACTGCATGCTACTGTCCGTCGCTGAGACAGAGTGTGTTTATTTGTTTTGGTGAGGTTTAGCAGTTTCAGTTAGCCTGTTAGCATTAGCGTCACGTTGGAACAATGGCATCCAGCATCCCACCTCCGGAGCCTATGAAGATGGCGGGGGACATCCACGGCAACTGGGCGAGCTTTCGAGCAGAATTTGAGGATTATCTGCTTGCGACCGGGCTCAGCGAGAAAGAAAAGCCGGTACAAGCAGCTGCGCTCAGGAGGCTAATGGGGAACGACTGCCGCCATGTTTACAAACACAACCTGGGACTCACCGCGGACCAACAAAAAGATGCGGGTGCTATACTGGTGGCACTGGAGCAATACTTCACACCCGCAAAGAACGTAATCTTTGAGAGGTACGTTTTTGGCAACCTTAAACAAGAGGATGGAGAGCTCTTGGATGCGTTTGTTACCAGGCTGAGGGAAAAGGCTGCCTCTTGTGAATATGGAGCTATAAAAGATGATCTCATAAGGGACAGGCTTGTTCTCGGGATAACTGACGAGGGTGCTAGACGTCGTTTACTAAGGGAAAAGGACCTTAAATTGGACGGACTGGATTAGCAATCTAGTCATAGTGAAAAAGCCAGACAAATTGAGACTATGCATTGACCCGAAGCCTCTCAACCGTGCTCTGAAACGGTCCCACTACCTTATGCCCACTTTAGATGACGTGTTGTATAAGCTGCCGAAGGCACGTATATTCACCCTGGTGGATGCACGTGATGCATTCCTGCAGACAGGAGCAGTGTGACACGGCGGCCATTCAGCAGACAGACTATTTAAATGTCAGCAGCCAACGCCTGGCACAGATTCGGACACACACTGAGGAGGATGTGTGTCTTCAAACACTTAAGTCAGTCGTGCTGGAGGGATGGCCAGAACACAAAGAGGAGACCCCTGTAGCCGTCAGGGACTACTGGGCCATCAGAGATGAGATAAGTGCACAGGATGGCGTGCTCTTCAGGAGTCAGCGCGTCATCATTCCAAAAGCTATGCGTCCGGAAATGCTGAGACGGATCCACTACAACCACGTGGGGGGCGAGGCGTGCTACAGGCAGGCCCGTGATACACTTTACTGGCCCGGTATGCAAGGGGAAGTCAAGGATTATGTGCAAAAGTGCTCTGTGTGCAATGAGTATGCACACGAACAACAGAAAGAGACTATGATGTCACACCCGCTCCCCACATGTCCCTGGCAGCTAGTAAGCATGGATCTGTACAGCTACGCAGCACAGAACTTCTTGCTCGTGGTGGAACATTATTCTGACTTTTGGGAGATCGACCTGCTCCCTGACCTATCAGCGGACACCACGATCCGTAGATGCAAGGCACAGTTTGCACGCTACGGTGTCCCAGACAGGGCCATTTCTGATGGTGGAGGCCAGTTTGCCGGTGGAGAGTTCCGGATGTTTGCGAGAGAGTGGGGTTTTGAGCATGTCATGTCCTCACCGAGGAACCCAAAGGCTAACGGCAAAGCGGAGTCAGCAGTGAAAATTGTAAAGAGCCTGTGCAGAAGGGCAGACCGTGCCAAAGAGGACCCCTGGAGGGCCATATTGCATTGGAGAAATACGCCCACTGAGGGTATGCATTGCAGCCCAGCACAGCGGCTTATGTCGCGGAGACTGAGAACCCTTCTCCCTGTGGCCGACCAGCTACTGGTGCCTCAGGTCGTCACGGGTGTTCCTGACAAGCTGAAAGTGAAACATCAAGCAGCAAAGCTGACATATGACAGATCTGCCAAGGATCTGCCGGAGCTGAACGTCGGCCAGCCCATACGGATGAAGCCACTCCCAGGAGACAGGACGGGCCGATGGAGGAGAGGTGTGTGCCTTCAGCAGTTGGGACTCCGGTCCTATCTGGTGTGGAGGGGACCACGTATCGGCGCAACAGGGTTGATCTTCGACCAGCAGAGGCGGCCCTTCTCCAGCCGTCAGTTCTCCCAGAATCGGCCCCGGAGCAGCCTGCGAGTGGGGGGAGCGCCAGAGAGGTCGTCGGCGTCCCCGAGGAGTCTCCAAGGCCATCACCCCCGAGGTCGTCGCCGTCTTCCCCGCAGACTGGGGACACGCCATGCCGTGAGTTACAGGGCCGGGCCTTCTCCCGGAGCGGACGGCTGATTAGACCTCCTGACAGACTTGACCTCTAGGTCACACGCACACACACACACGCACACACGCACTCACACACACACACACACACACACACACACACACTTGGACTGTGCACACTCAAGCACGCTTGGACAGTGCGCACTCAAACACACATGGACGATAAAGATTGAAAAAAAAAAAAAAAAAGGAAGTGGAGAGATTGTAAAACAAATGTGATTGATTGTTCTGAGTTTATTGCTGATGTGTTCTGATCCGGCTATTATTGAAGTGTCTCTGCTATGTGCACTATTTGTTGTTGAAATCATTTGTTTAATGTTCTGATTGAAGGTCAACAGTTTAATGGCAGTATTGATCCTGTGTTGTTACTTAACAAAAGGAAGGGAGATGTTACAGGGTGGTTTAGGCTAGTTTGCAGCTCCACCCTGTGGATGTATTGTGCCTGTGATATATATACCTGCCTCACGTGACTATACCTCAGTTGTATGATTACCCGCTTACGGTGAATACACGGCGTTGAGACACAGCCTTACTTGCCTTGTTTATTAATGCACCTACATCTACAAACAACCACCTCTGGGTGAAGCACCCACTCGCCTGGCAGGGGGCCGCCCCTCGACATGAGGTCGGCCCCTCTGTTCTCCAGCCCCGGGATGTGGAGGGCTCTCAGAGATAACACCACCTCTGAAGCCCATAACCACAGTTTCTCCGCTGTGGTCAACAAGGCGGCGGAGCGGACTCCGCCCTGCCTGTTGATATAAGCCACTGTGGTGCTGTTGTCGCTCCTGACCGTTACGTGTCTCCCTTGAATTAGGGACATGAAATGCTGGAGGACTAACACTACTGCCCGTAGCTCTAGGAGGTTGTTGTGTCGAGACTCTGTTAGAGAACAGCGCCCACCTATAGCCCTCTTCAGGCAGGTCCCTCCCCATCCTGTTCTGGATGCGTCCGTGAACACTGTGATGTAGGAGGTCACCCGTCCCAGTGGAGACCCCCTCCGGAGGTGATCCGGGGACCCCCAAAACCGGAGGTTGCCCTCCCCTGAGGGGGGGATGGTCACCAGCCGCCGTTTGTGCCTCTTGGGATCCAAACGCAGGCTGGAGAACCACCTCTGCAGGCGGCACATATGTAGTAACCCCAGCGGGACCACAATGTGAGCAGCTGCCCAGGTATGGGGGTGCTCTTTTTCCAATTGATCGCAAAGCCTAATTTGGTTAGGTGTGTGATCAATTGTGCTGTGCAAAACATTGCCTGTTCCCGGGACCCAGCCATGACTATGAGGTCGTCTAGGTAAAAGAAAACTCTCATGCCGTGGGCGCGCAGCGGTTGAAGCGCTGTGGCCACACATTTGCTGAATGTGCGTGGGGATAGGGAGTAGCCGAACGGCAGCCTGTTGTACTCGTAGGCTATCCCCTGGAAGGCAAAACGCAGATACTTTCTGTGCTCTGGAGCAATTTCTACATGAAAGTATGCGTCTTTCAGGTCGATGGTGGTGAACCAATCGCCTGGCTGCACAAGCCCCAGTAACTGTTTCATAGTTAACATGCAGAATTTCATTCAATTACTATGAATTCATTTCATCTGACAACGGATTACAGTAAGTATCTAAAATCAAGGGGAGTTTATTTCTTTAAAACACGAAATAATATTGCTTTTATTTATTCCACTGTAGCACAGTCTCTATAGCGTTTCATTCCTGGATATTAGGTTGAGTTTTGTAGTGTGTTTAGCTTTTACAATAGGCTACGCGCAAGATAGCGGGTAGCGGCCACGTGCAGCTAGCAGCCTCCGGCCTTCCGGTCAAAGTTTTTAGCTGGATAGCATTTATAGTTTATACAGGTAAATGCCATTAGCTGTCCCCGGCACAGTTGGATAGTGGAGGTGCATGCTAGAAAAATATGTTTAAATGCATGTATTTGCACATGTGTTGTAAAGACAGTCTTCAACACAGAGTTCTAATATTGGCTAAAGGGCCTCGGCGATGGAGTGGAACAAAAATGTGGAACTGGAGTTTTCCCAGAGGATTTGACTGGCCAGTGGGGACCACCCAATGTCCCACTCTGAATCAGAAATACTTAATTGATCTCCGGGGGAAATTGGGATTGTTACATTGTAGAATTAAAATATATACTAGAAAATATAAGAAAAACAAGTATGTAAAAATATGTGCATAATATAACAATATGCACAGTATAAATGCATAATGTATGCCAGAGTATTGCTCAGATTAATTATTATTACTTAGAGTATTGCACAGATGAATTATTATTACTTAGAGTATTGCACAGATGAATTATTATTACTTAGAGTATTGCACAGATTAATTATTATTACTTAGAGTATTGCACAGATGAATTATTATTACTTAGAGTATTGCACAGATTAATTATTATTACTTAGAGTACTGCACAGATGTTACTGTTATTCTAAATAATCCTAATCATGTTTTTATTTTTCCTGTTTTACAGCTTCATTACAACCCTTAATATCACCAGCAAACACACACACACACACACACACACACACACACAAACACATATCAAACCAACGGCACTTTTAAGAGCCACACTCTCTCTTTCACTGTCTCTCTTTCAATCACTCTCACTTTCTCTTTCAATCACTCTCTCACTTTCTCTTTCAATCACTCTCTCTCTCACTTTCTCTTTCAATCACTCTCTCTCTCACTTTCTCTTTCAATCACTCTCTCACTCTCACTTTCTCACTCTTGTGTCTTTCTCTCACTCTCTTCATTTTGTGTATTGTTTGTATTGTTTGTATGCCATGTCCCTCAACCCTGAAGTGAGGGTCTTTGAGGATCCCAATGAGGCCACGATGCACATGGCAGCATTGATTAGCGAGGCTCATCTCCATGAGGCCAGGGTGAGGCTTTTCATGATAAGCAAATACCCAAGTCTGTAATATAATCATTGCTATTGCTTTTTATTGATGTAATGTAAAGGGTCAGTTAGACCTTTTTATGCAACCGTTAAATAATTACTCAAATATAAGTGCTGCTGTCTTATGTTGTATTACAACTTTGTTGTTGATCTCAACCTCTGAAAAAATATAGTCTGCCATGGCCACTGAAACCCCTGCCATCCCTCCGAAAAAGAAAAGAAAAAGCAGGAAGAGACCTCTTTCTAATCCAGTGGACACACGCAGACGTGAGAGACAACGGAAAACACAACGCTCCGCATCAGGTTTGTTCTTTACTATATCATGATTTCTAAGAATAAATATAATTCATAACAAAGTTCTTTTGGTTTACACAGTATGAAATTATGTAATTTAAAGATACCTCTTGACAAATCTGTTGCAATGTTTAAAACATTTTCAAATTAAATCAAGATATTTTAAGAGCCTGTGACTGATAATCCTTGCTTGTGTTGTATTTTTGAAAATGTGTACCTCGATTTGGATAAAAGTATGCCAAATATAAGCTGTCATTGTGATGCCGTGGTAATATGTTCTTAGTTTCATTACCTGCAGTCCTTACAGAGCATTTTCATATTACAATTAATTGGTGTAATTTTAGATTGATTGAAGGGTTAAGCAAAAATGACTGTCTCTGCAGCTTCACAAGCCAGAAGATACGATCCTGTGCATGAGGAAGGCCTTGAGCTAGAACATCAAGACTTTGGTAGTCTTGGTGAGTATATTGATTAAAACAGCAGTTGACTGGCACTACAGTTTTTCCCAATTTTTCAATTTTTATACTCATCTAGTTAATCATAATAAAGTATTGAGTATTGACTGTTTCATGACAAGTGATGTTGCTATTATCAGTCCGCATATATTTTTCCAACTCAAAAGTAGTTCAGTATACTATTTCCTATCATTCTGAAATTCCCTCCCCTTCCGACGTCATATTCTAGTTCTGATTCAGAAAATGCATCTGTAGACAGCATCTGAAGGTTTGTCATGGGAGGGGAATTGGGTGAGGGGGGGGGTAGAGGTGGAGGGAAACGTATAGGGAGGGGGTTGGGTCTTAAAGGGGTTTTACAGATCTGGATAGAGGAGGGGACTGCCCTCTGGGATGTCTGGGAGGGGCCCACCATACGGCTTCTCCTTCCTGACTGTCTCTATCACTTCTGCGGGAGGGGCTGGTGCAGGACTGGGTGGGGCTGCTATGGCGGGCAGATTTTTTGGCGGGAGTTTTGCTCAGAGAGCAGGTTACTGCCACTCCATTCATAACTAAGGCTGCGTTATGGCCTATTCTCCTTTGCTTGTCGACTAGCTCCCTTTCTTTGTTAGGTTTAGAAGCCCTGATAAAACCTGCCTTCTGCTTGTTGAGAGTTTCTAATTTCTGAACCAACTGTCGCTCGTATGTATTGAGTGCTGTGGCTAGGAGACTTATTGCCTCGTCACCCTCTACTCTATTCTCTGCGATCATCTGATCGTGTAAGAAACGGAGATCGCTGCTCGCCTTTTTATGATCTCCGGGCTTAAGTCCGCTAAGTATCAATCTCTCTGCTTGTCCCCACTGTTCCCTTAAACTACCCGGAACAGGGACTCCTAATTCTCTCTCTTCACGTTTAAATTCTCCTTCCATTTTGACTTCGTTCGTATCTGCTTCTCCTAAAGGTTTTAGTTTTTATAAAAAATACCAGGTACTTCTGCGTACTATAATTGACTAAATATTGCAGTTTTATTCCCACAGGTATACAGTCCGATAGTTTTCGGTGCGAGGTGTATTTCAACCAGTTACTGAGACTTCCAAGAGCGCTTCGACACCCTCTTACGAGGATGCGGCCCAAGGCACGGAGTCGAAACCCAGTCTACAATAACCTTTGATCGTCACGTATATGCTATCAGATACAAATAAGATTCTACAATACTTTCAGGGACGGTCCTTTCAAATTGATGTTGAAAATTGCGTCCCTTACTGCGTATTTTTCACATATAATATACAAACACAGTTAATCACACTCAAAATAAATATACCTAACGTAGCCCCAGATCCGTCTAAGGGTTGCCTGTGTACGTTAGTCGATGAGCCCCAACCCCAGAATTCGTCTAAGAATTACTGTGTGTGTCATCTTATTTCTCTGAGTATTTGCAGCTGGGCTTCCTTTACCAATTTATAACCACTGAAATCTACAAACACAGTTAATCACACTCAAAATAAATATACCTAACGTAGCCCCAGATCCGTCTAAGGCAGTGGTTCCCAAACTTTTTGTGCCCAAGGCACACCAAAGGACAAGTAAAAATCTCAAGGCACACCTATTGTGCAAAATAGCCCTTATAACACGTGTTATCACTCATATCATGTAAAATATCTCTAAAGGTGCATAATTATTTACTAATGCCAAATAGAATGTGACAAAGACAACTATATTACTTAGTTTTTAGAGAGTACTTGTCCATGGACAAGTGAGTTTGGCAATTTACTTGTCCGAATACATTTTTCACTTGTCCAGAAAAATCGATCGGCATCATATTTTACATTTTCCCACGGTTTTTACGGTAAGATTTTACTGCATCGCACAAAGGGTTGGGTATCGTTTGGATTTGAACGATTCCGGTTATGCTTTCGATTCCGGTTCTTTTCGGTTCTCGATTCTGGTTCATTGAGAGGGTAAAAATAAGTCCCATGACAAACTGGGAGAAAAATATATTTATGAAAACATTAAGTCAAATCTTTATTCCTATTTACAAATCACTTCATACTGTTTAATTTTGTTACGGTTATTGAATACAATTATATAAAAATAATTGTTTAGTTAGTTCTAAGTGGTGCAGTTTGAGAATGTTGTCTGATGTTACACTGCAACCTGCCTGTGAGACAGAGTCCAACCACACAGTCTGTGTGTCCAACACATGTCCTGCAATACACATGCTGCAGCTGCCCAGCTGCTCACTGTTTGTAAAAGTAAATAAATAGTATTTTCATTTCAATAATGTACTTTCTATAACCTGCTTCATAAACAATACTGACATCCTGCTCCTCCGAGTCTGGGGGTCCGGGATGTGAGGACCGCGCGAGGACACAGACAGGGAGGCTGATTGAATTCATAAAGGAAATGGCGGTCAATATTAACAATATAGGAGCTAAAACGCTTAATAACCTTCATTACATGTTAGAGAAAGAACATAAGAAAGTTTGACAAATATGAGGCTGTTAAACGGGCAGCGAATCCGCTGTGTGTAGAAAGAGAGAGAGATAGAGAGAGGGACGCTGAGCTGCACCGTGCAGCGATCAGCTGATACGGCAACACGATACGGAGCATAGGGAGAGAGAGCTGCGGTCCGCCGGGCTCGGCCTCCGCCTCCTGTCCTCACAACTCTTATTAATCCCGGTACCGGACAATTGTTATTAACTTATTTGTTCTTACTCGGAACCGAGTTTTGCTTCCCAAGCCTGCCAATGTGCTACGCGTCCCGTCCCGTCCCGCCCCGCCCCGTCTAACAGTACAGAAAGCGGCGAGATGCATTTCCTTAGGAATCGACAAGCAAAACCACAACAATGGCGGACACGGAAAATTTACGAATTAGTTCTGCCTTTTGTAAACTGAATTTATCAATAATTTGTCAATAAATAAGGGCGAAAAACGTCACTTGTCCGTCGGACAAGTCAATTTAAAGATCTACTTGTCCGATATTGTAAATAACACGTCCCGGACGGTGGGACGCGTGCTTTTTCGCACACTGCTGTATTATGAAATGCGTGCATACAAAGTACTGATATAGTAAATTAAAAAATAATTATTTTAGTTATTAGTTGTATATTGCAATAATAACGTATGGTTGTCACAAAATCCCACGGCACACCCAGACTTGCCTCACGGCACACCGTTTGGGAACCACTGGTCTAAGGGTTGCCTGTGTACATTAGTCGATGAGCCCCAACCCCAGAATTCGTCTAAGAATTACTGTGTGTGTCATCTTATTTCTCTGAGTATTTGCAGCTGGGCTTCCTTTACCAATTTATAACCACTGAAATCTACAAACACAGTTTTTATATTCCCCGTACAGTCTAGTTGACTTTTATAGTGCGATGTTTATTTCAACAGATGGAGAGACTTCCAAAAGCGCTTCAACACCCCCTTTCGGCGATGTGGCTTTTAGCAAGGAGTCGAAACCCAGTCTACAGAATCTCTTTCTCGTCACGTTTAGTCTTCTAGATCAGTGGTTCCCAACCTTTTTTTTACCAAGGCACCCCTGAAAATATTTCTCGACCCCAAGGCACCCTAACTTTTTGTAGATTTAAAAACCACTTCAGAGCTTAAACTAAAAACAATAAATACACCATAAATTGGTTTTCAAATGTGTATTAATTGAATAGAACATTTTATAGAACAAATAATGTATTCACACATAATAACAAGAACCAGACTAAAAATGTCAACACCATTTCTATGATGAATTCAATATTATAAACAGGCCTACTAAGTAGGCTCTTTTGTTTTGGCTGAAAATAGTCGGCCTACCTGTGTAAAAACACGAATACATATCAATAGTTATTATTTTACATTTGGATTTCAAAAGAGGCAGGCCTATCACTTAGATTAAATAATAACTTAATAGAATTGGAGGGATGAAACAATGCCCTCTGACCTGACTGTGGTCATGTGACTCATCAACCACATCCCAAATATGAAACATTCTGCATTTCGCTATCCAGATAATACTGATTGACAAAATCATAAATCATACATTTATAAGAAAGGCACACAAATTAACATCCAAACATAAACATTTCTCAGACCGTTACACGGTGCTAGTGCGACACTTGTGCCTGCTTTTGTGAGCAGAGTCTCTTGATGCGTGGGGGGATAGTGGACAGCGCAACGCGGAGGTCCTGCTCCACTGACAGCCGGGTGCGGGTCTTGTTTTTGACATATGCGAGTGAGGAAAACGCCAGCTCGCACAAGTAGGAGGTTGGAAACTGTAAAAGCACCTTGATGGCACTCTCTGAGAGGGATTGATACTCGTGTCCCACAAGCAGCCAAAAATATATCCAGACGTAGTTCCCCGTGCTTCAGTTTCAGGGAGCGGTCCATAGATAGCTCTGCGAGTTCATCCTGAGCTCTGCTTTTTAAACTTGTGGCTGATATTAATGACAGAGGATTAAACGGATCCCGGAGCCAATCGAAGTCTTCATTCATAGCAGGGAAATATGACTCAAACCTCTCCTCCAGCACTCTCAGGTGAGCAGCTACAACTTGTAGAAAAAATGGTGTCTTGTGCGCTGGGTCACTGGATGTCAGCGGAAACATTTCAATGTTTTTCTTGGCGACTTTATTTTGCCACAGTCTTAACTTGGATCGGAAACTATTGAGTTTTTCTGTGGCTGTCAGGATATTCTCATTCTTCCCTTGCATTCTGATGTTGAGGTCATTGAGGTGGCTAAAAATATCTGCCAGATATGCAAGCTTAACCCACCACGATTCATCATCCATTTGTTCTTTGTAGGGTAAGTCGTGCTCATTTGCAAATGCAACAAGTTCGTCGCGGAGCTCGTAGACACGGGACAGCACCTTGCCCGGTGACAGCCAGCGGACCTCCGTGTGCAGTAAAAGGCCATGGTGCTCAGCCCCCATCTCATTGCACAATGTGCTGAACAACCGCGACTTCAGCGGACGGGACTTGATGTAGTTCACTATTTTCACAGCTTGTTCTAATACTGCAGTGAGGTCTGGTGGCATAGCTTTGGCGACAAGGGCTTCTCGGTGTAACATGCAGTGGGTTATCTGTACATCGGGATTTACCTGTCTCACTTTATTTACAAAGCCTTTCACCCTCCCCGTCATTGAGGCAGCCCCGTCGGTGCAAATGCTGTGGCACATCCCCCAGTTTAGACCCTGTTCTGTCAGGTAATCAGCTGTGGTCTTGTAAATTTCCTCTCCTGTTGCATGTGTGTGTAACTCTTTGCAAAAAAAGAAGTTCTCCTCAATGGATTCTCCGTCAACATATCTCACGTTGGCAATGAGTTGACAGTGGCCACTTATGTCTGTTGAATCATCAACTTGCAGAGCGAATTTGCCACTTCTCTGTATTTTTTCAGTTAGGACAGTTTCTATGTCTACTGACATGTCATCGATGCGACGTTTGATTGTATTGTTGGATAATGGAATTTATCGATTTCTTTAGTAGCATCTGGCCCTATCATTACCCTGACAATTTCCTTACATGCCGGTAGAATGAGGTTTTCCGCGATAGTGTGGGCCTTTTTTGCCTTGGCGATTAACTCAGCAACCAAATAGCTGGCCTCTTGTGCTTTGTCAGAGACACGTAGAGACGAAAGCATACGTTGACTCTGCTTCTCATTTTGTGATTTCAGTCTCTGGAAATACTCAATGTCCTTGGAATTATAAGAAGGATGTTTTGTGCTAAAGTGTCTTGCTAGTTTACTTGGCACCATTCCTTCGTTGGATAATTTTTCTCTGCAGATTAGGCATTCTGGCGTCGGGCAGTCAGCATCCCCAGTCCAGGAGAAACCATACCGAAGGTAGCTTTCGCTGTACTGTCTGCTTTTAGACTTCTTTTGCACTGCTGTTCCATCACGTTCTGTCATCCCTGCCTGTGTTGTTGAGGGCTGGGGTGCTTCTTTATTTATTGTCACTACGTAACGATCCATCTTGTAATTATTTGGCGCGAGGATAACAAGCTGCACTGCACACCGTAAACAATGACGGCTGACGTAAATCATGAGAATTTAAGCAGTTTAATATTTCTAAATCTGAGCAATATATGTTTTATTAGCTTATGAACTCCATTGTACATGTAATAAAATAAAGTGTATATGAAGTGAAGTTTATTAAGTGAGAAAAAAATGTGGAACATAAAAATACGTTTTTTTGCGGCACACTTGGACAGTGCTCGCGGCACCCCAGTGTGCCGCGGCACACCGGTTGGGAACCACTGTTCTAGATTAACCCCATAGCAAGAGTTCGCGAGATCCGGTCGTTTCAAATTGATTTTGAAAGTTGCATTTCTCCTCTTGAAATACCCCACATATAACACAACTGCAGCTCCTC
This sequence comes from Dissostichus eleginoides, assembly GCA_031216635.1. NCBI lineage: Eukaryota > Metazoa > Chordata > Actinopteri > Perciformes > Nototheniidae > Dissostichus > Dissostichus eleginoides. Next base: position 238,578 of record CM062270.1, on the reverse strand, counting down.
TTTGAGACTGGAAAGTGTTATTCTTTATCTAGTTCCAATGGAGTTCCCTTTAAAAAACCATGAACCTTTCAACGAGTTAGCCGTATGGTCCTGAAAGACCTACGGGGCCTTTCACCGTCTTCTTACACACCTCGTTCTTAACTTTTATTTATTCTAACTAACTAGTACTGTTTTTTTTACCGTAAGACTAAAACACTGAAAATGCCGCTGACAACTCTAAAATGTTGTAGTATAGCCAATCACAGATTTTGATAATAACAGGTATCTGCTTACCTTTTAGTTGTAGGGCCCTGGTTTAGTTGTCAGAGGTATTTGAGGTGTCTTCCCTGGACCGTTCGTCCGCTGGCTGCCGGTGTTCCTTCTATGAGACCCTACTCATCACGTCGGTTGGTCACCAAATTGTTGGAGCACCACCCTTTGGAGTGGTTGAAGGTTCGAGCCTGCTCCGCGCCGTTCGTTGATGAGTGGTCTGCTATAAGAGGAAGGACTCAGTCACCGAGATATGAGGTTAACAATAAGCTGATTTAATGGTAAAAGCAACAGTACAATATAACGAAGTACTTCGGGCCCTGGTTCTACTACCGTGCGATATACATGGGGTCAACATGGGGTGAACATAACAATCTTTATCTTCGCACCTGGCAGTAATCCCTTTTCCTAGGGGTCAACATGGGGTGAACATAACAATCTTTATCTTTGCAAAAGCCGGTGCGATGTGCTGTTCTGACTACCTCTTTGTATTCTCTAAGTCTCTGCACATGACCTTGCTACTTTCAATGTTGCAAGTTAAACACTTTCCCATGCAACCCCTCCCCACGCTCCTGTCCACCCCATCAAAACCCGGGGGGGGGGGCGACTGTGTCCATCCATTCCCAAGTCACGGCACACACAATGAGCACAGCAAGCAAATAATGCAACAATAAGAATATTGCCCTCGTTTCATAAGCAGTTTCATAAGCATACATTTTACACAGACTATTGGCGCCTAAGATATGTCGGGCCAAGGTTATAGTTATTGAAACAGGTTACTTTAGGATGTAACATGCAGGTAATCCTCACTGTCATATTGCACATCCACAACAATGTTTAAAATGGCCTATGCCTCAGCAGTCATTTTAGATGATATTGATATTGTTGTCATGTCAATTAAAAGTTTATCTTTGTAACACTCAATCACAAAATGCTGCTCCTGCTTCTTAGGTACTGGCCATACCTTAACAAAATAGCAGAGGGATTACCAGAGCTTCTGCCGTTGACAGAAATGAGGCCATTTCTTAGCGTGATGCATGCTAAAGCCCATACAGCAAAATGCGAGGTACATAACATCTTTAATGCAAAGGATTTTTAAATGTTGTGCATGGCATGCCTTATTGGATATCAAAAATGTATAAAGAAATGCTACATAACACTACTTGCGCTGTGTTGCAGGTGAGATGGGGTGGCAGAAGTCAGGACGGAGCAGGAAACACAGTGGGAGAGGAAGTAGAGCAGGTATGTTATTAATGGCATTATTGTAACTGTATGGATACAAGAAGTCTTAATAGATTGGGCAGGGGCCCTGTAGGTAGATCATTTGGGCTTGGTCATTTTAAAAGTAGCTCCCAAGCTGAAAAAGTGTGGGCACCCCTGGTTTAAAGCATATCCTTTATGTCTGAGTTAAAATGAAAGATAGGCAGTTCATATGTTCAGCAACACTAAATGCATGCATATTGTAGGAAGTCAGTACTCATGTTTTCTCTTAAACCATCCAGTTCAAGATCTATGATGTGTAGGTAATATTGTTATGTAATGGTGACCGATCATTAATTGTAACATTCATTATAGGTGAACAGCTTTCTCTCCAGGGCAGCTCTGGTCACAAAATACATGACAAAAGCAGGTTGGTATTAACACTACACTAACACTACACACTGTGATAAGGCAGCCCTGATAAGTATTTTACAGAGAGTTCCCTCCTTAAAAACATTATTGGTGTATTACTTTACTGTAATTACCAGTTCAACAACCTTTTAACGATTGGGTTTAGTCATGTCTATCAGGTTTCTCACTCAGTATTGCCTTTGTGATGTGAATACTTACTTTTTTGTTTGTGGATATATATTTTGTCTTTTTTAGGAAGAGTGAACATGCTCACTCAACAGGCCATGGGTTGGAACAGAAGGAAGAGGGACAACCTTCATCAAGTTTTAGCCCACAGATATGTCAAAGTAAGGGCAAATTACAATTGTCTTTTCATCTGACATTACATATTTATGAAGGATGTCTGCAATGTAACCTCATAGCTATATACATTATGTTCTCCCTTATCCACACTTCCTCTTGCAAGTCAGATGGTGTCATGTAATGTTTCAACTGTTCTTCTGAAGGTCTAGGACTGAAAACTGGTGTTCTTTGCATTATGGTGTTGCATGGCGCTTTTGCTCTGACGTTTTCTTTTTTTTGTAAAGATCACAGAGAGGGCTAAGGTGGAAGCTGCTAGCTTCAGCGACTTCAAAAAGGAGCACAACCTTGATCAGGAGACCATACAGCAGTGGGTGTATGATGTCAGGCAATGGGCGGTCACAGGTAAGACATACCACAGGTATTCCATATATACATCTGTTAATTACTGTAAGTTTAGACACACAATATAAGTTGGCTATATGTTGAAACTGAGACTGTCACTGATTGTATCTCTTCTCCAATTGTTTTTTTGCAACTATTTACACAGAGTCTACGCCCCAGTGTGTACTGAAGGACTGAGGGTGGATATTGAGAACATCACCGTCACTCTTTTGCGCAGGAAGCAAGATCTGTATCGTCAGCATGGTTTGTTGTCAAACGTAGTTATTGAAATTACCTTTCAAAAACAACAAAAACATTCTGGCACCATGACACAGTTTTGTTTCCGTTTCACTTTGCAGACAGCAACCAGGCAAGGCAAAGAAAGAGGAAGAGAATGACAGAGCTGAAAAAGAAGCTTCGCGAAAAAGTTGTGCAATACAACACCGGAGTGCAGGAAGAACCGATTGACGAGGAGTTGGCTTGCAGTCTGACAGAGGGCTACATCCTAGTGATGGCAGTTTGACACTGAAGCTTCGAACGGAGCTTCAACCCTGGACTTCCTTTTCCATAGAAGCAGTGATTCGAAGCTTGCTTCAAATCACGTGACATATGACGTCAGAAGCAGCAACTGCTTCAAATCACGTGACATGTGACGTCCGAACCAGCAACTGCTTCATTTCCTGAATGAATCAACTCACTGGTTCGCGGTCCAATCATGTGATCCAATGCACTGCCTCGTCTCGATTCTGACAGGTGACAGGTTGAAACAGTTCAGAATTTGAGCGCTTCAACACTTTATAACCGCTCTAAACAATGCGCAATGTGTGGGTTGTTGTCGTAGTTTGCGTTGTTGCTGTTGAGTTGTTGTTGGTATTGCATTTGAATTGGATCATTATAGAGCAAGCCAGGAAGAAAGATAGGTCGTTCTGGCTCGGGAAACACTTCGAAATGTGAAGTTGTGAACAAAAAGACAATTATGAGTAATATAAAAAACAGTTGTTTAAGGAGTAGATAGCCCAGTGGATAGAGCCGGCGGCCTGAATGCTGCGATGTCCGCCGCGCAGCTGGTTCAAAGCCCGGAATGGATGAACTTTTAATCATTGCTTTTCAACTTTAATACTTTAATAACTGATAAAAGGCCGTCTCCGCCCAAAAAAATGTCCAGCACTCTCTAGTCTCTTCTCAATAACCCAATACACACAATTATCAATCTTTAATTGCAAATAGAACATGATATTTAGTCTTAGTGTGTGTGTGTGCATCGAATATTTTTCAAGGCAAAGATACGTTAAACCCACTGCAGCCTTGCACTTCGCCAGGAGAGGTCGCTGTAACTGAAGCTTCGAGAAATGAACCTATTTCCGACACAATTGTCCAAGTGGTTCGATGCTTCATTCAAAGCTTCATTTTGCCATCACTACTACATCCTACCATGGGAGAGGCATGGAAACGGTAGGATAATTGCTAGTTTGGCTTGTTGTTTTTTTAGTCTTATCCAAAATATGATATTGTGGGGCAGAAAAAGCAATGGTGATACCTGCAAATATATAATATTTGTTATTTGTTTACATTATAGAGAACCAATGCTATCGCTACAAAGATTTGTGTCTCAGAAATGAAAATCATTCTGTAATAATATAATATATGAATAAATATTCCTTGTCCACTACTCCATTCCTTTCCTCAACCTAAAGGCAACACCTTCAGGTTGAAGAGGTCTGTCTTTGACCAGGTAATGCTGGTCAGACGTTTGGAAAAGCGCTTTATAAATGTAATGTATTATTAAATTAAAATAGCCTATAAACAGTGTATTCCCAAAGGATTGAAGCATTGGCTACTTATTACTTGATGTTTTGTGCATTAAGCATTCTGTTATTAATGTTTTCAATAGTGTACTATCATCTCAAGGACCCCTTGTGGGCTGCTTCTGTGTATTTCAATCAGGAGAGACTTCATTTTGTTTAAAGAACATTTATTGACACATGCCATATGATAATGTTAAGTCTTTGTCGATTAAACCCCGATCCTGAAATGGTATATCTAAAGGGGGAAATGCAGCCGTGAGCATATAGGGAACCCCCCCGGGGTCTAGACACTGGTGATGATGCTGAAGATCTGGATTTGATGAGGAGATGGGATGAAGAGGTGGTGTGATGAGGTCTTTGGATTAGCTCTCCTGGCACTGGATGTGATGAAAGGAGGTGGATGGGGAGGAGGCGGGCGGCAGCAGGACAACCTGAAATAACAGCTTACTGCCATTTTAAAGTTTGGCTGCAGCACGGTGATTGGCTGCTGGAGAATGAGGTGAAATGTAATAGGTTAAAGAGAACGCCTGTGATGAGCTGATTATATCTAGCTGCGGAGTGAATGTATATATATATACCCAGTCTTCCTGAAAGAACTTGCGCTGAGCTTCATTTTACATCAATATGCAATTCACCTGTGAAATGAATTGCCAGTGGCCATAACACAATACATACAGGGATCCTTCAAGTCAAAACATGTTTAAGTCTGTTGCACTTTATTAATTACATACAAACACCAAAACATTTATTGTTTTGTTTGGCAATGGGATTTGCATGGGGTGGGAATCAGGCTGGTTGCCAGGATGGAGGCCAGGACATACCACTGAGAACAAAATCAAAATAAAGGGAGGGTGAAGAAGAATGAATAACTTGTGTATAGCTGGTGCTAGAGACAGCAGAACGTTTTGCATTTTTCTTTAACAAATGCCACCTAAGATAATGGCGTGCCAACAATTACCACACATGTTAACAGCACACATAGATGTAATTGTACAAAAGCAAATGAACATACCAAATGGTGCAGGGCTCCCAGTCATAAAGGTGCTCCGTCCCCCCCTGTGGCAGGCAGACAAAGACATTGTACATCTGTATGTTATTTGAACTTTGTACTTTCACAAGTACTTATAATATATGTAATGTTCAATATTTGCATATATTTAAAAAAATAGTCGTGAAAAAAAACTCTGACCGACTAGAGGGATTTACAGGATGTTTACACAAATAGCTTAATATTGTGAATTGGACAACAGCATTCCTTCAAGGTAAGATAAAGTAATTGCTATACAAATTCAGAAAAGTTATCCAACAGCAAACATTGTCATCCAGGTAATCATTATCCTACCTTTCGGTTCCTTGTCTTTATTATTTTGCGGACAGGGAACACCTCGAGATGGTTGTGAGGGCAATCTGTAATTGTATGGAATACATTATTTGCACAAATGTGCAGAACAGGTAAAGTACGTTTTGTATAGGGCTCAACTCAGAATGCACAAACATTTCCACTGTGTGACATAAGCACATTTAGTGTTTCCTACTGAGAAATCACAGAAGTTTAAGAGTCTACACATGGTTTGGTGGTGGGTGGGGGCTGGGAGCCTGGTTTGGTGGTGGGTGGGGGCAGGGAGCCTGGTGTGATGGTGGGTGGGGGCTGGGAGCCTGGTTTGGTGGTGGGTGGGGGCTGGGAGCCTGGTTTGGTGGGTGGGGGCAGGGAGCCTGGTGTGATGGTGGGTGGGGTCTGGGAGCCTGGTGTGATGGTGGTTGGGGGCAGGGAGCCTGGTGTGATGGTGGGTGGGGTCTGGGAGCCTGGTGTGATGGTGGGTGGGGGCTGGGAGCCTGGTTTGGTGGTGGGTGGGGTCTGGGAGCCTGGTGTGATGGTGGGTGGGGGCTGGGAGCCTGGTTTGGTGGTGGGTGGGGGCAGGGAGCCTGGTGTGGTGGTAGGTGGGTGCTGGGAGCCTGGTGTGGTGGTGGATCTGCTGTTTCCTGTGGTTGCTGGTTATGGGTGATGGGTGATGGATCACATGGCACCAAATTTAAGATGAAGCTCTCATCGGGCAGTTGGTTGGGTGGGTCTTGGGGTGGTGTTGGTGTGTCGGGGTTCTCCTCTTGGTCTGGGTTGAGTCTTGTCCAACCTACAAAGGGTTTGTAGTACAAATCTGTTTAAAAGCCCACATATTTATTTATTTATTTATTATGTATAATACCATAATGTTGCATTGGTTAGTTATCTGTTCATATATAATATATTTATACATATCCACATCTGTTTATACAACCTTTTCATTCATGCCTCCCCATATTAGTATTTCATTTTACTTTCTGATCTTATTCTATTTTATATGTATATATTTGACTTATTCCTGCATGTTAGTTTTGCACCTACATTGTTGGACTAGTTTCTTCTTGCACTATTTTATTTCTTCTTGTACTATTTGTATGCTGCATTGTTGGAGGAGCCTGGGATTTAAGATTGTCATCGCCAACAACTACGCTGTAGCTGTGCATATGACAATAACACCTTTGAATATTGAATGATCGAAAACAGGAACATGGAATACACACACATACATTATAAAATATGAAATTAGGCCAATGTGCAAAACATGCAAAAAAAGGCAACCCTAATCAACCTAAACTGTAAAAAAAAGATTGATTGAGTATGATTTCACCCACAGGTATCTGCTTGGCATCAGGGCAGAGGAGCCAGAGAAGCTGAAGGTTGTCCACAGAGCCACTGCTCAGCGCAATTTATTTGAAGAAGAAAACATTTTTTTTTCTGACTGTGTGACTGTGACTCTGATTGTGGTGGAGGAGGTCTCAGAACATTGTCCCCTCTTAATTCTTACCTTCAGGGGGTCCTAGCAGTGCCAGTGGTCCACCATGCAGCATTACGAGTATCATACAGTAATTAAATGTTTACAGCAATCAAACTGATCGCTTCAATATTTGCAAAAGTCAATGGTGTCCCCCACACTGGGTTATCATTGGAAAATGGAAGTTTGATAAGTGAACAAAATGTATTCATTTAAAGGGAACCTATCATGCTATATTTAAATAATATATAAGGTATATATATATAAGGTATATTAATACGTTTTAATTTTCAAAATACGAAACAGATCATGCATTTTAGCCATGCCTCATTTTGCCTCACTCCAGCTCTGTCTTTGCAAGGTCTGATTCAGCTGACCACGCCCCCATGCGGAAGAGGGGGGCGTGACACGGCCCCGGCACGAGCGTCATGTTATCATGCTTGCTGTGATTACGAGTGGAGAGTCAACATGGCCCAACCTCTCATTCCCCTGATTGGTGGAGAGTTGACCAATCAGGCGGAGTGCACCTACATTACGTCAAAAAGGCGCAAATAAAAAATCCACCCGCATCAAATCCGTTGCAGCCCCGTTTTTAGAGATTTGGGTATGGAGGAAAAGAGAGAGGGTTGTGTTTTCTGACACTTTGTGAGTTCCCTGGAACACCGGGGACACATATGTATGTATAAAAGACATCACAAAGTGCATTTTGCATGATAGGTCCCCTTTAAGTTTTGGCCTGCAATATAATTAGGACTCATATGTGAGATTGTGCGAGAGCTGTCACTGGATTTATTTCTAGACTTTGCTATCCATATGTGTAGGTGGGAAAGATGTGCTGGGTGAGGTCACTTGAGAAGACGTGTGTGGGGGCCGCAGTGTCTTCAGTGCACTCTTTGTGCATCACAGAACGCATTGGAGACACAGTCTGGTACTTGCATCTGTTCTGCTATTGTTTACTGCTATTTCATGTTATCTTGGATTGTGGTGCGCTCCACAACTGACCACGAGTGTCAGTACTATACTGTTTCGACCATCTCCTCTGCGCTCCGATGGTGGGGAATGTGATGGCGAGACAGTGCTGATGAAATACTAAGTGGAATTTGATTTGAGATTTGAGTTGGCTTACTTCTTTTACAATTGCAAGATGCTTATGGAATTAGTTATGGCTCACAAGCATATGCACAAATAACACTGATGGTTTGAATGTAGGATCTTTAAGAAACGTGTGATATTAACTGAAATTAAATATGTGAGAGGCTTTATTATATGTATAATGATGCTTATAACATGTATTTCTACAATCTGGCTTCAATTCAACACCTCACCATCTGCAGAGACAATTTCCCCTGTCACCATAATCTTCTGTCAATTTTTTTTTTTAAATATAGATTACAACTTTTGCATTGGAAGTGGCATGCACCTCTTTCAAGCCCTGTTTTGTGCATACATAACAGTTATAAACAACCTGGTCTCACCAGAATGCGTGACTCCACCACGACTCCTTAACACCGCAATGCGTGGTGGAGTCACGAATTGTGCTACATTTACGTGTCAGCACCATGCAAAACAGCCCAATGTAAAGTGAATGAGGCTCCTTTGTCGTGGTGCACACACGCATTTCTACAACGTCCTGCAGTGAGCTTTTTATTCTATAAAACGTTTTTTAAATCTACTTTATAGCTTGTAGTAACTCACGGGAGGCTTCTTTTATTTTATTTGTATTCATAATAATTTTTATCTTTCGTCAGAATGTATTATGGTGCATTATTTACCAATTTTTGTTCTCAAAAAACAGTGCATTGTGTGTAATACAACTGTGATTTTTATTAAATTAGTTATTTTTTAAGGAAGGCCAGAGCTTCAGCTGTGTCAAATAGATTGTTCCCTTTAGTTTAGGTTATTTAAAAGACAATTATATCAGGGCCGCCCAGGTATATTAACGGCCGCCAAAGTATAATTCGCGAGCTATTTAGGTTTCATTTTTTTAATCCGTCCGCGAGCATCTGCGATCCCTCGCTCTACCCCTCGCTATCGCGTGAAGGGTCTGCTTTATGCGCTCCGCACAGTAACCCTGCTGCGAGGCTTCATGAGCGTGCTCACTAACCCCCCCCCCCCCCCCCCCGTTCATAAAGTCAAGTACCCCTCAAAAGGTCCGGTTTATTTCATTTTAAGGATGCGCACCAAGCAACATCTCCAGGTGCTCCTTTGAGAACCAGGGCAAAAAAGTTATGTGCACCCCTGAAATATTCCTATTCGATCAATAAAGGGGTATTGTAGGCCAATATTAGTCATATAAAAAATATATAATGATGGTGAAAACCACTCCCCCCACATCGGAATTACGATGGCTACTGACTGTATTTGAAATGCTTTTTGTTTAATAGTAATAATAATCATTTTTATTATAACAACAATAAACCAGAAGAAGATTCCGTCGTTACCACGGCAACGTTACGTCGCGCTTAACGGCAACGTGACGTAGCCACGTTGCACCTCACTTTCATTCATTTCATCTGACAACGGACTACAGTAAGTATCTAAAATCAAGGGGAGTTTATTTCTTTAAAACACGAAATAGTATTGCTTTGATTTATTCCACTGTAGCACAGTCTCTATAGCGTTTCATCCTGATGACGCCGCCCTTCTGGTATGTAGTTTACAGAATGATCTCATTCACCAAAAGTGTGAAAAATAGTTGTATTACTTTGACAGAGGTATTAATTGTATCATTAATGAGAATATAATTCATGATTAATGATTTTCAAACAGAATGAACTATTATGTGTAGGAAGTTTAGGAAGTGTCTCATAAGTTGAAAATCCCAAATGTATCCACCAAAACATAATGAACAAATCATTGTTTTTATTATGATGCCAGGATATTAGTGTAGATGATTTATTTTGATGCTACTTCAGGGCAAGCTTGCAGATACATTCAAATGTAAACAACAGTTTTGTGTATTTATCTAATTGATCTCTCTACCTCTCAACAATTATTTTCCCAGCTGGAGAAGTTGCATGCCCTTGGCTTGAAGACACACTCACACTTCACGTGAGTGTGTCCGTGGAGGTTGCTCTTGTAGCCAATTTTATGATGATCACTTCATTTCATTCTCCTTTGTCTAATAAACCTCTTTTTGCTTTTATGAGTTATGTTCTATTTGACTTTGTATACATGTCTAGTCTATCTGAAAATGTATTCCATATAGCTGTTGTGTTTTGAAAAGGTCTCTCTTGAGAATAAAACCCTGTCCCCATGAGATTAACTATATCATTGTGAAGTAAATCAAACATTGTAAAATGATCTGCAGACTTGTTTATTTGTGTCAAAGATGTTTGTCCCTATTTCATGTAATCCAGCAAAATGTCCTGGGCAGGCTTCACAAAACCCTCTTAGGTTAGCCAGGCATCAATATCAACCATGACCCTTTCATAAGCCACCAAAACGCAGCTAAACAATATATTAACAATAACATGCGGTGCACTGGTCTGGTTACCTGAATGAAACCTGGCTTATACCCAATAATTGATTTAAGTGAAATGTGCCTGGTATCAAATGTATTATTAGTGTGTGAAGTCAAAACTTACCATCTGTTTTCATCTTCTTCTTTTTTGGCTGTTCATTCATGAGGAGGAAGAATATCGGATTGTGAGGAAGAAGAGGAGAGAGAGGTGGAACATGGCACCAGATTAAGAATGAAATGACTCTTGCTGCTCTCTGCTAACAGTCTGTGGTTGTTGCTCTGTAGCTGGTCTCTCTTGCTGCTCTCTGCTAAGGGTCTGTGGTTGTTGCTCTGTAGCTGGTCTCTCTTGCTGCTCTCTGATAAGGGTCTGTGGTTGTTGCTGTAGCTGGTCTCTCTTGCTGCTCTCTGATAAGGGTCTGTGGTTGTTGCTCTGTAGCTGGTCTCTCTTGCTGCTCTCTGATAAGGGTCTGTGGTTGTTGCTCTGTAGCTGGTCTCTCTTGCTGCTCTCTGATAAGGGTCTGTGGTTGTTGCTCGGTAGCTGGTCTCTCTTGCTGCTCTCTGCTAAGGGTCTGTGGTTGTTGCTCTGTAGCTGGTCTCTCTTGCTGCTCTCTGCTAAGAGTCTGTGGTTGTTGCTCGGTAGCTGGTCTCTCTTGCTCTCTCTGCTAAGTCTGTGGTTGTTGCTCGGTAGCTGGTCTCTCTTGCTGCTCTCTGCTAAGTCTGTGGTTGTTGCTCGGTAGCTGGTCTCTCTTGCTGCTCTCTGCTAAGTCTGTGGTTGTTGCTCTGTAGCTGGTCTCTCTTGCTGCTCTCTGCTAACAGTCTGTGGTTGTTGCTCGGTAGCTGGTCTCTCTTGCTCTCTCTGCTAACAGTCTGTGGTTGTTGCTCTGTAGCTGGTCTCCTTGCTGCTCTCTGCTAAGGGTCTGTGGTTGTTGCTCTGTAGCTGTCTCTCTTGCTGCTCTCTGCTAAGGGTCTGTGGTTGTTGCTCTGTAGCTGGCCTCTTGCTGCTCTCTGCTAAGGGTCTGTGGTTGTTGCTCGGTAGCTGGTCTCTCTTGCTGCTCTCTGCTAAGTCTGTGGTTGTTGCTCTGTAGCTGGTCTCCTGCTGCTCTCTGCTAAGGGTCTGTGGTTGTTGCTCTGTAGCTGGTCTCTCTTGCTGCTCTCTGCTAAGGGTCTGTGGTTGTTGCTCTGTAGCTGGACTCTCTTGCTGCTCTCTGCTAAGGGTCTGTGGTTGTTGCTCGATAGCTGGTCTCTCTTGCTGCTCTCTGATAAGGGTCTGTGGTTGTTGCTCTTTAGCTGGTCTCTCTTGCTGGTCTCTGCTAAGGGTCTGTGGTTGTTGCTCTGTAGCTGGTCTCTCTTGCTGCTCTCTGCTAAGGGTCTGTGGTTGCTCGGCTGTGGGAGTTTCAGATGCAGGTTGATGGGCAGTGGAGCTCTCTGTAATGCAGGTTTACTTACAGTTTTTGTTAAAATCAAAAAAGGTTGTCAAATGTACGTGGGTTTTTTAATTGATATATATACTTAAAGGTGGGGTAGGTAATTAACTTCAGAAACACTTTTTGTTATATTCCATGGAATGCTCTTAACATCCCGATAGCAATGAATATATTAAATGCTTTGACAATAAATATATAAAAACATGTCATCTGTGGAAGCCGTAGCGCTGTAAAAAGCATGACCAACCATTTTAGCCGGCTAAAATAACTGGATGGCCAACCTGCCTGTCAGCCTTCCATCTGTGCACAAACTTATCTCGTGCCCTCATTGGTCATGTGCGTGTCCGTGTGTGTTGGAGGAGGGGCTCTGTAAGGAAGTCTGAAGGAAGGGGCAGATTTTTTCGGCTGCGTACTTTCAAATTCTAGCGCACTCGAGCTGGTTTCTCCATTCTTACCTACCCTAGCTTTAACACAATCTTTTGAAAAAGAAAATACTCTTACCCTTTGTCAAGAGGAATTCATAAGCCCTCCGCATTTTGTCCAATATGGTTTTGTTGGTAGGAGTGGGGGGCAGATGGGTTATTCGATCAGCAGCCCACCTATTTGAAGCCCTTTTTGGCTTGCCATAAAATAGAATGGGCTTGTAGCCTAGAGCCTCCAGTTTCCGCACCTGAAATGAACAAAAGCAGTTGACACACATTTGTTTGACCCGCTACCTTAAACCCATTAATACTGTTTCTTTTGGATTATTATACAAGCAACATGAAGGTATCTTGCATTGTGTAAGACTAATTGTTCTTTGCATGCAAGGGTTAAGGTACACCTGCTGTTTCTGCCATTGTTTTTCACCACACCTTGGCCCCATTCACTATCCAGTGATGCCGCTTTTTCTTTTAGTTTTGTTTTGGTTGACAGGCTTCCGTAGCAGGAACTGCATGCTTTCCTGCTCGCCTGATTTGGAGTCTGTTAAGCAGGGCAGGGCCTGAACTTAGGTCGAGTCATGACAAAAGTATAGAAAAACAAAAACACAGAAAGGGACTAACAACAGAAAGATGGACAGATAAGACACAGACACAGGTACACAGACAGAGATACACAGACAGCAACAGGGATAGGACAATTTCACAACAGCAAGGACAGGGAAACGACGGGGACGTGGCTCTTAAAAGTGCCTTTGTTTTGATGCTATTACAGCTTGTAATGGGGTTTGGCTTTCAGAATAACTTAGAAGAATCTGTTGAGAGAAGAAAAAACAATTAGGAATTGAACACCTTACATTTGACAGTGGCGTTATCTTTGTCAAAGAATTAACAACATCAACATAGCATGATTACAAAAGACAGTTTTGAGCTATGGTAACATAGGTAACTGGAAATACATTATTAATGGAAACCATACAATTCCCTATGACTGTAACCTGTAAGATCATATCTGACGAATAAAGGTCACCTAATAGTTAAGGGGCTTGGCATTAGTGGGACACCTGTCATGGACATGAAGGAATATTTCTGAACTTTTATGACTATTTTTTTTTTTTATTGTTGTGTCATTCATTTAATCAACTCTAACCCCATTAAAAACACATAACCAACACATAATAACTACATTCATAAGCAATCACAAATATTATTTCATGCAATAACAGGTGTCAGTCGTTTGCCACCTCTCAAATAAAGTTAAACTTCAAAGGCAACACCTTCTGTGCTAGCTAATAGCTAGTAGCAGCTAGCTAGCATTCAGCACATTAGTAAGTTATACTTTTTTTAATGTCTTAAAATGATTTACAGGCAAAAAAGACGACTACCCTGCACTTGCAAATGTTCCAACAATGACTTATTGCTCCGACATAAGGCTGTTTGTGATGAATATTGAATGATTTTCTTGATTTCAGTCACATGTTCACGGTGTTTCTTACCTGGTGGAAATCGCAATGGGCTTTAACATCGTCGCATAGATGACGTCACACATGCGTGCCGAAAACTTTATTTACAGACGCTACGATTACATTCATTTCTATAAAAGCCGGCCAAAAAAGGTTTCAGGAAGACTGATCATCTGTACAAAAGTTATACTACGTCAGGCCATGTTAAATGTGATGGATTGAAAAATCAGACACAATTTTAGAACATTTTCTGGCTATATTATGTACGTCCACGTAAATAATTCATTACCCAGCATGCATCATCTCAACTTCACATAAGAGAAACAAATGCCTATAAGTCTATTATTTGTGTCTAACTGTCGCCGAGGCCTATCACAGAGTATGAAAATTACAATTTTGTCATTTTTTATAAACTATATATAAAGAGCATAATGTGTTGCAATGACGTCTCGCACGTCGCACCATACGCTTCAGCTGAGAACGGAATGCGCTCGTTGAGCGTTCTCATGGCGTGTATTATCAACGCTATGGGAGGTCTATGAAGGTCTATGGGACGCCCTGCCCGTTGAAAACCGACGTTCAAGGGGTACCCTGTGCGTAATAGGGTGACGGGGGAGGGGCACTGACCGACCGTCAACATGTGACGGGTTGGGAGTGAGAACGTGTTGGGTAATGAGCTCCTCCTTCTGATTTCCATAGCCAATAAGTTCAAAGTTTCTTCAACCAATCTTGTTTATCTATGTCATGAAGTTCTGTTTTTTCCGTGTTGATTGTTGTTAATTGAGTTCCTGTTCTGCCTGTTAAATATATTTGTATGGAAAGTTTTCTGCTGTCTCAAGTCTCTGCATTTGGGTCCAACCACTCCTTGCTTCACATGACAATGGTTGATTTGTACTATATATCGAATTGCAATTCTTGCCATTATTTTCTTATTATTGGTGCTTTTGCAGGGAATTATTATTATTACTTTAAATCTCATAGATATTAACACTATTATACATATGGCTGCTATACAATATACTGAAATAATCATCATCATTAATCGTTTTGTGATATTATGTCCCTCTTGTTTTTATATATATATATTTATATGTGTCCTTCACAAGCACTATATATCAATATATAATACTATTCTGAAGCATACAATGAAATAGAAGCAGAAAATAATGCAGTGTTTGCGATGACACTTTGTATACATTTCTGAATAAGTCTGAGAAGCACATTGTGGTTCTGTTAATTGGATATGCTTTCAGCTGGAGCAACACAAATACATCTGAGCCTGATAAATTCCCATTTCTTTGCTGTGAAACATTGCAATAAGTTGCATTAAATACAAAGATTATAAGTGATTGGAAAGATATAATAAAAAAAGCTGGAGAGAAAACATTTCCTCACCGAGACTCGAACCCGGCCCTCCCAGACATCTGACCCACACCTAGACCGAAAGATATAACTCTGGAGTCCACCCACGCAGTGCAGCGTTGAAGTGCGCATATTTTACGTATTTAATCATATCTTTTCGAATATAAGGGGTAGAAATATGATTCAGATAACCGCATAAATATGTGGTCACATTTTCAATGTATATTGTCTTGTATAAATTAAATTATACTCTCCAAGGCCTCCAAGGCATGTTTATATTAAATATTGTATATCATTACAAACAGCAGAGGGCAGTATAGGACACTGAAAGGCCTCAGTGGGCATGCCGTAAAAGGGAATGTGTTGCCGAGCACATGCCGTAAAGTAAGTGTTGTTATTATGTGTCTGTCGCAGACTTGGCATTCTGGCTGGAACGGCAGCAACTTTCCCTCTGCTTCATTAATTTCTCCTGTTCAACAGGTTAGTAGTGTGTACAAAGATTATGTCATATTTCGATCTAAGAAGTGTGTTGAAACTGTTCTTTATGTGTAGTTTAATGTCATTCTGTGAGCTAGTTCGGCTCCACTACAGTGGCTAATGGCGTCCGCTAGCTTCTTTAGCACAGGCTATCGCTCCCTGAATAATGTAGGGCTCAAACTACTATGTTACTAGGTGTATGACTCCCGTGCACTAGTTTGGCTTACATTTCAAGTGTATTCTGCTTGTATAAATATGTGAAATGCTGGTCTGAGTTCATAATTGTTCATAGTATTGAAATGCTAATAGCGCTAATTCTATGCTAATATTGTGCCTATCAGTGTACAACAGAGCCAGGTTAAAGTGAGTACAGTCAACCGGGTTGTGTGTGTTATCACTGTATTATATACTGTAAATGAAGAAGGCTTTAATCCTTCATAAAAGTCATAATATGGCATGTGGATTTATTTCCATTTTTGATTAGAGAAAAATACGTCATACAGTTATTTTGATTTGCTAAATGTAGCAGGTATGTTTTTTTTCAGATTTCACAGCTGCCTGGGCCTAGTGGCCCACAGGCGGTGTTTAGCAGCCAGAACCTTCATCTGTGCCGGCCCCCAGGTCAAGATCTACCGTGGCTCAAAGACCTCCACCACATCACCACCAAGGACCAGAGGACCAGCATCCCTACAGCGGCCTCCACCTCCATCTGTGCCTGCCACAAGATTAAGATACACCTCGGTACAAAGGCCTCCACCACAGCCATCACGATCAACCCAGCCAGCAAAGAAGTCTCGCCTAGCAGACGTACCTCCCACACAGCCACCAGCATCAACCCGGGACAATCACACCTACCTCCCTCCGACACAGCCACCAGCAGCCCATGCACCATCATCCCCACCTACACAGTAGCCAGACCCACTGTCTTGGAAGACAGACAAAGACCATGACACTGCTCCCCCTGTCTTTACATTTATAATGAATAGTTGGTTGAAAAAGTTCTGATATTGGAAATATTGAGATTTTACAGTTTCTTATGTTAACATAAATAGTTGGTTGAAAAAAAAAGTTTTAATGCTCAATTTGTATTTGTACACATCACATGAACCTTGGTATGGAATATGAAGTCATTATTCAGTCCTGATGTAACTTTTCTGTAGTGAAAGTAGAGTGATAGAACAATTTTACTCCAAATTATAATTTACACATTTATATAGGCCTATAGTGTAATTCATATATTTCACTACTTTTGTGAACCAAAGACTTTGGAAAACCAAATCTGAAACACCAAAACAAATGGATGACATGAGTAAATCAGTGTTTCACAAAAGTTTTGAAGTTTTCCAAAAATCGGATTTCTAAGTATCTCGTAAGACAGTGCTCTAAGGTGAGTGACTTTGCATTTCTAGCAAGACCAGAGACTGTACTGAACATTTTGATATGTAACACCATGCCATGTTATAAGAAGTACATTTAAAAGTTGATTTAAGGAGACATCTAAAAATTGAGAAAATACCCTTCACACTACAGAGGGTTAAGGAAAAGGGTAAGATGATTTTATTTTAAAAGACAATGAAGGCAGGATATATCAGGCATGAAAATCACTCACCTTTCGGCGAAATTCGCCGTTTTGAAACCAAAATAGGTGACCTACGTGAATCGTGTAGATTCGATGAGAAAATATTTAAGGGGGAGGGGGGTAGGTTCAGAGGCTGTAATGGTACGCACCGTTGGGTGACGAGTGGAAGACGAGACCCAATCACTGCCGCTGAGAGAGTCTCTCAGCGGCAGTGATTGGGTCTCGTCTTCCACGTTGCGTACCGTTACGGCCTCTGAACCAGCCCCAGAGACTCAGTGAACTGCGAACAGGTGCGCGTGCTAAAAGGGACCTGATCATTGGTTTACAAGCAGTTCGCTTCGCTCGTGCTGACCAGAGCGGGATCCAGACCACCATCAGAAGCTGAAAGCACGCCTGGCCTCGGCGATTCCGCACAGCATGAATCGCTCCCGACTCGGGGAGGTAGTGACGAATGTGTAATGTGAACACAGCAGGAGAGAGCGCAACGTTAGACAGCTAGCACTAAAGCTCCGGTGGAAAATGATTAGCTAACGCTACCGTTAACGTTAGCCTAACATTAGCTAGATATCGTTACTAAAGTTAGATGCTAGCTTGTATAGCTTACGGTAAATCAAAAAAAAAGAAAAACTGGTTAATGTTAGTGCTACTTTCTAAAATCTCTACAACTCGTTTTTCCAGGACGTGTTGATGATTTTGAGGTGAGGGGACTGACAAGGCTGAAGGGTAAAGTGGTCCACCGTTCTATCAATAAGGCTAAACTAGAAGTTAGTGCTAACACTAATACAAACATTATTTTTGCTGAATGAGTGTGTTAGGGGAGAAGGATTCAGCCATTGTTAAACAGCTGGATGCTGGATTGAAATGCAGCTGGAACTGGTCGTGGCTAAAACTGGAAGGCAAGGTCTCAGTAAAAGAGCAAGAGGTGTCCTTTCATCTAGGAGATGTATTCATCAAAATCAACAGGCAGGGATTCGCCAGATGCATTCTCTGCCACAAAGAGATCAATTATGCTAACAAAGGCAGCCATGCTCTGCAGGCTCACTGCCAGACGGAAGTTCACAAGAAGAAGGTGCAGATGATAGCTTCCACTCATAGTGTTGCCAGCAGCTTCCTTCCAGCATCAGCTAGGGTGAATCCAGCAAGCCAGAGTCAAGCCAACCAGGGGTCAGAAACAATCAGGCAGCAGTGCCAGGGAAAGATCCCCGTACCAGTTATAAACCACATAGCAAATGCAGAGGTAGGTGGTGTAGGCCTGTTAGTCAGCACAGGCAGCATAGACAGAGTACACTAGCACTTTGAGATTGTTATTTTTATTATAACAATAATAATAATCATTTATTATTATTATTATTCACAATCAGCTGCGGTCACTGGCAGCATCATCACCTAAACATGGAATACACTAGCTTTACATTAATTACATAATTTGTGTTCTAGGCAATGGTCCTTGGAACCTTGGCGGAGCATTCCATCCCGTTTTCTAAGGCTCCTGGAAACCACTGTATTGTGTGTTTTAGGCTATCTTTGCCAATAAAATGTATTAAAATCTGAATTACATAACATTGTATTGGCTGTCAGTCATGATGGAAGAGTAGACAAGTTAAGTTACAGCATGTCCACCATCTGCATATGCATTAAGCCATTTGCATTAAGCCCTTACCACATTGTGCCTCATATACTGTAAATGTTAGACCCAGTGACAGGCTGGCATGAAATGTCTTGCATAATACTTAGTAAGGAGGCCATAATATTTTTGACTCATGGCTGAAGTCAAGTTTCTCCAGCTCTCCCCAGGTTGGCAAAAAAATGCATCTCAAAATGCATCAGATTGATGCTTTAAAATATGGAATATTCAAAATTTTCTTCCGGGTGAGCATGCCCCCGCCCCCCCTAGAGGGATAATATCCTTCTCACCTTTTTCACCCCTGACCTGTTTTCATGCCTGATATATTGATTGATATATTTATTATATTCAAAGGCTAATTAATACTTAGTCCCCTGAATCTGGAATAATGTACAATTTACAGCACAGCCTCACAATGTCATGAACAGTTCCTCTACAGATTGCTTTGGTCTGGCTTTACCCTTCACTGACTGGTTGAAGATACTTTGAACTTATTGGCTATGGAAATCAGAAGGAGGGGCTCATTATCATATGAAAAAACGCGCGAATATTCACACGTATGTTTGCGTGTATGTTCGCGCGTATATTCGCCCGTATTTTCACGGAGGTCCGTATTTTCGCGCGTATATACGCCCGTTTTTACAAAAAAACGGGCGAAATATACGGGCCAAGGAAGCCATGCACGCAGCGCAGAAGGAAGCCATGCACGCAACGCAGCCCCGCTCTCTTTAACTCCAGGCGACTTTCTGCCGCTTTCCTCCGTGGTCGCTGATCGTTTCACCACAGAGGAAAGCACTTCACAAATTGCAGTAGGCCTACCCATAAGGAGCTGTGAAAATGCCGCAGTTTTTGCGTGGCTGTGTCTTTAGTTGAAAGCCCAGTAGCGATCTGCTCATCGAAATAATATGCTACAAAGGGGTGGACTGGCCATCTTTGTGTTGAACTTTCCTGTCGGCTCCCAGACCGTAGTCGAGGAAACAGGGGGGATGACTCTGTCTTCTCCCAGGGCAGAAGCAACAAGCTTCAGGTTCAATAACCCACTTTAGCTTAAATGACTGGAGAGAGGCGAGCTCTTCTTGGGAGGCCGTTGCATTTATTTAGTTGTTGTTCTGTTTCACAAAATACATCACAGACCTCTGTTTTCTGCTGCCTCGTTTCACTTCCAGAAACATACACACGCTCGCTCACTCTCGCTCTACCATCCACACACGTACATGCACACGTCACACCCCTCTCTCTCTCTCTTAAAGGGACAGCGATCTCATCTCACTCTGCATGACCCTAATATCATAACATGTGTGTTCTGGGGAATCACAGAACGGACGATCGTCGTCATTATTATGCCGATTAAACCAATTATTTAAATGTGTTAGTTAAATTCGGCATCATGTAAATTGCGCTGACAGGTCCACACACTGCTTTCCCGCAGCGAGGCTCCCGCCGCCCTTCTGTTGACAGTTTACGAGCGTCGAGCTCCTCACCCCCCCCCCCGTTGATAATTCACGATCGTCGGCACGCTGATAACAATTGTTTTTTGTAATGACACTTCATATCAAAAAGGTTGCCGACCCCTGGTCTAAAATATACAGAGCAAACTATAACAAGATAAATCAAGAGATACAAAAAGACATTGAAAGATGGTCTACTCTACCGCTAGATTTTACCTCAAGAATTGAGACTGTCAAAATTAATCTTCTGCTATCTATCTTTTCCAGTCCCTGCCAGTAGAGGTCCCCCAAACTCAATGTACGACATGGGACAGGTTAATTTCAAGGTTTATTTGGGGGGGAAAGAAACCTAGAGTTAAATACAAAACTCTCCAGCTACCAAAACATAAAGGGGGCATGGGCCTCCCAAAACTAAAAGAATACTTTGTTGCTGCCCAGTTAAAATATGTTGTAAATTGGTGCAAACCAGATTACACAGCAAAGTGGAAGGAAATAGTTTGTAGCTAATCCAATCCAGAATATTATTGCCGATAAAGAATCATACAAGAAAATTTAAAACAGCTATCTGCACAAGGTGAACATGCAGTTCTGATATTGAACACAGGATGGAGCATTCATTTGAGAGTGCATATAGACCCTTGTTGTGTTTGTACACAATGATGACGTAGAACGTATGCGCGCGCATAGTGGCAACAGAAGGATGGCAGAGATAAACAGCTTGTCAAGCTACGCAAGGGGATTATCAACTAAAGATCGTGAATGTTACCTTAACAAGTTGACTTTGACAAATGGTGTCCGACTTCCAGATCCGTGTTCTATTGATGAGTGGGTTGAAGACGTTAGCAAGTGGCCGAATATACAGTGGCCAGATATATATACCTATGTAGTGCCGATGAAAGGGAGTCGGAGGCGGGGTATTCAGAATGGACTTCCACACTTTATTATCCATTAATAACTCTCAGGTAAGTACATGTGCTGCATTGTATGATAAGCTAGCATCAATAACCTCAAACCCCGGTACCCTCACTAACGAGTCCGGGTTGCAACACAACAATCACAATGGTGAATTATGTCCCATAACGTGTCACCACACAAGCCCCCCCAGAATTCACCCATAAACAAAATCCGTGTGGCGGGGCGGAACGACAGGTCGACCCCCACGACTCCTGAGCACGGGAGTCGGGAAAACGACCTCCGCATATGCGGCCTCCGGGAGAGGCGAGACCGGAACAACGGGCCTCAAGTCAGTGACAGGGACCAAGGCCGGGGGACGCCCCCGTCGCGGAGGTCGTGCCAGCACCACCGGCTGGCCCAAATCCAAATGGGCCGCCTTCAACCGGTCTACAGAAACGCGCTCGGCCTTACCACCCAGGTCGACCACGAAGTTCTTGTCCCCGTGCTCCAAAACACGGAAAGGTCCGTCGTAAGGAGGCCGTAGAGGACCCCTGTGCGCATCGTGCCGTATGAAAACGTGCTCCGCCGAGCGGAGATCCGCGGGAACCCGGAACACCTGAGTACCATGTTGGGCAGTAGGAATCGGAGCAAAAGTCTCGGCGGTGTCCTGCAGGCAAACCCGCTGTGCCGAGGCCGACCAGGAAACCGATGCGTTAGGGAGGAAATCCCCTGGAACTCTCAGCGGCTGGCCGTAGACCATCTCAGCCGTGGAACACTGCAGATCTTCCTTGGGCGCGGTCCGCAGGCCCAGCATCACCCAAGGCAGCTTGTCGACCCAATTTCCGTCCTTCAGGCCGGCTCTGAGCGCTGCCTTCATGGAGCGATGGAAACGTTCACAGAGGCCGTTAGCCTGAGGGTGATAAGCGGTTGTCCTGTGAAGCTTAACCCCCAGACCACACGCCACGGCGTTCCAGAGCTCAGACGTGAACTGCGCACCCCGGTCAGAGGAAATGTCCGACGGGGTGCCAAAACGACACACCCACGTCGCAATGAAAGCCCGGGCTATGTCAGCCGACGACGTCGACGCGAGAGGAACCGCCTCCGGCCAACGGGTCGTCCTGTCCACCATGGTGAGGAGGTAGGAAAAACCCTGAGAGGAAGGCAATGGACCCACTAGGTCGACGTTGACGTGGTCAAACCTCCTCTCCGGCACCATGAAACGTTCCAAAGGAGCTTTTGTGTGGCGATGCACCTTAGCGCGCTGACAAGCCACGCACTCACCAGCCCAAGTCCTCACGTCCTTTTTCAGTCCCCGCCAAACGAACTTCGCGGCCACCAAGCGCACCGAAGGCTTACCGCCGGGGTGGGACAGGTCGTGCACCGCCTCGAAAACGGAGCGCCTCCAACCGGCGGGAACGACCGGCCGCGGCAGGCCTGTGGAGACGTCGCAGAGGAGAGTAACGCCTGCGTCACCGAAAACCACGTCCTCCAAACGCAGCCCCAAGCTGTCCTCCTTTAGGGCCTGTACGCCGGGGTCCGTGACCTGGTCCGCCGCCATGCGGGTATAGTCCAGGCCCAACTGCACGGCCCCGATGACGACCCTGGAGAGGCAATCTGCGACCAGGTTCGATTTGCCAGCCACGTGCTTAATGTCTGTGGTGAACTCCGAGATGTAAGACAGCTGCCGCTGCTGGCGTGCAGACCAAGGCTCAGCCACTTTTGCCATGGCGAACGTGAGCGGCTTGTGGTCGACAAACGCCGTGAATTCACGGCCTTCCAGCAAAAAACGGAAGTGCCGCACGGCAAGCCAAAGTCCAAGGAGCTCTCGGTCAAAAGCGCTGTACCTGCGTTCCCTGGGCGTCAGCTGACGGCTGAAAAAGGCGAGCGGCTGCCAAGCGCCATCCACCCACTGCTCGTGCACCGCACCAACGGCGTAGTCCGATGCGTCTGTGGTAATGGAGATGGGAGCCGTGGGCGATGGGTGTGCCAGCAAAGCCGCTTGAGCCAACGCGGTCTTGACCTCAGTAAAAGCGACCTCCGCTTCTGCTGTCCAGTCGATCGCCTGGACGGGGGTCTTGCCTTTCAAAGCCTCATACAGCGGCCGCATGATGTGGGCGGCTCGGGCGATGAAACGGTGGTAGAACGTCACCATCCCCAGGAACTCCCGGAGCGACCGGGCTGTGAGCGGGCGAGGAAAAGCCGCAACAGCCTCCACCTTCGCCGGCAGAGGTGCCGCTCCGCCCTTGGTGACGCGGTGCCCGAGGAAGTCAATGTCAGACACCCCGAACTGGCACTTTGCAGGATTGATAATTAATCCATGTTCGTCGAGCCGCGTGAAAAGGGATCGGAGGTGGGACAGGTGCTCCTCCACTGAAGCGCTGGCGACGAGTATGTCGTCCAGGTAAACGAACACAAACGGCAGGTCCCGCAGCACCGAATCCATCAGGCGCTGGAACGTCTGAGCGGCATTCTTGAGTCCAAAAGGCATCCGCAGGAACTCAAAAAGTCCAAAAGGCGTTATCACTGCTGTCTTGGGAATGTCCAGGGGGTGCATGGGCACCTGGTGGTATCCACGCACCAGGTCCACTTTAGAAAACACCCTCGCACCGGCCAGATGCGCCGAAAAGTCCTGAATGTGCGGCACCGGATAACGGTCAGGCGTAGTGGCGTCGTTGAGTCGGCGGTAATCCCCGCACGGGCGGAAACCGCCGTTCGGCTTGGGAACGACGTGCAGAGGAGAGGCCCAAGGACTGTCGGAGCGGCGGACGATGCCCAGGCGCTCCATGGTTGCAAACTCCGCCCTCGCTACAGCTAGCTTAGAAGGGTTCAACCGCCGGGCCCTGGCGTAGACAGGGGGACCTTCGGTAGTGACGTGGTGCTCCACGCCATGCTTGGTGGTGAGCGCAGAGAAGGTGGGCAGCGACAGGTCTGGAAACTCGGCCAACAGTCTGAGAAAAATGTCCGACCCCGACAGCGAGCCCGACAGCCCGTCGTACGCTGCGCTGCCGAGTGTGCACACAAGAGAGGAAAACGTCAAGGCATCAACCAAGCGTTTATTCTTAACGTCCACTAAGAGTCCATGAGCACACAAAAAATCTGCCCCGAGGAGGGGAAAAGAAATGTCCGCTGTCACAAAATCCCAGCTGAAACGCTGTCCTCCGATGCACAAACACATAGGCCTCACGCCGTACGTGCGAATGGGACCGCCGTTAGCCGTCGTCAACCGCGGTCCGTGCCCTCCCCGAGCGACGTCTTCCCTCGACGCGGGAACCACACTCCGTTGAGCGCCCGTGTCACACAGAAACAGGCTCCCCGAAATGCTGTCGCTGACAAAGAGAAGCCTGCACGTGCCGCCGACGCTCAGGGCCACTACTGAGCGCCGGCACCTCCGTTTCCCGGAGGTTTGTAGCTGCATGGAGCGACGCACTTCTTCGCCATTGTCCCGAAACGTGCGTGGTAAAAACACTCTCCGGTGTCTCCACGCCGGCTTGACATTGCCGCGTCCGGCCTCCGCCATGCCGTCTTGACCGTAGATGGGCCGCTGAGCGTCACAGCTAACGCCTCTGCACCGGGCTGTTGTGTAGCCAGGAAAAAACGGTCCGCTTCCTCAGCCAAGGCACGGGGCTCCGTGACGGTTGTGTTGGCCAGCGCCGTCTGGACCCGGGAAGGCAAGTGGCGTAGGAAAATCTCCATGAACAAAATCTGGGGATCTTCCCCCCCTAGCAGATTTAGCATTTTCTCCATGAGATGAGACGGTCTGCTGTCCCCCAGGCCTTGAATGTCTAGAATCTGGCGGGCTCTCTCCTTAGCAGATAAGCCAAATGTCTTAAGGAGGAGAGCCTTAATCGCCTCATATTTGCCATGGTCTGGGGGAGCAGCGATAAATCCCACCAACCTGGATGAAGTGGAGCTTCCCAGCGCTGCCACTACATGGTAGTACTTCAAGTCCCCATCACGGACTTGTCTGCAGGCGAAATGCGCTTCCACGTGGGCGAACCATGCTGCCGCGGCGTGCTCCCAAAACTCCGGCAACTTTACAAAAACATTGCTATCAGCCATGTTCAATGAGTCTTCGGAAACTTTCGCGAAAACGTCAGGGTCACCAGTGTAGTGCCGATGAAAGGGAGTCGGAGGCGGGGTATTCAGAATGGACTTCCACACTTTATTATCCATTAATAACTCTCAGGTAAGTACATGTGCTGCATTGTATGATAAGCTAGCATCAATAACCTCAAACCCCGGTACCCTCACTAACGAGTCCGGGTTGCAACACAACAATCACAATGGTGAATTATGTCCCATAACGTGTCACCACACCTATTTAATTGAGAAACCGAGCGTGTACACCAGAGAGAAATTACGAGCCTATAAATCACTGGATGCTTACGAATACGTCGTCTGTGGTCATGTACAGAACGTCAAATACCATGACATAGACTCAGAGTTTTGTATTTTGAGATCAGAAATTCTCCCTAGTCAAAGACAAGGACACGAAGACAACGATGTATGACGCTTGGGTTATAATCAACCAACGAGAAAACTACGTCCTCACAGCGAATTGCACCTGTCATGGTTGAAGTCATGTGCTTTTGGCAAAGCCAAAAGCACATGACTTCTTTAGCTCGAGTGTGTTGCCTGAATTACTGACAAGAAGACATGATCCTGTCTTGGTGTCACAGAGAGCCTGTGAATACTGTGAAAGACCAGATTTTGGTCAAATGATAATCTGTGTCAAATGCAACAACCACATTCACTACAGTTGTGCACAAATAAAAAGGAAGCCAGCAACATGGTTATGTAGGAAATGTCTGAGAGTTGAGGCTTGAATGCCTTCATGTAGGAGTGGGCAATATAATGTATTGTATTGTGATAGGAGACCAGATATGGTGTTAGATGTCGGTTATGGATTGTCTTTCCCTGGTTGTTAAAGTTGCATTACAGTTGAAACAATGAATTCATCATCGGCCTTTTCTTTACATTTGATGTTGTTTTTGACAGCTGTGTCTAGATGCACTTCAGTGCAACAAGATATTTTAAGTTTTATTCTGTAATGCTATATATGTATCCATAGAGATAATTTGAGACCTAAAATTATTATTTACTGTTTAAAACATACAGAACCAGTTTGATTCTAATATATTGTACATACTCCTACTTTCCATGTTGTTAATGTTTAGTGGCACTTTAATGGCACCTGAATGGAATGAAACTCTGTTAGTAACAACATTACAAATAAATGTGATACTGCACTCTGAATTGTTGAGATAATCTGGGGGGGAAAGGACCATTAGACACACAGGTGGCAGCCAATGTGGGGAGGTTTATTAAAATGCATTAAGTTTTAAGTACAGTAGGCCTATATACATGTTTTACAAATGTAAAATCACTTTATAAGTCATACATGGTTATGTGTAACTCATTCGGGAACAACACTCTTACAGAGGTTTGTGAGGGCACCACATACAATAACAACATCATCTAGTATGTCAACCTGCGACAAAGGAATAACTGTTTGTAAAATCTTAAAGTTTTTCCACCGACCAATAACTCGCTCTACATGGATCCTCACACGAGAAAGTTGTCTAGATGTGTCCACTTCCTGTGCAGAAAGCTGCTTCTTTCCTTTTGTGAAATGAGGGATACGAAGGGTTGCACCATAGGCCGCAAGCTCGTCTCTGATGAGAAATCCTCTGTCTGCTAAAACCTCATCCCTAGGCTCCAAAAGTTTGAGGAAACCTGACTCCTTAGTGATCTGCTTGTCTGAAACCCGTCCACCCCACCCAGGAGACAGAAATGAAATTGCACCAGCTGGAGTGATGCCGATCAAATATTTAATCGTGTTGTTGTGTTTATAGTTTGACCATGTCTGGGCCCTGGAAGTCAGATTACTGGGTCTAGCTATGAAAATTTCTGTGCAATCTATTATGCACCGGCATCTTCTAAAGTTGCGCTTGAATATTTTTGGCATATTTTTAAGTACTGCACCCTTACTTGGCCATTTAATGAGTGGCTTGAGGACCAAGGCCATAGCAGGGACCCAGCTCCGCAAAATATTTGATATGGTGGTTTTTGATACCTGAAATCTATAAGCCAAGTCAGTATTACATAGGCCCAACCTTAATTTCATCAATATAATCAATAGGTGGTCCTCTACTGTAAGTTTGTTGTGAATTCTTTCTACGCTGCCCATCATTTTTGTAATCAGCCACTCAAAGACCACAGAGGTCAGTCCTGTGAGAAAATTCAATTGTCCAATGTTGCACTTAACAGTGGTGTAGGAGAATGTAGATTTTTGCAGCTCCTCTTTCAGCTTTACATTTTCTGCTCGTAGTGTGTCAAACTCCTGTCGCAGGTTGACATATTCCTCCTGAAGTTGACTGTATCTCAGGTTCAGATCATCGTACTCTCTCTTTGGAACTGGGATATCCTCTTCAGCTTTAATATAGAAAAGTGAAAAATTAGCATGTGCTGCAACCAATGCAAACAAGTTCAGAATTCAGGGGTTCTCACACATTTTTACCAATGAATTTTCAAAACTTTTCCATGACAGAAGAGAAGATACATTATTGATCCCAGGGGGAGATTTTTCCTCTGCATTTGACCCATCCAGGGGCCAGTGTACACGTCACACACAGACATACATAGCAATTGGAGCAGTGAGCACACTGACTCTTTCAGTGAGGGTGGGAACCCTGACAATCAATCAGTTAATTGTAAGATGATATATTCATATATTCATAAATATATTCATACCAGGACAATGATCCATGCTGCATTCTTGTTCTGGAGTTTCAGAAGTAACACGTTGATTTGCTGCAGTGTCAGCTCTCCTCCTTTTCCTATGGTACCTACAGTAACAGCAGAAATGTATAGTTAGACTAATCCATATCTCAAAACAGCAGCTGTAGGCACCAAAGCTTATGCAAGAGAGGAAAACAAAACAAAAAACGACTGAGAGGAGGGCAACTCTAATCTTACCTGTCCATCTTTGCATTTGGGTTCTGGCTTTGTTTTGTGTACATGAACACAGATGGCACAAATCAGGACTACTAGAGTCCAATGATGCCTCGCCTGCAAAAATAAAACACAAACACGTTTGTTTAGCCTAGCAAGCTACTAGGCAAATCTAACGCCAGCTTATCAAACTTTAGCTGCATTTGATTATTATTCTACATCATACAGACAATCACTAATGTAAACAAGGCTTTCCCGTAAAATCAAAGAGTAGGCTAGATAACCTCATTACCTGATATAAAGTGGGCGCTGCAGACGCGAGCATTTTTGATTATGTCCTCATTCCAGTCCACACGTTTAATCGCCTGCAGCCACAGACGCCGCCGGTTGCTCTGAAATGGTCGTGGTCCTCTCGGAATCCTATAAAACTTTAGTCCGCCGGTGGAATAGCGATTCGTACAACCGTATACGCAACAACCAGACATGTTGATGCTGGGTACAGTTGTAAATGCTTGCTAACCAGTTGCTACATCGTCTTTGTCATTCAGAACTGCTGGAAAACAACACCACTTCTGTTGCACACATGCGCGCGCAACTTTTTGATGACGTCGGCTGTAAAAGGGTCTATAGAGAGGCGAAGTCCCTTCCCTTTCCGGGGGAGCACCATGGGACCTTATTTCGGAAAAAGTATGTATTGAAGTTAATGGAGAGAGAAAGATTATCTTTCGATCCCGTTTGAATTGTGCCACGAATTACACATATGATGTTTGTCAATTTAAAAGATAATTTTGCAAGTCAAAAAAAAAAAATGTGTCGTAAAACTGTGAAGTAACACTTTTTTTGTGTGAAACCGCTCAATGAACTACATCTCCTGTCTCGCACCAACACCAAGACGGCCGTCACGTTGGCACATTTCACTTCTTTCTTTCAGAATGAGGCGAAAAGTATTAAAAAGAGGTGAAAATCACTACAAGTCTGGGCATGTTGAGAGCTGTACATACACACAAGGGGAGTTAGTCGGTTCCGTAAGAGCCAGTATGCGGGACCGGGATTCTGGGATTTGTAGTCTTTCTAGTTGCGTATTTTTCATAGTCTTATATTTCAACAGTTTTAAGACAAACTGTGACTTTTTTGACATGGAAATGATTTTTTCAGATTGACAAACATCATGTGTAATTCATGGCACAATTCAAACGGGATCGAAAGATAAGTTTTCTCTCTCCATTGACTTAAATACATAATTTTTCGGAAATAAGGTCCCATGGACTGGAAGTAGATGGGCGTGAGTTCGCCTCTCTATAGGTACTCACCTGGTGATCAGAATCAAGTGCTTGGGACGGGAAGCAAACCGTTTTTGACCGTGTCGAGATGAGCTGTGTGTTAACCTGTTTGTATCGGAGCGTTACTGGCATGCGTATATTTTTCGCAGAATGGAAACAGTCCGAGCAATGTGGATACCTTCCTGATGAATATATTGAACTGGAAAAAAATGTATCGGTAGATTCAAATATATACGGCTCATTGGAAATTGTTTATTAGTCCGGAACACGCGTCCGAACAAAGTTCTCCCGTTCGCATCCCTCAGTGGCTTAAATATAGCTTATGCTTTTTTCTCTCAAAACAGAACCTGCTACCACTCCCCCAGATACACTTTCTCTGTCCATCAGAACCAGCAGGTGAAAGAATACGTTTTCATGAGTTGATAGTATTTAACGGTATATGCTTCAAATGAGGTAAATTAGTTATCAAACTAAACATTGGATTAAGTTTCAACCAAAACAGAGATCTTCCTAAAATGAGAATTGGAATTGCTTCACAATCTAACATGGCACTTCCTTAACCCTCAACTATTGAACGGTCCTTTACTCCATCAACTATCAATCACTGAATCTACCTGCTCACACAAAGTCCGCTTGCATTCAGAAATTGTTAATCGCTGAATAAAAAATGTGCAACAATAAATTCAAGCTATATGTTGTAGAATGAAAGCTGAACCACACCTGTAATACTTTTATCATATCACCTAAAAGTGTTCCTTTTAAATCCCATCACAAATCATGACCTGGGTCCTTGTTTTACTCGGGAAACAAACTTCTCAAAACACATCACTTAATGAATCAGGGTTTTTATTTCTCAATGTTCTTAACATACAGAAAGACATTTTCTGTATTTACACAGATCCAAAAGATATCAATAATGGCTGTAATGTTCACGACGTGAACCACAGAATGAGGCTGAAAGGCTGAAGATAAAGTGAGCAAAAACATTCTCCATACAAACTGCTGAGACCTGAGGGCTTCACATTGTAATATCTTAAAGACGAGTTATCCAACATTTAAAATTAAAATTAAAAACCTTTAGAGGCAAGTTCTCTGTCAGTTTGGAGGTAAAAAATGAAAAGGGAAGATATAGTCAAAGAAACATCACTCATTTCCTCTTCGACTCTTCTTGTGACTCTTTTTTGAACTCCTGTGTTGTGAAAAAAAACATTTTTGACTTTGAATGTAGATAATTAGACAAATTGTTCACATTTCCTTACATAATTTACACTGAAGATATACAAAATTAGGCAAAATGATTGTTCATCTGTTTGTTTTAAGAAAACAGTTATTGAAGTTGGCTTCCAAAGTAAAAAAAAACATCTTTTACATGGGGTAAGGAATGTTTATATATCAAAACTCAGAAAAATGATACCCAGGCCCACAAATGCAGAAACATTGTTATAACTTTGCGAGCAGACAAACAAAGCAAACAGTAGCACCACTCACCTCTCTGGGGACTTAGAGTGGCTGCGGTGTCTGTGGCTTCTGTGGTGACCTAGTAGAAAACAATGATAGAATAAGTAGCGAAAACCATCACCAAATCATCCTTCACTCACAATTGGTTTTCTTTTTTTAATCTCTGTATAACTTTGAACTTCAAGTAAACAAGTAAACCACCCAAGTGAGGGAATAAAGATCAGCAGAGTTTCCAAATGATGACATAAAAAACTATAAGTTGTGTTTCGCAGCGATAATTAAAAAATGAACAGTCCAAGTAAGATGAAGTAGAATGAAAGAGTTTCCTCTATAATATGATAAATATTTGCATTAACTGTAGTGTTAAGAAGCTAAATTTGCAATAACACAGAATAAAATCAAACACATTCATTTATACGTAAAGATTATGTTCAGGTGTTGTTATATCAGATTATATTAAGAGGTCTTTACAACAATTTACATACATGAGGGAGCAGAATCTTAAAGAAAACTCTGAGTATATGATGACCAGTAGTGTGGCATAGTGTTTTTCTGAGTTCCCACACAGGAACCTACCTGGGGATTTGGAGCGGTGGCGGCGGTCTCTGGAGCGGCTGCGGTGGCGGCGGGGGCTCTTGCTGCGATGGCGGTCTCTCCGGGGCGATGGGCTATGTGAGTTCACAAAAAAAAGGGAGAGACATGAGCTTGAGCTTAAAGTATTATATTTAAAAAAGGTGACAAAGGAGTTTAGCCAAAAGCAAGCATACGTTCGCCTCTTTGGCGATCGGCTCCTCCTGGAGAAAGGAAAATGAAACCCACAAACGGATAAGAGCTATATTCACAATAATTAAATACATTTACAAGAATGTAGTCATTTTAGGGGTTATTTTTTATCATTGAAACACAAACCGTCTTGGGGAGCGACTGCGTCTGTAACGTGGCGAAGGAGAGCGACGTGGTCTGTCGTCACGGTAACTGTCGCGGCGTCTGTGGGGCTCAGGGGTCTGGAGTCTCTCTGGCTGCAGGGGGAAATAACGACACACATTTGAAAAAGGCCCCACACCACAATGAAGTGATCCTGTAAAACGTTTGCTCAGCAGTGGATTCATTATCTGTGTGACTCTTCTGTTCCATTCATTGAATTCATCTTAATTGTTTTGTACAGTTATCTAAACCAACTTTGTGTGAAACAGCTGTAAAACACAGTATTACATTTGTGTGCTGATCATGGCAACTACATCTAGAGCTGTCAAACTTGTACAAATAAATATCCTACCTTTAATGATCAAAAGTTTAATTGAAAAGGTTCTACAGACTGACTGACTTTCTTTAGAAGGTGTAGAAAAAAGCTGTTTGGTATGTATAAGGAGATGTGATTTTGTTTTAATGTAGAGATATGAAACACATCGTCTCTCCTGACAAATGACAGAAATAGCAGTTTTTCTTTTTAAATCAAAAAAGAAATTGGGAGAACCGAATTTACAGGAAATCTGGAAAAAGGTTATCCACAACTGCTCTGCAAACATTAGAAGATAACCTTTTCAAGAGGAACAGCTTAGGATTCATCGTGTTAATGTGAGGGAGGTTACAGTCTCTTTATCGCTGTACACAAACCTGATGTTGTCTACCACCACGACCAGAGGAAGTAGAGAAACCATCGCTCCTTACTCAATCTACACCGCTAACTTATCAACGCCCCCCCCCCCCCACACCTTATATTGGAAAGGTTTGGGGGTTAATCCATCTGACCAGCAAGTGGTGACAGAAAATAACCACAGAGAATAACGTGAATATTAACAATATACCAGTTTCAGTCGGCTCTCAGGAACTTGATTTTCTTGAAATAGGGACGGCCCTAATGCACCTTTGAGAAGAACCTTCGAAGCACACGCAATACAAGTTCTCTACCTGTTCAATGAATCAAAGCTAAAAAGTGGAATCGACCTGGGTCCATTGGGCATGTTAAAGTGTATGACCCTAGCTGTCATCTGTAATCATTACACACACAGGTTTTCACATGTGCTCAAAAAAGCTAATTAAATGTTAGTACCTTCTCTTCGTCCTCTTCTTCTTCATCACTGCTCTCTACCTCGTCCAGATCCTCCTCCAGAGCGCTGATACGTGGGTCTAACATCTCAGCCTCCTCCAGAACGTGTCTCTTCTATTTCACACACACACACACAATCAGTGGTGTGAACACTTGAATAAAGCTCTGTGTGTGCATGTACAGATGTGATGTGAACATACCTGAAGCCGAGGAAGAATGATGTCACACATCCTCTCTGCGTGAAGGAGCTCATCAATGAACTCGTCAACATGCATCAGTTCAAACTCTATCACGGTGGGAACAAAAGAACAATTGAAATGCATCTATAAAACATTATTAAAGTGTCTTTAAACACTACCTAGAATTGTATTTAGGCCCAATCACAAATGATTTAAACAACCATGGCAAGACCCGTGTTCGGATCCAGCCCGGGACCATGTGCCGTGTGACATTCCCCCCTTTCATTGCTATCACTCAAATAAAGGCACTGGTTGCCCAAAGAAAATCTTGAAAAAACATTAACAACAAAAAACCTCCGTGGCAAGACAATACTGTTTTAAGAAGAAAAAATGGAGAGCACGATTAAGCTTAATTAAAGTCGTCAGATAACTTTTCCAAAAGTTTGCAGGGATTTCTTTCAAGTCAACACAACTGTATTAGTCTGTAATGGCAATGTGATTCTAGGCAAGTAAAAACAGACAGGAATCACAGAATTGTCCTTTGCCCTGACGCTTTTTTTTTCCTTTCTTTGAACTGAGGGATGGGAAGAAGCTAATGAAAGACACAGAATGTATGCGTTTCCTGGCATACTTCTTATTTTGCATAAACTTCATGGTGTTATCAAAGATGGTACCAAGATATTTGGACTGGTTAACAACACCATCTCATCACTTTGTATAACAACTGTGTTTGTCTTGATATTGTTCCTCCAGAAATCAAATGTTCCTCTCTTTGACCCAGCAGTGCGTTGCCAAAGCACTTTTTAAAACATGGAAAGTGTTCCTGTTGAGACCATGACAGGAGGGCAATGGTTGATGGTCGGAATGGATGCTCAGTCATTGGTGTAGAGAATACACAGGAAGAGGCATAGGAAGCCCCCTTAGCCTGTGCTGGTGTACAGTGTCTCTAATAAAGAGCCGATTGTTAGAACTATCTTTGGTCTTCCTTTTAAAAAATCTATAATATATAGAAAAAGACCATAGTCCATTTTCTTGGCATGGATGTTAGACACAGAAATACATCTGTTTTCTCAATACAGGTTTATCCCATCTTGTGTAAACTTGCTTTAATTTAGACCCTTGATAAGGTCCCGGCATGCATCTTACACATTCCTATCAAGAGATATAGATATATATATATAGATATATATATATATATATACACATGCCAAGAAAATGGACTATGGTCTATCTATCTATCTATCTATCTATCTATCTATCTATCTATCTATCTATATATATATATATATATATATATTATATATATATATATATATATATATATATATATATATAAGAAGCAATCTTGTATATATAGTATAAAAAAGTTCTAAGGAAGGTATTAGAAAATCATCCAGATAACATGTACAGAGCACTCAGATGGGGATGTCTTCTTCTTGGGAGGTTCGATATTTCCTCTTCTTTCAGGTAGGCTGGTACTTTTCTACTGATTTCACTTTTTGTGCTAAGCTAACCTGCTCCCGGTTGGTTTTAAAAAGACAGCAGGAACAGGGAACCACTGGTTTACACTTCTAGACATTTATATGCCTACTGTGAGTTGATTAATCAAAAACTCACCTCCGTTTCTGTTCTGACTCTTGACTTTTCTGTAATCGTTGTACAGCGGCTCCAAGTATTTGTAGCAATCAACAGCAGTGCCAGTTAACCTCATGTACATCGCTCCCAGTAGACGAACATATCTAAAAACAAAGTGAGAACATATTAAGATTGTAGGAAAATACTTACCATAAACATTTCTCTCATGTTGACTGGTCTTTCAGATGCAACACATTTAAATCACTGCATCCATTTTTTGCAGAGTAGGTTTGCACATAAAATGAATTTGCTTTTGTGTTTTGTGCATAACAATAAACAATTCATAACAAGACCTTTGCAGTTTTAGCAGGAACTTGAAACAGTTTGCAGTATAGCATAGTGAATATACGCAATGTAGAGATTTGTAATGGACAAAGATTTGCAATGTACAAAGATAAACGTTAAAAATATATGATATAAGGCATTAAGACAGTTATAAATATAATACAACGTGAAAGTGTGCCTGCATTTATCCTATGTTTCGTGTTGTTGTGTGATGAAGTGAATATAGCACCAGACATGTGTTCATTGCTTCTCTCAATAGATTGTGATAGAAACTCACTTGAAATCCTCGTTTTTAATGAACTCAACGATTATGTCTTTTTCAGGTTGAATCTGCAGCATCTTCAGAGTGAGGCAGAGGAAGGGAGTGGGCTTGATGTTTCCTCCAAACACTCCACCAACATACTTCAACTCCATGGCTTTATCTACAACCAGCTCAGCTGGGAATGACACAACATGCACACATTACATCACAGTAACTGGGAAATACAAAAGTAACTAAAAAAAAACGTTGACATCAACCTGGGGGCTAATAAAATACTATTACAAATGAATCTCAGTATGTGATAAGGGGGGGTCAAAATACAAATTGAGTTTTGGTCATTCTATAGTAAAAAGCAAACTATAACCACCAACTGTATGCGGTACATGATATATGGTGTTAAAATAAAGAGCCCATGTATATTCACTTCATTATTCATCAGGCAAAATATCAAATAAATGATGGCTATGTATCCCGGTGGACAATGGGTAAATTACTTTAATGATAGCTTAGTGTTAGGTTGTGTTAACTTAATAAGCTATTGACATACTTGTTATATTTTACATGTTAAGAGATCTAGAGTAAACTATAAGAAACGGTTCCATGTCTGTTAACGTGACTCCAGAGAACAGGAGGCTAACGGTAGCTCTCTGGCTAACAAGCCAACGTTCCTCACCGGTGAGACCGAAGCACTCCTCCTTCCAGTACTTTGATTCGTATATTCGAGTCCGGATGATTTTCTCCACCAAATACTGCGGGTTGGTCCCGTGTATACTGTTAGCATCTTTAACGGTTCTGTTTGCCATTTAAATACAATGAGTTACTTTTGCTAACAGGGAAACAACAGCACAACTGTCGCTGCCCGATCCTTTCCGGGAACACGATTTGTTCTGCGCATGTGCGAAATTGAAGTTACTCTTCTTCTTCTCCTCCTCCTCCTCCTCCTCCTCCCCCTCCTCCTCTTCTTCTTCTTCTTTGGTGTTTATTGGCGGTTGGCAAACCAACTTGTAGGTGCATTACCGCCACCAACTGGACTGGAGTGTGGACAAGAGAATGCAGAAAACAATAAACAAAAGAAATAAAATAAAATAAAAACAAAGAATCAAAACTCTAGATTATTTTAAATGTATCAATTCCTCTTAGAAACGTAATAATCTCAGAATACATATTGCCTGATTAGTATAGGACCTGGCTCAGATATGTATGCGCTTCATTTAGGACACAATATCTCAACTGTTATAGACTAATATGACCTCTGCGAACAACGTGGGATGTGTGCCAAAATCGATTTCCGGGACGAAAATTATGAAAATTACGTTTTTTTACCGTTTTTTTCAAAAGTGAATGGGATTATTTTTTTCCTTTAAAGATATCCTCATGAATTTCTACCAGTTTAATCTTCATATTAAGAGAAATATTTTTTGTATTACACTTTGTCTCAAATGTTGTTTTAAATATGCAAATTTGGCAATATATCATTAAATATGCAGAAATTCGCATATAAACTGTTGGAGCTATATATTTTCTGAGTTGCTCAAAATGTTCAGAATGGCCATGTTCAGGGGGTCATAGAAGAGTGTAAAATTTCTAATTTGATATTTTATGAGAAAATGGCTAACAGCCATTGGTTAAAAACAGTCAACTTATTACCAGACAACTACAGGAATTGCCATATATTTATTAACCTAAATTTTCCAGGCTTACATTTCCTACCTGTCCCTTATTATTGCTGTCATCACCTTCTCACTGTGCATGATGCACAGTAGGCCTTCAATTTCCCCCCCAACTAAAGTTAATTTGGCAGCCATAGTAACCTGAGGTCATAGCGGAGCACATGGCTGTCAAGCAAGAAGACTTGTGATGTGAAGAAAAGTAAGGAAATCTACTCTTTATTCTTTGTTGTTAGGCATGTACACTTACTTGTCATTACCATATGAGTTGTAATTTTTAGGTGTGCATTACATGTAGCTAGCTAGCTACAGTTTGTGATGAGATCCACATCGTTTTCGACACTTACAGAGAAGACAGCATCAAAAATGGCGAGAGGGAGAGAAGAGGAAAATCAAAAGACATGGTTGTCCTTGATGTGATATTACCAAACCAAAATGTTCCAGTAGTATTGGAGAACTTTTGGTCGTCTTCCATCAGCAAAACTGCTTTCCAGGCATTCTATGTTCAGTGGCTCACCACCAATTACCAAGGCACCAAACCTCTATACCTTGGTATATCACCACAGGCATGGATTGTGTCAGCTTGGCGTACTTCTCCATTCCCTCGGCTCAACTGCACACGAGGAAGCTGATGACAGGATGATGTTCCATGTGCAAGACATTCTAAGTCACCGGACAGGACCTACATCCCTGACGCTGTCATCAGGTGACACAGATGTCTTTGTGTGCCTGTTATACCACATCACAGTCAATTGGAGAGATCTTGGCCTCCAAGAGCTCTGGCTTGTCCGCAACTCAGGAGTGAAACGATCAATATTACCACTCCACGATATCTGCATATCACTGGGAGACGAGCTTACAAAGTGTCTCCCAGCACTACATGCACTGACTGGGTGCGATACAACCAGCAGATATCAACTAAACTTGCAGCCTTGAACGCTGTCCGCGAACCAGAAAATTCCTGTCTGATTCTGAATTTCGACTGTCCACAGCTAACAGAAAGCGCAATACAGATGGCGGAAACATTCTTGGTCAATGTCTCAAACATCAACAGACC
The DNA here is from genome assembly GCA_031216635.1 of Dissostichus eleginoides. Classification (NCBI taxonomy): domain Eukaryota; kingdom Metazoa; phylum Chordata; class Actinopteri; order Perciformes; family Nototheniidae; genus Dissostichus; species Dissostichus eleginoides. The sequence goes on along the minus strand of CM062270.1, from coordinate 200,442 downwards.
TGGAGACATTTGACGACCTGCGTATTCTGCATTTGATAGCAATGCCCTTAACATGACTTTGAGAGAACCACTTGCACCTCAACTAATGCAAGGAAACATATCCTTCGAGGCTATTACCAACAACAGCTGTGGGTCCAAGCCCCATTTAGAGATGCCACCTTGATTATGAATGCAGAGTCTTATGGTTTTGTAAGAAGGCGCAGTTTATTAGTCCCTGAGATTGTGATCTCAAAACCTGAAGGTTTGCCAGATCCCTGCTCGTGTGGCAAATGTGCACGCAAGAATGGGTGTCCCTGCCGGGTAGCTGGGATCCGTTGTTGTAAGTACTGCAAATGCAAGGGAGGTGACTGTTGTAAAAACCCTATCACTGAATGAACTCTGATCATCATCCTCATACCTGGACTCTGTTGTGAGGAGAGTAATGTTTCTGACACTGGTTTACAGTATGTGACACATAAATAGTACTAATGTGGTGTTAAAAGTTGTATTGTAGACTGTTGGGCAAGTTCCCTGCTGATCTCCCTGCTGAAAGCTTTCCCCCCCACTTTAAGTTAACATTCTATTGATGAGAGAATAAAATATCTTTATATTAATCAAATGCTTGCTTTCTTTCATTCTAAAAATCCCTTGTATTGTTCAAAATCCGAATTGTCAGTTCAACTCTAAATTACACAAATGTTCTAACTTTGCTTTAAGTCCAGAAGGTTTAAGTTAATAAATATACAGCAATGTCTGTATGTAGTTAGTTGTGTGGTAATAAGTTGCCATTCTGAACAATTTGTAGCTCCAATGGTTTATATGCGAATTTCTGCATATTTAATGATATATTGCCAAATTTGCATATTTAAAACAAAATTTGAGACAAAGTGTAATACAAAAAATATTTCTCTTAATATGAAGATTAAACTGGTAGAAATTCATGAGGATATCTTTAAAGGAAAAAAAAATTCCCATTCACTTTTGAAAAAAACGGTAAAAAAACGTAATTTTCATAATTTTCGTCCCGGAAATCGATTTTGGCACACATCCCACGTTGTTCGCAGAGGTCATATTAGTCTAGAACAGTTGAGATATTGTGTCCTAAATGAAATGCATACATATCTTAGCCAGGTCCTCCACTAGATGTTTTCCCTAACAGCCCTGATAGCGAAAAGTCATGGTATTTTGCTTTCTTCAGTGTCTGGAAAAGCACATTTCTCTGAGTACTTTATTTCCTGCAATGCAGTAAAACATGTTCAACAGTTTCTGGCTGGCTACAGTGTGTACACATTCCGGTTGGATGCTTTCCTATTATACTTAATGTATGATTGAGACCTGTATGACCTATTCTCATCCGAGAAATGACATTTTCCTCCCTTCCCTCCCCCAGATGAAACGAGTTGCTATGCCATTGATTTGCATTTTATATAAAATTAGAAATATTTCATTTATTATGTCCATTCTAAATGAAGATCTGCCTGATCGTATACTCGATAATGCTGAAAAGCTGTCAGATGCAATTACACTATTATGTATTTCTTTCTCCTCTATCCATTTCAATGACAATACCAATGCCAACAACTCTGTGGTGTATACTGACACATGGTCTGTTACCCTTTTCTTTATATGTGTATTACTCACTGGGATATAACTGCTGCCCCTGCACGCCCTGTCTCTGGATCTTTGGAGCCCTCTGTAAATATGATTGTTGAGTCTGAGTGATATCTTGCAAAAATAATTCTGGACTATGCGCCATACTGGTAGTAGTTCTTTCTTTTCCTTCAACTCTTTTTGTATATTGAGGTCTACCCTTGGCATTGGGAATAACCAGGGTGGAATCATGGATGTATAATAAGAACTGGATACAGCGTGGGAGGCGGGGCCTCATTCATTCCTATGAGACTTGCTCATTGGCGCATGATGATAAAATGGCCCAATTTCTGAGAGAGCGAAACGTCACAGATTACCCGGCATGCCTGAGAAGTACCCATATGTGCGCTCATAGCGCATGCGCAACTTTAACCATGCCCCCCCAAAATGCTCGTTCACATCAAGCACGTCAATTTGCTATTATGATGGATTTTGATATTAACGAGGCGGCAGTTAGCAGCTAGCAGCTAGCTAGTAATTATGCTACATTACACATCAATCGTTATGTACTTTTATATTACGCTGATGTAGCAGGATCTAGTGATATCCAAGCAACAGAGCTTCATTTAGCATGATACTTGTGTGGGTTGTACATGAAACCACTTGGTAATATATAAAAATATATGTATTTTGAGTTATGATCAATTGTGATTTTAAATCTTTATCTAAAAAGTAAAGCTGATGATGGATTACTGTGGTGGAGTTAACAATAACAATAGCCTATTTCTCTTTGAAATGTGATGGAGTAAAAGGATAGTAACTGTGATTATTCATGTTAAGTACCCCACAAGTAACTAAAACGTAGAGTACTTGAAGGAAAGGTGTAAAATGTTTCCATAAATACCAATATCACACACTACAACACCCCTTGTTGTTAAATACCAACCATGTGTATATATATATATATATATATATATATATGCCGCTAAAACTGTAATATACCTGGCTGCTAAATCCTCCAAACTGTTACAGGACGTGTATTTTGTAAAATGTGTCACTTTTTTTATTATCATTTCTTGTTTTAATCTTTAATACTTTTTTTGTATGCATACTTTAAGTAACATTAGGCTGTCTTTGGCTCTTTTCTGCTGTAACAATGTAAATGTTCTGATTCTGATATAATTGATATGTTTTTGTCACAGTTTGTTTCCCTATATTGCGACACTTGTTTTGTTTAAGATTATTTCTCCTTTTTTTACAGACTATGGAAGCAAACAAGAGACAGAAGTATTTGAATTTTATCAGACACCGAATTTATAGCATTGAAATATTTACTTTGAAAATCATGTATCTGAATTTTTTTGCTCCAAATTTACCTATGTGAAATAAAAATGTAACAATTCAAGTTAAAAAAATTCGAATAGTCAAATTCAGATCCCAAAAATTCAAGTTAAAAAAATTCGAATGCACAATTTTGGTGTATAAAATTCGACGTCAAAAATTTCGTTGTCAAAAATTTCTATGCAGCATCATCCGGGCTACCCAGACAGGATAAGCAATCGAGCCTGAATGCAATCTAACCGACTTCTGGCCTATCAGAGCCAAGTGGCCAACTCCGGGACAGTGCGGTGAAGCCCAATGCTGCAAACTGTAGGCGATGGATGCAGATGGGAGCAATTCCCGTAGACCCTATGTTAAAATGTCCAACTTAACATCAGAAAATGAACATGTTTCTAGCCTGGATCCAAAAAACCATATTCTGTATATAGTTAGATTCCCCCTTCATGACAACGGGGCTGCTGCTCCTAGCTCCTCTATCTCACTGCTAGCTCCGTTAGCTCCATTAGCTCCGTGATGCTACAGGGGCTCAGCTCATGCGGAGAACACTACTTGAACTCGGCCGTGTTTGTTGTGTTTGTTCCTGGTGGACTATTCGTCATGCAAATATAGGATTTATCTGCGGTTAAAACAGACCGTCCATGAATGCAGTTTCTTCGGTAAGTCAACCCCGCGTACTTTATGTTATGTTACTGGTGTTTTTATTAAGCTAACGTTAATGAATGTTTAGAGTTGGGTTAGCATTTGAGCAATCGGTAGCTCCATCTGTGCTAACGATGCTATGCGTAGCATCCAAGTTAAACGTAATAGAGAAGTGTAAAACATTAAGTGGGATGCTACTGTATACCAAAAGGCTTCTGTATGAGGTTGGTAAAATAAGGTCATCCTTGTACGTTAGATAGTTAGTTTGCTAGTTAGGTTACTGTATGCATTGTTAAGGTTCATTTAAATTCGCTATGCTCTACTATAGCATAAAATATACTAGCTAACGTCAATGTATTGTTGAAGAGAGGCTTAGTGTATATTAAATCAACCTCACAATAAAATGTGTGTATCTTTAAAATATGAACGTCACATTTCATGTTAAAAAAAATACAACTACCCAATGGTAGTGTTGGATGTAGTACTTAATTTAACTTTATTTAAATGTAACATCTCTTATACAGCAAACACTGACGTCACACGGCTCTTTGATGGAGAGCCAGGCCATTTAGTGCCCTCAGCCTCTCACTTTCTTGTTGAAAGTGACATGTTCATCATGGCCGGGAGAATGGTGGGGACACTCCTTCGTGCATGGAGGACCATGCCTGTCGGGGCTCAGCCCTGCTGTTGTTCATGTCCTGCTTGGAGGAAGTCCTGAAACTGCCACTGTCACACTAGAGGACTGTCCAGACCTAAACATCCGGGCAACAATCAGGCTTGTATGTTTTCAATCTAACCCCATTATTTATTCACTTATTCATACACTGAAGCAAGAAAGTCTCCACCCTTTTAGCTATTCTTTTTCTGTGTGCTGTATTATATTGTGGAAAAAAAGCTAAAGGGGTGGTGAGTTTCTACACCCGTCGTGTAGTGTCCGTCACACATTTTTTCATTCTATTTACTCTTTCACTTCCCTCTGTGTCTTTAAGCTTGAAGGGGAATCCGAACTCTCTGATGAGGGTAAAAGAAGTGTCCGGGACTTGGCCTTCGCCTGGGACCTCCCTTGCCTTACCGGAAATAACCGCAGATGGCTTTTTGAGAAGATGTTGATCCATGCTGTACGTGAAATAATTTTATGATATATTGACAATGCAGAACTTTATCCCAAAGCAATTTCTGTGGATGAGATAAAAAGTGTCATGATTTGTTCCACCTTCTGTCTGTTATTGTCAATAACAGGTAATTGGACGTGTCATAAGACAAATTAAGCAGCTCAGACGTGGTCTTAAGGAGACGCCAATGTGGGCCATGCTGAATCAACGCCCTGACACAGTGGCCCTGCTATTTCCACAAGAGGGAGCAGTGGATTATAGCCCTGCAGTAAATTTGTCCAATTTTATCTTTTTGTATATAATATATATTCATATCATGTAATATTTTTAAATCCAAGCCTTTCTTGAATGCTATTACATGGCAGAGGTTTCATATCTTTATCCAGTATCAGTCATTGTGCCTGTAATCAATCTTTTATGATTAGTTCCTTAGGTTCGTCGAACATGACTCGCTTGCTGAAAAATGAATCTTTTTAAGACAAATCTCTCACACTAGTGTCCGGTAACCATGTTGTTATTTTATATGGCTGTCAATGTAGGTCATTCTTCAGCGCATCACTTGGCCTCGTGATGATGATGAGGACGATGACTGTTCAGTTGACACAAAATGCCGTGTATCAGGATATCTTCGCCGCTTCATTGAAAATGGTATGTTTACAGTTAGAAATAATGCCAACATGCTATTGAAGTAAAGTATGATGATATTAAGTACAAGACCTAATATGTTACATTCCTGTTCTTACAAACCTGTGTGCGCTCCACTTTTGGATATGCTTTCTACTCCACTCCGACACAACTGTCCTAACTTACTTTTCTTTATTGTAGCAACCATTCATTTAAACAACTTTTGGTTATTCCACAGCGTCACCTGATGTAATCACCAATCTGGTGAAATTCTGGACCGGGTGGGAGATTCTGCCACGGAATAATCTGTCCATTGAGGTGGTCAACGGCAGATTCCCCACTGCCTCAACCTGTTATGAGACCCTGCGCATCCCAGGGCATTACAAGGACTATGCATCCTTTGAAAATGACATGCTGGCTTGTATTGGCACTTGCCAAACAGGATTTGGTCTTGTGTAATGTGTTGGTAGAAGGCAGAGGTGTTCATTGACTCCAGTGTTAAGTCTTTTTCTGCTGTGGAAATACTAAATAAAGTTCTCCCTTTCTTCTGTTCAGAATCAGCCTGTTGTATATTGAACAGCCCAGTATATGTATTAGGGATGCACAGTATGGATGTTTTTCAGCCGATTACAGATCACTACCTGCTTCTCATGGCGAATACTGATAACTTCATAACCTGTAGTTTACACACACCTGAGGGTCTACAGATCAGCTAAATGACAACAACCAATCAGAGCTGAGGGTAGTCAGAAGCACCTGTCAATCGTGCTCATTAACTCCAAGAAACTAATCAAATAGGCAGCAGTGATCAAATATGAATCAAGATCAAACGTGACCTTTTTTAGATTATCTGTCCCATTTTATGAATTGACCAACTGTATCTTTAATATTTTATGTGTCTGATCAAATCTGACATCACTATTGTTCGCATAACAAAAAAAAAAAGAACATTTGTCATTCTTCAAATGTTAATTTATTATTATTTTTCCTATACAATTTGAAGATTCCAAAAGCAGAACACTTGTCTGCCATAAAAACATAATACATCTGTAAAATAACAAGGAAACAATGGCGAAGTGGATGTTTGTGCCACATTTGGATACATTGGAGAAAAACACCTAAGCTCTCTTTCTCAGTCATCAGATAGAACATGCTCACAAAATTGAACAGCAGCAATGTAGATATCAGAGCCAAAGGACTGGGATGCAGCTCGTGGGTCAACAGCTTCTCTTAAAGCAGCCATTTGTCCATCAGTCAGTGGGCTCCCTGTGTCTGGGACAATGACACTAGAGTGGCCATCAGGAGCAAATCCCCTGTTCTCCCACTCAATCTGAGGAATATCCACACCCTAAAAATAACAGAAATAGAAAGCCTCATTTATTTGCGGTATTAATTATCTTGATAGACAGCAGCAGTAAGGTGGGCACTTGTGGCTTTTGAAATCTGTATGCTCCTACTCATTTATCTTTCTGTTTTCACATACTGTAACTCCTTTTCTAGGAACATAAGCCCTAAACATCTGCCCATGTTGTTTAGCAAATGTTCATGGCTCTTATTCTGACCTACACTTTTTGTAAGTCACTCAGCTAAATATGAATTGTTCCCACATGTAATGGTAAGAGAAATTACATTTTCTCAGCAGGAAACCTTTCTTATGCATTTGACCATCCAAACTTGTGCCATACAGTATAACTATGCTATAGTTAAAATATTTTCACCGCTTTACCTTGCTGTCAGATAGCCCTTTCTGACGGGGAACTGAGGCTTTATAGCCACCTATGCTCTCTTAAAAGGGTGCTCTGGGCTGAAAATACAGTGAAGTTTCAATGGAGTTGGTAGGTGTTTGCAAGAGCATGGATAGCGGTTTCAGTTTTTTAGTGGCTGAGGGATCAAGACTATTGAAAGCACTGAAGTTGTAAAAATTGGACAAAGTTACCTCCATGTTATCAGAAACTGGAATTGGGTGATGGATTCGTCCCAGCTCCCACAGCTGATTTGGGGTCACATGGCCTTCTGTTCTTATAGGATGATTTGCCCAGCCACTGCGGAATGTGTCCAGGTCATCTTGTAGCCGTGGCAGGAACACATAATGGCAACAGAAGAGGTGTGTAGCATTGCCAATGTTGAGGAAACCCTCTTCTTCGAGGTAGTGTAGAGCATCAGATGACTGTAACAGCTGTCCACATGTCTCTCCATAGCCTCTCTATTCTGGAAAATTGCAAGTTTACCAGAACATTTTAAAGTTAAAGGACAGGGAATTGCAATATCTGGATTTGTGGCAGATTTGACATGGAATTATTAAGTATTTATAATAAACAACTGATAATGTAAGATCTCAGCAGTTTCTTTTGTTGAGAAAAGGTTTCCATCAACAACAAATGCACACAGATGGATTTTCTTTTAATGCAATCCAATGATCTGCTTGTTCAATGTGTGTATTTCTTTATCTACCATTTCTTGAGTCATTGTCAGTCCAAAACAAGAGATGTTTTTGTAACATGTTTCTAAAACATCTCGTGTTATTTACATACTAAGACAATAGGTGTGACATACAAATATAATTCGACACACACTGCCCAGCAAAAACTCTACACATTTTTATTTTTGCAGCAAGGAAGAGATTGTTTAATTTGCATGATGAAGAGATCACAGTTCAGTACCCTTTGCCTGACATCAACTCAGAGGAATTTTACCTCACACTATTTACTTACCGTTGGTTGTGAACACTCTTGCCGGATATAAAGCTGCCCCTTCCAGTGCCACGGACTGTAAACATGAGACTTGCAACATCCACATTTTCCACCCCGTGATCAGCTCGTACCCTAAAATACACCAACAATTACAACAAAGACCACATTAAGTGTTGGTTTCAGTGGCAGCTTCCCCACTGCCTCAGGAAATATTTACCTAAGAGGGAAACCAAACTTCTCTACAGATTCTTGGAAGAAGGCCAGGTTGGTTGACGCGAGGTTGTTGGATGCTGCACCAAGATACATTATCTGCAGATAAATGCGGTTATACCAATTGAATGAGACAAAAAGCTATATGCAGTAAGCACGATAAACATGTATATGTATATTTATCCCTGAAAGCTGCTTACCTTCCGCGAAAAGCCATCTATGCCACCAAAGATGACAATGTTGTAGCTGTAAGTTACAAATACAATAAGTTCAATTTTCTAAAGCATCTGATATCATCTTCAATTGAGGACATGTGTGTTCACATGGGCAGTAACATGAAATAAGCACTATTAAATCAAAATGTTATGATGAATAGGCCTATAGTAAAATATATTTATATTATTAGTAAATCATAATACTTTATGAATTAATCTGTCCTTAAGAGTAAAATCAATTACCGGATTAGTTTATGATTTGTGTCAATGTGCATCAAAGACTGGGGGCTTGGAACTGAGTAGGTTCTTCGAACAATGCATCCTAAGTTGTTCATATGGGATATGACTCCGATGGTGTCAACACGGTGCAAGGAAGCTCTAACCCGGTCATACTGCACCCGCAGTCCTTGAGCTTGGAGAAGTGCTTTCATCATTCGATATCCAGTGAGGCTGCCTGGATTTAATGTCTCTCACACACTGGTCCAATTCCTCATCTGTAAGGGTGCTGTACAGTTCCCTGACTGAGAAATCAGACTCAGCCATGCGTCGGTGCACTGTGCGTCTTGAAACCCCCAAAAGTGCAGCTATGCATGGGATGGACAGATTGAGCTCCAAAAGGCTGTGAATATACTCCGGAGAAATTACCATTCTCGGTCGTCCAACTGGTCCTTGCTCAAATTGCACAGTTTTAATGTATTGCTTACTTTTTTCTTTTTCCACGTTTATAAGCCTATGGAGCTCTCTCATGGCATCTAACACAGGCAGAGAAACAGCTACCTGCCTGGACATAGCATTTAAGAAGACCAATTCTTGTGTGCAAATAAATTCTAAGTAGTCCAAATCCAGAGGCATTTGTCCAACAATATGCTCTAAACGAGAGTAGAGACGTCCCAAAATATGATCAAGCAGTATTTCCTGTGAGAGGAAAATTAGAAGGAAGGAAATCAGCTGCATTAGTGAACAAAATAGAACATTTAAAAGCTTAATTTAGCCAAGATTTTAAATGCAGTTTCAGGGCTCTACATTCGTCTTTTCATGCCAATTTCTACATCACCTCCACTACAATATCTTGATATAGTAGTTTTTACATCACTAAATGTATCTGACAGCTTTAACATTGTAAAGGTGTCACTTTGGACTCTGGGTAATTATGACAGCATTTCCTACTATTTTGAGTTTTAACTAACCAGACCTTCATCTATTATTGGAGAAAATAATCAGCACATTAAACCATTATGAAAGTTATCATTATTTAGGTCATTGTTCAAAATGAGCTCCAACTACAACAGTTAGTTGTCAACCATTTTACATTAATGCATGGTAATAATAATAATAATAATAAAAAACAAAACAAATTATATCATATAATAGTATATCTTTCTTCTACTTGAAATATTTTAACAACATTTTCCGGATTATTCTTCCATTCTTTTACTGAGCTAACTTTTACTGAATTAACATGTTTAAATGCAGGGCTTTTGTAACAGACATTTTGTAAAATGTAGCACTTGTAATTTTACTGAAGTAAATAATCTGAAAACTACTTATGGATGTTTTTACACCCCTTTAACTAGTCAATTTGACTTATCTAACCGAAGTGAGACGTTATGTATCTAACGTTACTTTGAAAACCATCAGGCGGGATCATTCACCGCCCCCCCCCCCCACACGAGGACACGGTAACGTCGCTATTCACTTGAATGATAACTACGGAGCTTACTGACAGAAAGGCACAAGGCTACGTCACTCATTTAGCTAGCTAATGTAAGATACAAATGCTGTCGAGCCCTCACTGCTTGTAAAATAAAGAGCACAAACTGACTACTTACCCGAGCCCCACGGTTCTCCGTCATTTTTCTCCCGGGTTGTTGTGATCACATGACTGACAAAGCCGTGCTCTGATAGGCCAGAATTCGGTTCGATTGCATTCAGGCTCGATTGCTTATCCTGTCTGGGTAGCCCGGATCAAGTTGCATCGCAATTTTTGAAATCGAATTTTATGCATCGAAATTTTTGACGTCGAATTTTTTTAACTTTAATTTTTGGGATCTGAATTTGACTATTCGAATTGTTTTAACTTGAATTGTTACATTTCTATTTCACATAGGTAAATTCGGAGCAAAAAAATCCAGATACATGATTTTCAAAGTAATTATTTTCAATGCTATAAATTCGGTGTCTGAAAAAATTAAAATACTTCTGTCTCTTGTTTGCTTCCATAGACATCCCCAACCATAGTGGAATGCTGTTGTAAAGGATTGCATTGATCCGTGCATCAATACCTTCACCCAGCTTTGAGGCCGCCAATGAATGAAATCATCTTGTGGCTGGGAAAAATGTGAAAAAATAAATCTCACAAAGAGTGACTTTCTGGTGTAATCATTATAATATCAAAGACAAGCACTTTTAGTAACAATATATAAAATCATTCAGCAGCAGAGGTTGGGGTGGAAACAGCATTTCTAACTAAAGGCCTCTACACACCGGCCCGACTTTGGGAGTCAGAGGCCGTCCCAAGCCGTCAGAGGCAGTCGGGCATTCGCGTCGCACTACTCAGGTTGGTGTGTCGTCTCTTTACGGCACATTTTCAACCCTCCCGCCTCCTCCCGCCTCCTCCCGCCGCCGATTCAACATGTTGAATCGGCGGCGGGAGGCCGCGGGAGGCCAAAGAACGTCGGGACAAATCAATCACTCTGATTGGCTGTTCAGCTTAGCGAATCAGTGCATCAGAAGTGAAGCGGAAGTGAGGGACCAAAACAAACGATAAGAAGGCACACACAGACGGCTAATCTTCCTCATTTTCATCTCACCCGGACGCAAGAGTTTCTTTTTTATCATGACGGCATGGAATGAAGAAAGTGAAGACCAACTGATCAGGCTGTGTTTGTTTGTTTATATTACTAAGTCTGTTCTTCTTCTCTCGGTGTATAAAACGCAGTCTGTCTTCCGGTTGTTGCCTCTTTTGAATGACGAATACACACTACCGCCGCCTGCTGGTAAGGAGAGTTATTGCCACTCGTCGGCTGAAGTATTTGCGGTGTGTTCGTAGGCGGGCGGCTTTATCCGACGAAGCCAACGAAGCCTGACGTAGCTGACGTAAAAGTCGGGACGCCTTCAGTACGCGTTCTTTGGTCTCAGGTTGGTGTGTAGAGACCTTAAGATGATTACAATATTACAAGTTAAACATCAAGATGAACATACTATTATTACGGTACAAGATTTACATCATACAGCCCATGTAGTATAATAATGTACAAATGATGAATTACAGCAAACTTGTGCAATATCTCCATTATTACAGCTCCGTGGGCTGGCAGTAAGGCGATATGGGTCCGTCCGTAACATGAACGTGCCGGGCGGCGCGGTCCCGTGGGTTAGATGCGCATTCATAATGCAGAGGAAAATAACTCAGAATAACGTTATTAGCACATTTTACAACTTGAGGACCGAATGTTTTTAATAAGGGCTATACAAACGTTCATACTGGGTAGTTTATTTAGTTTAAAAAAAATTATCCAACGATTTACAGACCATTCTTTCCCAATGTAAGTCAATGGGAAAAAGTGTTTCCGGGCCCAGCAACCTAAAGGAAGTGTAGTACCGCCGTTTGGCCACAACGAATATTCTACTCAGAATACGGCGCACTTCCTGGGGGCTTCGGTGGAATGGACGAACTTCTTCGTCTCTTCTTCTTTTTCGGGTTTTACGCAAGCCCCCAGGAAGTGCTGCGGACTCTGAGGAAAATATTCGTAGTGGCAAAACGGCAGTACTACAACTTTCGTATCAGTCCGTGACGTCAACCGGCCCAGAAATACTTTTTCCCATTGGGAAAGAAACAACGTGGACTTTTTGGTAAACAACTTGATTTTGTTGAGTAAACATTTTATTCATTAGTGTAAATATTTGAAAGCTAAACCGCATATCAACCGATGGAAGAATGAACTCAAATTTTTGCAAAATCGCTCCAACATGACAGACAAAAACGCCCAGAAACTTTTTGCATTATTGGACTTATTTATGTTGCTTGAATAGGACCAACACATTGTTGTAAAGCAAAAACATTTTAATTTAAAAAAAATTGTTTGCTGTATGTTGTTTATATTGTTGCACTGTATCAACATCAAGTTACATTCTTGACTGTTACAATGAGCCTTGATGGCTTGTAAAATAATTGTCAATACAAATAAAAAATAAAAATAAACATTGGGAAAGAGATGTCTGTAAATCAGCGGATACTTTTTTAAAACTAAATTAACTACCCACTATTAACTATTTGATTCATTAGGTCCCCCTGTGAAGCCTGACACATCAAATAATAGTCAGAAAATTCAATTTTTTTGTAATTGAGGTGTTTATTGCACCTTTTAACAAAATACAACAAAAAAATATTTGGTAATTATTTACATATATGATTTTTTTTTGTATCATATTTGATACATCAGGCGTTTATGGCAATGTATTGAACAAAACAACGTCTCCTTTTGAAACCAAAACAAATATTGATTATTACATTTGGAAGATTTAAACATGTCACAACCCAAACCAACAGGCTATATAAATACAGAGTATTTCTTTGCCATCTAAAAGTACATGCACACACAAATTATGTTGTACTCTCTGACTTGGTCAATATAACAGATTATGATAGCCAAGGAATTGTTTTAATAAAAAATCAATAAGTTGTGGCAATTATTAGCAAGTGAGTCATTGCAACATTTGACTCACCGGGTTACAGAATGACCGGGTTACAAAAAAAAACACGTAAATATCTCAATTTTGACTTTTAATATATTACATTTTAATCTTTAATTAGTTTAATTAAATCATCTAAACAGTGTTTTTGGCATTGTGGTAAGCATAATGCAGATTGCATCATGAAATGTACTACAATGACACTGATTATTTTCTGGAGAAATGTACTCAAATACCTGCTGTATACTATTTGATACATACATTTTCAACACGATTTTTCTATGAAATAAGCTACAAAATATAAACTGATTATAAGTTGCTTCAATACAGTAAATATTCATAGTGAAATATCAGTAACAATATAAAAGTAATTTATTCAATATTTGGCAAAGATGTCGCTTCCAAAAGCGTCTGAACCGTTACATGACGGTAGCCATTTTGGATTTGGTCATTAAAAGCATAGATATATATAAACACTAGATGGCTCATGGGAGATTTTCCAGCGTAGCTCACCGGCCGCCATCTTGCTACAGTTAACAGCTACTCTGGTACGCGCTATGGTAGCTGTTGTAAGGTGAGTGATCTGCACAAAAATACTCTTAACTCGCTGAAATCTTGACTGATTTACAAACGGTTTGGTTTATTATAAACGTTATTATCATGGCTATGATACAGGATGCTTGGTCTGATGAAATTGCAGCTTTTCTTTGTGTATGTGGTTGTATTTATTAGCTGGCTAATAACAAGAGGCTGTGAGTGAGACCTAGTATTACAAAGTTGACCCAGCAACTTCACACCAGTGGGAGAGGCAGAACTGCTCTTTCTTTTCAACATAACTTAAGTTACACATGATTTCTTGCAAGTGGTTTGGCTTGTTAAAAACATCTTACATTTAGATACATTATGATACAGGAAATTGCTGGCTTTTTGTTTACAGAATTACCTGACTATGCATGACTTTTGTGCAGCCTACGGATGCTCTAATCACCGTAGTCTGGAAACAAGAACCCGTGGAATCACCTTTCACGTGTAAGATATGACAATATTATGACTATAATTAGGATAATCGTTAATTACTTAGTGGATGTATGTACATTACAAGTCCTGCTACACAGGATCAGTGGGGCTATGTGAGATAATGGTATTGCAAGACTGTTGTTGACCCAGCCTCTTTAGAATATGTTGCTACCATTTCTTTACACAATTATTTAATGTTTCTTTTGGGCACCTTTTTTAAAACTCTTAATGTGGTTGTCTTATTCTTAAAGTATACATACATACATACATACATACATACATACATACATACATACATACAATTACCCCAAAAATATGATAATTTAGGTGTGTATTTTTGTCCTTACCCTTAATGTTAAAGGAAAGAAGGGCGGAAAATGTTGACAATAATTGATATATCTGGCTACCTTTCTGTAAACACAAAGCCAGCAATGTCCTGTATCTAAATGTAAGATGTTTTTAACAAGCCAAACCACTTGGAAGAAATCATGTGTAACTTAAGTTATGTTGAAAAGAAAGAGCAGTTCTGCCTCTCCCACTGGTGTGAAGTTGCTGGGTCAACTTTGTAATACTAGGTCTCACTCACAGCCTCTTGTTATTAGCCAGCTAATAAATACAACCACATACACAAAGAAAAGCTGCAATTTCATCAGACCAAGCATCCTGTATCATAGCCATGCTAATAACGTTTATAATAAACCAAACCGTTTGTAAATCAGTCACGATTTCAGCGAGTTAAGAGTATTTTTGTGCAGATCACTCACCTTACAACAGCTACCATAGCACGTACCAGAGTAGCTGTTAACTGTAGCAAGATGGCGGCCGGTGAGCTACGCTGGAAAATCTCCCATGAGCCATCTAGTGTTTATATATATCTATGATTAAAAGCGCTCTACAGCCTGCAGTGCCCGGATGATCCACCAGTGGGCAGAAGACATGTATCACATTGCATACAACAGGTCTTTTAGGAACGTACTAGTCATTTGGATGACGTAGAGGTCTCAGAAACTCATGTATCAAATATGATACACTTGGCGTTTAAAGTTGTAAAATTGCACTAAAAGCCAAATGCAATCAAATCGTTTTCTTTTTTATTGATTTAGAACATACAAAAGCTCGATGAGGATATCATCAAGTTATCAACATAAGTGCAAAGAAAAAAACAAGACATTAATTCACAATAAGACAAAAAACATAAATAATACATCCAATAAGAGCCAGGGGGAAAGGAAAAGCATAAAGGCACAAAAACATTTAAGAGGCATTAAAGGTGGGGTAGGTAATTTTGGAGAAACCAGCTCGAGTGCGCTAGAATTTGAAAATACACAAACGGAAAAAATCTGCCACTTCCTTACAGAGCCCCTCCAACACACACGAACGCGCACATGACCAATGAGGGCACGAGATAAGTTTGTGCACAGTAGTGATGGGAATTCCGGCTCTTCTTGGTGAGCCGGATCATTTGGCTCGGCTCACCAAGAAGAGCCAGCTCTTTCGGCTCCTAAACGGCTCTTCAGTTTACCACATATACCTTTTATAATTCAATGAAATGTATCCCTGTTTCGACTAATGATTTATATGTGTACACATATAGCACTTGCTTGTAGAACCACGCTACACAAAGCAGATAGCAACACCTATAAAAACTTAAGCATAGACATTTAAAAAAAGGGGCTGTATCGACATTTTAAAATTATATTTAAAGAAAAAGCCCTAACAAAACAGCAGGGCTCTATTTCAGTATTAACTATAGAAAAAAAGACAGCAACAGCTGACATCAAATCTTTGCTGCGCCTAAAGATAATCATAAATATATAACATAGTGAAAATAAATATATTGCAATGCTCAGTACAGCAGCATCCAACAGTCTCTAATCCTTGGATATTACATGTCACTGCATGCATGCACGGAGCAGCTGTAGCGCGGAGATCATCATATCATTCTGTCTTGTATTACTTAACAAAAATAAAAATAAATAAATAAAACGGCTCGTTCGCGGGCGCGAGCCGGCTCCCGTCGTTCACTTAAAAGAGCCGGCTCTTTGAGCCGGCTCGTTCGCGACCGACACATAACTAGTGCACAGATGGAAGGCTGACAGGCAGGTAGGCCATCAGGGTCGGCTCTAGAACAAATCGAATGGGGGGGGCAATCATTTACCACGGGGGGGCACACACTGCCGTCAACAACCAACACACAAACACCAACGCAACTTACATTTCAAAAAACATGCTGTAAAGTCTCTTGTCTTTCACACACACTGCAGGTGTAGTGCTATTTTATAGCGCACCTATGACTTGTGCATACATGCACGGTTTTGGCACGACCACCAAAACAGAAACATATGGACATAGGCCACCATATAAAAAGTGTGCAAATGTAGTTAGTATCCTATCCATGTGAACATGTTTTAGGTGGGGGGTGGACCTAACCTCCTCTAGGAGGGTCCGGGGGCATGCTCCCCCGGGAAGATTTTTTAAAAAATATTGAAGTTTAAAAGCATCAATCTGGTGCACTTTGAGATCAACATGAAGAGATCTATGGATACATCTCAACACCCATATGAAACAGAACTGTAAACAGATTTACTTTTTCTTTATGGATATTTTACTAATCACTCTCCTTTTAAACTGTATTCTTGATTTACTGTCCTATAGTATTTCATACCTGTTTTTCATTTAATCTCTTGTTTTTTAATAACTATAATGATCATATAAAGGTGTTCCTCGCAAATACTTGTTTACATAATGGTGACCAAACCGTTTGAGACCCATGAGATAACTTACACTAAAGTGAACTATCTAAACCCTGAGAGTCCTTTAGCTCACTGAGCTGACGTTATAAGATCCTCTCAGTCTGACAGGAGAGGACTCTCCTCCACCTTGGTGTAGAAACAGCTCTTTATATCCGTTAGCATAGTTAGCTAACCAGATGCTAACACACAGAGCCGAGCTTGAATGAAACACAGAGACCCAGAAGTACTTGTACTGTATATCATATTATTTCCGATGGCTTTACTATATAATCAGTATAACAGATGAACAGATTGCCACTGGGCTTTCATCTAAACCAGGGGTAGCCAACACGATGCCCACGGGCACTTAATCGCCCGCAGGGGCAACGTGACCCGGGCATGTTCTAAAAATAGTGCGCCAAGCAAATCCAAAATGTATAAAATACACAAAACAAAAAAGGAAATGTAATTAAAAGAATCTACCCTATGCATAAACGAAACCTAAATCATAGCGAACTCTATCTACTTACTACAACTCTATATCTATCTAACACCCCTCCTCCCCCCACCCCCACAATGAATATCGACCAATCACGTTCTTGCTTGATTTGCGGGACTGTTGCAGTCGGGAAGAAAAGCAATGTGGCACCTCACCGCTTCATAAGGAGTATGACCGTGATTTTCCTTCTGGCAGATTCTACACAACACATCAGCCCCATTGAACAGCCTAGTCGTGCCAGCCTATACAGCACATGAGGGGCAGAGTTTTACTCTGTGTGTTGCAACTTGCATATATATGTATTGCACTTGACGCACACACACGCATGGCGTAATTTCCACTGGGGACAGGGGGGACATGTCCCCCGCACTTTTCGAAATCCCGTTTGTGTCCCCCCACTTTACAAATATGTTTATTATTATGTTTTAACACAAGCCGTCATCGCCACGGAGGAGCACACAGCCTCTGTGAGCGAGCGAGACAGAGAGAGAGAGAGAGCGAGCTAGAGAGAGAGAGAGAGAGAGAGAGAGCTAGGGAGGGAGGGAGAGAGAGAGCTAGGGAGGGAGGGAGAGAGAGAGCTAGGGAGAGAGAGAGAGAGCTAGGGAGGGAGGCAGAGAGCGAGAGAGAGCTAGGGAGGGAGGGAGAGAGCGAGCTAGAGAGAGCACACCTTTATCTATTTAATATAGATAAAGTAAGAAATCATTCCAATGTGTACTTATTGGGGAATCTTATGTTGTTTTGTGATGTTTGTGCTGGAGCCGCTTTATCCAAAACAGCACTCCGGTAAGAGAGTTGACACAGAGACAGGAAGTAGTCGTTGGACTCTATATTGGCTTGGTTCTGATCATCAACACGGAATAGTTGATTACGGAATATATCATGCTGCCCACCACGTTTCCCGGGGCCCTAAGGAGCATGGGAAAACATAAGTGCATTATGTCCAGGGGGGTCAGATACAGCTTACTGACCCACAGCCCCCCTCCTTTCACCAGTCATGTGTTGCCCCAGCAAGCACAGACGATGAAAAGGAGCCAGACATGTCCAAGAGATAAAACCTTATGAAGGGGCCTGGCTTAGACCAAGACGCCGCCGTGCATATGTCCTCCACACTCACGCCGTTGAACAAGGCTGTCAACACAGGCATACCACGTGTAGAGTTTGCACAGACCCCAGTGGGGAAGGCTCTCCCCGCATGCCCATAGGCATGTGAAATGCACTCGCAGAGTCAGGCGTTTCTTGGACAGAGCTTTACCGGCCACACCATCCCCAAAGCACACAAACAGCTGTTCAATGCGCCTAATGGAAGCCATGCGGCCTACATAACATGCCAGCGCACAAACTGGGCAGAGGAGGTCCAATTTTGCTTCCCTGTCCCCAGTATGGGGTGGAAGACTAAAGCCATCTAACTGTATAGCCCTCGACCTGAACGAACTCCTTAGGTTCTTGGGAACAAAGGAGGGGTTCGGTCTGAGTGTCACCCCGCTACGGTCACCCCGAATCAAAAGGCAACTCGGGTGCACCGAGAGAGCGGTCTTTTGGCCGAAGTCAAGGCAAGCAGCAAAGCTGTTTTCAATGACAGCGCCTTCAGGAAGGAGAGCTCCAGAGGCTCAAACGTTTCTGTAACCAAAGCCTCGAGCACCAACGGCAGATCCCACTGCGGGGTGGAGACATGCACCACTGGGCGCCGTCTCCTGACTCCCTGTAAAAAACGCGTCATAAGCGGTTGACTAAAGGCTGACCTTCCGCCAAATCCCTCATGGCAGGACGAGATGGCTGCTGCATACAACTTCACTGTGGAATGAGCAAGCCCCCTGTCCACCAGTATCTGCAAATAGGACAGAATAGAGCCAAATGTACAGGACAGAGGCTCTAGACTCCCTTCTTCACACCACCGCTGGAATCCCAACCTCTTCGTCCTTTAACAGGCTGTGGTGGATCCTGCTCTTGCTGCCTGGATAGTCTGAATAACGTTGTCAGACAGTCCCACCTGTCTCAGCCTGTCCCTCTCAGGAGCCAAGCCTGGAGAGGTTGGCCCAGAGTGGGTAACGCCCCTATTGCACCTGCTTCCTGAGACAGCGCCCCCCAGAACTGAGGCACCGTCCAGGGCTGGCCCACCATCATTTGTGTCACTTCTGCGTACCACGGCGCCGAGCGGCGACCTGGGGCTACCAGAATGACTGACAATCATTCCCGTCTCACCCTCTCCAGGAGGGGGAGAATGAGACGCAGCGGTGGAAAGGCGTAGAGCAGCTTTCTTGGCCATGGCTTGTGTGCAAACGCGTCCACCCCCAAGGGTGGATTGTCCTGCCGAGCTAGGGAAAACCATAGGGTACAGTGGTTGTTGCGCCGGTTGGCGAACAGGTCCGCTTTCCCGAACTGGGCCCAGATCTGCTTCACCACCTCCGGGTGAAGCATCCATTCGTCTGGCAGGGGCCCACCTCTTGACATGAGGTCGGCCCCCCTGTTCTCCAGCCCCGGGATAACACATTCTCTGAGGCCCACAACCACAGGTTCTCAACAAGGTGGCGGAGCGGACTCCGCCCTGCCTGTTGATGTAAGCCACTGTGGTGCGGTTGTCGCTCCTCACCAGCACATGTTTGCCCTGTAATAAGGGTTTGAAGTGCTGTAGGACCAGTACTACTGCCCGTAGCTCTAGAAGGTTGATGTGCCGAGTTTCTGTCAGAGGCCAGCCACCGCCTATAGCTCTCTCTAGGCAGGTCCCCCCCCATCCTGTCACGGATGCATCTGTGAACACCGTGATGTAGGAGGTCACCCGCCCCAGTGGAGTGCCCCTCCGCAGATGCTTTGGGGACGCCCAGTATCGGAGGTTGCCCTCCACTGAGGGGGGGATGGTCACCAGACATCGTTTGTGCCACTTGGGATCTAAACGAAGGCCGGCAAACCACCTCTGCAGGCGACGCATGTGCAGTAACCCCAGCGGTACCACGAGGTGAGCAGCCGCCATGAGACCCAGAGTCTGCATGATGGTCCAAGCTGTCACCGGTGCCCCCCGTCGCAGTCTGCAAACTGCCTGAAGCAGGCATGCCTGTCTGCTCTCTGACAGGGTGGCACGTAGTCTGCCTGCGTCGAGCAAAATCCCCAGATACTCCACCTGCTGGTGAGGTATGGGACTGCTCTTCTTCCGATTGACCGCAAATCCCAACTTGGTTAGGTGTAGGATCAATTGGGCTGTGTGGAACATTGCCCATTCCCTGGACCTGGCCATGACTATGAGGTCGTCCAGATAAAAGAAAACCCTCATGCCATGGTCGCGAAGCGGCGGAAGTGCTGTGGCCACACATTTGCTGAACGTGCGTGGGGACAGGGAGTAGCCGAACTGTTGTACTCATAGGCTATCCCCTGGAAGGCAAAACGCAAATACTTTCTGTGCTTTGGAGCAATTTTGACATGAAAGTAAGCGTCCTTCAGGTCGATGGTTGTGAACCAAGATTTGCCTCTCTTATGCCCCTGAATGGAGGAGGGACGCTGCAGAACTGGAGTGAGTAACCCAGTCTCAGTGTCCTGTCCATCCACTCTTCCATTCCCCATAAAACTGTGTTTGGGGACATGCAAGCAGCTGTGGAGCCGCAGCTAAGAAGCTGTGGTACTCTCTGGTGGCCCACTCCGCCGCCAAACCTTCCATAAAAGGAAGTTTGGCCATGGGGGGCTGACATAGAAAGGGCCGAGCCTCTGCGGAGGTCCTTGAACGCACTGCGGCCGCCTCTCGTGGGGGTGCGTGCTCCGTAATAATGCTGTGACCACACTGACGGCGAAATGCATTAATCGGAGCTATTATACCCGGCGAGGTGTGCTTTCTGACAGCAACCCGCCGGCTAGAGTGTCTCTGAACACGCACAGTGCTTCCTCCTTGAAGGCACTTTCTGCGGTTCATTACACTCATGCAAGCGTGCGGTACACGTGTGTACCGAGAACGAATATAACGTTAAAGGTAAAAAATTGAGAACGTGAACAACTTTTTGGAAGTAATCTCAGGTGCTTCGTCGCAGTGTTCAGTGTAATTTGCTCACATTGGGTTCAACGCGTCATAGAGCGACAAAGTCATTTCATTGGACGAGAGGCATATGTTACGTCCCCACTAAGGTCTAGGGGACTTGGAGACAATAACACACAACAACCAATAAAAATGAGGGAGTCAGCGTAAAGGTTGTTGAAAGGTTTATTTCTTTTAAACCTTGAACCGAACATAAATCGAACAGAAATACTCTTTGTGTGAGGAGGAGGAGGAGACAAGGGACTGTGCCAAACAAAAGAAATAAGCATAACAAAACCAGGCCTATCTCTACATCTATCCTTTGAAACCAAAACTCAAACAAAAACCCTCACTAACTAAACTACTCAGAACTGGACAAAACAGAATACAGGGGTGGCAACAATCCGCTAAACTAGTGTGTCTAAACATTAGTTACCTAACGTGTTGAGAAATGTACAGGGTACCCCAGACTTACCTAACTCCTCCACCTCTCAACACACACACTTTCACAAAGGTCAGAACAACAAGGTAGAATGACTTTCTATTCTGCAGTCAAATTCAGGCTCCTCTATCAGCAACAGGCCCAGAGTGAGAGAGAGCGGGAAGACTTCCTGGGTGCCTCCTTTATGGTCGGCCCTGGCTGCTGATAGGCCAGCTGAGGGTGAGAGTATCCTATCAGCCATCAGACTCAGGTGCACAGGCAGATTCCGATCAGCTGCTGATTAGCTGTGCAGCAGACAGGGAGAAGAGAGAAAAACAGGAGGGAAGGAGAACCACACAAGTACAGCCTGCCTGGCACGTAACACATACTATGAGAGCTGGTCACAGGGATGCGTTCAAATGTAGTCAGTAATTTGAGGAACTGTCGAAATGGCGAACGCAGATAAAGTTGAGCTCGAAAATCCTCCAGCATCATTGAAGTCTCCGGTTTGGGAAAATTTGGTTTCGCAGTTACGTACAAGGATGACGGACAAAGACAGGTGGACCGAACCAAAACTGTTTGTCGGCATTGTTCAACTAAAATTAGTTACGCGGCTGGCAATACATCAAACTTGCACACTCATTTGAAAAGGCATCACCCGAACGTGAATATCACCGGTACCAAAAGAAAAAAGACTGAAGTGCAAACCCAACTCCCACTAGCATTTAAGCCTCCAACACTCGCAAAAAGTTCAGACCGAGCCAAAGCTATTACAAACGCCAAATATCCTTATGTTGCCATGTTAGCAAAGCGCTACCTGGCTGGTGTTCTCCACAGCATGAGACATTGTTAGTGCCAGCAGATCTGCCCTTTCGGCAAGCAATGTGGACAAGTTAATTTTTCTTAAAAAAAACATGAAAATACAATGACAAGCAAGTCCTAATGTCAAGCTGGCTGCTTAGGTACTAGTACAGTACAGTTCACATACAGATTATTTCAGTTCATCGAAATGCTGCACCTTAATGTTTATTTTATTATATTTTGTATTTATTTGAGTGAATATTCACAGTTTAATAATAATTAAAAACCCCAAACTAATATTTTATGTTTTGTGAGTACTAGTACAGTAAAGTTCAAATACAGATTATTTCAGTTCATCGAAATGCTGCACCTTAATGTTTATTTGATTATATTTTGTATTTATTTGAGTGAATACATTATTCACAGTTTAATAATAATGAAAAACCCCAAAAAAATCTTTTATGTTTTGTGATCATTTTTTCTGCTGTACCGAAAACGTACCGAACCGTGACCTAAAAACTGAGGTACGTACCGAACCGAAATGTTTGTGAACCGTTACACCCCTAGTGTGAACACTCGCGTATCATTGATGAAGTGTAGTAGCCATAGAGTCCAGTAGAGGGCGGAGCCTGTGTGAGATAGAACTGTTAGAGAAGATCTAATCATTGAACTTAATCATTGTTTACTGAGACTTCAGAGGGGGGGGGGAATAGATGTACAGTTATGCTGGGTGCCTGCCCAATGTTAGGGTTAAAGGGAACGAGCATGCTGATAAGTTAGCAAAAGATGCTATAAAAAAGGAAATAGCAACATCAGTTTTACTTGGAAAAGGAGAAGGAAAAGCAATAATTAAGAAGAAGGGTATGGAAATGTGGCAGAAAAGGTGGGAGGCAGACCAGAAAGGGAGGGGATACCACAAGTTACAGAAATCAGTCATAACAAAGATCTATACAGAGAGGAACAGACAGGAGGAGATCACCATCACTAGACTCAGATTGGATCATATAGGATTAAACGGCACTATGTTTAGAATGGGAAAAAGTGCATTTGAATGATGCAGGGGGTGTGGAGTGAAAGAAAATGTGGAACATATCATATTACATTGCAACATTTACAAAACCAAGAGAGAAAACTAAGTGACAGGGTCAGAGAGGCAGGAGGGGAGTGGAGCCTGATGGGGATACTGGGAACAGAAGTTGAGGGGGTAAGAGCTACCAGGAAGGCCCTTTTTAAGTATTTGGGTGAAACAGGGCGGATTAGAAGAATTTTAAATAACGTAAACACAGTGGTATACTTCCACAAGTGGTGATAGGATGACATGGTGATACACACCCTTGTACAGTAGGTGGCGGTATGCACCTTAAAGCTGTTTGCAATCTGCCAATAACTGAGAGAAGAAGAAGATACTCTTTATACATCACATATGATATTTTACCCTCCCGTCCAGTAGCGGGCAGCATGCACTCTTTCTGATCTGCCTTGTCTTTGAAACAGCGAAGAAGAAACTGCAGCATTTGCGATTTTCGCGGGAAATCCTGTCTGCGGCGTTGTTTTCTTTTGAGGCTGTTTCTTTAAAAGCGTATCTTCTTCCTATGCGGTGTTTGAATGAAATCAAACAGAGCTTTTTTACCTATATTAATTATTGCTTGTATTGTTTTATCTGAACTGCAGCAGACAGCAAGGAAACAGGATGAAGTATTTCACCCGGCTGAGAGTCAGACGAGTCTACAAGTGGCGAGGAGAGCCCATCAGTTTCAACAGGAAGTTAAAAACATGTGAATATGCGTGAGTATCTTTCAGTAGTCACTTCGAAAGGAGAACGCTTTTCAGTCGCGAAGGAAATATTCCGATTGTTTGCTGAAGTACACGTAGGCTACCACAGTGAAATACTCGTGCATTGGAAACCTTAGTGAAGTACACGCATGTAGGGAACATGTTAAGCAGACTGCTCTTTAAGCGCTTTTAGTGGTTTAATATATAATGTCTGGATGAATGTTACTGCAGCATTATTGTGTTTGTTACATTTCCCTTCTGTAGTTGTATTAGGTATTTCTAATGTTAACTTCTTTATATACTGTTGGGTAGTTTAATCTGAAGCAATCCGTCATATTGTATAAAATGATCCGATGTGAAACCACGTTCCTCAGTAGTCCTGTTTCCTGTTTCAGATTGTGATGATGCATTTTCTAGCTGATCTAAGAGGCTTTTAAAACGGTTTATATCTTCAGCAGAATTGTCAACACATGAACGAACATTTCATCTTTTAGTTTATCAAAAATAAACATATCTGGAGATAGTTTAATCTGTATCATTGAATTATTAGTATATGCTTCATAAATGTGTCATCACTTTAATGTTGCAGGTGATCAATGTGGAGCTCATTTTAATTACTTAAGTACTTTAATCTGTGATGATACATACATATTTTATTTGGTGGTAATGTTTTTTAAATTTAATAATCTGAATATGTGTATATCCCAGCTCTTTGGACATTAGTGTGGAGGGTCTCCCCAGGGTCACTGTCATTAAAACTGGCCAACACATCCTCATAGAGGGAGAGGATGAAGACAACCCGTACGTGGCCAAAGTCATCCGGCTGTATGGAGACGGTAAGAGACTCAATGCTATACTTGACTTTGTCCCCAAAGACTGTAACTGAAAATCTTTTTCTCTCTCACTTCGGGTTTCAGAGAACGGGAAACAAAAGAAAGTGGTGGTTCAGTGGTTTGTTCGTGTGTCTGAAGTGCCTTTGAGCAAGCTGAAGCTGCTGGGCAGAGAGCCCCACCCTCAGGAGATCTTCTACTACCAGGGCCGCAGCTGTGACGATGAGGTGGACGCCGAGTCCATCCTCAGACCTGTGAAGGTGACTTTTAGTGACATCTGAATAACATGAGAGTATTCCTGTCATTTATTCATTGTTTTTTCTTTATGAACTGGACAAGTGTGCTTTTGTTAGGTCTTGATAACTGCAGTTCAAACAACACCAAATTATAAACATTTGAATAAACTATAATAATTAAAGAAATAAAAGCCGAAGCTAATTATCGTAAAACTAGGATTTCACTGATCATTCCTTAATTGGGTCCTTCTCAAGAGTCAGATGTGACACTTATGTTTACTTAAAGGTTGATTAAACTTATGTCAGACTGACACATTGAAACGACACGTCTAGCCTACTCCATTGGCTGCCTTAAGAACTCTCACATGGTTTAAAGTTCAATCTAACCAGAACAGTGGGGTTCAGTAAAAAAAGGATTGGACATTGATTGACTTTATTTTAGCTTGATCACGACCCAATTAATTATTCCCAGGATGATCCCAATCCCAAAAGCTGTCAATCTGTCAATTGCAAGTTTGACAGTAATGTAATGCCATGCTAAATTAGTGTAATTATTAGTGTGTGTACGAGTTTATCAACACCACTGAAGTAGTTTTCTGATGTCAAATATCTTCATGGACAGGTCCTCCAAGAAGCAAGAGGGAAAATGTTTGCCTTTAAACATTTTACACTAACCCTCTATGTGTCTGTCTTGTGTTCACAGGTACAGCGTCTGGATGGAGCAGCTCCGTTCCCAGACTCTGACGACCAAGACACCCTGTATGTGAAGCTGTCCTGGGACTCGAAAACCTTTAAGTCGGTTGACTCTGCTCAGGTGGATTCTGATCTTTCTCCAGATTCCTCCTCTTCTCCTCCTCCCTGTTCCAGATCATCCCTCCCCCCCTCAACCCCTTGCTCTCCCCCTGCAGCGACTCCAGCGTCCCGAGGCCCTGCTCGACGCGCCCTGCCCACTCCGGATCTCGCCATCATGCGCCGGGCAGCTCCCGGGGAAGTGAGATACTCCAAGGCCACCATGAGTGCAGGGAAACCCAGTACTGCAGAGGCAGAGTCAATGCACTCAGCCACCAAACGGTCTGCCTCAAAATGCCTGAGCGCCAAACGGAGGAATGCCTTTGCAAGGACGCCCGGCATCCGCAAGAAACTGGAGCTCAGCAGTGAGTGTTACATACATACATACATACATACATACATACATACATACATACATACATACATACATACATACATACATACATACATACATACATACTTACATACTTACATACACACATGCACAGGTATACATACTTAGATAAACTCATATACGCACATGCATACATCAGGGTTTTTACGGTCATTAAAAACCTGGAAAAGTCATGGAAATTCAAAATGCAAATTCCAGGCCCTGGAAAGGTTATGGAAAACAATATTTTTCCCAAAGTTTTGGAAAAGTCATGGAAATGTAACTAAAGTTGCCTCAAATATAATTTATATTTTATCTAATCGCCGAAATAGTAATACTATAACAGACCTCGACATTAACGACTGCCCGATGGCCCGAGGCAATCTAGTATTTAGCTCGGGCAATGAAGCCTCACCTGCTGGTTGCCCGATCGGGCAATCTATTATGCAGGGTGTCCGCGGGGTCTTAAAAAGTATTAAAAGTTGATAAATCAATTTAGCGAAAATTAAGGCTATTAAAAAGTATTAAACGGCATTTTCCAAGGTATTAAGAAGGTCCACAGCAACGACAACATGAAACACCCTTTAATTTACTGCAACGACATGTCGGGAAACCCCCTCAAGGCGGCCCCATGCATAGCGCGCTGTAAAATGCTGCTTCTTATTTTAAGTTTCGTTGCCTTGCTCTGCTCCGGGGGGGGAGGGGAAAGAGTGTGTTGGGGCGCCACTGATGGGGATCAGAGCTGTCCGGTCCCACATGCTAAGTGCTAGCCAGAAAGTCGCGGCGTTTAAGTCCCGACTCTCCCGATGGCCAATCCGTGCCTCCCCTGACTGCACGTTGCTGACACACACCGCTGCAGTGCAGACTCTCTGCAGGGAGGAGCCACGGAGCAGCAGCGGAGTCCGGGCGATGCTGCTCCTCCAAGGAGGAGACACACGTTCACTAAGCCAGAAAAACTATATCCGGTCACAGAGATCTGCTATTTTAAAGTAAAGTCAACACATATCAACCCTAAATATAGTCTATATTAAGAACGAGAAAAGTCTTAACATATATATCATTTTTTGTAAACATATGACAAATGTGCGAGGGTGATGACGTCAGAGCATCGTCCTATGTGCCGGGGCTTAGCCCCGGACAGCCCCGGCCCAATTTAAACCCTGGGTATTTGTGAGGGAGCTCCTATATGGCATTACCCCGCTGAAGCTCACCAAAGTTTAATATATTTCATAGTTCAAAGTTTTGTCAATTGTTTTTGTTTATTGGTCAAATAGTGGTTTCTGAGGAGTTTGACTGGAATGAAAGAGCTCAAAGTGTGTCTACAGAAAGAGCTCAAAGTGTGTCTACAGAAAGAGCTCAAAGTGTGTCTACAGAAAGAGCTCAAAGTGTGTCTACAGAAAGAGCTCAAAGTGTGTCTACAGAAAGAGCTCAAAGTGTGTCTACAGAAAGAGCTCAAAGTGTGTCTACAGAAAGAGCTCAAAGTGTGTCTACAGAAAGAGCTCAAAGTGTGTCTACAGAAAGAGCTCAAGTGTGTCTACAGAAAGAGCTCAAAGTGTGTCTACAGAAAGAGCTCAAAGTGTGTCTACAGAAAGAGCTCAAAGTGTGTCTACAGAAAGAGCTCAAAGTGTGTCTACAGAAGCAACAAAGCAGCATACTGCATTCAACCTGACCTTCAAAGAGAGGTTGAAGTTCATGTGGAGAGGAGGCATCAGTAGTCTGTTTTATGTCTTGGGAACAATGCCTAAATCAAATACTACTTTCTAATGGTTTCTTTTTCTAATAAACCTGGCATTGGGTTGGTCACACAATTCATTCTCTTGTGCTTTGTTCTATCTGAATTATGATCAGGAGTTATCACAAACTGTTTAGTTGTGCTATCTTACTACCAATACTGTATATAGTAAATGTGAGGTAAAGTGTGTTGCCAATGTAACCGGTTAGAACTCGAAGTTGCGATGAGGTCTTAAAATGTATGGAAAGGGTCTTAAAAAAGGTCTTAAAAGGTATTACATTTGACTTCAGGATTCCTGCATATACCCTGTTATGGCAATTGTGGAGACGTGTCAGTGCCTGACAGCGGTCAAATCGGTTGGAAAACGATGAAAAAGTTGCCAAAAGTCGTTCTTGATGGACGTCGCCATTTTGTGTGCTTCGCGGATGCGCTCGGCTCCTCTCGACTGCTGCTCGGGTCTGCTTCGTGCGTCATTTCGTCCGCGTGCATTTTTCAGGGCAATCTCTATTGGGCTCAGGGCCATCTGTAAATTAGCTTAGATGGCCCACAGGGCCATCTCCCAAAATCCTTAATGTCATGCACTGTGTAATGATAATACATACTGTATCGTATAGTAATGAAACGTAAAATGGCATTTAACTGACGAGGTATTTTGCTGGTGAGAGATTTTTACAATCACGCCCTCTAGTCTACAGTGGCTTTAGCCTGTAGAAGCTAGTAAGCCTATTTGATTTGTTTTAGATAGGCACAACAAGTCTCATATGCAGACCTTATTTTCCAGCTTACCATGTTAAAATAAAAATGTTTCAGTGGTACCGCTGAGAAAGAGTAATTTTTTTGGTCATGGAAAATGAGGTAAAGGTCATGGAAAATCATTGGTGAAAAAGTGTATGCACCCTGATACATACACAAATACATGCATACACACATGCATACGCCTTCTTTGCTGGTGTTAGTATTAGCAGATTTTAGTTTACTGTGTAATTATCAGTTTTGGCAAATGTATATCAGCCAACAGGCAGCAAGAAATTGCAACATAAAATTATATGTGATGACCTAAGCTGATCCAGCCAGAATTCAAATGGTCTATTCTCTGCTTAAAGCTACAGTTTGTAACTTTATTACAAATAACTCTTATCATATTTGCTAAAACTATCACATAATCCTGATAGGAGTCTAATTAAGTGTCAATCACTGTTCCTAAACTCTGATCGAACTGTTAAACTAGACAGCGCTAATCAAATATGCACTCTGCATCGGGTCGGGTACCCGGCGGGTGACCTGCAAAAAAAGTGATTCGCGGGTGGTATTTTTTTCAACGGGTTCGGTTCTGGGTAAAACAAAGAAAATGCGGGTCGGATTGCGGTTGTTGCATAATAAATATTTAAATAATAATAATGTAATTGTTTAAATCCTCAGACCTCTCCCCCGCGGGACCGCGCATAATCCTAACCTCTGCACCGCATCAATCTGCTGCTGAGCGTGCAACATTCGAAATGGCTGAGGTGAAGGCGATGCTCGGAGAATACAGCTTTGTCAATAACTCTTCCTCAAGAGCAAAATCCAACGTCTGGGAGGCTTTTGGTGTCTTCCTAGATGGAGAAAATAACCAACATCCCACGCATTTCGAGCCAAATACGCAACTGCGTGTGTTAATAATTGCATGTTTTCAGCTCATAGGATATGCGGGTTTGGGTCGATTTGCGGATCTTGTGCCGACGGGTCGGGTCGGTTTGCGGAACTAATTGGCAATATGTGCGGGTAAATAAGTTATGATAGAGTAGGCAGTTTAAGCATTTTCATATATGATAGATCATTCTGCTCGTTTCTGAAATCCTGAGGTCACGTTTTCTCTCCTGGTTTTGTCAGGTCCAGAAAAGAAGTCTGTGATTGCTGAGGACCCCCTGAACCAGCAGCTGGACGAGGACCCAGAGTCGGAGCTGATGTTGGCTCAGAGACTGTCGTCTTCCCCTCCTCAGGCCGTGCTGCTCAAACACAGCCTCACTCCCCTAAGGAAGAAGCTGAAGCCGTCTGTCCTCCTCAACAAAATGTGTCTGTCTGAGATCAACAGCTCTCCATCATCAGACCACTCCACCAGGTCAGAGTCGGCTCTCACGCAGTCACAGCACCCACAGTATATTGGCAAAAAAAACGTAGCTGTGTTAGCAGCACAGAGAAATATGTCAGTCTTTAAAAAAAAATAAAGATCTCAACAACAATTGGATGGATTGTGATGAAATGTGGTTCACACGTTCACATTTCCTCTCCATTGAATTGTAATAACTTTTGTGATCCTCCGACTCCTCCTAGGGCCATCACCAGGTCAACATCTTAATATGTCCAATAATCAAGACAATTTGAATAAGGGGCAAGTCTACACTGGATTATTTAATTTTCATAGACCCAACATAATAAGCAGGACAATGTGGCATCTGAACAGCTGATCCAGATAGATACATTTCAGCCATGTCCACAGGTTTTTTGACCTTAAGAGTAGTTGTTCAATAAATAAATACAAACAATATAGTTTGTGTCACCTTGCTATAGGGTGGTTAAAAAACCTGGTTTAACACAGATTTAAACAGAGATAACTGCTTTAAACCGCTCTTGTGTTGGATAAAAGTCCTCAGCAGGTGGAGTTAATGATGGAGGAAGTGTTACCAAATGGCTTTGTTAGCACACCCGGGGTTGCGGTCCAATAGTCCATTTAGCTTAGGAACCTTCCTAACCGAGTGAAATGACCCGGAAGTACGTCAGTGGCAGCCATGATAAGTGCCGTTCCAATTCTCTAGATCAGGCATGGGCAAACTAAGGCCCGCGGGCCATATACGGCCCGTTGGACTTTTTAATCCGACCCGCTGAATATTGGTACAAAATTGTCCAAATTATAGTAAAGACCGCATTCATTTTGCCTTTTTCCTACAATACCCGGCATTTTAGTTGATCCCACTAGATGGCGCACTCTAGACACAATTGACTAACAATTGAATAACAGTTCATGGCGAGTACAGCGAAATTCAAGTTGTAACAAGCAGTAGCGCTGAGCAAAGTGAATAGAACGCTACCACACACTTATTAAAAACACTTATATAAAGTCAGGCAACACTAACCAGGCTGAGTGTGATTCTGTTTATTTTACCTTACTTTAATGCCCATCCGTTCACTGTTATTGACCATTGTGAAGAGGCAGACGTTTTCCTGTTTTGTATTATTGCAGCTATCGGATGGAATCAATACATGGGCTACATGTGGCCATCACAAGTCAAATCATAACGAAAACTAAGCCGATAAAATATGCGTGTAGAAAACGGCTTATGCCACAATATGATAGCAACAAGTAGTCAAGATAGTCTGATTAGCTTCGGTTGCTATGCTAACATCACCTGTAGAATGCCAGAGAAACTTTCATAACAGCGTTGTGATGCCAAACAGCTTTCAGACTAAAACGCATTCACTGATGGGGATGGGGGATATTTATCAGCTGCTTGTGTGACAGTCGGACAGTGAAGACTTTACAGCGGCCGCTGCCACGAGTTAACAGTAGAATAAACTCCGGTGGATGAGCAGCGCTGCAGCGGGCGATAAATGCCGCTGAAACACATTTATAAACAATGCACCACGGCACTCTGGAGAAAAGTATAAGGTTAGAGAAGTCGTTCTTTAATTCAATCTGGCTTCGTATGATTAAAAACTACCCGACGCAGTCCTCTTGATGTTGTTGTGAGCGGTGTTGCGGAGAAAATCAGCGACGTAAAACGCCGTGTGGGTCATAAGAAGGCATGGTTACGCAAGCGATGACGCAATGATGCAATAATTCCTGCATCTGTAACAATGAGTGGACCAAAGAAAAGAAAAGTCGACATTGAGTGCAAAGTGTTTATTGAGGAGTGGACAGCTAAATATTTTTTCACCGATCTGCTACTGGCCCGGCCCGTCTGACACATTTTAAAACTCATAGTGGCCCCCGAGCAAAAAAGTTTGCCCACCCCTGCTCTAGATGATAGGAAAGGAGGTTTCAAACTTCCTTTATAACCTCCTTTAGCTTAGGAACCACTGGACCTCCCTTTACGAAAGGAGAGGAGAAAATGCTGCCCCACAATGCCTTGCAGCCGCAGCATTTGCCGTCACACAACAGTCGGCCGTTCACGGAAACAACCGATTATGACCGAGAAATTATATCATGAAAGTTACGGTGCTTATTAAGCATTTTAAAACGTATGTGGTAACTTGCCACAAGTGCTTTGTTTTGAACGTTCATCAGTATTATAATCAAAAAGAGAAATATGAACGTTAGTTTTTACTGAAATGATCAAATAAAGTCAACATTTCACAGTTGTTACGCCCAGGTCTAGGGGAACCTAGGCGCAGCACTTTACTGAGCTGTGTCGGGTTTGTTAAACTTTTAAAAGATGTTTGAATGGTGATATACACAGTGATAGATGTTAAGGACTAACGTTTATAATCTTTTCATACAATCATACATATTGGGATCATTTGTATTAATGTGGACCGGAGGAAGAGGGTGACGAGCATAAGTTTCACTTTCCTTTTTATTTCAATTCCAACCGGTCCGAGCACACACACAGACCCAAAGCCAGGCTGCGGGTGTGTGCTCCGGCCGAGCTCGGGCCGGGCCTCGCCGGGTCCCGCAGACCCCAAGCAGCAACCAGGAAACAACACCAGCAAGCCAGCTCACACTGTCCGCTCCAGCAGCGAGCCCCACAACGTCCCGCCAACACGGCACCCAGACCCCACGCAGCATTCTCATCTGTTTGTCATTACTGGTGTCATTTTCTGGTTGCTAACGCCATTGTAACACATAATCACTGATGTTCCGCTGTAACGGTGGTGGACTCATCAGAACAGAATGGGCGAGCTGACCAATCAGAGCACACTGGGCTCACAGGGAGGGGGGGGCAGGAGCTCCAACAAGCCGTTTAGGACAGAGTGAATACACATGCTATACAGAGATGCTGTATGAGAAACCAATGTGAGTTTGGAAAATTGCACAATGTAAATCTATTCTAGTAGACCTCAACAATGGAATTATGATCAGTAGAAATGGCCATGACATGGGACCTTTAAGTGTTATTATGGGAGAATTACTATTCTTGTGGTACTACTGCCTTATTAGGCCCATATTGAGCAGAGCATATTAAGACCAAACCTCATGTACAACAACTTCCTACTTGCAATAAATAAACACTAATTACAGGGTTATTGAGGAAAAACTCTCAACTAATGGCTTATTACTTGTAGAATATGGTCATGTAGAATAAGGCATTAATAAGTGTTTTATAATGACTAATAAAGAGCCAATATACTGCTATTATGCATGTTAATTAACAACTAGAGAATGCAATTCCTGAAGAAATTGCTAGTGGGAATGCTTTATGCTGAAAAGCTGACGCTAAACTGCTATGCTGAAATGTAATGTGTAAGAAGAAAGTGAAGAATTTAGATTGAAATGATACATGAACACTGGGGGCTTGAATGTGTGATGAGAGAAGAAAAGAAAGTAAAAAGGCTTGGAAAAGCAGCAGAATATTTGAACTGCAAACTTTTGAACTAACTTGATGGCGAATGATCTGTCGCCATGGCAACGGCATTTGATGACACCCCATAATACGCTTATATGTGTTGATGGCTGCATCGTTACCAAACCTGTGAAGTTTTGATTTCGAGCATTTGAACTGAAGTTGTGAGAAAACCGTGTTTCATAGTGAGCATTGTGTTGCCAAGGCAACGGCATTTGAAGAAATCTTAAAATGGTCAAATAGATGTCTTCACGGCTGGACTGTTAGCACACATGTGAAGTTTGAGCACTTTTTGACAATTTTCATAGGAGTTATAGCAATATCGTGTTTTACGGCGAGGGATGCGTTGCCATGGCAACAGCTTTTGAGGAAAACTCACTAATGGCACATAGACATGTTGAAGGCTGGACCATTAACCATTATCTGAAGTCTGCTGCTCTGAGCATGTCAGTTAGTTATGACATCATCGTGTTCCATGACACAGGTGTTTATATTTGAGATAACGACGTGTCCAGAGATCAAAGGTTTCCATGGTGATGTGCAGTAATCAGTGAGAGGAGAGCATTTGCATTGTTCTGAATGAGAGATAAACCTCTTACATGTGAACGTTTTGTTGAAGAACCGTAACAGATATCGGTGAAATTTCAACGCGTGAAGCATCTGAAGGAAGTTGAGCATCTGAAGTGCGTACTTTCGGGTTAATAATGTGGCCTTTTTGGCAGATTAACTAAAGGTGTGCGACTAATGCTGTGAGTAAAGATCAGCTTGAATTTACAATTGGCTTTAATGGAGACATGTTGAAAGTTTTTGTCACTTCATGCCCTCAAGAGGCATTTTGTTTAATTATTTTGCTTAATTTTTAAAGCTACGAGATGTTTTCCTACGTTTGTCATGACAAATGATGTCTCAGGAGTGTAGGGTTTGGGAATTATGGCAGGTTTAAAAAAAAAATATGAAGGCGAATTTCAAGCTGTCCTCCACTCTAGCTTTGAGATCACACACCTTAACGAGCTGCTCAATACACACTCATGTTAAAATCTGAAGAAGGCCTCTTTACCAAGGTCTGAACAATGTTTAATATCTCTAAAAGTATGAATCAGATTTAAAAGTTGTTTAACAAGAATAATGTCAGAAAGATGTGTAACATTTTAAAGTTGGAATGAGGTTTCTGAGTGAAAGTATGAAGGAGCAGTTAGCAGTTGAAGTCGCATGAAGATTGTTCAAGTCTGAAGAGTTTCTCCATTGACTTCCATGTTAAAAATGTGATGAATTATGGGATGTATCTCTGGAATTATGAAAGTTACGAATAAGAAAAGTAATAGCCATCGATTCCCGACCGAGCTGAACGTTTTGATGTTTGAACGGAGTTTCTGCGATGTGGAATGTGGGAGAAGAAGAGGCGCAAAATAACCCGGCGGAATAATAAATAATTTCGTGCGTCGAATAACAGATAGTGGGAATGCTGTATCAGCATTCCCACTAAACTAGTTGATGGTTAATTTGTGTACCTTTTTTTAGTATAAAGTGTTTCTCATTATTTAATGCGATTTGTTAAAACATTGTTGTTTCTTTTGATGTGAAATATTATTTATTTAATTTATAAATAAAAAGCAATCTTAATTTTGTTCACAATTTGTTAGTTAATTTACCTTATTTTTTTTCAAAAGAACCGTTAAGAGTAGGCCTACCGTTAAAGGACCGGATCGATAAGCAGTATCGATAAAAGTAGTAGTACAGTTAAAACCTTAACGATCCGAATAATCGATTAATCGATTATCAAATTAGTCGTTTGCTGCAGCCCTAATCGTAATGCAAACACACAGATGGTGGTGCGTTCACTGGTCGTAGGATATAGAAGCAGTTTTTCTTTACGGTAGGATTTAATAAACAGAACTCTGCAGCTACAGGACTTTCACTTAACACTTAGTTTCTGACCGTACACTCGTCAAAGAGCTGCCTGTGGTGCTTTTTCAAGTGCTGATACAGGTTTGTGGTGTTGCCTCGGGATGTAGTGACTTTTCCACGACAGGTCGTGCACAACACCTGCTTTTGTTGCACACGTCGTCCTAAACCCGAAATATTTCCATACAACCGAAGTGCTGCTTTTCTTCGGGACTAAATTGTCCAACGTTGCTTCTGGCTCGGCTGAAGCAATTTATCCACACCATGAATGTTGCTAGAAACGCCTTCACACATGGGCGTTTCACGTGCAGTGTTGTTGTTGGGCGTATGCGTAGTTACCTTGGGCCACTTCTGATTGGTTAACAATGGCTGGTACATGTGGAGCACAGCACTTCTGATTGGTGGGGATGACTGACACACAAGAAAAACATTGAATCCGACACGCTGTATAACGTGTATCCCAAATCGCAGGCTTTGTGATTTGCTAATTGCATCATTTCAAATCGCAATTCCGATTTTAAAATCGATTAATCGTGCAGCCCTAACACACACACACACACACACACACACACACACACACAGCTTATCTATTTTAGTTTAGCTGCTGATTCAAACTCCATATTTGAGACATAAAGCAGACAATCCATAGCACACAGGCATGATCCACATTTTTTTTATTCAGCGGGACTTACACTTTTGCAGGATATCATTATTTCTAATGAACATTCTTTTTTTCTTTTTTTTTTTAAACAATATATTTATTGAGTTTTTTCTTTTTTACAAACACAAACAAACAATGACATCCACAAATACAGATATTAACAATGAGTGAATAAGACATGTACAAATAAGTTGGCAATCCATGTAGCAAACCAACCAGGTAGCAAAAAACAGACACACCAGGTGACAAGACCAGAAAAAAATAATTGAAAATAAAATATAATAATAAAAAAAATGAAAAATGAATCAATTATAATAATCAAATGCATTTAAAGAACCAAGTCCACTTGGTGCGATTTACATCGGGTTTTAAGGCTATATTTGGATCTACAGTTCAAAGGCATACTACACGATAACCCCCAAAATGTGTAAATCAGAAGAATAATAAAAGATTAAAATTCTGTAGTAATGCAGACATTTGCTGAAGTTCGCAATACCCCATCAATATAAGAACCAGGTTTATTGTCTTTGTATTATAGAGCAAAAGAGAAAATAAACGATAAAAAATGATGTACTGCAATAGTCAACAAACATAGATGCGATCTTTAAAAATGAACAATAAAAGTATGAAGAAATATTCCAAGAAATATCTACAACATATCTGTCTTTAAAATGAAAATGCAGTACAGCTGTTTGCCGGAATGTGCGGAAGTTAACAGTATGAAAAACAGACAATATGTGCAAAGTACAGAGATGATAACCCAGATGCTATGCGTTTTAAGTTTATTTTGTTTCTGGAAGACTGAAACTCTCCTATCATTCATAAAGAGAGATTTGCCCTGTGTGCAAACTAGACAACTAATCAATCGCATTTTACATCCATTGTCCAAGGGTGGGCCCATAGTACCAGACCTGAAACAATCCCACTGACCCTTCTGGACACACCTGAAACCTGTATTAGCTGCTTATTGGAAGTCTGACCAAACCATTAAAATATGACAGATTTTACGCTGTTGATGTGTTCAGTGCTGAAGTGGATAATGAAACCTCTCCGATGCTGCCGGTCACCGCCACACCGAGGAGCTCCAAGAGAAAGTCGGCCCAGCTGGTGTCCTCTCGAATCAGAAAACAGCTGTGAGTGCAGAGAGCAAGTCATCCTTTTGCATTTTTCATTGCCCTGATAATCAATTAATGTATTATCCTGGAAGATTTTTGAGTACTAAAGCTTCACTGTCTGTTCGATCAGGAATCTTCTGGACGACCAGCAGGACCTGAACTCAGACGGAGAGGACGAGGACGAGTTTGTTCCATCCAAAAGGGAACTCCAGAGCAGCAGTGAGGATGATGATGATGGTGGGGAAAAGGAGGCAGGGCTGGATAGCGATGATGAGGTGCTGGTTAAAAAGGGCAAACATGCTGCGGCAGGTTGTCGTACTCCTCGCTCGAAGCAGAGAACTCGCACCTCCACCAGAACGCCGCGAAGAACTCCAAACAAGAAGGTACAAGTCCTGGAAACATCTCCAACAGACAGAATGTTTTCACTGTGTTTTTTTATTTTCTCACCTTGTTTCTTTTAACTTCGTTAGCAGATAACACCCGGCACACCACGCACTCCTCACCACGCCACTCCCAGCATCCCCTGCAGGTTGAGACCAGCCCAACAGCCTGCTAATGTTCTGGAGGAGGCTAGACTGAGGTGTGATGCAACGTCATTTGACATGGCCAATGTTTGAATTTCTTTTATTCGTCGATTTAATATATTATTACTTGGTTAGTTTAATGTCTGTAAATTATTATTATTTTAAATTGCAAATTCCCAAAATTGCCTAAGTTGATGTTTTCAATTTCTTTGTTTTCGCCAAAGCAAAAAGTCTTGCCATGAAACAGAACTGCATAGCAGTAAGTCCATATGCCATTAATTAACCTTTATAAAGTTGCTGAGAAAATGGTAAAACAAACAAATTACCAATTATTTTTCCACTTAATCCACTTAGTAAATTCTCAAGTTTTCTTTTGGCATCAGGCAGATGATCTGCAGAGTTAACTGAACATGAATAACTTGTATTTTATTGTTAATGTTATTTTATTATTTTATGTTTAATGTGAATCAATCTGTCTCTTCAGGCTGCATGTGTCCTCAGTGCCAGAGTCTCTTCCCTGCAGAGAGCAAGAGTTTCAGGACATCTACAGCTTTGTGGAGAGCAAAATTGTTGACGGCACAGGAGGGTAAGATCCAAATCCCAATCCTGACTTTGTTCCCACAGTTGACAAGTCCCCAGATCTGTCACTTATATAGAAAAATAGGGGCTCTGCTTCAAATGGCAGCTTTCTATAAGATCCATTCCCCACAGTGGGAACAGTCTTAGGCCCCGTCCACACGGAAACGAAACGGGTTGTATCTGCTACAGTTCTCTATCATATAGACGGTTCGTCCACACGAGGCCGACAGGGAAACGCGGATAACGATAACGCATCCCAAAGTAGGTTGAGCCGATTCCGTGTGGACGGAAGACTTTTTTTATATCGAATTCGGTTTGTTTTCGTGTCCGTGTAGATGCAGCCTTATCCTGTGAGACAGTTTGCATGTGAACTGATGAGCTGTTTGAAGTCCTGAAGAAGTGAAACTACCAAAATGAAATAAGAAAACAAGATGGAATAACCCAAACATTTGAATGTATGTCCATTCCTTCAGTTTAAATCAGTCAATAATTATTTTAATTATAAATCAGTGTCACTTTAATTTGAAGAAAAAATATTTTCGTGTATCCCTCATAAACAGTGCCACTTCTTTAGTATAACGTTAAAATGTGCCGTTACTGTTGGCATTAATAAGATTGTAAACTGTTTGCTGGTTATTTCACATTTATTTTTTAAATTAACACATCTATACACTTTTTAGATATTGTTTTATATTGTACAATTCGAACATTTGTGCTTACTTATGTTAATATTTTATCTTTTATTGCACATTTTAACAATTTCTTGTGCTGATTGTTGTTCTTTGTGTCTCAGGTGTATGTACATCTCAGGTGTGCCAGGCACAGGTAAGACGGCCACCGTTCACGAGGTGATGCGCTGTCTGCAGCACGCCACCGACATGGACGAGATCGCTCCCTTCCACTTCATCGAGATCAACGGGATGAAGATGACTGATCCTCATCAGGCCTATGTCCAGATCCTGCAGGTGACAGCCGTGAATGCCACACCAAAAACAAAGGGGCATGCACAAATGATTTGATGTCGTACATTTTTCTAAAGGTCAATCTGACACTGCTGTTGAAATAATATAACAGTAGAATAAACAATAACAATTTTGGGATGGAATTTTAAACCTGCCAAAATGTTGGGGGTCTTTACTTTAATTCAACAAAGTCCACAAAAAATGGAACAAACATTTTATTTTTCTGAGATAATTTTAGAAGGGAGCGCTGCAGCCCAGTTATATGAAACTTACATTTAGGAAGTCAGAAATAAAACATTTTTTTCCTTTACAGGGCAAACACTCTGTAGATAGACACTGTAGATATGTTTTGCCTTTTCCCACATCCTTTTCTTTATTCCCTGATCCCATCAAGCAGACATTAACTCAATGTAAATATCTGTTTTAATTTTATTTTTTAG
This sequence comes from Dissostichus eleginoides, assembly GCA_031216635.1. Lineage (NCBI taxonomy): Eukaryota > Metazoa > Chordata > Actinopteri > Perciformes > Nototheniidae > Dissostichus > Dissostichus eleginoides. The sequence continues at coordinate 160,436 of CM062270.1, read as the reverse complement.
CTTTACAAAAATTCTTTCATTTTGTGACATTTAAGGGATTAGAATGTGAAGGAAGATGTTTTTACTGTGTATTGAAATGGCCACTTCATACATTTTACACATGAAGTAAGAGGCAGTTGTACACACCCTAAAAAGCCAGATGCATCATGGGAAATGTACCCAGGGTTTTGGTGTGTTCTGGTGGGTTCACTGACTAAGTGGTCTGGTCCTGCAGAAACTCACAGGTCAGAAGGCCACTGCCGACCATGCAGCAGCTCTGCTGGAGAAAAGATTCAGCAACCCTGCACCCAGGAAGGAGAGCACCGTGCTGCTGGTGGACGAAGTAAGTTCATGTTAATGAGCTTTTATTTCGTTGCAATTGCCCCAAAACGTATAAATAACTATTTTTCAAGTTTAAAATTAAATCAGCTGACATTTAATGTCTCAAATTGAAACAAACAATGAATGCATCTCCTAATAAACATTTATCAAAGCCTGATATATCTACTTCCTCTGTGCCATTGAGCGCCATTGTTGTAAAAAAACAATGAACCATTAATGGTCCCTGAGTGACATGTTCCTTTATTACCAAGACTACACCGTAGTTCATTCTGACTCACTTAATGAAACTACAGTTAGCAGCTGTTTCTAGAGAAATCATTCGGGCATTTTAAACAACAATGAACTTCTTAGTTGTTGTAGGAGCCAAAATATGTTTAGTTTAAAACATATGAATTGTATCGTTAAGCGCCAATATATATTCATTAAATTGCCATTTGTGCTTTGGTGTAAGTTAATGCATTATTATTATATTTCTTGTGAGAAGCCAACATTGATCCTGGACCGGGGCTACACCCCATATTTTCCATATACCATAAGGTCAGGAATGCAGAGCTCAGGTGAGCTCAAGGTCGAGCAGTTTTTCTTCTTTTTTTCTCTCGCATTTTTGATATAAATAAGCCTTCTTTATTCACTATTTTTTGTTTTTCCTATGGTAGCTGTTGTCAACTACCTGGGGTGGTTATACATGAACATTAAAAATGTAACATTTATTTTTCAAACATGTCGGATCCTCTCTTCTTTTTTTATTACTGCCATTTTTTACAACTGCTAACTGCATACGTTCTCCTGGAGACTCAGTTTGTGTACAGCTGTGTTTATGAAGAACGAGGTCCTGAGTACGTACCAAGGGTCAGAAGCTGAGAGCGGGGGAATCGGGATGGACATTGATGTTGTTGTTTGCTCTGGTGCCAGGTCTACAGCAAACACTTGTTCATTAACAGATGTTGACAGAATGTGATTACAGGTTGTCATCTTACACATTTCACCCATTGGTTTAAAACGGGTTAACAGTTTTTTTTTTTTTTTAGCATTTCATGAATGTAGTAACGTGACTTGCACATCTTTCTTGCCATTTCTCAGTGCACAATGAAGTGTCAAAAATCTGTAAAGATTTCACTAAGATAAGCTCAAAAGTGTATCATTTACTTAAATGTGAGTAATCATGTTTGAACAAATCACTGTGTGGTGAAAATATTCTTATAGGAATTATAGTTTGAGGAAAATATGTAATTACAATATTATGATGTAGGATTATTCACTAACATGCTGATGTTAAGCAGGTTAGAATGTTGTGTGCAATCAAACATACTAATAAGCTTTTAGAACCAGAAGCAACTTTTAAAAATAGATCAGAATCCTCAGACAGCTGTGTGCCAACTGTGAAGCTGGGACCAAAATATATACTTTAAAAACATTTCCCTCAGAGGCTGATAATGATATTTGGACACTTGAAAAATAGTAATTGATTTTAATATAGACCTGTATGTAAGTTATTTTTACAAGAAAAATGTATATATTTTGGAACTTAAAAAGAAAGTCTTTGATTACCAACACATTCATCGTATCCTTTTTGCCCACCATAGTATCATTTTGAAACATTTTTACTATAATATGAATACAAAAGGCCTAGTTGTTCGGCCCTAATGTTGGTACCAGAAGATGGATGTGATCATGTGACGGCATGCTAACCATCTTTAACCCCTTGTGTGGTACAGTTGGACCTGTTATGGACCAGGAAGCAGAACGTCATGTACAATCTGTTTGACTGGCCGACACGGCGCCACGCCCGCCTGGTGGTACTGACCATCGCCAACACCATGGACCTGCCGGAGAGGATCATGATCAACAGAGTGGCCAGCAGATTGGTGAGGGAGCTAACCCTGTCCTTTGGAGCACTTTAATCAGCTCTGGGATCAGTTTACACTTTCACTGCTGTTTTGTTTTCTTGTCTAGAGGATGTAATTCTAGTTTGTCAAAAGTGAACATGGGTTCTCAAATTGAGTCGAAATATTGAGAAATTCTCATATTTTTAAAAATCCGAAGGTTGTACAAGTACCAGAAGTTTATTGGGTTGCCAGTGACAATTTCTTTCAGGCAAACATATATTGCTTGTCAACAAAAAATAAAACATCACAACAGATCTTGCATTTCAATTGGGTCTATCAATATTTCCAAGTGCAGACAAAGAAAAACAACATATAACCCTTTTCTGACAAAGTGGTTCCGGTGCCCGACTGCGAATCAGTTTTTTGCGGGTCCACTGCAGCGAGGCCAAAAACTGGTTCGCATTTGGAACAGACAATCTGCTGGGCCGGAACAGAGAACCGCATACGTAAAAGGGTTACGTCGGACGCTGGGGCCAGATTAACCCAAGCACTAACAGTTATTGGCGAGTATGATTTAAGCAGTAGAGCAGGGAACACAACGTGAATAGACTGCGTTTTTCTACATACATTATTTTTTCACTTGTTATGTCTATCTGCTCGCTATCGATTGCTTGTTTTGAAGAGCAGCATACTGTTTCAGCGGCATAAGCTGCTTTTCTGTTGTTAAACAGTGTCAATTGAAATGTTTTAAAACATTTACTTATTTGGAAATATGCATCAGGGGACGTTGCTTGTGTCAGTCAGACAGTGATTTACTGCTCTGTTCTGCGTTGTTGTTGTGAGCAGCGTTACCGAGAAGACAGCGATGTAAACAGTGATTTCATGATGTGGCACAACTTGCGCTCCGGGAGGTGGTAAACCAAACTGAACCGCACAGAACTGAACTGATTTTCTGGAAAAGGGTTAATAGAAAAGCAGTTTGTTTTCCCTCAATTAAATCCAAAAAACTAAATAAGAATGTTCCACAATATGTTCAGTTGAAATTACTTGAGAAAAACAATTTAATAGTAATAGTGAATCAAAACACAGGTTATTGCTCAAAGGATTTGCTTGAAAGCCACACAAGTACATTCATGGAACTCCAAGAAGAGTACAATATTTGTCTCATTAACTCCAAGCAATGAATTGTTGGGGGTTTTAAGCTTCAGGACAAAGTGGACAAACAGTTTTTTTTTTTTAATCAAGTGTTTTTATTGAACATTTTCACTTCACATTGATCATAAAAAAGAAGAACGAGCAAGGAGCAAAAATAGATAGCAGATACACATCAGGGCATCTTCCTACAAAGGTTCTAAATTGAGTCCCATTACATGTTTCAAAAGAAATTACATCTGCATGTTTTTAAAATCAAATGAATATACACTAAAAGAAAAATAAGCATACACATGTCACATGAAATCGCAAAATCATATAAAGGCTGCTGTGGCGTTCTCCCCTTCGAGAAATGATAAAAAGCTTCTCCAAATCCTGTTGAAGGTAGAATATTTACCCTTAAGCACAAAGGCAAAGAGCAAGGGAATTTGAGAGTCCACCAAGCCAGACCTGCAAACTCGGTTTAGTAACAGATCTCCAGGACTTGACTATGGTGTGCTTTGCTTGAATAATTAGCAGACAGTCATTTTTTTTATCAGACTTGCTTAGTTTTCAGTTTACAGGAAAAATACAGAGAATGCATCATTTAGGGCATAGTGACAATTTCAGACCTGTAACATAGGAAAGGATGTTAAGAACTTCCTTCCAGAAAGCCTGAATATACGGGCAGACTCATAAGAAGAGTACCTTTTTTATTTCCACATTTAACACATGAATCTGGGATATTGGGATCAAGTTTATTCAGTAAAGTTGGTGTCATATATGTAAGTTCTCATTAACCCCTTAAATTGGATTCATTTAAAATAGGTGTTTATGGATTGTGTTTGAGCCTCCAGACATGCCTTCTGCCATTCCACTATTCTTCAACCAAAATGACACTATTTAGGTTCTCACTCCACACCAGTCTTTTATTTTCTGAGGAACCTTGAGAACCATCCAATATAACTCCATAGAAACGAGAAATGAGGCCTCTCTTGGAGTGATGGTTTACTATCATTTCTTCCATAGAGGTGAGAGAAGGAATGGATAAGGATTTTTGCGTCTTGGATATGAAGCTTCTGATCTGCAGGAACTTGAATAGGTGTTTAGTCTGAATGTCATATTTCAGTTGTAAATCTTGGAAAGACATAAGAATATTTGTATCGAATAAATCTCCAATCTTACATAAGCCTTTTCGGCCCAGAATTTAAAGTCCATATCTTTCTTACCAGGTGTAATGTTACTGTTGCCTTAGATTGGCGAAAATTTGGATAGTATTAGTTTCATCTCTGTATTTATGAACCTCATACCGAACCTGTATTGTATTTTTGAAGGGATTCTGCGTACATTTCTTAAGTTCTTTGAGTTTAGCCGAGTACAAATATAGGCTCAGTGGTAGAGGAGATGTGTTATATTTTTCAATGCTTACCCAGGATACTGGTGTTTCTAGTGAGAACCAGAAAGAGTTGGGCTGCCCAATAATACCATTGAAGATTTGGTTGTGCCAGACCTCCTGTCTCATAGGGGAGATACGACAAAGATATGCGGAGCCTAGCCCTTCTATTATTCCAGATGAACCTACAAAACATGCTTTTCATTTTTGCAAAAAAAGTTTGCAGGGGGACTAAGAGGAATGGACTGAGAAAGGTAAAGGAATTTCGGGAGAATGTTCATTTTAATAATATTTATACGACCTATCATGGAAATTGTTAGATTCAACCTTCTGTCGATTGATTCTGTGACTGACTTAATTACTGCTTCATCATTTGCAGATACTAAGTTATCAATATTTGGTGACATTTGTATGCCTAGGTAAGTAAAGCTTTCGAAGACCACTTTGAACAGTGTTTGAATAGGTGGATTCAATCTGTCTGCAAGCCTAAGGAAAAGAATAGCAGATTTTGATGTTAAGTTTATAACCTGAAAGCTGAACAAACTTGTCAATAGTGTCAAGGAGGTTGTGTAATGACTGTTCTAAACGGGATATAAACACAATAATATCATCTGCGAATAATCCAATTCTATTCTCCATATTATTTATTTAATGCCAGGCTTATTTTGATTACTTCTATTAGCGATTGCCAATGGCTCTATTGCAAGTACAAATACAAGTGGGGAAAGGGGGCAGCCTTGGCGCGTGCCCCTGGCAAGATTGAAACATTTGGATATTATATTATTAGTGGTCACCGAAGCTATTGACTTATTATATAATATTTTAATCCAGGTAGAGAAATCAAAGCCAAAGCGAGAAAGCACTTTGTGGAGAGGGTGTTCTACCCGATCGAAGGCTTTTTCCACGTCCAAAGACAGAAGTGCTCTGACTAGGCATGAATGATATTTAGGACCCGACGGACACAGTGAAAGGCCTGACGCCCCTTGACAAAACCATTGGTCAGGATCGGAGAGAAATGGGAGGTATTTCTCCAGCCTACGTGCTAATACTTTCGCCAATATCTTAGCATCAGAGTTCATTAGTGAGATTGACCGATATGAACCACATTCTGTTGGTGATTTCCCAGACTTAAAGGTGGGGTATGTCATTTTGGAGAAACCAGCTCGAGTGCGCTAGAATTTGAAACTACGCAGCCGAAAAAAATCTGCCTCTTCCTTCAGACTTCCTTACAGAGCCCCTCCTCCCAACACACACAAACGCGCACATCACCAATGAGGGCACAAGATAAGTTTGTGCACAGATGGAAGACTGACAGGCAGGTAGGCCATCCAGTTATTTAACCGGGCTGGCTCAGATGATTGGTTGTGCTTTTTAGAGCGCTACGGCTTCCACAGATGACATTTTTTTATGTATTTATTGTCAAAGCATTTAATATATTCATTGCTATCGGGATGTTAAGAGCATTCCATGGAATATAACAAAAAGTGTTTCTGAAATAAATTACATACCCCACCTTTTAAGTATCAAAATTACGAGAGTCTCACGTAGGGATGGGGGAAGTTCACCCAATTGAAAACTATCCACCAACATATCAAGTAAGGCAGATATTTATTTTTAAAGATTTTCTATACATCTATTGGCAGCCCATCAGGACCAGGGGCCTTGCCTCCATTCAGTTTATCAATTGCATCAGAGAGTTCACCCTTTGTAATTGGGGAATCAAACTCAGATTGACCTTCTTCACTAAGTGAAGGAATCGTAAAGGGGACCTATCATGCAAAATGCACTTTTTGATGTCTTTTATACATTAATATGCGTCCCCGGTGTGTCAGGGAACTCACGCAGCGTCAGAAAATAAAACCCTCTCTCTTTTCCTCCGTATCCAAATCTCTAAAAACGGGGGTACAACAGAACTGATCCAGATTTGCATCCGATATGACGTAATATCGGCGATGCAGACCCACGGCACAATCAGAAAGTTGCAGAAAAGTAGAAACAATGCCCGACTGTTTTGGACGTAATATGGTACATTAGCAAGCATCGCTAACATTCAGAGCTAACCTGTACTGTAGAGAGCATGTGTGAAGAAGCAGGAAATAAAAAGGAACTCACCTTGTGGGAAACCGGCACAAATGCTTTTTAAAAATATTTTTGAGAATTTCTTAGGACCTCAGAGTGACGGCTCGCCACTGCTTATTTTAAATGAGTAGGTCCTTTTTAATATGTAGAATGCACTAATGGCTGAATCCAGAGTTATTTTCCCACCTCCCTTCATGTGGCGACACATGGTACTGGGAGGTGGGGTTTTAGATAAAAGCTGGATGATCCAGTGATTTTTGTACTGAAAAGTGGAGATGAATATCTAAATAAAAAATGACAGGTAACATGACTCTTTGCTTGTCTAAATGTTTATAGGGTTTAACAAGGCTATCTTTCCAGCCGTACAGCTTTAAACAGCTTCAGCAGATCATCACGTCCCGGCTGAACAAGGTGAAGGCCTTTGAGGAGGACGCACTACAGCTTGTGTCCAGGAAGGTACACAATCTTTCTCACCGTCTCACCTGACCTGAGCTCATTCACAGGTCTGTTCACTAAAATTCTCCTCTCCCCTTGCAGGTGGCTGCTCTGTCGGGCGATGCTCGCCGATGTTTGGACATCTGCCGCAGGGCGACAGAGATTTGCGAACACTCTGCTGCAGACACTTCTTCCACAGGATTGGTGGGAATGAGTCATGTGATGGATGCGCTGAATGAGATGTTTTCCTCTGCTTACATCACCGCCATCAAGTGAGATTCTCCCTTCAGTCACAGTTATGACTTGTTGTGAATTGTAGAGGAGAGATGAGATAAAGGGACTATTGTGTGTCTTTAGGTGTGTGTCGGTGCAGGAGCAGCTCTTCCTCAGAGCCATCATTGCAGAGTTTCGGCGGCTGGGATTGGAGGAGGCCACTTTCCAACAGGTAAAAATCTAACAAATGGGTAAGAGTTCAAAACAACAACCTTTACATCCTACACTGATGTCTGAGATTTAGAAAATAAGCAGTTAAAGCCTCAATATAGCCTCTATATCAGCATGTTTCTTTGTTATTACAATTTAAAGTTTGACATTTTGAAACTGTAAAATGCTGAATTTATGTTGTTACACTCCCATTTTTGTACTAATTTGAAGAAACATTCAACCCTTGTATGGTGTTCATATTTTTGTTACTCAGCCAGTGTTCGTGAGTCTGGTGGACCCGCTGCCTTTTTGGGATTCAATTCAACACAATCAAACTATTTTATGTTAAAATACTCAACAGATGTTTACTTCATCTCAATTACAAGCAATATAAACAGCATGTATGGCTAATATTTGCCCTTTACATTTGTTAGATCACATTAATTAATTAAAGTGCTGCTTGTCTTTTTGCCCACTTTTGCTGGTCCTGTGGCTCGTCTTTTTTTTGTAACTAGCTGATGCTCAATCTCATCCTCTTCTTCAAAGTCACTGTCAGACTCAGAATTCTCAGAAATGTGATCCTCACATTCTGAAGCCTCTTCCTCTACATCATCATCAAATGGTTCACTCTCTTCCAAAATCATTTGCAAGGCCCTCTGAGCAGAAAATCTTTTGGCCATCTTGATCAGTTTTGATAAGGACCCAACACCACACACACACACACACACACACACACACACACACACACACACACACACACACACACACACACACACACACAGAAGGCCCAGATAGGTGCACAGGACCTACAATTTCCACACTTTGGTTAGCCCCGGGTCAAACACCCTGTATGTAATGTAAATGTGTAGGGGGGGGTGTAAAGTGGGTGGTCATTGAAAATGTGTTCTGATATATGTTCTTCACAGAAAATGAGCCAAGGCCAAAAAATAATTGATCATATCATTTTTCTTTAGCTGGTGGTCAATTGCTGATGACCACCAGCCTGTGACCTCACAAAACACTTTTTTGGCCCCAACTTCAATATTTACAACAGTGTTCAATAGATAAGTATTACATCAATTATGTAATAATTTTGGACTGATTGGATTTAAACATTGCAATTTTCTTTAACCAAAAATGCCCCAAAAGTCTGATATAGAATACAGCGCCAGTCACAATCTTAATGGTGTTCCTGGACTTTACTCTCCATATTGAGACACATTAGACCCACTTTAGAGGCTGGATATTTGACTTTTTAACCTTTTTGAGTTATTCACGGAATATAAACGAGGTAAATAAACCCAGGAAAATGTTCTAAGGGCCCATGTCCACATTACATCAGCAATCATTTGATGCATGCTTCTTAATTATATTAAAGGTCGCCTATTACCCACATCTCTAAAAACGGGGAACAACGGAGCTGATCCAGATTTGCTGCAGTCACTAAATCACTACATCACTAAAATGTGGGCTGGCTTTACACCCACGGCCCTATCAGAAACGTTGCTGTACCAGAAACAATGTGCCACGTGTTTCGGAAGTAATATGGTCTGTGTTTACATTAGCATCGCTAACATTCAGAGCTAACGCTGTACTGTAGAGAATATGTGTAAAGAAGCAGGATATAAAAAGGTACTCATCTTGTGAAAAACCCGCAAGAGAGAAAGCGTTAGAGCTCCATACTGTTTCAGAAATAATGCTTGATGTGGTTTGGAACATAATATGGCGTTTAATCACGGCAGCGATTAGCTGAGTTTCTGCTGGTAGACAGCCTTCTCTTCACAGAGCTCACTGCTTGCATGCGGACGCTCCAAAGGGGCGTGGCCAACAGCAGCTCGGTTACATTTAAAGGGCCAGACCCAGAATCAGCACTTTAGTAACAGGGCTGAAATAGAGGGGTATGAGGCATGACACAATGGGTGATCTGTTGTTATTTTGAGCAAAACACTTAAAGGTGGGGTAGGTAAGTTTGAGAAACCGGCTCGAGATACACTTTTTGTTATATTCCATGGAATGCTCTTAACATCCCGATAGCAATGAATATCTTAAGTGCTTTGACAAAAAATCCATAAAAAAATGTCATCTGTGGAAGCCGTAGTACTGTAAAAAGCACGACCAATCATTTTAGCCTGATTGGATGGCCTACCTGCCTGTCAGCCTTCCATCTGTGCACAAACTTATCTCGTGCCCTCATTGGTCATGTGCGCGTTCGTGTGTGTTGGAGGAGGGGCTCTGTAAGGAAGTGGCAGATTTTTTCCGGCTGTGTATTTTCAAATTCTAGCGCACTCGAGCTGGTTTCTCCAAAATTACCTACCCCACCTTTAAGAGACATGTTTTGTATAGATATGGCCCTATAATATATTGTTCGAATATAGCATAATAGGTTAGCTTCAAGCTATCTTTGGCTCTTGACCTGCTGTAACAAGAATGTAAATTTCCCCTCTGTGGGACGAATAAAGGTATTCTGATTCTGAACTATTTGTCGTACACTCTTATGGGAGGTATCGATGCACTCGGCAGCGATTTCCTGTTTTGAAATGATTTGCCCCACCCCCTAATCTTTAGCTACACTCTTCTTAACTCTATCAATCCCTTTGTCATAGACTCTTGTGGTAGGCATCACAGGGGCGTAGCACAAAACTCCAGGCCCTATACATAAGCTATCTCAGAATCAGAATACCTTTATTAGTCCCACAGAGGGGACATTTGCATCGTTACAGCAGGAAAGAGCCACAGACAGCTTAATGTTACATATGTTAAAAAAAAGTACTACGTTATGATATAATAAAAAAATATAATAAAAAAAAAAAAGTAAAAAAAAAATACTTTTCAAAATACAAATCCTGTAACAGTTCTTAGGATTTAGCAGCCAGGTATATATTACACAGTTATTAATGGCATATGTATATAATGTATATATTGCACATATAGCACATATTGCACATAGTTTGATGGTATTTAACAGCAGCAAGTTACACAATTTACAAAATGCAAAAAACACACCTTGTAACGGTTCTAAGGATTTAGCAGCCAGGTATAAATTACACAGTTATTAACGGCATATATATATTGCACATATAGCACATATTGCACATAGTTGATTGGTATTTAGCAGCAAGGGGTGATATAGTCTGTGTTGTGTGTGTGTGTGTAGGGGAGGGGGGGTCTACTAGGGGCTGTGCTGGTTGTATAGTCTGACCGCTGCAGGAAGGAAGGACCTGCGGTATCTCTCCGTGAGACAGCGGGGGTGCAGCAGCCTGTCGCTGAAGGAGCTGCACAGTGAGGACAGGGTGTCCTGGAGGGGGTGGGACATATTGTCCAGCAGGGAGGACAGCTTGGCTGCCATTCTCCTGTCTCCCACCACCTCCACAGTGTCCAGAGGACTCCCCAGGACAGAGCTGGCCTTCCTTACCAGTCTGTTCAGTCTCTTCCTGTCAGCAGCCGAGATGCTGCTGCCCCAGCAGGCCACACCATAGAAAATGGCTGATGCCACAACAGAGTCGTAAAAAGTCTGAAGGAGTGCCCCCTGCACCCCGAAAGACCTCAGTCTCCTCAGCAGAAAGAGTCTGCTCTGTCCCTTCTTGTACAGAGCAGCAGAATTATCAGTCCAGTCCAGTTTATTGTTCAGATGAACACCCAGGTATTTGTAAGATTTCACAATCTCAATGTCCGCTCCCTGGATGTTCACTGGTGTCGGGGGGGAGTGTTGGCGCCGTCTGAAATCCACCACCAGTTCCTTGGTCTTCGCTGCGTTGAGCTGGAGGTGGTTCCTCTGGCACCAGAAGGTGAAGTCCTGCGTCAGCTCCCTGTACTCCCTGTCGTCCTCGTTGGAGATGAGGCCAACGATGGCGGAGTCGTCAGAGAACTTCTGCAGGTGACAGGTTGCAGTGTTGTGGGTGAAGTCTGCAGTGTAGAGGGTGAAGAGAAACGGTGCCAGCACCGTCCCCTGGGGGGCCCCCGTACTGCTGATGATGGTGTCTGATTGACACTCCCTGGTCCTCACGTACTGTGGGCGGTTGGTGAGGTAGTCCAGGATCCAGGAGGTGAGGTGGTGATCCACCCCCGAGCTGCAGCTTGTCCCCCAGGAGCGGGGGCTGGATGGTGTGAAGGCACTGGAGAAATCAAAGAACATGATCCTCACAGTGCCCCCCCCCCCAGGCTTCTCCAGGTGGGAGAGGGACCTCTGCAGCAGGTAGATGACGGCGTCATCCACCCCGATGGCAGGCTGGTAGGCGAACTGCAGCGGGTCCATCGATGGTCCCACAAGGGGCCGGAGGTGTCCAAGGAGCAGCCTCTCCAGGGTCTTCATCAGCTGTGATGTCAGCGCCACCGGCCGGTAGCTGTTGAATTCCTTGGGGTGAGGGGTCTTTGGCACAGGTACCACACAGGACGTCTTCCACAGTTGTGGTACCCTCCCTTGCTTCAGGCTCAGGTTGAATAGAAGCTCCACAATCTCACACAGCTGATCCGCACAGGATTTGAGGAGCCTCGAGCTGATGCCCTCTGGACCCGCCGCTTTCCTCGCCTTACACTTCTGCAGCTCCCTCCTCACCTGGTTGGTTGTGAAACTGTAGGCCCCCTTCCTCTCTTGATCCATGTCTCTAATGTAAATGTATTTACAAATGACTGAGCCAACAACTGTAAACATGAATCTGAAGCGGTTATTAGGGAAGTCATGAACTAAAGTATAAATAGTAATAATAGAAGTAATAATAATCTGTGCACAGTTCAACCCTCTTTCCTCAACATAATGCTGCATTCGACACGGTGAACCATCAGATCCTCCTTCGCACTCTCCAAGAACTTGGAGTTTCAGGCTCTGCACTTTCCCTCCTCACCTCATACCTCGAAGACCGCACCTACAGGGTAACTTGGAGAGGGTCCGAGTCCGACCCTTGTCAATTAACTACAGGGGTCCCTCAGGGCTCGGTCCTTGGTCCCCTCTTCTTCTCTCTGTACACAAACTCGCTCGGATCGGTTATTAGCCCGCATGGTTTTTCATACCATTTGCTACGCTGACGACACCCAATTAATTCTGTCTTTTCCCCGTTCTGAAACCCAGGTCGTCGCACGCATCTCTGCTTGTCTAGCAGACATCTCTCATTGGATGTCTCCTCACCACCTCAAGCTCAACCTTGACAAGACTAAGCTAATTTTTCTTCCGGGAAAAGATTGTCCCACTCTTGACCTAACAATCAACATCGGCCCCTCTGTTGTTTCCCCGACTCAGACTGCAAGGAATCTGGGTGTGACCCTAGATAACAAACTGTCCTTCAATGCAAACATCGCTGCTACAACCCGCTGCTGCAGATACACGCTTTACAACATCAGGAGGATACGTCCCCTCCTGACCCAGAAAGCGACGCAACTTCTGGTCCAGGCTCTCGTCATCTCACGCCTAGACTACTGCAACTCCCTCCTGGCTGGTCTACCTGCATGTGCCATCCGACCTCTGCAGCTCATCCAGAATGCAGCGGCTCGCCTGGTCTTCAACCTTCCTAAATTCTCCCACACCACACCGCTCCTCCGCTCCCTTCACTGGCTTCCAGTAACTGCTAGAATCCACTTCAAGACACTGGTACTAGCGTACCATGCTGTGAATGGATCTGGCCCTTCCTACATCCAGGACATGGTTAAACCATACACCCCAGCACGTGCACTCCGCTCTGCATCAGCCAAACTGCTCGCTGCACCCGCACTACGAGGGGGACCCAAGTTCCCATCAGCAAACACGTTGGTTTGCTATCCTGGCTCCAAAATGGTGGAATGAGCTCCCCATTGACATCAGGACAGCAGAAAGCCTACACATCTTCCGGCGCAGACTAAAAACTCATCTCTTTCGACTCCACTTCAAGCAATAAAATTACTAACGAAGCAGTTTTGGCTCTATGAAACCTGATGTACTTATATGATTCTGTTTTCTTCAAGTTTGTATCTTCTTGGTCGAATGCACTTATTGTAAGTCGCTTTGGATGAAAGCGTCAGCTAAATGCAATGTAATGTACTGTAGTTTACAATTACTTTACTATGGTTAAATGAGGTTTGCTTGGAGTATCATGCTTAAGAGAACATTCTTCATGTTTATTTAAGCATTTATTATTCCCACGGTATAAGACGAAACAAAAAAAACACCATCTTAGTTTTCTAACCACTACATTGAGCGAGTGCTTACTATACGGCATAATAACAGACTGAACAAGACTTCACATGTCATATTTATTTGCATAAACAATAACACACAAAAAATCAGAAAGCATATATGCCTAAATAATTAAAACTTTAGAAAGCTGAAAAATCTTTACAAGTTATGCTTTGATATGATTGATCAGAATCAGAATACCTTTATTAGTCCCACAGAGGGGAAATTTGCTTCGTTACAGCAGGAAAGAGCCACAGACATTGAATTGAAAAGTCAGCTTGAAATGGATATTGATTTTCATCATGGCTTTTACCAGGCACCAGGTAATGTTACATATGTTTAAATAAAAAAATCTTGCCGTTATTGAAAAAATATGAAGAATGTCTAACTTCAAACTCTAATGTATCTTATGGAACTGATGATATTGGACTTCATTCCCCAGTAAATGACACTGACGGGTCTTCTTGTTAGCAAAATCATTACTACTTCTTCGAATTATCTATGATTAGAGCAAGCCAATCAGGAAGTTTGCCTGGCGCTGAAGCAAATTCTCATTGAATTACATTGTGAAAGAGACGTCCGTAAATCTTGTATTTTTTTTAGGTAAATCAACTTTCCAGTATGAACACTTGAATAGCCCTTATTTATATCATTAAATCCTAAAAGTTTTAAAATGCGCTAAAAGCCGTAAACAGAGTTATTTTCCCTCCTACATTCATTTGACAGAGCAGAGAGCGGCTGAGACGCGGGGCTTAAGGACAACTAGTGCGGGGATGACTAAACCATTTTCCTCCTTTTGTAGGGGGTGAGGGGCCTTCCTCATTTGTTTTTGGATACAGAATTCAGTCACTCAACCGATTTTATTGAGCTAGTTTCATTTTAGTTGTAACACTATCTAATAAAAAAAAATTCTATGCCTTTCAAGGGCCCTCCCCCCATCTGGGCCCTGGGTAGTCAGTCCCACTTGTCTCCCCACTACGATGCCCCTGGGCATCAATGCACTCGGCAGTCATTTACGGTTTATTGCTATCACTATGCCCCGACCTCATACTTAAAGTGCCAGTGAAGTGCATTTTTTTGCGCCAAAATGAAATGGCAGTTTCATTTCTTACATATAATTGTACCTGTTCATGGCTAAAATAATTTTTTAGGAAGTGCGAGGGACGAGATAAACATCGCAAATTTTTCAGAGTCTGAGCCTACCGCTGCTGCAGACGATAGCGGCTGTGACGTCACAAGATGGGCCCAGTTGTGATTGTAAACATGGCGGAGCCTTCGGAAAGTGATACTGGTGCGAGAGAAATGAGTGATTTTGACAGCTTTTCGGACAGGATAGATGAGGAAAGTGGCCATGGAAGTCAATTTAGTTGAGGACAATATTTTGTCATAGATCTAGAGTAGATCTACACACAGGATTGGCCATCACCTGATCATACATTCATCTGTTCATAGCATGATGCAACATTCATGTTCACATGCAGTGTTGTGCTAGTTACTGAAAACCAGTAACTAGTTACAATTACTAGTTACTTCACTACTTACACCAAAAAGTAATGCGTTACTGTGAAAAGTAACTTTTTAGTTACTTAAAAAAGGGCACCCATTAATGCCCTTATACTGTAGCCTTCATTTCAGTACTGTTATTGCATCGGAGAATAATACAACCTGTTGATCAACTTGACATGCATTTGCATCACTGAACTCTGCTAAGCAATGTGATCTATACAAACACAAACACAAAGATATGTTTCAAAGTGCCAATCCAGCCGCTGTTGCTTAGGTGGAGGTGGAGTGGCGTCGGATGAGTCTGGGTCTGTGGTCTTAGCTACTAGCTTCGTCCCAGCATGTTGTTTCTGCAGATGTTTCAACAGATTTTAATTGCTGTTTTGGGCAGTCGATAGGATCTTTGACCCGCCAAGACACAACTTACATTTAACTAAAACGTTCTTTTCTTTGTGCTCGACAAAAGTGAAATAGTGAGAATATCTCCAGGCGGAGAAACTCGACTTGAGCTCTGCCGCCGCCATGATAGTCTTGTTAATAGACACAAACACAGTGGCCTTTATTTTTCATAAACAATCTACGAATCTACGAAACAAAACACCAGCCACTCACCTTCATCTTTTGGTAACAGAAACATCGCCACTTCGGCAGAATTGACATTACCACAGCCAGCGGCAATGCATCGCTTCCCGTGTGTTTTTCCTCCCTTTTTCTTCACTGTCGCCTCCATTGTCAGGTTTCCTCGATTGGCAATCACTTCCAGTCGACTGCGAAACACTTTCCAATAAAATACTCGCTCAAAAACGTTGGTAAATTCCACTTTGAAACAGAGACAAAATGAACGGTGGTGAATGTAAACACTTCGGCTGAGCCCATCTTCTGACGTCACGCAGTAGATCGCAAGCCACGCCCACGAAGGCGGAGGTTTCCCAGCGGAAAATTCCAACTCGTCAAATTCGTTGCTATTCCAACATCTTTTATATGGGTTCCAATGGACAATTTTGGTCATTACTATACGTATTAGCATAACAGATCATGCACCGGCGCACACTTCACTGGGTCTTTAAGCCCCTCCCATAAGTCATGAACCATATCAATAGGCGCGTTCACACCGGAGTACTTTTCCCCGTACTTTTCCCGTTTAGTTCCGTTAGTACCCCTTATTTTGCGTTCACACCAAAAAGACTACTTAGTGCCGGGAACTTTTACCCCCATTTTTAGTGCCTGCTAGAGAGGTGGTACTATCCTGGGGAGAAAAAATTACCAATTTCTATTGGCTGGGCGAATTGCAAACCACGCCCCGTAAAACTCTGAAAAGTTTTGTGAAGCCGCCATTAGCATTATTAGCATTAGCCCCGCGCACCGACGGAGAGAGAATAACTTATGGCAACACAAAAAAAAACACGGGAGCGGTGGAGTGATGAGGAGGTGTCGGCGTTCTGGCGATTTACTCGGAAGGCTTCAGTAGAAGCTGCTTGGAGTCCCAGCAGCTTCTACTGAAGCCAGTCCCATACTCCGGGGACTTCCGGCCGGGGACTTCGGGTGGCAGTATACGCCGTGAAGTTGTTTGCGGCCTGCCAGTAAACCCAAAGCAGAAGAAGACGAAGTGACGTCAGCGGCTCATCTGCGTAATCTTCCCTCAGGGAGCTTATTCCGGTGTGAACGCGATCTGTACTTAGTTCCATGGGGGCACTAAGTGCCGGCACTAAGTACGGCAATGTACTTGGTGTGAAAGCGGCTATAGCACTCAGCAGAGAGGTTCTGTTTAATTTAATTTCAATTAACCTGTTAAGCCCGAGAGGCCCCTAATCCGGGTGCGGAGGGTAGTTTTTTCACAAAACTGTGTCTCAGGGCTTCTTAATATTTAAAAACCTATTAATGTGTCATAACAGATTAACAGGAAGAATCTCAGCTAACTGACGATACGAACCATTTTTACCAAAACAAAACACAAGTCTCATAAGAAGCGTCTAAATGACCCCTGAGCGAAGAAAATGCTAACGCACTTGGCACAGAACTCAAGGTAAAGATACCCTTATTACTTATCGTAACTGCACATACAAGATATCCGATTAAAGCTGAGATTCCACAGATTATATAGGTATTGGTATCATCACTGAGCGATCAGAACTCGCGACAGGGGAAGCAAACAGACATCACAACACGTAGCATTACGGAGCAAACACGGGAGATCGTTTCACCTTAGCTGTTATTCTGATCAAAAGTCGTGTTCAATGGCATTAAAACGATAAAAACGCTGCTGAGGGTTAATCCAATGTGTCTGTCACTTTGAAAAAATTATAAAAATCGGAGAATACAAATTAGTTGCTAATGGTAGCCACCAGAGTGTATGCAGCTTCCGGTTTTGGCTACGCGTCACTCTCATTCCTTATTTGGTAACGTGTGCGTGGAACTTCCCCTCGATTCCATTGGCTCTAGCGGTTAAAAAGAGATGTCAATCTTCAAAATCGACCAAGGCGGGCCAGAGATAGGTAAAATCCACCCAAATGACCCCAGAAGTGTTTTTTTTGTGCTAAATTTCACTTGTTTTGCATCAATCTTGATACAGGGTACTTATTATATGTTATAGTTTGGATTCCTAAAGCTTTTAGTCTACCATCCCATCATTCAAGGGTGGTTTTCACTATAAGTATTTTTTTTTTTTGGACGGACACTATAATTTACATTTTTTTTACTATGTTCAATCTGAATTTACTTTAAAATAAACATCTATATTGATTCTGACACTTCTACATCCAACTCACAGATGTAACCTTGCTTTGAGAAAAAAGATTATTAATTTACCCCTTTTATTATTGAAGATATGGTCATTTGTTCTGGGAATGTCATTTTCGACCCTAAGACCTGAAAAACAGGCTCAGGGCTTAACAGGTTAAAGATGAATAAGTAAAATCCCATTTCAAATCTGTTCTAAAAACGTTTTCTCCTCCCTCCAGTCTCAAATGTAATAGTCGACAAATGGATAGATGTCCTGATCCTAAAGCAAAGAGTAAATATCTGCCCCTCTGTTTTTATGTTTTGAAGGTGTTTGTGCAGCACCAGTCCCTTTGTCGGGTAGAGGGTCTGCAGCCTGTCAGCGTGTCCGAAGGTCTCGCTGTATGTCAGCGTCTGGGGGCATGCAGGTTACTGCTGTTGGAGCCTAGCCGCCTGGGGGTTCTGCAGCGAGTCCGCCTCAACGTAAGCCAAGACGACGTGCTCTACGCCCTCAAGTCCGACTAAAAGATATTACTCCTCACACCCATTTATCTGAACTACATTACATAAATAAGTTATACACACTAAAATAATTGCATCCAGTTTCTAACCCTAAAGAGCTTAAAGAGTTTAATATTAGATTTTTCTCATTCTGAAATTATTTTTTAAATTGTACTGTGCATCTTTTTTATGTCTCAATACCTGAATATGCAATAAAATCCCATTTTTTATTATAAGCAACTTTATTATTTTCTTTTTGGAATTCTAGTAATCAGTGGTGGGCCGTCAGGGCCAGCAAGGCCTTCTCTGCTGGCCTGAACACTCAGAATCCCTGACTAGTTTTTACATTAACATGTATTAAATGATTTATTAAACTGTATTCTCTTCATTTTATAGCTTTTCTCTGTGTTGCGCTGCGTCCCGTAATAATTGTTAATGTTGTCGCTTTTATCCAATCTTATTTCAGTCAGAATGTGTTGCTGGGTCAAAGAAATCTGCTTGAGGCCTTCAAAATCAACAGTGGCCTTAGTCAATGCAACCAATGAAACCGGTTGCATTGACAATCAGATTTCGAGTTGGCGTCACCGGGCCATCTAGCCATCTCTACGAGGATGTCAGCATTTTCACATCCTTTGATTGGATTGTCGGCGCTAGCAAACACTAGCGTGTGTAACGACCTGCTAGCACACCGCATCTGTAGCGTCCTTAGCAACCTGCACAAGTTAAAAATTTGCGTTTAGATTTCAAAGCAGTTTTTTCAGCCCACAATGGCTGAACAGACTGGACTTTCAGCATTAGCCTCCATGGCGATAGAACAGGACTTATTATTGGGACTGAAAACTCAGATCATCTGTACAATAGAGTAACTGAAATCTTCTTGAGGAAAGAAAGGAGGATGGATTTTGTGTACAAATAATCAACATATTGGCTTTTATTTACATTTTTTGATATTTTCTTGTAATTTTATTAAGTAAATATTTATGCTTCTGCTAGAGATGATGTATGTGGCTGCAGTGAAAGGAGACCTTTTGATTTGGGTGTCCTGCTTTAGTAATGGCATTCACTTTGCTACATTAGATGCATGTCTGTGATGCAACGTCCTGTTATACTGCGTTTCTGTATAATATTAATGGTTTCTATAGCCGTCACGTCATAATGATAGAAGGGCTGTCAAATATTTAATCGCATGATTGTCCATAGTTAATCGCAATTAATTGCAAATTAATCGCACATTTTTTATCTGTTCTAAATGTACCTTAGAGGGATATTTTTCAAGTTTTTAATACTCTTATCAACATATGAGTGGACAAATATGCTTTATGCAAATGTTTGTTTATTATCATTTGAACAATGACAAATATTCTCATGAATATTAAACACAACAACCTCTGAACATTACAAATATTCACCTCAATTCAACCTGGAACCTCTCTCATACAATACTGTGTGTGTGTGTGTACACTGTGTACACTGATGGATCGTTGGAGCTATGTGCAACTCAAGGCATATGCTCGAACCGGAGCTGCCTGGACGCTGCAATCATGTTGCGCGCACTATCCGTGCTGAGTGTGCTGACTTTTCGTACAATGTCCCACTGTCTGGCTACCTGCATAAAGTCAAGTGCTCGGCGCAGTTGTCGGCGAAATGTCGCTCCTCTGTTTTCATTGAAACAGCTCCTTATATCCGTTAGCGCAGCTAGCTAGCACCAGATGCTAACAACAATACACGTAAGGTGTGCGCATTCTCTCTCTCTCTCTCTCGCTCGCGCCACACATACACACACCCTCCCGGTCCTCCCGATGGCCAGTCCGGGCCTGCCGGTGAGCGTGGAAGTGTGGTCTGCCGCAAGCGGGCGGCAGGAGCGGGGCTGTCAGCTTCAGCTTGTAGATGGTATTTTAAACTCGATGCGCTCTGAAACTACGGGGCGGCCGAGGACAAAAAATACACATGCGTTAATCGCGTTAAAATAATTAGTGCCGTTAATTTTTTTTTGCGTTAACTTGACAGCCCTAAATGATAGTATTAAGAGGTACATTTATTCAGGTAGGACACTACTGAAGGTGTGAAATGCACGGCCCGCTATAGGTAGAAATACAGCTGAGTGTGACGACATCAGTCTGCCTGTGGGTTTAAGTAAGAGAGTGATGGGTTCCCATGGTTACCTTTGGACGAAACAAAGAAAGAGCGGGTAAAATATGACTCATCCATCAGACCAAGCAGCTGCTCTTTTGGCAGATTTTTTTAAATGTCCTTTGTTACTGTTGAATTCTTCAAGAAGCCAAAAATGTTCTGCTGGCGAAATAGCTCAGTCAGCCACGTTGTTCAAATATTTTACCAATAGAGTCAAATACTTGCAGTTTGACTGCATGTTTTTAATTTATGTGAACATACTTTCACATTATTTGACATACAGCTTAAAAAACTAAAAGATAACTTGATTAAGGACATTGTGTATTGTTAAAAAATAAATAATAAAGAAATGCAAGTATCTACTATGTTATCCAAATCCTCTCCAAAATTGAAGGGGTACTCCAATGGCCTATTCCAGGGGTATTCAACTAAAGTTCAACGAGGTCCAGTTAGAGAAAATCTCCCCATGCAAAGGTCCGGAACATCAAAATGTCTAAGTTGCTTTATGAATTAGTGTGATATATATTGAAGTAGCTGCAGCTTTATCAACGTCTGCATGTAATCAACAACTGACTGCCAATCAAATAAAGAAAGTACAATTCAAAAACAACAATATTTATTGTCAATTCACATTGAACTATACAGATATACAGTAAATACTGTGGATATGTGTAATGTTCCTCTCTGGCTGCATTTAAAAATAAAATAGGAGAAAATAAATAAAATAGCTTTTGAAAATGTGTGCATCTTAAAAGTGCTTAATTTTAGATAAATAAAATAAAGTGTAGCAGCAGCTTGAGTTTCCCTTTTTCTTTGTTAACCGTTTCACATCATGACTTATCAGTTTCAGCCGATTATAGAACATATCAGTCTTTACACATCATAACAATTGAACAGTTTTAAAGTTTCTCTTTCTTTCCCTCTTATATTGCAGTCCCTCACTCACTTTTTTGTATTCAGTGCGAGAATTGAGCTTGAGCTTGTCCTGCCAGGAGTTTAAATCTGGGCTGAAATGGTGTCAGGGCCATTCTCATACACACATGCAGGTGCTCATTGGTTAGCCTGGGACGATATTTAGTTTTATTATTTTGATCCTGGTGGACTGATCATATCGGGCTCTGAGACTGCTTATTTGTTGTGACCTCAGTTCTGACTTGAGAGGGAATGTTTGGTCAAACACTTTGTGTTTTGTCTCATAGTGGCGTTTTGGCACTTTTAATGAGCGCCACGGTCTCTGAATAAATGAGACACACTGGTTCTGTGCTCCCAGTGGGCAGGATGAACATGAATGAGTCCACTCAGGGTTAAAAGCTCTGTTCTCACTGTCCACTTTCCTCTTCTTGGAGAGCGCCATGTGTAATTATTTGTCTCTCCCTGTCTGCCGCTAACACTAGTGATGGCAGTTTGACACTGAAGCTTCGAACGGAGCTTCAACCCTGGACTTCCTTTTCCATAGAAGCAGTGATTCGAAGCTTGCTTCAAATCACGTGACATATGACGTCAGAAGCAGCAACTGCTTCAAACCACGTGACATGTGACGTCCGAACCAGCAACTGCTTCATTTCCTGAATGAATCAACTCACTGGTTCGCCGTCCAATCAGGTGATTCAATGCACTGCCTCGTCTCTATTCTGACAGGTGACAGGTTGAAACAGTTTCGAATTTGAGCGCTTCAACACTTTATAACCGCTCTAAACAATGCGCAATGTGTGGGTTGTTGTCATAGTTTGCGTTGTTGCTGTTGAGTTGTTGTTGGTATTGCATTTGAATTGGATCATTATAGAGCAAGCCAGGAAGAAAGATAGGCCGTTGTGGCTCGGGAAACACTTCAAAATGTGAAGTTGTGAACAAAAAGACAATTATGAGTAATATAAAAACAGTTTAATTGTTTAAAGAATAGATAGCCCAGTGGATAGAGCCGGTGGCCTGAATGCTGCAATGTCTTCCGTGCAGCTGGTTCAAAGCCCGGAATAGATGAACTTTTAATCATTGCTTTTCAACTTTAATACTTTAATAACTGATAAAAGGCCCTCTCCGCCCAAAAAAATGTCCAGCATTGTCTAGTCTCTTCTCAATAACCCAATACACACAATTATCAATCTTTAATTGCAAATAGAACATGATATTCAGTCTTAGTGTGTGTGTGTGCATCGAATATTTTTCAAGGCAAAGATACGTTAAACCCACTGCAGCCTTGCACTTCGCCAGGAGAGGTCGCTGTAACTGAAGCTTCGAGAAATGAACCTATTTCCGACACAATTGTCCAAGTGGTTCGATGCTTCATTCAAAGCTTCATTTTGCCATCACTAGCTAACACGCCTGTTCACTCTCCTCTCCGCTTCTCTCCCTGTATCGCTAATTATTCTCTTCACTCACTTTCCTCTCCGCTTCTCTATGCCGCTCACTCGTCTCTTCTTCTGTGTTTCTCTCCCTGTATCGCTCACTCGTCTCTTTCGCCCCCTATCGGCAGCGGTTAAAATAGATTCGCCCCGTCAAAATTGAAATCCCCTATTAATGTATTGATTATAGTTCCGGGTCCGTATAGGTCGGCGTCCGGATCCGGACCGCGGTCCGCCTGTTGCCGACCCCTGGCCTATTCCATACCCTTCCTCCAAGTTTCAGGTATATTAGACCAGTCATTTTTAAATGATAATGCTGACAAACAATTCGTATCGTGTGTGTGTGTGTGTGCATACGTTAAGAGATAGTATCTATAAGGGACGGCTCAATTCAAAATTCAAGTCGCGTGACACGACATCAAGGTTACTTTTAACATATAAAAATACATGATATGCTTAATAACATATGAGGTTGTTCTACTAGAGTCGACTATCTCAGCTGTCTCCGGTGATTACAGACATCTTTAACACCTCACTGGAGACATGCCACGTTCCAGCATGCTTCAAAACCTCCACCATCATCCCGGTTCCCAAGAAAACAAGGATCACAGGATTAAACGACTACAGACCCGTCGCCCTGACCTCTGTGGTTATGAAGTCCCTTGAGCGCCTTGTCCTGTCCCACATCAAATCCATCAGAGACCCCCTCCTTGACCCCCTGCAGTTCGCCTACAGAGCCAACAGGTCTTTTAGATGATGCGTCAACATAGCCCTTCACTTCCTCCTCCAGCACCTGGACACAGCAGGAACCTACGCCAGGATCCTGTTTGTGGACTTCAGCTCTGCCTTCAACACCATCATCCCGGCTCTGCTGCAGGACAAGCTCTCCTAGCTGCACGTGCCCGACTCCCTCATCAAAAAAGCCCAGCAGAGGATGTTCTTCCTGAGGCAGCTGAAGAAATTCAACCTGCCAAAGACGATGATGGTGACCTTCTACACCTCCATCATGGAGTCCGTCCTCACCTCCTCCATCACCATGTGGTACGCAGCAGCTACAGCCAAGGATAAGGGCAGGCTGCAGCGTGTCATCCGCTCTGCAGAGAGGGTGATCAGCTGCAATCTGCCATCCCTCCACGACCTGCGCGCCTCCAGGACCCTGAGGCGGACAGGGAAGATAGTGGCCGACCCCTCCCACCCTGGAGACAAACTGTTCACCCCCCTCCCCTCTGGCAGGAGGCTGCGCTCCATCAGGACCAAAACATCTCACCACCTGAACAGTTTCTTCCCCTCCGCTACCGGCCTCATCAATAAGGCCCGCCCCCCCACTGACACTTTACCTCAGCCACATCATAGACTCTATGCATTACATTAATGCACACAATGAACAACAATATCAGTTTTCTTTTCTTATTATTTTTATTCCATATTCCATTCCATTGTAATGTAAATACTGTTATATTTTACTATATTTTTTATTATTTTTAATATTTTTTCTATTTCTCTATCTGTGTTTTAATTGTTGTTTTATCGCGCTCTCTATCTATCTATAGGTACGTATATCTACGTGGTTTCCGAAAATAACCGAGTGACACGAGTAGATTTTAGCTGAGACCGGCGGAAAGTTTGTCTCAAAATTCCGTGAAAAAAATACAGATTTCATTATTCTGAGGCTCTGAGCCCATTTCTTTTCCTCACAGACGGCAAAAAAAGTCCGACATTACACGATTTAAAACAATAATTGTGGCTTGGTATTGAGTAAGAACATGTTTTTATGAACCACACAGCTTCCGGTCTACCAAGACCCGACCGGACAAAAACAAGTGGTGCAGGCAAGAAACGTGGCGTATAATATGCACGCAAAACTCGGCCTCAGATCTCAATGGGAATGGTTAGCGTATCATATGCACGCAAAATCGGACTTCTGCGTATCTATTGTACGCATTTCCAATGTGTAAAGTCGTGTCATTTGTACGCAGACTGAAGAGAGTGGGTTGGTTCCAATGTACAGGATCCTTGGAATTCTACCGAGGACTGAGTCCTTCGTTGCGGGAAATTTTGAGGATGCACATGAGTGTCCTCGGCGGTCTTAAAAGCCCCACAATGCTTTGCGCACGGACCAATTTCCAAAATATTTTGCGGAAAATGGCAGAATCCAGGCAGTACACATTTAAATGTAAGTATGTTCAGTGGCGTAGTAAATGTGCACATGACTTGTGTTTAAAGTTTATAGTCCGTTTGAGTTTTGCCCGTGTGAACGCAAACTGAACCTTCTGAAAAATGAAACAATGTAACAAATTGTCGTCTGGTGCGCACCAGAGAAGCGGACTGTTATGGTTGAATGAGACCTTAGAGCGTTTTGCACCTAAATAAATGAACCTTTATTTTGACTTTGCCTCATTTGTTGATATTTGTGGTTTATGCTACAATGTGCACCAATATGTGTAAAAAAGGTTTGCAGACATCAAGCATGATATGAATACACATTTTATTATTGATTGGTGATGGTGATTTTAGGATTTTCTTATGGCTGCTTATCCTCCAGGACTTTTTCAAGGCTGCAAACAGAAGGAGAACGTGTTATGTTAGTTTAGTGGTTCTGTCCTGGAGAGATGATCATTTTACAAAATACAGTTACTCAAGTACATCTTCGATCTTCGCAGATCAGTTATGAGTCTTCAAACAAGTCGCTCTCAATTTAAGGCGGGGCCTCTCCTATGACGCACATCTGCACACTTGCTAGCCTGTTCCATTCTTCGTTCTTTGAATGCCAGGAAGGATTCTTGCCTAGCCTCTGAAGGACCTGACTCGGGGGTGGGCGCCAGCTAAAATCTCGCCTAGGTTATCAAATTGGCTAGAACCGGCCCTGGCTACGCACATGAACCAATAAACAAATACACGTGCCAAATGACCATAAACACGGAAATGCTTTATTGTTGACACATCCATCAGGATGTAAGCACTTGAACAAGGCTCCACATAATACCTTTTTACAACAACAATGGATATATGGAAAGCAGCAAGAGGAAGAGGTAGAGAGGGAAGATAAGAGGGAGAGGGAGGATGAACTGAAGTCAATTGAAGAGTTTATTTGCAGCATAACGGTTAAAGCTGTCTTTTCCATTTACTGTATCCGATAGAGAGCATACTTTTGGTTCACACAACTGCAACTGTGTTTGCTGTGCATACATTTTGTTGTGGAGAGAAATACAAATGTTTTGTTTCAACAGAATATTGGTGTTTCTGCACATTTTTGTGATGACATTGATGTGAGTGCTATCCAGGGACAACACTGAAGACACTTCTTCCCTCGATGTTTAGCCAGGAAAGATGTTGCTTGTGATGTGGATGAGGGGCTGTGGCCAGACCCAGCTAGGCGGCGAGATGTGCAGTAATTCATTAGCATAGCATTTTTCGCTCGTTGCTAATTCAGAGGCTGAGCGTTAGCATTGTGGGTTTTATTTAAAAAAAAAGATCAGTTAGCTGAGTTTCTTCCCGTTACATGGATATAAAACATTCATAGTTTATTAAATATTAAGATGCCCTCAGACACTGTTTCCTGCAGATGACGCGTTTTTCCCCCCTGGTACCGGGGGGGCGGTGTAGAACAGGTTAAGATATTTTTTGTCATTTTAAGGTAAACATAAAACTGTAAAAAAGGTGTCAAATTAAAAAAACGTACGTATTTTTACATAAAATTTGTTCTCGATATTCGATTGAATCCACCACAAACACAAAATATCCAATGTTGAAACAAAAGTAAATAAATATGTTTTCATGAAATTCCTAACTCACTATATTGTCAATCTCTACAGTTGATAATATCATTAACAAAAATTAAAATCAGAGGAAGTGGAGAAATCTCTGCAGGGAGGACCAAGGTTTAAAACACACGCTGTTATTTACTCAACAATAAGTCACAGTTATCCTTGTTTTATGTTGCTGTGGTTTTTTTCCATTGGTAAATATACAGTAATAAGCCTTATAGTCTTACATGCCGTATAATGTATGGTTTTTATTTTTTTTAAATGACATTTAAATAAAAAATGAAATAAGCAACTTACCAGTTTACAATAATACCCTATAAAAAGTCTGATATCAGAGTGGGCTGGGTTTAGATTCGGATTCTGGCCGACAGCCAAGCTCCGGCACTTGAAATAGAATCCAGCCAAAACACGGCAGACAAGACAAGCAGGATTGGAACAAGTCCACAACACTCCAATTGGTTAATATAAACGTCATCGAAGAAACCTGCCAATGAGAACTGTCCGCGCCTGTCGTTCAAATTTGAAAAATCCACGTCAGTTTGAGCCATGGATGTATAATAAGAACTGGATACAGCGTCGGAGGCGGGGTCTCGTTCTTTCCTATGAGAGCTGCTCATTGGCGCATGAGGACAAAATGGCCCAACTTTTGAGAGAGCGAAACGTCACAGATTACCCATCATGCCTAGCTGTCAGAGCAGAAGAACCCGTATGTGCGCTCAGAGAGCATGCGCCCCTTAAGCCCCGCCCCCCGAGCTCCCAATCTCTGGACACAACAAATATTTTCATCAGAGTCCGGCGCACGTCCTCAGGCACCAGCCTGAGGGTGTTTCTCAATGTCGAGGAGGCTTGCTTGGTAGCACATGTACCTCCGAGTCAGTTGCTTCAGAAGCGAGGCAAGAATCCTTCCTAGCCTCGGACAACGAAGAATTGTGGAACAGGCTAACAGCTGTGCAGGTGTGCATCATATGCGAGGCCCCGCCTTAAATGGAGCGCGATTTCCGCCAAATATTTGGAAATTTGAATTAAATGGAATTGAATGGAATTAAAACTGCGGTCACAGATGTGCGCAGTGATGAGCGGGCCCTCGCGTCCGTGTGCCTGTCGGGGAGGGCGGCCGGTCGTCCCGGCGTCAAGCAGACGCGCGCGAGTCCTCCGAAATTGTCATTTCTGTCATTTTCGCGTCCCAGGCTCCCAGGTCCTCCGGCAGCGACCCGGAAACGGATGTCGGCGCGCCGTCTGGAAGGAAAACAAATTTCTCTAAAGGCTCGTCGAGGATCGATTATCGAGGAGGCTGTCTGAAGGAGCCGTAACCGAGGATACACTGATTTAGAGGAGAGAGGAGAGAGGAGAGAGGAGAGAGGAGAGAGGAGAGTCGAGAGTCGAGAGTCGAGAGTCTCTGGAGGAGCTATAACCGAGGGTACACTGATGTATCCTCCGGAGTCGATTTCAGCCAACAGTGATGTTTAAAAGAGGCGTGACGCATGGCTGGACTTATGTCAAGGAAGCAAAGCTCTGCAAACTGTTCCCGTTGTGATTATAAGTTATTTAAGAGGATCAAATGTCCATCAGACTTCCTGCCCTTTACCGTTTGTTTACTCACTAATCACATCTCGCCTGGATGTTAGGCTATTTTTTTTTAATCCAACTGCTTTCATTCAGACGCGATTTTTACAGTGAGAACAGTAATAACATATATAACAGGCCTACATTGCACACTTTATTTGTATGCTTTAGTAGATATCTACAAGTAAAGAGTAGATATTATTCATGAAACCATATAGTGTTCACATAATAAAATATACAAGGGCTGTAGCCTGATATACATGATATGCTTTAGTGTACAGTGAGTAGGTGTCTGTTGTAATTTAATTTGCCGCCAGCAGAGGCGGTGTGTGTGGGTTAGGGGTTAGGGCTAACCCTAACCCTAAACCCTAACCCTAACCAGTTATGAGCATTTCTTTGTAAGCCCTGACTTTTTGCAAACAGGTTTAGATTAATGATGGCCATATTTATCGACTTAACATGCTCATTTTCTACGGTAATGTGTCTGACCCTCCACCGATGCTGTATACTAAGTGTGGCGTTGAAAAACAAAAAATGGAAATTTAAGGTAATATTTTACTGTTTTTAACATTATGCTAATTAAAAAAAAATGAAGTAGGCGGAGCTTAGGGGTTCATGGAGATAATATGTAGAGTAGGTACACCGAATAAGTGTGCAAAATTTCAGGTCATTCGGAGTTAACGGTGCGACTTTGTAAATGTTTCCATAATGGAAATGTAGTAGTTTGGATTAATGTATTTGTCAAAAATTGTACATTCTCCGTTAGCTTACGAGCTCCCCGTTCGAGCAAATGACTATTCCTTTGCAATGTAGCATCACATTGGATATGCGCTTAAGTTGTCCTAGATTGGAATTTTTCCGATCATTTCCCTATGAGGAATTATGAGAAATTGTGCTTAAAATGCATGAAAAACGCACATTTTTCAAAATGGCCGACTTTCTGGGGGGCGGGGCTAATGAAAAGTAATTCGAAATATGTGTGCAATCATAATAGCAATGTGTATACAGCGTTTCGTGAATATCGGAAAAACGATATGCGAGTAGTTTGGAGTAATTTGTGACATGTAAATGGTCAAAAATGGGAAATTGTCCGTTCGCTTACGAGCTCCTCGTTTGAGCGATCGACTATTCCTTCGCAATTTAGCATCACATTGGATATGCGCTTAACTTGTCCTGGATTGGAATTTTTCCGATCATTTCCCTAGGAGGAGTTGGCAAGAATGTGCTTAAAATGCATGAAAAACGCACATTTTTCAAAATGGCCGACTTTCCGGGGGGCGGGGCTAATGAAAGCCAATTTGAAAATGTCCGCAATCATAAGAGCAAAGTGTCTACAGCGTTTCGTGAATATTCGAATAACTGTATGCGAGTAGTTTGGAGTCATTTGTGACATGTAAATGGTCAAAAATGGAAAATTCTCCGTTGGCTTACGAGCTCCTCGTTTGAGCGATCGACTATTCCTTCGCAATTTAGCATCACATTGGATATGGGCTGAACTTGTCCTGGACTGGAATTTTTCCGATCATTTCCCTAGGAGGAGTTCGCAAGAATGTGCTTAAAATGCATGAAAAACGCACATTTTTCAAAATGGCCGACTTTCTCGGGGGCGGGGCTTATGGAAGCTAATTAGAAATATGTCCGTAATTCCATGAGGAATCTTTGTGCCAAAATTCGTGAAGTTCTGAGAAACTATATGTGACTACCACACAATAGGGGGCGCTAGTGAGCAGTTTTTTTGAAAAATTACGTTTTTTTTTTACATTCTCGAAAAAGTCGTGGGCTGTGACGTGTGTACCAAGTTTTGCGTCCGAAGCTGATTTTATGCTATCGCGATTTAAAAAAATGTATAGGCCACGCCCACATTCTGCATTTGTTGCGACACTTTAAATCTCAGTTCGTAGTCACCCCGAGAGTATGTGTAAAGAAAAAAAAAAGAAATTCGTCCATCCGTTCTTGAGTTATAAATTGGTGGTGTTTTTGGCGCCCCCTATAGTCCAAAATGAAAATGCTTTAGTGTGCCTATTCTCCAAGACGGACTGAACCTATCCACCAAAATCTGTGATATATGGATACATTGTTGATGAGTTATGAGCATTTATTTCTAAGCCCCGCATTTTTGCTAGTACGTTTTGATTCATGGCGGCAATATTTATCGTGTTAACATGCTCATTTTCTACGTTAATGTGTATGACCCTCCGCCGATGCTGTATACGAAGTTTGGTGTTCAAAAACTGAAAATTGAAATTTAAGTGAATATTTCACTGTTTTGAACATTATGCTAATTAGAAAAAAATAAAAGTAGGCGGAGCTTAGGGGTCCAAGAGGATTATTTGTAGAACAGGTCCACCCGGATATGTGTGCAAAATTTCAGGTCATTCGGAGTTACGGTGCGACTTTGTAAATTTATTCCGAAATGGGTTTTTCATAGGTGGCGCGAGCTTGGACAATTTGAACCCATTGACTCCAGAATGTTGAATTTTTCACCGGTCCTAGCGTCCGTGCAAAATTATACAACTTTGTGAGCGTCCTAAAGCCCTCAAAAACAGGAAACGCCAGCACTATAATAATAATAAGAAGAAGAATTCCACCAATAACAATAGGTTTCCTCGCACTTCGTGCTAGGACGCCGTTGGGTCCTAGCACATCGTGCTCGGGCCCTAATTATCTAGTAAACAAAAAAGTGTTAAAAAATCCAGAATGATTTATATTTTAGATTCTTCAAATTAGCCCCCTTTTGCCTTGATGACAGCTTTGCACACTCTTAGCTTCTCTATATAAATATACATATATAATATATATTAAATAATGTATTATATTATATTATTGGCTCTGCATTGGATTATTATCAGTTCTGGTAATAACTTCATAAATAACTCCGTCTGAAAGCAGAAGTCTAGGGCAAATAATTGAAAGCAAATATTCAACAATTACACCAATTGTATTCTATATAATATTCTTTGCAAGCTCTTGAGGGCCACATAAAATGAGGTCGCCCACGGGCCTTGAGTTTGACACCCCTGGTCTAAATCATGTTGTCATAAATTGCATATTGTGTATCTATATTGTTACTATTTTAGTTTCAAAATAATTTATATTGTGTGTGTATGTCGTGCTAAGCCTTAAAATAAAATTGACATGTTACTCAGTGTTATTTCTCAGTGTCTTAGGGGGTTACAACGCTCTTTCAAAGATAACGTTCCGCTTACTCACACAATGTGCCGTGAAAGCCTCCACGACGTCATCATATGACTTCTTCTGTTTCTCCGTGAGGGCCCCTCACGGAGAAACAGAAGAAGTTTCTCACTGAGGCAGGGCCGGCCCTTGGCACTGGCGAACTAGGCGGTCGCCTAGGGCGCCAGATCTGGAGGGGCGCTGCGCTGGGAGAAAAAAAAAAAATTAATTAATTTTTTTAATTTTTTTATCCTGCCTCATTTTCTGCCCTTGATATAATACATTCACATTAATAATTGAATAAAGTAAACACCCTTTGCATCCCGGGCCGGGCGGCAACATTTTTGCATTTGCCCTCTACGATGGGCGCTGTAAGTGATGAAAGTGGGGGATGTTGACTTATCAGGCGCCCGCAGCTCACAGCCAAAGTGAGAGCGAGCCTCCGAGCGAGCAAGAGAGAGAGAGAGAGAGGGCGTGCATCGGTACCGCGGATTGTTGTTGGATTGAGGCTGATAACTACAGCTCAGTGAGGTAAAGGACTCTGAGTGTTTAGATAGTTCACTTTAGTCTAAGTTATCTCAGTGGGTCTCAAACGGTTTGGTCACAATTTATGTAAACAAATATTTCCAAGGCACACCTTTATAATTATTAGGATATAAAAACAGGTTTGAAATCATTCCAATCCATACTATAGGACAGTAAACTAAAAATATCATTTAAAACTGGAGATACTAAAAAAATATGTATGAATAAATAAATGTTAACTGGGTAAAATAAGATATGAATGAACAACAAAAATAAAACAAGTTACATTTATTTGTTATTGGCTATGGTAGGTTGTTGGTTATGTTCATATACTTATTTGATATTTTTCATATGGGTGTTTTAGAGTTGTACCCCTAGATCTAGTCTCTAGTAATTCTGCTCAAAGTGCACCAGATTGAAGCATTTTACTTTAAAATGTTAAAAAAAATATTTTCTGGGGGTATGCCCCCCCCGGACCCCCCTAGAGGGTGTGATGTCCATCGCCAATTAAAACATGTTCATACAATACTGAATACATTTGAAACCTTCTTTATGTATATAACCAACATGTCAATACGTTTCAGTTTTTTTTTAGAGATTTTTCATCTATTCTTTATATATTCTATTGTGTATTGCTTGGAGGGGGGGGGGGGCACCAAATCATAATCTCGCCTAGGGCACCAAAATGTCTAGGGCCGGCCCTGCACTGAGGGGTAATACTTTTAGAATATCTTCTGTGTCATCAGCCGCTGCATACATGAAGGCATTCACTTGAAATTCTGGTGACGGTTTGTCGAGTCCTGAAGCTATCCTGTAGCGTTAAAACCGCTTTATCCATCTCGGCCATTCAATAGGATTGTAGAAGTCGAACTTGCCTGGCGGCGCTAGCTGCACAGCTAACTGTTGCGCCGGTATTCCTCCGTCCATTTTCTTTATTTTCTTTCCTTTTTTCAGGTTTAGTTCATATTCTATTGTTCTTTACTTTCCATTTTACTTCGGACAGCATGTTATGTTATGTACACCGTGTGTGCATAATCAATGACTACGAGAGGCTCACATGTATGTTTACTTGAGACTTATGTGTAGATATGGTGCAAAATGCGAGAGCTTGTAAAACCTGATGTGAGCATTTGCAGAAAAATAAATCTGAGCTTGTGTGCATACATTTACACTTGTATAAAATATCCACGTGTCTGTGAACCAAATTTGAAGTCACAGAAAAAAAATAAAGTTTTGTAGCTTGTAGAAAAAAAATGAACTTAGTGATGAAATGTTCACTTGCAGAAAAATATATATATTTTAAATATATTTTCCATTACAACTGCAACTTGGTTATTACAACCTCTCAAATCTTTCATTA
The DNA here is from genome assembly GCA_031216635.1 of Dissostichus eleginoides. Classification (NCBI taxonomy): domain Eukaryota; kingdom Metazoa; phylum Chordata; class Actinopteri; order Perciformes; family Nototheniidae; genus Dissostichus; species Dissostichus eleginoides. The sequence continues at coordinate 127,118 of CM062270.1, read as the reverse complement.
CAACTTCACGAATCTGCGGCCTTGACTTTTGCTACACTTCTTGCGATGAATGTGTCGCTAAAGTAATTTTCACCTGTAGATGTGGGTGGAGGGAGGGGGGTTGGCGCGAAGGGGGTGCTGCCGCTGCTGCGTCATGACGTCACCGTTTACGTCGCTGATTTTCTCCAACGGCGCTCACAACAACAATGGGGGACTGCGTCGGGTCGATGATCGTGTTACTTTTAATCATACGAAGCCAGATTAAATTAAATAACTACTTCTCCAACCTTCTACTTTTCTCCAGAGTGCCGTGGTTTATTGTTTATTAATGTGTTTCAGCTGCATTTACCGACCGCTGCAGTGCTGCTCGTCCACTGGAGTTTATTCTCCCGTTAACTCACAGCAGCGGCCGCTGTAAAGTCTTCACTGTCTGACTGTCACACAAGCAGCTGATACATATCCCCAATTCCCCATAAGGGAATGTGTTTCAGTATGAATTGCTAAACTGACTATTGACTACTTGTTGCAATCCTATTGTGGCATAAGCCGTTTTCTACATTTTAGCGGCGTATTTTTCATTATGATTCTACTTGTGATAGTCGGACAGAACAACCTGTGCAGCCCATGTATTGATTCCATCCGATAGCTGCTATAATACAAAACAAAACGTCTGCCTGCTCTCCACAATGATCAATAACAGCGAACGGATGGTCAAAGTAAGGTACAAATAAACAGAATCACACGAAGCCTGGTTAGTGTTGCCTGACTGCATAAAGTGTGATTTTTTATAAGTGTGTGGTTGCGTTTGCTCAGCGTACTGCTTGTTTCAACTTGTATTTGCCGTACAATTTTTTCGAGCTTGGTAAGAACCGGTTTTCGGGGAAAAGAGCCGGCTCCGCTGCGGTGTGAACAGGAAAAACCGGTGCTTATCAGGCTTTAGCTCCGAACCGGCCCTGGAACCGCGTTGGTGTGAAAGGGGCATGTGCGGTGCCCCGCATTCATCCGGTTCGACCTGACTATGGCTGTGACTTAGTGTGACTGACCCGAGTTTGCGCCTCGTCGTTCTGATTGCTCCGCCCCTTCGCTCCAACCCCCCTCCCTCCCCCCACATCTACAGTGAAAATTACTTTAGCGACACATTCATCGCAAGAAGTGTAGCAAAAGTCAAGGCCGCAGATTCGTCGATCTATACTGCCACAGAGCAGATTCGTGAAGTTGTAATGACAGATTTTAGTGGTTGTAATAACCAAGTTGCAGTTGTAATGGAAAATATATTTAAAAAATATACATTTTTCTGCAAGTGAACATTTCATCACTAAGTTCATTTTTTTTTCTACAAGCTACAAAACTATATATTTTTTTTTCTGTGACTTCAAATTTGGTTCACGGATACGTGGATTTTTTATACAAGTGTAAATGTATTTCTGCAAGTGCTCACATCAGGTTTACAAGCTCTCGCATTTTGCACCATATCTACCTTCATAGAAGCGTTCTGTGCTCATGGTTTTGTTTTTCTTGGTTATTATTAACTGATAATTTGTATATTACTTATCCGGATATTGTGTGGTTTGTAAAAATAGTGATGAATGCCGTGACAGTCTTTTGACTGTATCTGTATAGTTACTGACACACGCACACACCTGAATGTGTTTTTATTTTTGTTGTTGCAGGAAAAATAGGGAGATTATGTTTTTCGCTCTTCTTTTTATTGATGCTGAAACAATTACACACCTCACAGTTTGAGCTATGAGTCATGGTAAGCAGATGACTGCCGCTCCTGTCGCCTGCTCCTCTTCACGGTGCCGTGTGATAGGGCGGAGAAGCTGCCTGCAAACAGCTTGAAGAAAAACATTTGCATTCACAGAGAAGCCGGTGGTGATTATTTTAAGGGTGAAGGTGGTGACAGGCAGCCGACGCCTTCACAAATATTCCCACATCGCATTGCTCCACCTCGAATTAATGCAGGATATCAGTTTGAAACCGTGCTTAAAAAAGAAACTGCGTGCGGCGAAGGGAGGCGTTTACAGGCATTTTCACATCATTTCTGGATTACAAATGTTTCCACTCTGATCACTGCAAACGACGCAGCCGGTGTTCCTGCACAGACGGTCCGTGTATCAGCTTTGTTGTTGCGGCTGTTGAGGATACATTTGTTCGATTTTATTGTTGTTATTATTGGGGATCCAGCTGCTTCCATCGGGTGCCGAGCAAACAGAGGTAAGAGACAAACGGAAAGAAACAGTGACACACCACCATTGAACACCGGTGTAATACACACACACACATACGCAACACACACACACACACACAACACACACACACACACACACACACACACACACACGAACACACATAATCCGAAACGTCGATAATTGAGTTGAACTAGGCGTCTGTTTCATCACGTGCAATATAGATATGTTAATCTCGTACAACACCCCTTATCGTGCATAATTGGCACCTACAGTGTTCTTATGGTAATTAATGATTCATTTTATGTTGTTTATCTGGACCACTTGCATCTTGTTCTTTACTGACTATCAATATACAGCCTTTTATGCTGTTACATGTTGATAATAGTAACACAATGTTCCCATATTATCCCATAAAATCCTCATATTCTCAATGTATGTGACTCCCTGGAGGGAGTTGAGCCTCTATTGGCCTCATGAAGATTTATTTATCTGCTGTAGTAGTCTATTGTATCTCCCCATAGAAAATGCACATCATATTTTATAAAATACCATGTTTATGAACAATTTTTCAGGGTTCTTGTTATGGGTTTTGTTGATATGTCGAATTTTACCTTTATTTATATTCAATTTCCATAGGTTGATCCTGCTTGCTGGTTGCGTGATGTTATTAAGGTGGGATTTGTGTGTGGATAAGAGGCCTTATTGTGACTTGGTTCTTTTTATTAATATTTATAATACTGATATAGGATAATATCTACATATTTCTGGATTTTGCATTACAGGTTCTATACAGAATATATGTATATATATATCAGCAAATAACAATTTGCATATATAGGTATACCACACATTGACAGGTGGGTGCTTTAACAGGTCGCTAGCCCTCCTCAGCTCCACCACCTTTTTTTTTATTAGCTTGGGGTTAAGGCCGCCACTTAGGGTGTTATGGTGACAGCCAGAACCATCTTTTTCATTAGCTTCACAACAACTCGTCACAGAGACACATGTCCACATGGTAGCCGGTTCGGCAGCACTTGCATGTTGGCAGTTAGTGTCCATATGTCTATGTTCTTCACTGGCTAGCTATTGGCTGCTGCCTGTTAATATTGATAACGCCACACCAATGTTGCAGAAGAGTTATGGCCACTTTCCAGTCCAACGCTACCTTTGTTATTCATGTTTCCATTTAGACATGTTCCACTGTAAAGGTGTTTAATCAAACCATGTTTAAGTATGATTGATTAAGGAGTGAGTGTATTTGACTCTTGGGTTTTTAAGAGTGTGTTAACCTTTTGAAACCGGTCCCACCAGTACCTATCCAGGAGTAAGGTTCCAGAGCCTTCGCTGTTTGTTAATTAAGAGTACCAAATCCATTAATAATTCACCAGCATAAATATTGAAGTAAAAACACTTAATTTTGAAAACATTTAAACCATCAAAATGTTAAAAAGTATTAAAAGGAAATAATGTTACTTGAAAAATGACTAATTTTCATTTGGTTTGTGTTAACAAAATATAACGACAAAGTAGCATTAGATCAAACACTAACAAAAAGTATCTCAAATTTGTTGTTAAAGAGGCCTTATTATGCTTTTTGGTGTTTCCCTTTCCTGTATTGTGTTGTATAGGTTGTTGTGCATTTTATGGTGTACAAGGCTAATATCCCAACATTCACACAAGAGGGAGTTTGCAACTTAGCTTAGTTGATAATGTCTCCGGGGCCGCTGTGCCTGCTCAGAATAATTGTTAGTGTTAATTTCAATCTGGCTATTCACTTCTCTCAGTTTTAGTTCTTACATTGAATCGGTGAAAATGGTTATTTTGCCGAGAATGTTGTATCTCTTCCCTCCCACTAGAACTATTTGACCAACAATTGTGGGATAAACATATCTCATGGTACATTTGGCAGGGACAAAGACCAATATTCAAATATCAGAGTTTACAATTGGCAAAAAACGAAGGTAGGATCGCACTCCCATGTTTAAAAGATTACTATATTGCTGCTCAGGCAAGGCAATATCTTGGTGCAATCCAAAGTACCTAGCTAGATGGAAGGAGATTGAGAGTGCTGTATGTATGTATGTATGTATGTATGTATGTATGTATGTATGTATGTATGTATGTATGTATGTATGTATGTATGTATGTATGTATGTATGTATGTATGTATGTAGGTTCATGATGTTTTACAAAAGTATTTTCAGATAGACATTCCATTTAAGTTTGAATCTTTATATTTGGGTGCTGTTGATTTGTGCTCGTTGTTCTCGCGTCCAGGAGGAAGTTAAAATAAGAGACAATGTAGTCTCGGAAAAGGTTCAAATTGGTACTTTAATTAAGTAACGTGGTTTTGAAACAAACAGAGCGATACAGTGACAACAGCTGTGGTCGGGGGGTCGGGGGTGAAGCGAGAGGACGAGATCACGTTGTCTCTCAGTCTATAGCTACGACGGGGGTCCTCCCGCCACATCCTCCAGTGTCCGATATTACATTACATTGCATTTAGCTGACGCTTTTATCCAAAGCGACTTACAATAAGTGCATTCGACCAACAAGATACAAACTTGAAGAAAACAGAATCATATAAGTACATCAGGTTTCATAGAGCTAAAACATTTCAAGTGCTACTCAACTGGCTTTAGATAATCCAGTCCTTTATTAGTATATAAGTCAGTGTGAGAAAAAGCACACGTCCCACCGTCCGGGACGTGTTATTTACAATATCGGACAAGTAGATCTTTCAATTGACTTTTCCAGCGGACAAGTGACGTTTTTCGCCCTCATTTATTGACAAATTATTGATAAATTCAGTTTACAAATTGTAAATTGTACGTGTCCGCCATTGTTCGTTTAGAAATGTTAGTTTCGGTTCTGCTTGTTGATTCCTAAGGAAATGCATCTCACCGCTTTCTGTACAGTTAGACGGGGGCGGGGCGGGGCGGGAAGTGTAGCACAGTGGCAGGGTTGGGAAGCAAAACTCGGTTCCGAGTAGGAACAAATAACAATTGTCCGGTCCCGGGATTAATAAGAGTTGTGAGGACAGGGGGCGGAGGCCGAGCCCCGCGGACCGCAGCTCTCTCTCTCCCTCTCCATGCGCCGTATCAGCTGATCGCTGCATGGTGCGTCTCTCTTTGTCAAACTTTCTTATGTTCTTTCTCTAACACGTAATGAAGGTTATTACGCGTTTTAGCTCCTATGTTGTTAATATTGACCACCATTTCCTTTAATAATAATAAATAATAATACATTTAATTTATAAAGCGCTTCTCATCTGCCAAGACAAATCTCGAAGCGCTTTATGAAGTAAAGCAGCCTCCCTGTCTGTGTCCTCGCGCTGTCCTCACATCCCCGGACCCCCAGACTCGGAGGAGCACAGGGATGTCAGTATTGTTTATGAAGCAGGGTATAGAAAGTACATTATTGAAATGAAAATACTATTTATTTACTTTTACAAACAGTGAGCAGCTGGGTGGCTGCAGCATGTGTATTGCAGGACATGTGTAAGCGTGCAAGCATCTTTGAGTTGTAGAAAAGCGCTAGGCCTATAGGCTATAAATATAATGTATTATTATTATTATTAAGTTGGACATGTGTGGTTGGACTTTGTCTCACAGGCAGGTTGCAGTGTAACATCAGAGGAGACTGGGCCAATTGTACATTCTCAAACTGCACCACTTAGAACTAACCAAACAATGCAGAGATTATTTTTATATAATTGTATTCAATAACCGTAAGAGATTAAACAGTATGAAGTGATTTGTAAATAGGAATACAGATTTGACTTAATGTTTTCATAAATATATTTTTCTCCCAGTTTGTCATTATTTCTACCCTCTCAAAGAACCGGAATCGAGAACTGAAAATAACCGGAATCGAAAAGCAGAACCGGAATCGTTAAAATCCAAACGATACCCAACCCTATGTGTGATGCAGTAAAATCTTACCGCTCACTTACGTTAGCGGTGTCGTAAAACTTGGGTCCCCCTCGCAGTGCTGGTGCAGCGAGCCGTTTGGCCGATTCAGAGTGGAGTGCACGTGCTGGGGTGTACAGTTTAACCATGTCCTGGATGTAGGAAGGGCTAGATCTGTTCACAGCATGGTACGCAAGTACCAGTGTCTTGAAGTGGATTCTAGCAGTTACTGGAAGCCAGTGAAGTGAGCGGAGGAGCGGAGTGGTGTGGGAAAATGTTGGAAGGTTGAAGACCAGACGAGCCGCTGCATTCTGATGAGCTGCAGAGGTCAGATGGCACATGCAGGTAGACCAGCCAGGAGGGAGTTGCAGTAGTCTAGGCGTGAGACGACGAGAGCCTGGGCCAGAACCTGCGTCGCTTTCTGGGTCAGGAAGGGACGTATCCTCCTGATGTTGTACAGCGTGTATCTGCAGCAGCGGGTTGTAGCAGCGATGTTTGCAGTGAAGGACAGTTTGTTATCTAGGGTCACACCCAGATTCCTTGCAGTCTGAGTCGGGGAAACAACAGAGGTGCCGATGTTGATTGTTAAGTCAAGAGTGGGACATCTTTTCCCGGAAGGAAAAGCAGTTCAGTCTTGTCAAGGTTGAGCTTGAGGTGGTGAGCAGACATCCACTGAGAGATGTCAGCTAGACAAGCAGAGATGCGTGCGACGACCTGGGTCTCTGAGCGGGGAAAGGACAGAATTAATTGGGTGTCGTCAGCGTAGCAGTGGTATGAAAACCATGCGGGCTAATGACAGATCCGAGCGAGTTTGTGTACAAGGAGAAGAGGAGGGGACCAAGAACAGAGCCCTGAGGGACCCCTGTAGTTAATTGACAAGGGTCGGACTCGGACCCTCTCCAAGTTACCCTGTAGGTACGGTCTTTGAGGTATGAGGTGAGGAGGGAAAGTGCAGAGCCTGAAACTCCAATTCTTGGAGAGTGCGAAGGAGGATCTGATGATTCACCGTGTCGAATGCAGCAGACAGGTCCAAAAGGATGATGACAGAGGAGAGGGAGGCTGCTTTAGCCGTGTGCAGTTCCTCAGAGACAGCGAGGAGGGCAGTTTCTGTTGAGTGACCTGCCTTGAAACCAGACTGGTGCGGATCCAGAAGGTTGTTCTGATGGAGATAACAGGAGAGTTGTTTAAAGACAGCGCGTTCAAGTGTTTTAGACAGGAACGGGAGGAGAGAGACAGGCCTGTAGTTTATAACATCAGACGGGTTGAGAGTGGGTTTCTTTAGGAGAGGGTTTACTCTTGCCTCCTTGAGACTGTTTGGAAAGTGACCAGAAGTTAGAGAAGTGTTGATGAAATGGGTGAGAAACGGTAGAATATCAGGAGCGATAGTCTGAAGGAGGTTTGAGGGGATAGGGTCCAGAGGACAAGTGGTAGGACGGGCAGAGGTAATGAGGGTAAGAACCTCACTTGGAGAGAGAGGGGAAAAGGAGTTAGTGTGTGGGTGAACGGTGGGTGGTGACCCAGCGGTGAGTAAAGGTGAGTCAGAAAAAGAAGAGCGAATATCATCAACCTTTTTTTCAAAGTAGTTAACAAAGTCGCTTGACAGAAGGGAGGAGGGGGAAGGGGCTTTGGGGGGTTCGAGGAGGGTGGAGAAGATGGAAAATAGTTTTTTGGGATTGGAATAGGAAGATTGGATCTTATCTTGAAAGAAAGTGCTTTTTGCCTGAGAGATCGAAGCAGAGAAAGAGGAGAGGAGAGCCTGATAGGTTAGGAGGTCGTCATGGTGTTTGGATTTCCACCGTTTCCGCTCTGCTGCCCTAAGGATGGTTCTATTAGCACGCAGTGCGTCATTTAGCCAGGGAGCAGGAGGGGACTGACGAGCCTGCCGAGATGTAAGAGGACAGAGAGAGTCCAGAGAGGATGAAAGAGTAGAGAGGAGAGTTTCTGCAGCAGAGTTTGGAGGCAGGAGTTGGAACGAGTCAGAGGAAGGGAGGGCGAGAGCACCGATGAGGCAAAGGTAGAGGGGGAGAGGGAACGAAGGTTACGGCGGACAGGTGCAGGATGAGAAGAGATTAGTTTGTTATGTTTGGAAAGGGGTAGAGAGAATGAAATGAAAAAGTGATCGGATGTGTGAAGTGGGTTTACAGAGAGGTTAGAGGTAGTGCAGTTCCTTGAGAATATGAGATCAAGGACATTGCCAGCTTTATGAGTTGGTGGGGATGGAGACAGTGAGAAAGCAAAGGTGGTTAAAAGAGATGTTAGTTCAGCTATCTTCCCTGTCTGGAGGTTGAAGTCTCCGAGAAGTACAGCGGGAGGGCCAGTTTCAGGGATGTGTGAGAGGAGATTATCTAATTCCTCCAAGAAGTCCCCCAAGGCGCCTGGTGGATGGTAGAGAACAACAATGGTTAATTGTATAGGATGGGTTACTGTGACGGCATGGAATTCAAAGGTGGAAGGAGTGAAGTTAGGTAGTTTGAAGAGGGAAAAGCTCCATTTGGGAGAGAGCAGGAGACCTGTGCCACCTCCTCTGCCAGTGGGTCTGGGTGTGTGGGAGAAGGAATATGCTGTGGAGAGAGCTGCTGGGGTGGATGTGTTGGATGGTGTAATCCAGGTCTCAGTGAGAGCAAGGAAGTCCAGAGACTGCAGGGAAGCGTAGCCAGAAATGAAGTCAGCCTTAGGAACAGCTGACTGGCAGTTCCACAGGCCACCTGTAACTAGATGTTGGATCTCGGTGGAGCATGTGGGATAGACGAGAGCAGGCCGGTTATATCGATTAGGAGATACGAGGGGCCAGTGATAATTGCGAGAAGACACATGAACAGGAATGGAGAAAATACACATGTTTATAGCATGAGGGGCTAAAAATAAAATAAATAAATAATGTAAGAAATTAAAATCAATGTTTAATGACGTAATTTAGTTTAAACATACAGTAAGCTTAAAACTGTTTTATTCTGAAAACATTTCCGGTTAGCATTCGTCTGTGGCTAACATTGTTGCTAAAGTTTATTTTGAAAAGCTATTCCCGGAAGAAGTCTCCGGAATACCAACAGTAAGCTTGACTTCCGTTTTTACGTAAATAACGATAAGAGCCGTTAAAATGCATTAAGTAAAAAGTCATGAAAGAGAGTATGAGGAGAAGAGGCGTGTGGAGTTATACAATGAAGACACGATGTCTAAATCCTCTGATTTACGCGATATCGGACATAGAAGACCGAGGTGGGAGGTCCCCCTGCGTCACCACAGCCGCCATTGAAGAGGAGGAGCCAAATGATGAGATATAGAGTTAGGTGACGGAGTTTTGGGGTCTCTTCTCCACGGCCGCGACTGCGAGAGGACAGTAACCAATTTGACCCTTTTCAGAGACTCCATTGTCTCTTATTTTTAAACTTCTTCCTGGACGCGACAGAACCAACAAAGATCTACAATAAATGAATAAATAAAAAAAATAAAATAAAATAAATAATAATAATAAAACTAAAACACCAGCGATACTTAGCTCAATCAAAGTAGGATTTGCCTCCTCTTTGCCTCCCTCGTGACTCCCGCAGGACTCCAATGTCTTTGTCAGTCTTCGTCTGTCTGACGATGGAGCTGACGCTCCTGGAAAGTGCTACCTAAAATGGACACCTATCGCGGTATAACAGAGGATTTAGATGTGTGTTCATTGTATAACTCCACACGCCTTTTCTCCTCTTACTCTCATTCATGACTTTTTATTTAATGCTTTTTAACGGCTGTAATCGTTGTTAACGTAAAACCGGAAGTGACGTCACTGTTGACAACGGAGACGCCTTTAAATAAAGCTTTTCCAAATAAACCGTACATTCCTTTAGCAACAACGTTAGCCACAAGCCAATGCTAACCGGAAATGTTTTCAGAACATAAACAGTTTTAAGCTTACTGTATTTTTAAACTAAATTACGTCATTAAACATTGGTTTTAATTTCTTACAATCCCTCCTTACATACCTTTTAAGGTATGTAAATAATACTGAAATCAATGAGTTCTTCATCTGAACTTTGCATAGTACATAACTCATATCAAAACATACAATCAAAAATGAAAAATGTATTAACTTCATCAAAAATACAGAAATACAAAAAATACTTTGGTTGGTCTTCAAACATAAAAGTTTTTCTTTGTGCATAACTTCTAGTTTTAACATGCAATATCACTCTTCAAAATAGCATCAATTAGCTTGGTATTAGAACATTTCTTACTTCCTCCTTTCACAGAAATTGTTCCTATACTACATCCAGTGTTAAGGCACTTGTTTTTACAAAGTATAAAAGAAACGAACCATTCGAGAGTAGAAACAATAATAACAGAATACACTATTAGTATGGTGAAACAAAGTGAAATGAATTTACTCTATATTAGAATTTTGTAACATAGTTCATCATTCAAATGATTTCATCATTTGAAGAATCTCAGAATTTGGACATCGTTTGGACAATATCATCATTTAAACCATGTTCTGCAAATGGGAGTGGGTCGTCTTGTTCTGCTAGCATTTGTAACTGTTTCCTCATGAGAAATGTACCCTCCTCCTGTTGGAGCACCACCCTTTGGAGTGGTTGAAGGTTTGAGCCTGCTCCTCGCCGTTCGTTGATGAGTGGTCTGCTATAAGAGGAAGGACTCAGACACCGAGATATGAGGTTAACAATAAGCTGATTTAATGGTAAAAGCAACAGTACAATATAACAAAGTACTTCGGGCCCTGGTTCTACTACCGTGCGATATACGTATCAGACAGAACGGGCCCCAAGTATAAGGAAGTTACAATATTTATACACACAAACCGGGAGGAGTTGTGTGGGAGGAGTTGTGTCGGTTGCTCCTCCCTAGGTGTTATCTACTGGTGGATTCACTCCTGGGCGAGCCCTAGGCAGCGAATCAGAGTGAGTCAGCCATTGCTGCCCTGGAGACCGTCTTCCACTCCTGGACAGAGCGTGGGAGATTTGGATCTACTGCGCCCGCTGATAAGTCCAAGGCCGTCTTCATGGCAGCCATGGGGTGAACAATTCATGGGGTCAACATGGGGTGAACATAACAATCTTTATCTTCGCACCTGGCAGTAATCCCTTTTCCTAGGGGTCAACATTGGGTGAACATAACAATCTTTATCTTTGCAAAAGCCGGTGCGATGTGCTGTTCTGACTACCTCTTTGTATTCTCTAAGTCTCTGCACATGACCTTGCTACTTTCAATGTTGCAAGTTAAACACTTTCCCATGCAACCCCTCCCCACGCTCCTGTCCACCCCATCAAAACCCGGGGGGGGGGGCGACTGGGTCCATCCATTCCCAAGTCACGGCACACACAATGAGCACAGCAAGCAAATAATGCAACAATATGAATATTGCCCTAGTTTCATAAGCAGTTTCATAAGCATACATTTTACGAAGACTATTGGCGCCTAAGATATGTCGGGCCAAGGTTATCGTTATTGAAACAGGTTATACAGGTTACTTTACTCCTTACATACCTTTTAAGGTATGTAAGGCACACCCCTATGCTATCCTTGTACACTGTGGAGCCAAAACTCCCTCCTGGGACTGGTCTCTTAGCCCTACTGGCTTTGCGTTGTTTTGCCATGTTGATTAGCTGATCCGCTGTCATTGGTACTGCATAAAAAGGCATCACTGGCTGTACAAGTGCACAGATCCCAGTCCAATCCTGTGGCAAGACTGGGTACAAGGTTTTAGTTCCACGATACCACCCAACATCTACTCTGGAATACTGCATGTTGGAGATAGTTATTTCTGGGAGAAGATTTTGGCCAGTTACAGCAGTTGTAGAATTGCACCACTTAAGAGTTCCTACTTCAGTACCTTTTGGGTGGTCTTTTATAATGCAGTGATAAAGTCCCTGAAATGGTGTGAACACCAGTGGAATATCATTAACTCACTATACTCATTTATCTTCAATTCTGGTCTACTTAAAGAACTACGGAAAAACCCCTTTAACAGTGTGTGGAACCTTGGGTGTCCGAACATGTAACAATTACTCCCTCCTTTATCAAGGATTTAAAAACAGAAGTCATTTCATCAATGGTTTGTAGTTGAATTTAGGAATTTTCACTTATGGCAGATATGTTTTTACTTTAAATAACATCTCTAAATTTCAGGTCATCACTGATTAAATGGATGACCGTTAGGAGGTGGTGGCGCTTGTCTTTTAAACTCATAATTTTGTGCCGTGCGCTCCCTGTGAAGCTGCAAGTAAGATTTAAAACAACTGCAGGGTGGGTTGAGTGACCCCTTCTCCCTATCAGATATTGGTTGTCAATAATATGCACCATTACAATAAGTGATCCAAGGCCCCGCATGTTTTACTCCCAATTATATTGCTTTTTTCCAAAATTAAATTTGCAATCGCTCTTTGCCCACCGTCTTTTTAAAACTCTACATCTTGGACGACAAACAAATGTTATTTCCACCTTAACAGTTCTCCTATGGTAATAACTATGCTACAATGGTGAAATCAATACTTTAGATTGGAATACTATATTTGGCTTGGTACTAGCTTTTCCTTTAACATTATCCATACAAATAAGATTTGTCTGATCTTATAGAGTGGTTACTAAAACTATCCCTTTAAACTGTAGATCGATATTTTAACAAATTAAATCACTACCAAATTCACACATGAATAAGAGTCTCTTAAAGAATAATTTGTTTACATGATGAAAAGATTGAAGAATACTTTCTACTGTACTCCTATGTCCAAAACACCCACTGCTTAAAGTGTAGTGAATATCATGTCTGCCCCTTTATCCCACAGTACCCTCAGTGTGTTTTAGGATTATTTCCTCATTTTACTTTAATAGTTTCCTGTTTACTGCTATTTTTAATTTACCAATTGATTAATTTGTGGTTAATAAAACTTTAAATGTGGTCCCTTTTATGTGCGTTTGTGAATAAGTGTGTTTATGTGTAAACTCACTCATTCCCGTTTTCCTTTTCTCCTCCTCTGGTTGTCTTCAAGCCACGACCCCCTCACATTCTGCTAGACCATGCCAACTCCTCTGATTCTGTCTTTTCCTCAGTCCATCAGCTCTTGAATCCATCCGCTGCAACTCTTTCCAGTGGCTGCTGGCCCAGTTTCATCTGCAGCCCCCATCATGCCACTGTTCTTGTACTGCTTTGCGTTTCATCTCCTCCTTTGCAGTCTCTTCGCTGTTTTGATGGAGGGCGGATTCTGCTCTCATGTCCCACACTCTGCTCTTGTGCCAAATCTCGTGGCTCCGCTTGGAACTTCATGCCCTGTCTGAGGGACTGATGAGAGTATCTCTCTGTATGTCAGCATGGTGTTTGGTTCTGGATGCCTCAGGTGGAGATGGTTCTGGATGCAGTCTTGTTGTTGGTTCAGCTCTGGTTTTCTGTCTGTTCGATTGAGAAGGAGGAGGAGTCTCTGCTTGGAGGGTAGGGGTCGTAGCTGTCTGACGCAGAGGGAGAGTCCAGGTCTCGGGACGCATTACCTATAGAAATTCTAGCACACTGAGGTGAAATAAATCCAACCCTTTCCACCCTGTCTTTTTCTAATCATACTATCTGTCTTAGTTGTTAAATGCCATCTAAACACAATTAATGTCTATGGTGATATTACAAAAATTCCTAAAAATTGTTTTCACCCACTGTAACATGTTTACTCAAAATAACTCTTTCAGGAAAACATTTTCTTCTATAAATGGAAATACTTACATGTTTCAAGCATCACATATTTCACACACTATAAAAAGAACGTCCCCATTTATTCTCCAATTTTTTAAATCTCACTGTTACTTAGAACATTAGTAACTTTTGTGACTGGATATATCTGTGCAATGTCGCCACAATCTGCTGGGGAATTTTGTTCATAGAAGTTCGTTACAACTTCTCACGGTTCCGACCACCGGGGATCAGCCCACTTTCTTTTGTGAACTTTCACCCTCACCCAATCACCTGGCCGACCAGGAGTCTCTTCTGGTGTCTCGTCTGGTATCTCTGCAGTTTTTCCGAGCCTGTGTAGACAAAACTTGGATAATATTACTCAGAGCTCTGACATATTCATCCACTTCTATTTGTCTAATATCTAAAACTGGGCCACTCCCTCCTTGGAGGAGGCCCAAGCTTTGGCATACCTTTTGTTGTTATGAGACCTATTGTTGACAACATATTATTATTTATTAACTACAACGTCACCGAAATCAATTATCTGATTAATCATGACATTCCCTCCTTCGAGCATAAAATGCTCAATTAATATTACAATGATTACCCTATTATGAATAGGACATGGAAAACCCATAACCTTGCATTAAGTAAATATAAATTCTCCGTGTACCCACAAGGCGTACAGAAATATTGTGTGATGTATCGTTTTCCGATAGTATAAATGCATATTCACTCAAATCTGCCATCAGCACAAAGAATAGTTTACAGTCTTGTTGGTTCAATAATGGCTTTTGTCGTGGTATTATTTATCATTGTTGCTGCAAAAAACAACACCCTTGGTGTTGCTAATGCATCTAATAACGCTAGGACTAGAGGCTTGGCTGACACTGCTGAGCAGTGTTGGGCAAGTTACTTCCAAAATGTAATATATTACATATTACTTATTACTGTCTTTTTAAAGTAATAAGTTACATTACAATATTACTGTCTCTGAAATGTAATGAGTTACACTACTTTTTAGTTACTTTTTAGTTACTTTCACCAAAATAACCTCAAAAGAATGGCTAGGTATTTTAAATGCTAAAATGTAGTTTAGTGCAGCTCATTATACATCCAGTGAAGGGCAATGTGGTATAGCATAACAACTGTGTAGGCCATTAAGGCTACTAACAACTTTTATTACACGGCTTAGTTGAATACTCGATTCTGATTGTAAATTCTTAACATGTGACACGTTGTTAATACAGTACAGACCACTGTCAAGGACTATAATGAAGGTTGCTAAGGAGGATCAAGCTGGACAGCAGATAAATCACCAGAAGAAGACAGAGAGGAAGTAAACACAAACAGGACACAGAATGGGCTCTGTATTTTGTTTAGTATATGGCCATGTACTGTACAGGCCCGGTTCCAGAACAAAATGACTTGGGGTGCCTCTGAGATTACAGGGGTTCAGCAGTAGTAGGTTTACATGAGCAATAGTGGCCGGCAACAGCAAGGAAAAATATCATTGATGTTATGGTCCCCAATGAACAGATTATGGCATTTGTTATGTTTTGAAACCAAGCAAGTGAGAACATTTTAAGTGTGTGTGCAATCCTGAAATATTTCATATAGTCCAAAGTGGACTATGGCAAGGAAAAGCACAAAAGCTTCAAAACTGTACTGATAAAACAAAAGAGAACATATTGTAAATCAAGGCAAATATTATTTAAACCAGCTCATGGTTTGAAATGGCAAACATTGAAAAGCAAAAGTATTATTAAAACCATGTACTACATCATCACCTTGGTCATCATATACTCTGGGAAGAGAATATTTACTGTGCTTGAAAACTGGTATCACATCATCATGTGAGGTTGACTTTGTGACCTGGAGAACATTTCAGCTTCAACATCAGCTTGTTGATAAGCTTGGGATATGAGATATTTTTGTAGCCATTCGTGGTGAAGGCATCTGTGCTATTGTATGCATTATTTTTGACCCAACGTTTCTACAGGCATGGCAGAATATGGCACTATTTTCAAATGAATATTCTAGCCATTGTCTATTTTTATACCACGAGCTGCAAAATGACCGCCTTACCCCACTGTGCAGGCGGGTACTTGTTTAGATATACCTGGGCAGGCTCTGTTTTGCCGTGGTCTCCTGGCACCTGCGGGCCGCAGAGGGGCGGCGTAGTTTCTGGCGACGAAGACTGCTGCTCCGGGGGCGAGGGCGGCGAGTCAGACGGGAGTAAGCTAGTGTCCACAACAGAGGCTAACGTGATGTCCCCATCTGACCTGTTGCTATTGTCTGCAGTAGATGCAGTGTTGCTGGCGTTTAGTGATGGTTGTTTTAACCATTTTCGTATAAATGATTATCCACAGATGTGTGTCACTGCTGTGGAAGCACTTTGGAAATGATGCACGCGCAGCGGAGCAGGTCACGCGCACCTGACACAATGTGTTGTTTGTATTTTTCGCTCCGTTCTCTTTTTTGAATAGAGGGTGCATAACATTCAACTGGGGCGCAATGCATGCCTATGCACCCCTGAAGATCCCGACGCGAAGCCTGAAGGGTAAACACCAGGTTTACTAATCTACCCGCACAATTTCTCTCTGGTGTCGGAATGTCTCGCTATGTTAGTACATTCTTAAAAAACAAAACACCATTTAATTACGGGTTAAAATGTGTTGTAACTGCGTTAGTGAGCATTGTAACGGGTAATATATTACCCAAATTTCATTAGTAATGCGTTACATTACTTCGTTACAGCAAAAAGTAATATATTACTGTAACTCCGTTACTTTTGTAACGCGTTACACCCAACACTGCTGCTGAGTGCAGCTGAAGAAACATATCATGACGAAATAATATGTCTTCTAACCTAGAGGGAAAATTCGAACTATTTCCACAGAGGGTTACATACAAAAGAACATGAAGGGCTAGTGCCCCTCACTTAAAGTGAGATATATTGCCTTATGCACATAAGGCAATAAGTCAGCAAAATCACTCAAACATAAACAAATAAAGCCTGATTCTTGAAACTGCTGTAAAAACACTACAACCTTTCATCTCCGCTCTCAATTAGTCTTATTTTATTTAGTTTGCAGCTCATGCCTTAAAACAGAAGCTTCAGACTGATTATAGAAATGTGTTTATGGAAAAATGTAATCCGACTCTTTATATCAACTTAGATTAGTTTGAATATGTTCCCCACTTGGATTGATTCTATGTGGAAAGTGGGCACAAATGAATTCAGTGGTATGATTTCATAATTGTTTTACTACAAAAAACTGTACTTCAACTAATAATGAATGAAGTTCCCCTTTAAAACACAGCCCCGGTCTTCTGACGGGGTCTATCTATGTGCTGGCTGGTAAATGCTGTGCCAGTTTCTGTTGCTGTGTCACTGTTTTCCCGCTAACAGTCACTCTCTAGCTCTGCTGGGTTCTTGTTGACTTCTTCACTGGTTTGAGACAAGCGACCCTATCGGAACACCTCCCTTTGTAGCCAGACTTCACCACAGCAGAATCGAGTTTCTGTTTTCAGGTGTCAACAGCTCCAGGTGTATCTTCGCCCCTTGAACTGCAGTCGGTGTAAACAGGAGGACTTGGTAAGGACCCTCCCCCTTGGGCGAGTACCAGGTTTTCCTCTTCATCTTTTGGGTGAAAACCCATCGTCTTGACCTCACTAGCTGTGTGGACACAATAGTTTTCTGTGTGGGGGAACAACATCACTCGTAATCTCTTTCCTTCTCATCATTACTACAATATTCTGCTAAATGTTCTACTATGTTTTAATCTTCTTCTACTAATCTGTGGATGATTTATATTTAAATGCAATATGCTCCTAACGGTTTTTTGAATAACATTCTACTGGTTCCCTCCTGTGGTGACATATGTGGCTCAATATAGCTGGATTTCAAAGTACTCTTCTGGGCTGGGCTGGAGATGCATCACCTGTTGTCGGGCCCTCTGAGCTTCCTCATTGTTGAGGATGATACCAGGCTGTCAGTGGCATTTGGTTCATGTTTGGCACCCCTCTTCCTCTTGTGTCCCTGAAATCCTCTGCCTCTGTTGTAACCATTGAAACCTCCCCTTTGTTGATGCTGTAAAGGAGTATATTCTGGTGTTTGCTGTTGCTGGAATTGTGTGGGATGACATTCTAGTGCTTGTTGCTGATATTGTGGCAGGTGTTGCAGACACTCTCTGGAACAGTGTGATAACTGACCACATATGTAACATCCATCATTTTGGAATCTTCTTGCTCTTGCTCGAAATCTTCCTCTTCCTCTGCCCCTCTGTTGGTTCTGTATATGGTTCTCTGATACTTCCTGAGTTTTAACTGGCAGAGGTGACAACCCGGCCTTTTCTGCTAGTATGGCCATTTCTGACACCATTGCCATCTGTTTTGCTGCTTTCTTGCTCCTGTGAGCTTTGGTGTCTTTCTCAGCTACTTGTATCTTCAAAAGTCTTCTAGTTAGTGTTTTCACTTCTTCATCATTTTCCATCTTTGTTGCCTGGTATTTAATATTGTGGTGTATGAGATATTCTCTCCATTCTTCAGTGGGTATAGTGTCTAATCCCACCATTTCTTCCAGGCGTGCCTGCACTGATTGGGGAAGGGCTTTAATGACAGCGTTCTTCCACAACATTACAACAGATGGAGAAACATCATGTCGTTCTCCCGTGCTGTCCTCCCACACTCCTTCACATCTCTTCAAGAAGGCATTTCTTCCCCCGTTTCTTTCTTCAGGCTGGTGAGGGCTTTTAAACTGCGTTTTGTCGGGTAGATGAGACGAATAGCAGCCCAATATTTCGACCTAATATAGTTGAATGAAGTGTCATCTGGACCGTTCGTGCATTGGGCCTTGGAATCTACCTCTATTGCCTCTAGTCTTCCTTCTATCCTTCCAAGCAGTGCCCTCATGTCTTCCAAGCACAGGTGGTCTTGGGCAGTGTATTTCTCCAGATCACTCACCCACTTCTGACCTCCTTTGGTGAGTGGAGGTAGCTTTGCCACTAGTGCTTCCATGTCCCTGTGAGTCCATGATTGGTATTCAAATCCTCCTTTTCCAGCTGCTATCAATGGAAAAACGCTATGTTCGCTTCCCCTGAGTCTTCCAGCTATGGGCCCTGTCCCAGTTTCTTGTTCCCTGTTTTCGTCGTCGCTCTTGTTTCCTGAGGCTACTATAAGACTGCGTTGTTGCTGTGGTTGTTCCAGGTATACAGAGTGCTTACTGGTTACAGAATGTGTACTGACGTTGTCATCTTCATCTTCTTCTCCTTTGGAAGATTCTTTGTCAGCTGGGTAGCCCGTTCGG
The DNA here is from genome assembly GCA_031216635.1 of Dissostichus eleginoides. Lineage (NCBI taxonomy): Eukaryota > Metazoa > Chordata > Actinopteri > Perciformes > Nototheniidae > Dissostichus > Dissostichus eleginoides. Next base: position 108,071 of record CM062270.1, on the reverse strand, counting down.
TGTGTTCTCTGACATTCTTCCCATCTTTGTTCTTCTTGTTCTTTCTTTTCTCTCCTTCGACTTTCTCTTTCTCGTCTATCTGCCATCATTTCTTGGAATCTTTCATCTTCTTGTCGTCTTTGCACCAGACGTTCTTGGTATTGTTCTTCTTTCCTTTGTCTGTCTTCAGCGTGTTTGTCTTCTGTTGCTCTTCTGAGTTTGTTCCTCTCTGTGCTTGTCTTGTGCTTGAAAAGAGAAAAACGGCTCGGCTAAACTTGCATAAGTTGCCATTGGTAATGACTCTGCACCGGGCGATTTCTTGGTGGACTGGAATGACATGGGTGTTTGTAACCTATGTGGTCTCTCTTGCTGAACTTGGGAGTCTCTTGCTATTTTTTCTGCTGTGTCTTCCTTTGCTGGCAGATCTACTTCTTGAACCACATACATGCTGTTTGTCGGCCCTATACTAGCATATTTTAGATGAAGTATCAGACTTATAACTCTTGACTTTCTTTTTTCAGCTTTGTTCATAGCAATTTTTGCAGGTCCATACCAAGAGGGTCGTCCGGCTTTCACCCATGCTTCTTGCTGTTGTAGGTATTCTCCATTCTCATATTCAACTACAGCTTCTCTATGGGCTTTCGTTGGTCCAGGTTGATCATCTGCTGGAATCAATCCTCTCGTTTGCCACTGCTTCAACAGTTCCTCTATTTGGTTCCATGTCTTCTGTCTATCATTTGGATTTGTTGTAGCATCTGATCTGATGTTTACTCTCTCCTTAATATCTGCAGTTGAGGCTGGCACTGCGAATGCTCTTAACTTAGTTTCTTTTGGTGACATATTTCTTAAATTCTTGGATGGAATTATTAAGTTATCAAAGATGAATTACTAATCCACTGAATAGTACCTTTGTATTCTTTATAAAAATATCCTATGTATAATACTTCAACGTATCCTCCAAAGTGTATAAAAATTGTTATGTGGGTGCTGTTAACTGCTAGAAATGCAAATGCAATTTATAATGTAAAACGCTTTAAATGTAATACATCATCATTTAAAATGTAAATGTTCTAGGTTTTAGAATGTATTAATTGCAATACATTAAATCAAAGACCAGTGTGTTTATACACACAAGAGTTTATGAGACAATCCTATGTGTAATGAATTTAACTTTAAAATATGAAAATATGAAAAAAAAAAAAAATCATAAAATGTGAAAAATAGAAATTTAAAAATATGAAAATTAAAATGTAACAGTGTATTGTTTAACTTTAAAATATGAAAATAGGAATATGGTGAAAATCTAAATATACTGTGTACAGTGTATACTCAAGTTTATGAAATTATGCAAATGTCATAAAATGTGTTAACTTCAATACTTCAATAAAAAACAATGTGTTTGTGTACTCTACAGTCTAGGTCGAAACACTATTATCTAAGGTTTCTTATTTTAAAATTAGAAACCACATGTAATCTTTATCTGTGTGTGATGAAGTATGTGTTAATTATAACACTTGAAATTAAACTTCAGCATATAATTGTAATTCTGACTAAAATGTGTTCTGTGTCTTATTTAAGTTAAGTTGTTTCTACTGTAATGTGCAACAATTTAGTACAACCAGCAGAGTGCGCTGTTGTAATTTTCACTTTAATCCACCAGAGGTAGCTGTAGTAAAACTGACTTCTATTTAATAAGAATAAACTCCTTTTTCTTAAAAATAACTTTTAAATGGGAAGAAAAATACAATAATGCAGTCCAAATTTCCTAGTAATTAAAACGTCTAAACACCCTTGAGCAATTGGAAGCAATAAAACATAAACACGCCAAAACACATTTGCAAGCACAAATATTTCAACAATCAGTTTGGAGAGCTTAAGATCCAATATCTGACAACACACTGCACAGTAAAGAATACAATAATCCTTCTTAACAAACACAAAACTCTACAATATTTATAGATAAAATGATTTAGCAAAATGAACTCTTTTCTAATTCAAAATGTGACAAAAGAACAACGATTTGTCTTTCACAAGATGGTGGTCAAAAAGAATGACTTGACCTCATGACCTTGACCTCATGGGGTCAAACTAAATGGATGACAAAGAACAAAGGAATCCTTGATTTGCCTTTCACAAAATGGCCACTGACATGTGTTAGTTCCTCATGGGGTCAAAACAAGATAGATACTGATTAATTGGACCTCTGACCTGAAGAACAAAGACCTCTTAACATTAACACAATGGACTCTCAGAGATGAGATCAAGTCATGAGGTGGCTGATTTTAAATGAACCGTAACAAAGAAACCACATGTGTGGTAAATTAAGTTTAGAAATACAACACAAAACAACACTTTAGTTTAAAATAATAACAATTATATCTAGTTGACTATGAAAATGGGTCTCCAACCCTTATTTCTGATTAATTTCTTCTAGAAAACCGTCTTGACGGATTCAAAGAATAAACAGAGACTAACGTTTTAAACCTCCAACCTAAAACGTAGTATTTAACTTTAACTTTATATTCAATATGGTTATCCGTTGTTGTTTAACACGCTATTATGGGACTAATAAGGTACTATACGAAAGACTATTAAATGACTGCCGTCTATTTAACGTTTTTATCAACGTTTATCCCCTCGTAAACTACACGCAATGCTGGGTAAAAACACAACAGAATAACCACTGATAGTGACCCTACACTTACCAGGCCTAATAAAAATAGGACTTTTTAGCTTATATTGGACTTTAACTCAACTTTAGCAGACCCTACTGTCTATATTGGACTTTAACTCAACTTTAGCAGACCCTACTGTCTATATTGGACTTTATCTCAACTTTAGCAGACCCTACTGTCTATATTGGACTTTAACTCAACTTTAGCAGACCCTACTGTCTATATTGGACTTTATCTCAACTTTAGCAGACCCTACTGTCTATATTGGACTTTAACTCAACTTTAAGAAAACACACATTAATATATATACATATTCCGGCTTAAAAGCACATTAATATATTTCCGGTTTAAGAAACACACACATTAATATCAGGCAGCGTCAATGAAAGAACAAAGAGAGAAAAATGGACTCACCTTGTTTGCTTCAAAACAACGTCACGTGTTATATCTGTTGCTAATTTAGGTTTTTAACATTAAATAAACAGTTCTTCTCAGGAGGTCTTGCTTACCATCACCCACACAAATCTAATGGTTCCTACATAAACTATTGAAGATTTTGATTTAACTGGCTCTATCTTACCATGTATTTTTGGGCCCTTGTGTGCGTGATGGGATTAGCAGAAACCCCGTCGAAGCTGCTGGCTTCTCTCCTGGTCTCCGCGAGCTCACGTCGGGGTCTTCCAGTTGTTGATTTGTGCTCGTTGTTCTCGCGTCCAGGAGGAAGTTAAAATAAGAGACAATGTAGTCTCGGAAAAGGTTCAAATTGGTACTTTAATTAAGTAACGTGGTTTTGAAACAAACAGAGCGATACAGTGACAACAGCTGTGGTCGGGGGGTCGGGGGTGAAGCAAGAGGACGAGATCACGTTGTCTCTCAGTCTATAGCTATTCCTTGGCTCCTCCTCTCAATGGCGGGTCTGACGACGGGGGTCCTCCCGCCACATCCTCCAGTGTCCGACCTGGAAAACCTACTGTGGAGTGGATTAACATTGTTTATGATATCTTAAAGATGGAAAAGAAAACAGGGAATTTTTTTTGAAAAGATGGATAATGTATGTTACAGAAACCAGTACAACCATAATTTGTCAGATTTTAGTGTCTTTTTATTACCATTTTTTCTATTCCACCCTAGTTTAATGTTCATTGAGGTGCGCCCCCAAAATCCTCTTCATGAAAACTAAATAAAATGAGAATTTCATAAAAAAACAATCTGGCTATTCAATTTCACAACCTATAATGAGTGTTATTAATTGTGAATTTGTCATGTTTGAAAAAAACAATGTAGCTACTACTAGGTGTAAGTGTGGAGCTGTTGTGGAAGTTGACTTGCAAAGTCGGTGCTAGCCTAGGCACAGTCCCTAGCCAACGCTAACAAGTCAAAACTGTTGTGCTTATAGGTTGTATGCTCACCAACTTTACCTAAAATTGTGTAGAAGTATTGAAATGCCGAAACAAGTTCAAGTGTCGATGTGTGCTTATGTTACAAGCTGTAACATTACCGTTGCTTTCAGCTTTTCCTTGGCTATCTTGCTTTTGGGGTTTTCAGTTAGCTGAGTTGATAATAGCTTTGGCACTGCTCAGAATCTCAGTTAACATTTCAGTTTTGTTAAAACTTGCCAAATGCGAGTAAAACTACAGAAGCAAAAGATCACAAACTTATGGTGCACCTGTAGCATACATGCCAACCTTTCCAAATCCAAAAGAGGTAGGTTTGCGCACGGCAAATGTGCACGCCCAAATTTGGTAATCAGAAGAAATGGAACCCCAGTAATTACATGTATAAACCATGTATTAACATATATTGCATAATTTTATGCATTTTTCAGAAAAAGTGGTAGTTTGGTAAACAGTGACATCAACGACATGTTTGGTCTGTAAAATGCCCGAAAAGTAAAAGAATGGGAGATAATTATCCCAAATTCTCCACATTTTATTATATTTTTAACGTGTTTCTGGTCCTCTTTCAGTTGAGACAGTGTAGATGAAGGATGTGTCAGGATGTAGAACTATTGTGTGAACATTGGATAAAGCCAGGTTCATATTCTTGTTTCATGTTGTTGACATATTAGAGTCAAAGGTTTGCACAGAGCGAAAATATCTTTGTGTTTGCACCATAAATCAGAAAATACTGCATTAAAAAAGTCATTTCCTGCATTTTTCTACTGATAAGTGTGATATAAAGAATGTACAGGCTTTCAGATTGCTGTAGTTCACTAAACAGAGACATTAACGACATGTTTGGTGTTGAAAATGTCAGAAAAAGTGAAAGAATGGGAGATAAATATCCCAAAATCTCAAAATTGTATTATATTTTTTGTGTGTTTGTGGTCCTCTTGCAGTTGAGACACTGTAGGTGAAGGATGCTTCAGGGAAAGACCAAACACTGGATGTCTTTCAGTCGCCAACATGTGTTTTCGAGACACTGATATTAACGGGGAAACCCTGCAGGACTCAAATGCCTCGTCTCTGTTCCCTTAAACTCATTTGGGAGTGATTACCCATCAGCCCCGGGGGTAACGCTGCCTTTCCTCTGCTCCGTTGTTTCTCTTTCAGAAACACAGAGGACTGTTTATATGATGGGATCACAGACACGCTGCCAACGGTGTCCGCCAAAAGTCGAGTCCAGTGTCTATGTAGTGTCATTTTTATTTGTTATAGTTTGGAAAGATTGAAAATCGGTAGGGAAAGTCAGCTAAGTCGGTCGCGGTAGAAACATGTCAAAAGCGGTAGACTACCACCCAAATCGGTAGGGTTGGCAGGTATGCTGTAGAAGGTCAGGATGCTCTCTATGGTGCACCTGTAGAAGGTCAGGATGCTCTCTATGGTGCACCTGTAGAAGGTCAGGATGCTTTCTATGGTGCACCTGTAGAAGGTCAGGATGCTCTCTATGGTGCACCTGTCAAAGATCAGGGTCAGGATCCTCTCTATGGTGCACCTGTAGAAGGTCAGAATACTCTCTATGGTGCACCTGTAGAAGAAAAACTTTTTTGAATGTTCTGAATGGAGATCGGATCGACCAGGCTAAGCTAACGTTGTATATGCTCCGTCCACACTCACAACAACGGCCTACAGACATAAATAAACCAGCGACTGTATTCGCCATGACACAGACAGTCTGTGGTTTGTACTTGTTTAACTTTTGTCTAGTTTCTGAACAGATATGAGGATCTGTGAGCTCTGAGTGCTAACAGCTAATGGCTGATGTTTGTTTTGTGGTTCGCATTGAAGATGACGTCACGGCAGTTCTACGCAGCGTCGCTCCGCCCGCCGAACAGCCGATCGCCCCGCCTACACTGCATTACTATAGTTACTACCCCAGTTCCTAAACTGTAATGGAAACGCAGAATAAAGTGAGCCTGGCCTACCAAGGCCTAACCATACCGTACTAAGCCGTGCTAGGTCCTGCAGTGGGTTTTTTTGGCACAAAAATATCAGGGTTTCGACCTCCTCTCTGTACGCCTTCTCGTCGCCGTCGGTGATCAGGCCGATGACGGTCGTGTCGTCAGCAAACATCACGATGGTGTTGGAGCTGTGTGTGGCCACGCAGTCGTGAGTGAACAGGGAGTAGAGGAGAGGGCTGAGCACGCAGCCTTGAGGGGCACCGGTGTTGAGGATCAGGGTGGAGGATGTGATGTTTCCCATCCGCACTGCCTGGGGACTGCCCGTCAGGAAGTTCAGGATCCAGTCACAGAGGGCGCTGTTGAGCCCGAGGTCCCTGAGCTTGATCGCCAGCTTGGAGGGCACAATGGTGTTGAAAGCTGAACTGTAGTGTTGTGTTCAAAATTCCAGGAAAGACAGACAACTTCTAAGTTTAACTATTTATTATAAGAGAGCAAAAGCTTGACGCTCGTGAACTTTTAGCGCCGGTATTATGCATGCCCACTGCACGCGATCTCTGGTGCGACTACTGCACGGAGGTGCTTAAGGACCAGCCTCTCCAGTGACTTCATGGCATGTGATTTCAAAGCCACCGGTCGTTAGTCACTTTGTGTGCTTGGATGTTTGTTCTTTGGCACAGGAACCAGACATGATGTCTTCCACAGGGCAGGGACGGTCATCATGTTCAGGCTCAGGTTGAAAATGTGCCGAAAAACTGCACACAGCTGAGTAGCACATCCTTTCAGAAGACCGGGGCTGAGGCCGTCAGCCTTCTTTGAGTGTAAACGGCTGAACTCTCCTCTCACATCCTCAGTGATGGTGAGTGGGGGCACAGTGGGGCTGAGAGATTGGGGAGGGGGGCAGGAGGGTTGAGATGGGAGGAAAGGATCCCTGGGGGTCACAGGGGGTGAGTCACAGGAGAGGAGCCTGGAGGGAGGGGTGGTAACCTCATCACCAAACCTGTTGAAAAACAGGTTTAAAGGTCACCTATTATGCAAAATCCACATTTTCATGTATTTTATACATAAACATGTGTACCCTCTGTGTAAAGAGATTCCGGAAAAAAATATTTGCTCACTTTTTGTCCTGATCCATTTATATAAAAACCTGAGCTGATCAGATTTTGGCCACTTTATGATGTCATAACGATTTTTTGGCTTGTGTAACCATTAGCCAATATCCAACCAAGGTAACCTCCCCTCCTTATCACCTGAATCTCCTCCTAGAGCACCATTGTGTTCTTTTTGACAAAATATCTCGCAGAGGGGCGTGGGGAGGGGCTCCTTATTTTCATCTAAAGTAAAAGACAGAGAATCAGCACTTTTGAAACAGGGTTGAAACAGAGGGGTTTATGGGATGCTACAATGCATGATCTGTTTGGTATTTCGAGCCAAAGACTTCAGAGACATGTTTTGTATATATCTGAGACCTATAATATATTGATGAAAAACAGTATAATAGGGTACCTTTCAGTCATTGGCCTCCTGTAGGTCTCCTCCCATCACCCAGTCCTATTTCCATACTTGGTTCTCATCACTAAGTGGACGAGCCACACTTACGTGGCTCGTCCATTTTGTTTGCCAGTGATCTTACGTTCCCCATAACGACCGATGGAAGATAAGGTCTGTATCTCCTCCTCCTTAGCTGTCGTCTTCTTCCCGCTTTACAGCTAAAAGTAATAGTAAACTACAATATCATTAATTGATCAGTTAATTGAAAATACAGTTATCAACTTTTTAAATGTGTACATTTCCTGCTTACTTACTGACAAAACAAAACAATTAAAATATCACCTTGGACTTTGAGGAATAATTGACATATTTGACTAATTTCTGACGTTTTTTGACTATTCAAAAATGTGGGGAGGATGACATTTTTTTTGTAAAAGTGAGGTAGAGATATAGTAGTGGCAATTTTGTCCTTTGACAGCTTTTCATAATGCTGATTGGGTTTGCTTCTCTCTTTTCAATCCGACCCTCCAGATGGCGAAGGCAGACCAGCGTTTTGGCCAGCGGGACGGCTCCGACCAGAACTTTGACTACATGTTCAAGCTGTTGATCATCGGCAACAGCAGCGTTGGGAAAACCTCCTTCCTGTTCCGCTATGCCGACGATTCTTTCAGTAACTCTTTCGTCAGCACTGTTGGCATCGACTTCAAGGTGAAGACTGTATATCGAAACGAAAAGAGGATCAAGCTGCAGATCTGGGTGAGAATGGGAGGGTTTATGTTTGTCTCTTGGTTGTCAGTTGTCTTTAAACAAAAATGTATTGGTCAGGTATAGTAGAAGATTGTCGTTTTGGTTAAAATAACTAAGTTACCTGACAAAAAATTCCAAGTTTAGATGGGGTCCAATGTTTTTGCGACCAGCCACCCTGACCGTCACAAAAACGAGGGGTTACGTATGGTAACCCTTGTCATATAAGCAAAGGCGGAGCCCTCTACTGGACTCTATGGGTACTACCTTATCATGCAAGCATTCACCTAATGAGATTTCGGTACCACTTTACAATAAGACTACCCTTATAAAGGATTCATAAAGGGTTTATAATTAGGTTATTAATTAGGTTGTAACACTTTATGAATCATTAAGAACCATTTATAAACCAGTTCTAACATAGTTTTCATACATCAACACAGGCTCACTATTTGGCAAGAGGACTAAGCCTTATATTGGCTACTTAGCGAGAATCAACTCAGTTAGCAACAGATACCAAGGATGCTGGCTGATGAAGAAGATGAAGCAAGCTAAGTAGCCAATATAAGCTAATATTAGCAGTTCAGATAAATGTGGGCTCACTATTTGGCAAGCAACCAGTCACAGTTGCCCTGTTTATCTCATGTCTTATAAAAGCTTATTAAGGATTTATAAAGTGTTCACAACCTAATTAATAAATGAATTACAAATTATTCGTAAACCCTTTATAAGGGTACTCTTATTGTAAAGTGGTACCGAGATTTCTAAAGACGTAGCCGGCACCGGGGCGGGCCTACCTGAATGCGTGCACAAGCCCACCGTATATAAGGTGGCCACGTCTCCCGTTCCCATCATCTACACTTCTCTTCAGCGAGCAGCATAGGACAGACAGGGCCCCGAGTAGAGGGCTCCGCCTGTGCTTATATAACAAGGGTTACCATACGTAACCCCTCGTTATATCTCTCACAGGCTCGATGTATACACGCGCTGTCGTCCCACAACAACTGTTACGGCCGCCGCCTCCCCGGTCCTATTAACTTTGTCTGTGTTTATGCAAATGAGCTGTGCGGTTCCCTTGATGTCATTGGCTGTCCCGCCCTCGCCTCCGAAGAGGTGATTGGATCAACGTTCTCGAATCCCAGCACACCTCCGGCGCACACCTTCCGGGGGAGGATTACAAAGGCCGTGGACTGTGATCATTCGGGAGGCTCTGTGATGTGGAACAGACGCCTCTAGCCTCTTGTTGTGTTTACTCAATTGCTTGACGAATTAGTGCCTTCTGTGTTAGAGCTACACTGTTTAACAGCGTGTTAAACTAGTGCATCTGTGTTTAGAGAGATATTGTAGTGTAATTGTGTAAGTAGTATCCAGGGTAGCTTAGCTGTTAGCGCCTGTCGATTAGTAGCAGCTGTGTTTCCTACAGCCTTTTCAGTTATTAATACCACGTTAAAAGTGAGGTTTTTGTTTCCCTTTTTGTGTACTATTCAATACTTTGTACAATCCCTAGACTCTCTTTTGAAGTTCTCTTTCTGTTGGTTGTTGTCAACCTTTGTTTGTGCCAAGCTGCATGCCTTTACTATTTTTGTTACCACTATTATATATAAATAAATACTTATAATTATACCAATTCCATACTGGTGTATGTTGTTTTCCTCTACCTCCAGAGGGGGACGTAACAACAACACTGTTCCATCTCACTGTTTCTGACCGGCTTTCTGGTTAGCAGCCGCTGCGCTTCACTCACCTCACCCTCGGTGGTAACTGTGGAGAGAAAAGAGGCTGCGGCTGACATAGCACACCCTGACGCGCTTACCCCGCGGAGGTGTGCTATAACGTGGAGGACTCCCCCCTTCTGCCCTAAAGCACGGGGAAAAGAGTTCTCCTGCCCCTATGGGCCCATGTGCGCGTCACGTCCGGGGAGCAGGGGCGGTTCTAGTGGGGGGCCAGGGGGGGCCAGTGCCCCCCTAACACTGACTTTGGACCCCCCTGTGGCCCCCCTGAAAATGAAAAAAAAAGTTTAAGATTAAACGATTTCTTGGCTGACGGAATAGGCGTAACTTACGCTATTTGTCATTCTAGTCGGACCCATTAGAGCAGGGGTCTCCAACACGTCGATCGCAAGCTACCGGTAGCTCGCAAGCCCTCAATAAGTAGCTCGCCAAGCAAAAAAACACATATTGAGTTGTATACACCGTTGGAAAGAGGAGATTCCTAGCTTTCTAATGATATCAGGATTGTTTTTGTACTCTAAAAGCGAAATATGTCACATTATATAATGATTGTCACCGAGTCATCATTTTGAGAAAAAGGCCTTCAAAGTTTCCTCTTCTCTGGAATCCATCGATCTGATTGATTATTAGCGGAGCAAATTATCAAAATACTACGGAGGGAAGATATTTTCGTTTGGATTACTGGTCTGGGGGAAGCTCGCGAGTGTGTGTGTAAACGTGTGTGTGTGTTTGTGTAATTTTGCGTTTCTGTGTATTGTTTGTTTCCCGGGGAAATCACTCACGAGAAACACCGGCTGTTGTTATGCCTGCTGTGACGTCAAGTTACTCCGTTCTCCGCTTGTAATTATGCCTACAAGCTTCAAAGTTGTATTCATCATCTGAATTTGCCGAAACAAGTTTAATATTCTGAAAGCCAAGACTTTGTTTATTTGAAATCAGATGAAAACAAACTGTAACGGACCCTGCCGTGTTATCTATGATTACTATACGCCTTACATTCATAATTTCAGCGGGAGGGAGGGGAAGCGGCGCTGCGGAACAGCAGAGTGGCGAGGGAGAGCTGTCATCTTCCCTTTACAAGCTTCAAAAATGTATTCATCGTGTGATTTTGGAAATAAAAGTTTCATATTCTGAAAGCCAATACTTTGTTTATTTAAAATCAAACAAAACACCCGAACCCCGAAAAACTATTTTTTTACGCAAATCCACGTTTATTTTGAAATGAGCCGTTGCGACTTCCGACTGATTTCGATAGAGCGGTCACATACACTGCAAAAAAACAAAAAAAGAGGAGTAAAAGTAGCTCACGACTTGTTTTATTTTTTTGAAAGTAGCTCATCCTAAAAAAGGTTGGAGACCCCTGCATTAGAGCGTAGAAACTGTAACTATAAGTATCTGAAATAAATATGTGTACTGAAACAAATACCCATAACTGTATTGCATTGTTTTCTTATGCGCAATTACTTCATACTGTCTTTGTCTTTTTCGTCCTGCATTTATTGTGCCCCCCTCAGAAAATAACTGGCCCCAACCTGGCCCCCCCAGTCAAATTGGTCTAGAACCGCCACTGCCGGGGAGGGGGTCAGATGCCCACTGACCCACAGCCCCCTCCCTCCTCACCAGTCCTGCGTTGCCCCAGCAAGCACAGACGATGAAAAGGAGCCAGACATGTCCAAGAGATAAAACTTTATGAAGGGGCCTGGCGTTGACCAAGATGCCGCCGTGCATATGTCCTCCACACTCACGCCGTTAAATAAGGCTGTTGACACAGCCATAGCTCGTGTAGAGTATGCACGGACCCCCGTGGGGAAGGCTCTCCCCGCCTGTCCGTAGGCATGTGCAATGCACTCGCAGAGCCAGCCTGCCAGGCGTTTCTTGAACAGAGATTTACCAGTTACCCCACCCCCGAAGCACACAAACAGCTGTTCCGTGTGTCTAAGGGCAGCCGTGCGCTCCACATAATATGCCAGCGCACGCACCGGGCAGAGGAGGTGTAATTTAGCCTCCCTCGCCCCACTATGGGGGGGAAGATTAAACCCCCCCAACTGAATAGCCCTCGACCTGAACGCACTCCTTAGGCTCTTGGGCACAAAGGAGGGGTTCGGTCTGAGTGTCGCCCCGCTCTGGCCGGCTACGTCTATAGAAATCTCAGTAGGTGAATGCTTGCATGATAAGGTAGTACCCATAGAGTCCAGTAGAGGGCGGAGCCTGTGAGAGATATAACATGGGCAACAAACAATTTGATTTAGTGGGATAGAAAATAATGACTGTGTATTACTTTTTATAGGTATAGCTACATACAGATGTAGCACCTCATTTCGGACGCCCCTACCCATGTGGGCCCGTGATCGGCACAGGGTGGGCCCCTGCTGAAAGGAAAACTCCCCGCAGGACTTGATACACCCCCTTGATAAATAAATTAAATGATAATGAAACCAGCTGCAATGGATCATGGATCCACCAGGGGGAGCAGTGATTAAAAAGCTGCCACACTGGAACTCATGTGAAATAAACAGCTGATAGATCTACAGGTATCTGATATAGCGGATATTTGTTAAGATCCATATGTCACGGATAGGATCATATTCTGTGCTAAATAAGAGACATGTAATCATTTACAAAACATCACCATGTTTTTACTTAACAAAATAATGTTGTTTAATCCATGTTGGCGTAAGTACAAAACCATCGGTTTTTTTTTTCATCAGGAAATGCAGACCGGCTCAAACAAACGATTTTTACTCATCATCCTCACGATCATTTAATGTATCATATGTTCGCCGAATTGACATGAAAGCACTAATAAATGTGATTTAATCCACGTGAGTTTACAACTACAAAAATAATCGGTTTGTTTTTATATCACATCCGACGGGAGGAAATGCAGCACGGCTCTCACTACCGATTTTTTATCCTAATTTAATCATCATCTTCACGATCACTTATGTTTTTGTTCGCCGAATTGACATGAAAGCACTGAAAAATATGAATATACTGTAGTCAACTTCATTAAAACGTTATTAACTTGCCCAAACTCAGTAATTCACTAAAAAGAGGTTTATTTTTAATGAAGCCTTGTCATCTCACCATGGGCAAACGGCAGGGGCGGACTGGGGGGAAAAAGTGGCCTGGGGATTATTGGACAGACAGGCCCACTTAATGCGTGGCATGTGTCGGCCGGCCGGCGAAGAAAGTATGTTACTTAACAAAAAAACCTATGCATTTGATGTTATTTTGGACCATTATTCATATAGTAATCACATTACCTGAGCCCTTGAGTTGCCTACAGCAAAATAATTACAGCATATATTTAGTGATTTTAATGTTAACAGATCATTGATGCAATAACATTTGGACCCAATTTGCCTGGCTTGACACATGGAATAAAATTATACTGTGACGATCTGCCCAAGGTTGACGAACGATACCAAAATCCAAGTTTCTACAATATTTATTTGAACAGCAAGTGGAGGCAAAAGTGACTGCACCCAAAACAATAAACCTGCTAGCTAACTAGCCTAAACTCAGTAACAGAATGTGGGCAACACGTTCTTCTCCACAGCCGCGCGACCTCTGAGTCAGACGTCACTTCCCCCTTTTCTATCCTACAGGTGCAGCCACTCCCCCTGAACCCCGTTTCCCTGCCAATGACCCCCCCCACTCCCCTATGCAAGCCCCTCCCTCTGAACCCAGGGCTCGCTACAATACTGTATACTGTATACACAAACACAACAAAAAAAAAAACACTAGAGGGCAGGGCAACATACTTATAAACAATAAGCCCTTTCAATACTTCCCTCTCTACCCTTTTGGATCTATAAGTGAGCTCATCCATGTGTTGCTTTTAAATGGAGGAGGCTGGGTTGAAGTAGTTGATTTTGACATTGGGAGCAAGGTTGTAGAAGTCAGTCCCCTCTGGAACAAATAGGGTGGCCTATGGGTGAGAGACAAAAAATATGTATGTTATGTACACATTATCGAAGTGATACTGACATCCTTGATTAGAACAAATGTCATGTTTTTAATGTTGTTGTCTGCAATAATCACTCATTTATTAGTGTCAAGATTGGTAAGTCACATAGTAATAAATGTAAATGTATTATTACCTCACTGAATTAGTATTTCTGCAGCAGCTCACTTTTCTCTGCAACACCATCTATGATTTGGTCACTATCCAGCATCTTCAAAACATCTGGTTGAGTAGCCATGAGCATAAAGGCCTCCAGGTTCTGTTGAGAGAGCGAGCTCCTGAGCCTGTTTTTGATGAATTTCAGTGTTGAAAAGCTTCGCTCGCATGCTACCTGTGTGACAGACAGGGTAAGCAGGAACCTGTATGCAAGGCCAATGATGTGGTATGCATCTGTCAGGAGGTTGTACTGCCTAAGGACACGGTAGCAACACAATGGGCAGTCCTTGCAAGATGAGCACTTTTTATTACCATATCCGCTTCATCTTCAGCATCCTCTGTCCCAGCCTCTGTAGTCTTGGTTGTGTATTCCTCAAATACAGATGTCTTCAACCTATTCCACTGTCCTGCCAGACTGATGAGCTCACTCTGTAAATTGGCCACCGTTGCTCTGTCATCAAATGGCAGCAAACTCTTGCTTAGTTCTTGGAGTGCTGCCTCTGGGAAACCACCGGCATAAGATGTTACCTGGCTGAATGTCTTTGGGTCCAGAAGTGCCAAATCAGCATACAAAGTGCCATTTTTGAGGAAGCGCTGGTGCATGCTTCCTGTGACTGTGTCCATGATTCGATTATGGACATCAATCTTGTATGATGTTTCAGCATCAGTCACAGCCTCATCCTTGGACATCTCTCCAGGCATGGTTTTCTTCTTTCTACCCCGTTTCTGTGGCAGAGCGGCCTCAACCTCCAGCTCAGTCTCCTCACTCTGCTCCTCTGTTTGATTGTTGGCCCACTGGACGAATGTGGCGGCCGCTGTCTTGACTTTCTCGAAGTCTCTGGTCATATCTTTCAGCTGTGTTTCTGCAGCCACAATCATCCGATGAGCTGTCAGGATGTCCATTCCACTTGTCTGAAGGTATTTTGAGACTGGTGAGGTGACCTGGAAAATTCTCAGGAAGATCTGAGCTGTAAGGATTGTTTCATACCTCAGAAGCTGGGTGATGTATCCACGTGCATTGACCCGTGCAGTGGCGTTGATGGTCTGTCCATCTTGAATGGCGGAGAGGGTGTGAAGGACATCAACATACAGGGCATTATCTGGCTTTCCAAAAGAGCCAAATACCTTAGTCACAGCAACGTCTTTGGACCACCAGCGTGTCTCTCCAATCGGGGCGAGACGTCTGTGTCTTGGGTCTTTGCTCTCCTTCTCCCAGATGTTCATCCTCTGGTAGGACTCTCTGATGAAGACAGCGATGTTGTTCAACAGGGAAAAAAGAGACCCACTTGCCAATACACACTGTGTTGTGTCTGCCAGGACGAGGTTCAGGACGTGTGCGTAGCACCATACATGGACTTGGGTGGGGGACTTTTTGGCGAGCAGTGCAGAGAAGCCTTTATATTGGCCTTGCATATTGGAGGCCCCATCGGTGGAATTTCCAATACACTGCCTCACATCCAGTTTCATGGTCTCCAGCACATTCACAACAAGTTGGGCAAAGTACTGCCCAGTGGATGCCTCACATTTAATCACAGCAACAAGTCGCTCATGAACAATGTCTGTCACATATCGTATGACAACAGAGCACTGATCTTGGGCTGTGATGTCCTGTGTGGTGTCAATCTGGACAGAATACATGCCAGATTCCCGGACTTCAGTGGCGATGGTGGCCTTCATTAGGCGTTGGATGGTGGTGATGATGTAGTCGATGGTTGTTTTGGATAGGAGAGTGACAAGGGAACCTCTACCTTGTCTCAAACCAGACTGGTGTATTTGCTTGCTCTTTTCTATGCAGAGAGTGAGGTGTTCCTTGAGACACACATCATATTTTCCCAGCAAAACAATCATCTCTAAAAAGTTACCATGATCAACGGTGTCATCATCTAGTGTATATACTGCCTCCGCCTGCTTGCCCCTGTAGCTCAAACCCCTTTTGCCAATGAGCTTCAACACATCTATGATGCGCTCCAACACTTGACGCTTACTGCGGACTTCCTCTCTGTGACGTGACATCTGAGGTCCCATGAGAAGGTCCTGAATTGAGTTTTTTGAGGACCTGAGGAAATATGCCTCAGCGCAACCTCTGTGTAGATGGCTCTGCTCATGCTCTTCGACTCTCTGATGTATGTGTGTGAAGTTGGTCATGCCAGTGATGAAGGAGCTGCTATCTCTAGGATTAGCAAAAGCCATACAAAGGGAGCAGAAGAGTGCTTCTCTGGCTTCACTGTATGATAGCCATTTCCTGTTTGTGCCGTCTTTGCAAAAAAAAGCCCTCTGCACTATAGCCTTGTCTGCCTTCTGCTGGGGTGAAAACCGAAGAAGAGGTCTAATGTGTCTGACTTCGGCCTGGTGAAATAATCAACTGGGGTGGCACTGACATCCTGGCCTTGACTATCTCTGTCAGCAGCAGGATCATCTTCAGCCTACATAAGTGATTAGTATTGATTAGTATGTTACGTTATTATGTTACCACCATGTTATTATTATGTATGTAAACCAAGTAAAGTCTTAAAGACAGTAACAGGCTAATTTCCACCAGACAGTAGCTTTAGTCTAGGCAGGTTGACAAATAATGGACCCTTTATTATTTTTAGTATTAATAAGGTAACCTAACGTCTAAGCTAATCAAACAAAAGACAGTATAAGCCATCATAGTAGTCTCATTGATTCACCAGCCCAGTCAAGTGGCTATAATGTAGGGCTGCTCGATTATGGCAACAATCATAATCTCGATTATTTGTGTCAAAAATTGATATCACGATTATTAAAAACGATTATCCATTTACTTTGAAAACATTCATTTACTGAACATTTTAGATTGAACAGTATGTTTTTAACAGTTGATTACCCTGAACGTTAAGTATAATTCAACTGAAAAACCAATACAAAAAAAAAAAAAATAAAAATAATAATAATAAAAAAATAATAATCGTTGTATTTCGATTACGTTGTTTTCGTAATCGTTGCAAGCCAACATCGTAATTGTGATTAAAATACGATTAATTGAGCAGCCCTACTATAATGTTCAAATAGATTACCGTTGTCAATGAGTGAAGCAAATCTACCAGCAGCTTGCATATTTCACCAGAATTTGGTCAGTGAGTGGAGTTAATTTTACCCTGTCCCTGTGAACACACAATGTACTGTAGGCCAGCGTTTCTCAAACTGTGGTCCGCGGACCACTGGTGGTCCGCGAGGGTACTGCAGGTGGTCCGTGGAAAAAAGATAAATAAAATCCACTTTTTATTATCAAGGATTTTCGGGGACCCGAAGACACATTTCGAGTTGTATACACTGTTGGAAAGAGGAGATTCCTAGCTTTCTAATGATATCAGGCAGTGGGGTAGTGGTCGTTGGGCTCATCGGACATTTATGAGAGAAAATCTCTAATGTCCGAGTGCAAGTGAATGCACCACAAGACACGAGCCTTGTAACCCCTCCCCCGGCCCTGGCGCGAGCGTGGAAATATGATTGGCGAACAATATTGTGGCTTTCCAAGTTAACATTGATTGATATGACTGCGATTAAATCAGCATATACTTCTGCCAGGGGATGCCACCCCTCAAAATCTCCTGCCACCCTCTTGCCACCCCATGAATATTTTTCTAGATCCACCCCTGAGTAGGCTATATTTTTCGTTTCGTTTATTTAATAAGTTAATTTGTTTTTTGTTTGTTTTGAGATTAAATAGATTTTGAAAGTGGAGATAGAGAGAGAGAAGCAGCGCTGTCTGCTTCGTTGCAATACTGTAGCTCAAGCCTTTATGCAACTTAGGCCTATACATTGTTTATGTTACTTATATGCCTGTGTGTCCATGGTTTGAGTCTGTGTGTGTGTGTGTGTGTGTGTGTGTGTGTGTGTGTGTGTGTGGTGTGTGTGTGTGTGTGTGTGTGTGTGTGTGTGTGTGTGTGTGTGTGTGTGTGTGTGTGTGTGTGAGCGCGTGTTGAGCGCAGCGCCGTCTGCTTTTTGCAGTACAGTAACTAAAGTAGGAGCATACCGGTAGTTTTTTGTAGACCTGTCTGCCCGTTTTGCACTGCGCGCGTGCGCACTTGTGGCATTGTTTGGGATGACCTAATTAAAATACCGTCCGCCGTCCTCTTTGAGACACTTACACAACGCAGACAGACACCGGTCACAAAAGTATCATATAGGCTTCAATTTACTTTTGATTGTCTATAATTAACTATAAAAAAATATCGGCGTTTTGACACTACGTTTATATATGTACTTATTTTTACGGTTTGCATATGAGGTGGTCCGCGAAAATCCTTGATAATAAATAGTGGTCCGCATAAACAAAAAGTTTGAGAACCCCTGCTGTAGGCAATAGCCTAGCTAACGCATTAGCTAGCTTGCAATAGGCTAGCTAGCTAATAGGCTAGCTAGCTAATGTTACCTCATCTGCTACATTAAAAAGCAAGCTAGCATTAGCCAAATGAGGATTTTCACTTTCAGCATCAATCATAACGTTAACTTACCATCATGTCACTGCTGGTACTGGGCTCTGGGTGCCGCTGTGCTGTGTCGGTTTCATTGCTGGACTCACTGCCACTGGGAATGGCCGCTGTGTTGGCTAACGTTACATCAGCTTCTCTGGTGGTGGTTGTACTACAAATAGAACCAGCTGCGCGACCAAACTAAAAGTCTGTAATTTGTTTTGATTTTGCTGAACCTTCCTCAAGTGCTTTCATTTTCTTATCCCTAAGTTTTTGTGCACCGCCTTTACGCTTTGGAGGTTGTTTATCCATCTTTGTAAGCAACTGCCAGCTAGGTCTCTCAGTCACTCCTGATCGTTCACTGCGCAGTGACAGCTGCTACAGCTGATGGACAGTGTTGCAGATTGGTCTGATGTTTACCAGCCCAATAAGTGCTCAAAATCCACCCAAATGTATAAAAACCAGCCCAAATATTATAGGCTAATACTTCAGTCAAGGCCAATTGAGTTGGCAGCACTGAACATAAGAATAAAGAAATGGACCGCTCAAATACCAAATATAATAGGTTTGACTTAAGTTGGTAGACTGCAACACAGACACGTAATACCAGTGGTGTTTTTCTGAACCAGCCCAACTCATGGAAACCAGCCCAAATTCTGTCCACCAGCCCAAGCCCAATTTTACCAGCCAAATGCAACCCAAACCAGCCCAATTGGGCTGGAAAACTGCCCATCTGGCAACACTGATGGAAGGGAAAGGGGGTGGTGGGTGGGACACGTGGTGGGTATTGTGATATCACTGATATGTGAAAGTGAAACTATGTGAAAGTGAAACTATCTGATAGACAAATGTGGGCTGGTAGGATTTAGGCAAAAAAAAAAAAAAAGATTTTTTTTTTTTTAATCCGACCGGCCCACGCAGAGCACCGGCCCACCGGGGTAACCCCCAGTACTCCCGATGGCCAGTCCGCCCCTGGCAAACGGGCTATAATATTATACTATTGTTAATAGTTTACTGTATTATTAGTGTTTAATATTACTGCTATAACAATCACACATTGAGTTCATTGTTGTGCAATGTTAAAATCAGACCGTTGTTTTTTTTTTTAAATATTCTGAATGAAACGGCAGCTCTCAGGTGATCAGCTGTGTGTTTACAGACCTAATGGCCCATCAGCCACAGCTCTCCCCGACCCCCCCCCCCCTGATCTCTCTTCTCCAGCAGTAAAGTTAACTGTAGGTTTGCATATTTATGCAGTGTCTCTTCCTCTCTGAAATATGAACGTTAGTTTTTACTGAAATGATCAAATAAAGTCAACATTTCACAGTGTTTACAAACATTGACCATACCATTCACCAGCCCCCACCCCCCTCTGAGTGACAAGCTGAAAAGTCAACTACTGTCAGGGAACATACTGTTACCCAGTTAGCTGTCTTTGTGTATTGCCCATCGGAATGTGTGGAGAATGTCTCCCAAGGGGGATGGGAGACTTGTGACTTTTGTTACATTCCACTGGACAATCGGAATTACATGCAGGGCAGCATTGCCGGTCTGAAAGGGTCTCTGGAAATATCAAACATTTAATTAAAGTTTTAAAAACAGTGACAGGTTAAAATCCGAGGTGGAAGAAGTATTCCATTTATTTACCAAGTTAAAACGACGTATTAGAAGCAAATGTCCTGCATTCAAAATTGTCAATAGCCCAAGTGAAAAGTATTATCATCTGAAAGTAAAATGAATCATTATGTTATTAGTATTAAATACATATAATTTGTACAACTTATATTTAGAAATACTCCTTTGTAATTATTGATGCATAAATGTGTTCATCCATTCAATGTGGCATCTGCTATAATGGGGTTAATGTATGATATTACTTAATAATACAATACATTACTGTATAATACGTGATAATGTATGAGTTGATTTACTTCGATCTACTGTACTGTGTACACCACAACAATATTACAAAAAATATACTGCATATTAAAGCAAACTATTGTAAAGGTAAAAGTATAAGCATAAAAAATAAAGAAGTGTAAACATTTACATTATTATTATGATTATTTAATATATAAAGACTATATATTATTGAATTCCAATTAAGATAATAAGATTAGATATACTTTATTTGATCTAAAATATTGATGTTTTTGCGTAGTAGCCTGTGAAAACCATAACAAATAAGTGATTAAATGCTACAGTATTCAGCAAACACAACTGCAGAGCTGCAAACATTGCAAACAGACTAAGGTCTACAACACCCAGTTGTCTTTGTGTATTTGTGAATGAAGCGCCATCTCATGGTTAAATCCTGTAATTGAAAAATGGGGAAATTTGGCAACGCCCTCTTAGGAATTTGGCAACGCCCCCAGCCACTGGGATCCGCTGGGTTTTCGATTGGAATCCGCTGGGTGGAGTCCTATCTGGAGTGCTACATCTGTACAGCTCATAGCACTGTATGAGAACAGCTTACATACAGTAACATATCATGGTATAATGTTAACTGTAACATGCACAAACATTTGAGAGTATAATATTTACATTAACATACTGAATAATAGTATTGTTTTATATAGTGTTAATCCCCCCCAAAAATATATAAATATAATAAGCTCTAACCTACAGTAACTTATCATAATAAAACAACTTTAATACACAGTAACATATAATACAATTCACTGTTAAAAACAGTGAAGCAGAGTAACATGATGTTCTGCTCTCAACAACAAGCTGCTTGGAGGAGGATAAAGAAAACCAAAACACATAGACTTCTGCTACAGCTTGTATCATCATCATTGGTGATGTTGTTGCCATGGCAGCAGCTCTTCACGCTTGCTCACTCTTTCGCTGACACACACACAGCGAGTTTGAAGAAACATTAATACACTAGTCCTTATTGGCAATTAAAGAGACCTCTTGGGGCAAAGACTTTAAAAGGTGTGTGTGTGTGTGTGTGTGTGTGTGTGTGTGTGTGTGTGTGTGTGTGTGTGTGTGTGTGTGTGTGTGTGTGTGTGTGTACATGACCCCAGTGTTAAATGGTGGTGTGTCATTGTTTCTTTCCGCTTGTCTCTTACCTCTGTTTGCTCGGCACCCGATGGAAGCAGCTGGCTCCCCAATAATAACAACAATAAAATCCAACAAATGTATCCTCAACAGCCGCAACAACAAAGCTGATACACGGACCGTCTGTGCAGTGTGTGTGTGTGTGTGTGTGTGTGTGTGTGTGTGTGTGTGTGTGTGTGTGTGTGTGTGTGTGTGTGTGTGTGTGTGTGTGGTGGTGTTTTGTTGGTGTGGTGTTGTGTGTTGTGTGTGTGTGTGTGTGTGTGTGTGTGTGTGTGTGTGTGTGTGTGTGTGTGTGTGTGTGATGAGAGAAGGCACTGCCATTAGTGAAGCTAATCAGGGCCGATTGATTTTATATGAATGCTGAGTGATGAGTAAAAGTATACACCAGGCTGAATTTCAACATAACAAGCCCTGGTTCAGACAGCCGAACTGAGAAATCTTAGGATGCAAAAGGAAGAGGCATTCAAGAGGGGCAATAAGGAGTCTGTTACGTACTCAGATACTCAGGATATAGGACCCAATTGCAACGACCCAGGAGACAGAGGTAAAGTACTTGTAAGATACTTTATTTTCAGTAGGTGAACAAAACAAACACTATCAAATCTCAAAATGAGATGACATAAGGGTATGAAAGAAAAACGCTCACGTAGTGAGGAACAAAATCATCTTGGTATCAAGGAGAGCATAGATCTGACCTAGGCATGAGACAAGACGAACTGACAATGAACACTGGGAGACTGGGGAATTTAAACACACGACAACAAGACACAGGTGGAAACAATCAGGGGCGGGGCTGGTGCTGATGAGCATGGGAGACACACAAGAGGTGGATAATCAGGAAGCCTGGAATGAGAGGTAAATGATGAGTGACAAAACAAACATAAAACAACATGAAAATGAAACTCTCTTAAAGGGCCCATGTCATGGCCATTTCCACTGATCATAAGTCCATTGTTGAGGTATACTAAAATAGATTTATACTGTGCATTTTTCCAAACTCACATTGGTTTCGCATACAGCATCTCTGTAAAGTGTGTGTATTCAGCAGTATTCACTCTCTCCACTAAACGGCTCGTTGCAGCTCTTGCCCCCCCCTCCCTGTGAGCACAGTGTGCTCTTATTAGTCGGGACGTTGTGAATCGCGCTGAGCTCCGTGGAGGTGTGGTTTCCTTGTTTAGCGATACACAGCGAAACACAGCCAAACTCATCCTGAGCGCACACAAACTCACAGCCGAAGTAAAAACATAAGTGTGGCTTGATATTGAGTAAGAAAAAGGTTGATAAACGCTGTGAGAATGGGTCTGCAGAGAGAATTTCGCCGCGATCCCAACTGTCTGTTATCAGCCTGCAGCCAGGGATGAGAAATCAGCAGAGCTGCCTGCAATGAGCGTGTGTGTGAGGAAGTCCGTGGATTGGTCAATTTGGACCAATCAGCAGAGGCTTAACGTAACGGCTCCATGGACGTAACGTAACGGCTCGACGGATTGGTCCATTTGGTTCCGGGTACGAGCTGACGTCAGCTCGTACCCGGAACCAAACGGACCAATCCGTGGAGCAAAGAAAGAAACTGAGAAATCTCCAACGAGGCGTTTTGGGGAGGAATTTTCTATGTTAGAGTTTTACTCGCTACAGGGTGTACTTTGAGGGTTTGTGACTCTGCAGACCGTTTACATGCATAAAAACCTAAATAACACACAAGGTGACGGGTAATAACCAGAAAAGCATGACACCTATCCTTTAACACTTCTGTCGGTGCACAACAGAGTCAAAGTACCGTTTTAGCAAAGCGGTGAGAGATAATTAACGACTGTACTCTGAGAAACTACAACAACGGTTCTCAGCTACTGACTCTGTATCTCTCTGGAGGTGCCTCAGACAGATCACCAGCTACAAGCCTAAGGCCTCCACTCCATGAATGAACGATGCCTGGCTGAACCTTTATCTGTTCTACTTTCGCTTTGAAGACCAATGGGACAATCCTGACACAATCCCCCTTGACACCTTCCACCAGGTCTCACACCTACCCGTCCCCCACCCCCTCAGAGACCTGCATGTGAAGCTGGGGAAACACGTCTCAGACTCCTAGATCATAAGCACTGGTTCTTTCCCCTTTGCTCTTCTCCCTGTACACCAACAGCTGCACCTGCAGTCAGCAGTCCGTCAAGCAACTGAAGTTTGCGGACGACACCACCGTCATCGGACTCATCTCTGATAGGGCCGATACTGCCAACAGGTGGGAGATTGACCATCTGGATACTTGATGCAGGGACAACCAATTTGAGCTTAATGCTCTAAAGACAGTGGAAGATGGTTGCCCGCCCCCATGCCTCTGTGTGACTCCCCAGTCACTGCTGTGGAGTCTTTCCGCTTCGTGGGCACCATCATCAGCCAGGACCTCATGTGGGAGCAGAACACCAGCTCACCAGTGATTGGCTGAAATCTGCCCTCCCTCAACGACCTGCACGCCTCCAGGACCATGAGGCGATGCGGACCCTTCCCACCCTGGACACAAACTGTTGAACCCGTTCCCCTCTGGCAGGAGGCTGCGGTCCATCAGGACCAAACCTCTCGCCACCTGAACAGTTTCTTCCCTTCTGCTACCAGCCTCATCAACAAGGCCCGCCCCCCCCCCACTGACACTGAATGTTATCCACCCCTGGAACATTATGCATTACGTTAATGCACATCATGTTTCTTTGACACTGAACACATTTCTGCTCAGTGCCATGATTGCTCTGGTGAAGAAACTGTATTTGAGTCTGTCTTTGCTTTAATGCATCTGTAACACCTCCCAGAGGGCAGCAGGTCATACAGGTGAAAACGGGGGTGTGAACTGGCCATTACAATGTGTTATGTTTGGTGGTAATCCAAGTTATATAAAAAGAACGAAAGCGAGACGCTAGTATGAACTTTCACTTCTTCACTTTACGTAAAGGGGACCTATCATGCAAAAATAAGTAATATGGTCGGTGTTTACATTAGCATCGCTAACACTCAGAGCTAACCTGTACTGGAGAGAGCATGTGTGTGAAGAACCAGGAAATAAAAAGGAACTCACCTTGTGGTATAACCGGCAAGAGAGAAAGCCTTTGAGCTCCATACTGTTTCAGAAATAATCCTTGATCTAATAATCCTTGATCTGATAATCCTTGCGTTTCATCACCGCAGCATTTTAGACAGTATCTGCCAGGTCCCGCATGAGCCGGCATAAGCTCCGCCCCCTCTTATTTTATTTTTGTTCAGTTTTAAAAAAAAAGAAGCTTTTTATTTAATTTATTTTTTAGCATTTATTTATACAGGTGAAAATCTCATTGAGACACAGGGTCTCATTCCCAAGAGAGACCTGTTTATACCCAGAATCAGCACTTTTGTAACAGGAAGAGAAATAGAGGGATACGAGGCATGGCTAGAATGGGTGATCTGTTTGGTTTTTTGACCAAAACACTTCATAGACATGTTTTTTATATTTTTTTATATATCTGAGACCTATGCTATTGCCTAAAAATAGCATGATAGGTGAGCTTTAACTCTTATTCTCAAACATTATGCAGAACGTACATCATAACCTATAAGGGTCTACCCCGCCATCTATTGGGTGAATTAGGTACTGCAACACAACATATTTCCCCCTTTGTTTAGGAAGCTTATCAGGTGAAATACAACTACCCTTTAGGCTGTGAAACAAGGCTTACTTAAATGTCATTCTTATCTTAGCCTTAGCAAAGAAACCTATTTTTCAATAGTCGTAGAATATTAATGGTATGACAGTATTACTGAACTCTACTGCAGTAAACTAAATAATTTCACAAAACAAAATGTGCGTTACATTTGCAGGTCATTTAACCTCACAATTAATGTTCATAATCATTAGGCAATCCAGGCTTCTTTGTGACCCTAGTAGTTCTGTGGATGTCATCATCCAATGATAGTGCCGGCCCAGGCTCCGGAACAGGAGCGTCCTTTGCACTTTCTGGGAACAGAGCGAGGTGAGTAGCAATTCCATTGCGTCCGTCCTCCAGCACAAAGGCACTTATAAGAACTAGCTCTTTGTATCACCTTCGCAGGTCCCTGGAACTTTGATAGTCCCTTCTTAACATGAAAGGGCTTCCTTACTCTGACTAGGCTTCCCTCTATAATCCTTGGCACTCGTGCCCCTCTCCTGACATCTATGTAGGCTTTTGATGCATTTTGTTTGTAGATGACACGACTGCACGGATGCTCCTCCAGCAGTGGGGTAGATTTGCTTGCTCCAATGTTGCACATTTTTCTGTTGAACATGAGCTCATATGGCAACACTCCTGTGGTGCTGTGTGGCGTTGCATGGTATGTGAGCAGGAACTCCTGTACGAATGGTTTTCATGTTTTCCTCTCCTGCTCGGCCGTGAGGAGTGCCTCTTTGAGAACGGGATTCCAGCTCCATTTGCTTGTGGATAATACAAAGACACTTTCCTGTGTGTAATGTCTCTCACTGATAACACCAGAGCCCAGAGAAAAGAGTATAGGAAGGCGGAGCGAAAGTGGAAACATGATAGACTGCATGTTTCACTTGAAATGCTCAGAGACAGCCGTATTAATTATCAGGCTGCGGTTAAGGCGTCGAGAGTCACATACTTCTCCGGCCTCATCAACAGCTCTCACAACCCCAGGACCCTGTTCACTACCATCAACT
The DNA here is from genome assembly GCA_031216635.1 of Dissostichus eleginoides. NCBI lineage: Eukaryota > Metazoa > Chordata > Actinopteri > Perciformes > Nototheniidae > Dissostichus > Dissostichus eleginoides. The sequence continues at coordinate 81,818 of CM062270.1, read as the reverse complement.
CTCTCATTAACCCCCCCCGTAGCACCCACCTGGATGTGTCCCCAACTAAGTGTGAGGAATTTTTAGTTTTTTTCACCACCAAAGTTGAGGACATCAACCACCCACACGTAACCTAGCTCTCACTCTGGCCTGTTCATCCAACCTGCCCTGTTTTCAGCCCATCACTCTACCCACCCTCACAGAGATAGTTTCCTCTATGAAACCTGCTACCTGCCCCCTTGATACTGTCCCCACTGCTCTCCTGAAGCAGGTATTTCACACAGTTGGTCCCAGCATCCTCTGCATTATTAACAGCTCCCTGGCAACTGGTACCGTCCCAACCTGCTTTAAACATGCAGTGGTACAGCCCCTTTTGAAAAAACCCAACCTAGACCCCACTCAGCTCATTAACAACAGGCCAATTTCCAAACTCCCGTTTCTTTCAAAATTAGCTGAAAAGGTCGTTCTGCGCCAACTGTCTGCCTATCTGCAACAGAACGACATCCTAGAGAGATTTCAGTCAGGGTTTAGAACTGGACATAGCACAGAATCTGCCCTCCTCAAAGTGTCCAATGACCTACTCCTTGCTGCTAACAACCGTGACTGCTCTGTCCTGATCCTGCTTGATCTTAGCGCAGCATTCGACACTGTAGATCACATGATCTTGTTAGACCGTCTCCAACATGGAGTGGGTGTCAGTGGCACTGCTTTAGCCTGGTTATCCTCATATCTCACCAATAGAAGTTTCTCAGTCAACATCGGCAGTTCCTCCTCCTCCTCCGCCCCCCTCTCCTGTGGTGTCCCCCAAGGGTCCATCCTTGGCCCCATTCTATTCTCCCTTTAATGCTACCCCTTGGTGTTATCATTCGGAAGTACAACATTTCTTTTCATTGCTACGCCGATGATACACAACTTTATATTTCCCTGAAACCCAATGACCGGTCCAAACTAGACAGTCTTATGTCCTGCCTAGAGGACATTAAATGTTGGATGGCACAAAACTTCCTCCAACTCAATGAAAACAAAAGTGAAATAATCCTATTTGGCCCCCCAGATTCTGTCACTTCCCTCACCAACAGTTTAGGCAACCTGTCCACCCTTGTCAAGCCCTATGTCAAGAACCTAGGGGTGATTTTTGACTCACAATTCAAATTTGACAGACAAGTGAATGCAGTGGTGAAGTCATGTTTTTTTCAAATTCGCATCATTGCCAGGCTCAAACCCCTTCTCTCCCCCGCAGACCTTCAAAAGATTATCCACGCTTTTGTTTCATCCCGCTTAGATTACTGTAACTCCCTCTATATCGGCATCAGCCAGTCATCTCTATCCCGCCTACAACTGGTTCAGAATGCTGCCGCGAGACTACTGACCGGAACTCGTAGGAGAGACCATATCACCCCTGTCCTTGCCTCCCTTCACTGGCTTCCAGTCCGCCAAAGAATAGACTTTAAGGTTCTGTTGTTCGTGTTTAAAGCCCTGAATGGACTGGCCCCCTCCTACATCTCAGACCTCCTTTCCCCCTACTCCAACATCAGGTCCCTCAGGTCAGTTGATCAGAGGCTCCTGACGGTCCGGAGGTCTAATCTTAAACTCAAGGGGGGCCGTGCCTTTGCTGTCGCAGCCCCTAACCTGTGGAACAGCATCCCCACCTCCATTAGGCTTGCCCCCTCGACTGAAACCTTTAAGTCTAGGCTCAAAACACACCTCTACTCCTTAGCGTTCCCCGATTCACCCTGACTTGTGCCCTGTTTCCCTGATTTGTCCCCCTGTTAACTGGTGTTTCCAACTGTATTTTGTCTAAATGTGTAATGCTGTTTGTTTAGTGATTGTTTGATTCACTCTGTACAGTACTCTGGTTGACGTGTGTCATGTTTAGATGTGCTATATAAATAAATCTGATTGAAAATCTGATTGATCACTGCAAGAAAATCTGCAAACTCCCTCGAAGTAAACTGTGTTCCATTATCACTAACCATCTCTGATGGGTTGCCAAACCGAGCGAACACTGTAAACAAGAAAGTGGTGATCGCTGTGGTAGTAATGGAATGAGTAAAGCAACCTCCGGCCACTTTGTATAATAGTCAATGAGTGTCACCGGATAGTGGCAGACCCAGTTTGCTGACTCGAACGGTCTGGCGATATCCCACTTTCTGCCATGGACCATCTGGAAGTGGGACAGGCTGTAGTGGGGCAGCATGCGTCTTGGCACTTTTATCATTTGTCTGACACGTCACACATGTGCTGATGCTCTCCTGCACACATATGTCCATGCCAGCCTTTGCCTGGTGCAGACAACCCCCTGGTGGGTTTCAGCGGCCAGGTCGACAAGCTGCTTTCTTAGGGCCACAGGCAATATACGTCGATAAGTGCCCCTGTATATTGTCACATCTTGTACTGAAAGTTCATTTCTGGTAGTATTGTTTGAGTCTTGCAGGTAGAGGCTTTAATAATAATAATAATAACTTTAAATTATATAGCGCCTTTCATCAACCCAAGGTCGCTTAACAATGAACATATAACAAGACATAAAACAGGGGGCAGAAGTGGAAGTGTTACATTGCAGGGGGGGGGAGAGTGAGTTAATGTTGGAAGGCTTTGTTGAACAGATGAGTTTTCAGGGTTGATTTGAAGATGTTCAGAGAAGGGGCGTTACAGATTTCAGCAGGGAGGGAGTTCCAGAGGGTGGGGGCAGCGACACTGAAGGCACGGTCCCCGAAGGTGCGGAGGCGTGAATGGGGAATGGAGAGCAGGCTGGAGTCTGAGGATCGAAGGATGCGGGACGGGATGTATGGGTGGAGGAGATCTGTGAGGTACTGAGGGGAGAGGGCATGGAGGGACTTGTAGGTGACGAGGAGGAGTTTGTAGGTGATGCGGGACTTGACCGGCAGCCAGTGGAGGTTGAAGAGAGTGGGGGTGATGTGCTGCCAGGGCTTGGTGCGTGTGAGAACCCTGGCAGCTGAGTTCTGGATGTACTGGAGCCTGTCCAGGGTTTTGCTGGGAACCCCGGACAGGAGTCTGTTGCAATAGTCCAGGCGGGAGGTAATGAAACAGTGAATGAGCTTCTCTGCAACAGAGTCGGAGAGTGATGGACGGAGTCTGGATATGTTTCTGAGGTGGAAGAAGGCTGATTTTGACACTGACTTGATGTGGTTCTGAAATGAAAGGGTTTAATCCAATACAACGCCAAGGTTGCGGACCTGAGGGGATGGTGAGATGATGGAACCGTCGATGTTGAGGAGTAGATCCCCAACCTTCCCGAGCAGTGCCTTGGGGGCCACAACCATGAGCTCAGTTTTATTACTGTTAAGTTTGAGTAGGTTGGTGGGGGAAAAACTCAGCTTTCAGATAATATTAACCATGTTTAGCTAAACGAAACAAAAGGGTAATAACAAAGGCTCTGAATTAGCCCTGAGCGAAAAAATGCTATCGCACTTAGCACAGAACTCATGGTAAAATACCCTTATTACTTATCGGATCTGCACAAACAAGATATCGATTAGCAAGCTGAGATTCCACATATTCCAGACATATAAGTATCATCACTGAGCGATCAGTACTCGCAGCGAAACGAAAACAAACAACAACAAAAATAGCTTTACAGAGCCAAAACGGCCAAACATTTCTTACCTTTGTTGTTTTCTGATCAAAAGTTGTGTTCAATGATATTAAAACGATAACAACGCTGCTGAAGGTTAATCCAATGTGTCTGTGTCACTTTGAAATGATTATTGATAATCCATCATTCCATTTTTATGTCAAAAACGGAGATGTCATATTAGCTGCTATGAGAGCTACTAGAGTGTATGACAGCTTCCGGTTTTGGGTATTCTGGCTACGCATCACTCTCACTCCTTATTTGGTAACGTGTAGGTGGATTTAGGAACTTCCCCTCGATTCTATTGGCTCTAACGGTTAAAAAGAGATGTCAATCATCAAAATCGACCGAGCGGGGCCAGAGATATGGCAAATCCACCCAAATGACCCCAGAAGTGTTTTTTTTGTGCTAAATCTCTCTAAAAAGGTACATTTTAACTTGTTTTGCATCAATCTTGATACAGGGTACTAATTATATGTAATAGTTTGGATTCCTAAAGCTTTTAGTCTACTATCCAATCATTCAAGGGTGGTTTTCACTATAAGTAATGTTTTTTTTTTGGACGGACACTATAATTTACAATTTGTGTTCAATCTGAATTTACTTTAAAATAAAAAAAAAAAATCTATATTGATTCTGACTTTTCTACGTCCAACTCACAGGTTTATCATTGCTTTGAGAAAAAAGATTATTCATTTACCCCTTTTAGAAGTGAAGTTATAGTCATTTGTTTTGGGAATGTCATTTTCGAGCCTGAGACCTGGAAAACAGGCTAAGGGCTTAACAGTTTAACCAGGACAGTGGGCATGGGGTCCAGAGAGCAGGCGGAGGGCTTGGCCTTAGAGACCAGCTTAGCGAGCTGGAGCAGAGGCGCTTGGAGTACGAGCTGTGTGCAGAGCAGGGGGGGCAGGTGCGTTAAGCTGCAACTGGATGGAATTCACTTTGGCCTGGAAGAAATCCAGGAAGACCGAGCAGAGGTCACGAGCACCAGGAGGTTGTGGGGCCGCAATGGGGCGGAGTAAACGATTTATGGTTGAAAACAGTTTTCTTGGTTGATATTGTTGGTCGTTGATTATGGTTGAATAGTATTGAGCTTTGGTCCGGGTGAGAGCCTCCTTGTAGGCACTTACATGGTCCTTGTATGCCTTAAGGTGTACAGTGAGACCAGTTCCTCTAGTGAGTCTCTCAAGCCGGCGACAAGCAGCCTTCATGGAGCGGAGTTCGGCAGTGAACCATGGGGCAGGGCAGGTGTAGGAGACGGTACGGGTTTTGAGAAGGGCCAGACGTCAAGGCTGAGCGCTAGGGCAGTGTTGTAACGGGCTACCAGGTCATCCACAGGGGTATTAGGGGGATAAGGGGCGAGGTGGGATGCTACCATGGTGTTTAGTGCAGGTGCACTGACTTGATGTTCCTGAAAGTGATGGTGCGTTTTGAGCGCTGCAACGGCAGGGGAATAGGTAGAGAAAACAAGATGGCATGATGGTCAGCAACAGCAAGATCTAAAACCTGGAGATGGGTAGGTGCGGTGCCAACTGAGCAAACTAAGTCCAGGGTGTGGCCCTTAGTGTGGGTGGGACCTTGGACGTGCTGCGTGATGTTAAAGCACTCCAATAGTGACAGAAACTCAGTGGCAAAGGTGCAGGTGCTGCAGTCAACGTGGATGTTAAAATCACCTAGCAGTAGTGTGGATGGGGACATGGAGCAGATTGAGGTGAGAAGCTTAGATAACTCAGACATGAATGAGGTGGAAGGTTTGGGGGGGCGGTAAATGAGGACAACCTGCTGCTTTGAGGGGGCAGCCACTAAGAAGGCAATGCACTCAAATTAGATGTTATTCGTCACAGGTAGCTGTTTGACAGGGATATCTGCTCTGTGGATGACTGCCCACCACCACGACCAATGGAGCGGGGCTGTTGGAGATAGCCATAACCTGGGGGGGGTGGCTATGTTGAGTGTTAGGAAGTCCTGTTGGTTTTGCCATGTCTCAGTGAGGCAGAGAAAATCCAATTTCCTATCAATGATGATTTCATTAATAAGTGATGCTTTGTTGTTAAGGGAGCGGGTATTTAACAACATGAGTGTGGGGGAGTTGTTATATGTTGCAATGGCTGGTAAAACAGTGATGCCATCAACACAGGCCAAGGGCTTCAGGTTAACACTGCACACGTGTGGTTTAGTGTGATGACGTAAGTGGGCGGTGACGGGGCGCCGGGAACACACAGTTGGGATAGTGTCAGCTGAGCCGGTTTAAACAAACCCACGTTTGGAACCTCTATGGACATACCTGGGTCTGCTAACTCGTAACAGCCCGAGGTATTCAATGACTGACAAACATAGAGGGGGTGTAGTGCAGTTGTTGATCCTAAAAAGTTGTGAGGCGGAGTAACGAAACATCACGAAGGTATGATGCTAACGTTAGCACAGCGTTAGCTGTGGTCGCGGATCAGCCGGGAGAATGCGCTCTCAGCCAAGAGTACAGATCAACCAGGACAGCAGGCAGTCTGTTCAGGAAGCGACTCAATGACGGACAGCACTGAGGAGAGATGGTGGAAGTTGAAGATGTTTGCCGCAGAGGAGCACCGGTGGTGGCCAGAGTAGGCTAAGCCTGAGCAGGTGGAGCTCGACTAGCTTCTGATCGCCGTCAGACTGGCTGGGTGGAGAGGACCGTTGTTGTGTCTTTTACGGCAGAACAAAAATCAAACAGTGAAGCGGGATCGGGACTCAAAGGGAGAGCCAGGACGGAGAATCGGGCTTGACGTCAGATGGAGCCGATAACATTAACGATAGCGTTAGCCCTGAAGGTGAGCTACATTAGCAGGTGTAGCAGGGTGGACAGGTAGGAACCAGAGCATCCGTAAAAGTTGCGATCGGGTGTAACAAAAGTGTCCAGAACAGCGTGTGCAAGCCACAAAACGTTTGGAAACTGTGGTAGAAATGTTGGTCCAAACTCGGCAGATAAATAGTCTACAGAAGATTTTTCGGACAGAGAAGCGTCGAACAGACAACGCCAGCGCCATGTCCCCTTTTAATCTGCGCTCTCAGGGCAGTGAGCTCAGGGCGAGCTCAGGGCATGCCCAGGGCATGCCACACATGCCACAGCGAAATCGTTAACTGAGAGGGCTGTCAATTCAGTATCCAGCAGAGCTACGATGTCAGGCTCAGTCACTGGTTCTGTGTCCTCTTCTGATGGGAGGGGCAAACGGGAGAGACAGTCAGCTGCATGGTTTTGTGCACCAGGCCGATATATGAGGTGTGATTAGTGCCAAAGAACAGATAACTAAGGTTCTCTCCCCCCCCCCCCCCCCCTGCGGCCGCTTACACAGTCAATTCCAATGTTAATAAAAGCTGTATACGTTTTTTGGGAGTTTGATTTATTTTACAAAAAACACAAATACAAAATGAAAACCTATAACTGCACTAATACCATTATTTCAATAAAAGAACTATTTCACATAAACCTCTGGTTTTTACTGGGGCTGGGGCAGTTCAACTTGATTTTGGGGGGGCGGGGTGCGCCATAGTTTATGGGCGCTGTACGCAATATAGGTGTAGTTCTGTTAGTATAAGATAATAAGATGTACTTTGTTCATCCAAAATCGGGAAATTGTGTTGTTATGAAATTAAAAAAATAAAATTCTTTTTTTCAATTTTTTTTCAATTTTCGGCGCCCCCCATAGATTGATGCGCCCTTAGCATTCGCCTACTGCCTATGCCAAGGGCCGGCCCTGAATACAGGCGACGTCACGACGATGTCAGACGTCACGGCGACGTATCATAGGTTCGCTCAAAGTACGCGCTCAAAGTACGCGCTCAAAGTACGCGCTCACGTGGCGGCGGCGCAGCTTAGAATCTTAAACTTTGCGCGTTGATTATTGATTCAGTGATGCAGTGGTGTAGTGGTCGTTGGACGCGGGGGATCGCCTTTCCCCCACTTATTTGGAGACATTGCCAGTGTTATCAGTTGCAAGTGTGTATTTGTTGTAATAATGACGAAAACAGTGTGTGTGAGGGGCAGCGCCGTGTTTGTGTGTGTGTGGGAGAGAAGCAGCGCTGTCTGCTTATTTGCAATGACGTAGCTCAAGCATTTATGCAACTTGATTTGAAGCCTGTGTGTGAGGGGCAGCACCGTGTGTGAGAGTGTGAGAGAAAGGGAGAGAGAGCGCGCGCGCCAGGAATAATGCCGAAGCGGTGTGCATACAAGATCCGTTTATTCGCCATGCATGTAGGCTAGGCCTAATCATAATAATTTCAAGTCCAGATTCAATGTTGTTTGCATAAGTAGGCTATATTTTTCGTAATATATAAGTTAATTTCAGGACAACTTTGGGAATTTTGTTTATTTGTTATGAGTTTTAAATAGATTTTGAAAGTGGATATAGAGAGAGAGAAGCAGCGCTGTCTGCTTGGTTGCAATACTGTAAGCATTTATGCAACTTAGGCCTATAAATTGTTTATGTAACTGTTGGGTTCAGAATTCCAGAAAAGACAGACAACTTCTAAGTTTAACTATTTATTGTAAAGAGAGCAAAATATATATATCACTTGGCCAAGGACTCATCACGTCTTGGAAATCACAGGCAGCAAAGCTGTAATCTGTAACCACCAAATCCGTAAAGAGCCTCGAACCTCGTGCGACAATACATTTTATTACACAGGGAGTTGCCCGTACATTTATGATTGGTCAAGACTAGCTGAAGAGATACCGCGGTTTAGACTTGGTTCTCTTTGGTTGGAGCGCAAACTCGGATAGAGTCTCTTGGCAACACGACCTTCCAATCAGCATTCGGCCGGCCTGTGGAAGTCCCTCCCTACTCTGGCTCTAACATACGTCATTTGTTTTCGCTAACGTTTCTTCAGATATAGCGGGAAACCATAATGCTGCTTCCTAGCTTTGCGGGGGAGCGCGGCTCCCATACAAAGTCAAGGCGATGTGCTGTTCTGACTACCTCTTTGTATTCTCTCAGTCTCTGCACCTGACCTTGCTACTTTCAATATTGCAAGCTAAACACTTTCTCATGTAACTTTTCCCTTCGTTCCTGTCCTCCCCATCAAAACTTGGGGGGGGTGATTGGGTCTATTTATTCCAAAGTCACAGCCACATAAAATGAGCACAATAAGCTTATAATGTAATAATAAGAATCAGTCTTTCTAATGTTATATAAAAATAGACTCCACATAACTTACGTGCCGGTGTGTTCATGGTTTTGAGTCTGTGTGTGTGTTGAGCGCAGCGCCCTCTGCTTTTTGCAGTACAGTAACTAAAGTAGGACTAATGCTGCGTTCACACCGGACGCGATGCGAATATTCGCTTTGCTCTAATCGCTCGTATCGCATCGCTCTAAACCAGGGGTCTCCAACACGTCGATCGCGAGCTACCGGTAGCTCGCGGGCAGCTTTTCAGTAGCTCGCCGCTCGATTATCGATTATAGCGTAGTAACGTTGCTTCTTGATTTTTCGGCCGCGGCTGGACAATAACGTTTTTTTATTTTAGAATTTTTTCTGTCACACGAATATAAAATTGGTCGGTGACGCAGAGATCAAGGAACAGATGTGACAGCGGCACAGCGACACAGCGACACAGCGACACCACACATGGAGCAGTCTGCTTTATCCACCAACACCAGCAACACCAGTCCAGAACCAACAGCAGAATGACCCGCTCTGAATCAGGCCGCGTCGCTGCAGCTCAGAGACACACAGCAGGGATTTGTGTTTTTGAAAAACACTCGTTATCGTCATGTCAGGTTTTTGGTGGATTTAATCAAGTCTTGGATTGCAGAGTATGAATGTCCTCTTGCTATTTTCAGTTGATAAATACGTGTGTAAAGTTTGTGAAGGCAGGAGGAAAGCTTCCGCGATCACCGTCTCCTCTGTTCCTCCAAACCCCGCCCCCTCCTGAAAAATAACTACTAATAAGAGTGACAGGCTGATAGTAACCTGATAGAAACGTTATTATTCACTTAATCACTGATTGAGATATGATGAAGCTAACTTAATCTCATACATTCATGGGATTTATGCAACAGTAAGACAGAGAATGTAAGTGTGCACCCACATGCACTATTTTTGTTTTTATAATGCTGTTGTAAATACTCCTGTTGTCTGCTGTGTTCAGACTCAAGTCATGTGTGTGATGCCACATTCAGGACCTTCAGTGTCCTTTTTTTAACAGAAGACCATTGCTAGAAGCTGCAGCTAGACTGCAGAAGTATTAGTTTTTTGTTTTTGAGGATGGAACAATTTCACACACAGATATAGGGAGGCTAGACCTATACAATTGATTTATTATGGTTTATAATTTAATGTCAAGACGAAGAAAAAGATGGCTGCACTGTTCAGTGTCAATCCTGTGGAGATGGAGGTTATAAATCTCCAAAATCATGTTCAGCTTAAGTCTCAGCAAAACTCACAACATTTCTGGAGCCTTGTAGACCCAGAAAACTATAAGAACATTCACCAAGCAGCACTGAAAAGGTCTGCTTTATTTGGCTCTACAGACCTTTGTGAAGCAGCTTTTTCTGACATGAATGTCATGAAATCTACATGAAATTGGACCTTGATGTGAAGTTAAGATTTTTGATAAGCTTTAGGTATTGCAATTTCACACGTGTACAAAAGTAGCTTAATTCAACTGATGAGTGCTATGTGAATACATGTAAGCGATGCGATGCAAGTAGCTCTTGGCCACTTTCATTTGTTCAAAGTAGCTCTCAGATGGAGAAAGGTTGGAGACCCCTGTGTTAGATAGATATAGAGTTGTAATAAGTAGATAGAGTTCGCTATGATTGAGGTTTTGTTTATGCATAGGGTAGATTCTTTTAATTACATTTCCTTTTTTTTTGTGTGTATTTTTTAAATGTTGGATTTGCTTGGTGAGCTACTTATTGAGGGCTTGCGAGCTACCGGTAGAGTGCTTCAGTCTAACCCTATTCAATCACGGGTCTCTTTAATGGTTTGATGGTAACAATTCATTTTCACTGTTCAGGACATGGGCTGCAGTCGAATTGTCAGTTTCTCTTAGGAACCTTCCTAACGGAGTGAAATGACCCGGAAGTCTGTTGGGTTTAAACACCCTTCAGTTGTTGAAGGTTCGAGCCGCTCCGCGCCGTTCGTTTGATGAGTGGTCTGCTATAAAAAGGAACGGCTCAGACAGAGATATGAGATTAAACAATAAGCTGATTTAATGGTAGAAACAACAGTACAATATAACGAAGTACTTATATAACGAAGTACTTCGGGCCTCAGCTCTTCCACCGTGCGATGTACGTATCAGACAGTCAGACCGAACAGAGGCCGCGAGTGTACAGAATTCACAATATTTATTCCCACAAACGGAGAGGAGTTGTGTGGGAGGAGTTGTGTCGGTTGCTCCTCCCTAGGTGTTCATCCATTGGTGGACTCACTCCTGGGCGAGCCCTAGGCAGTGAATCAGAGTGAGTCAGCCATTGACGAGGTCTAAACAGCGAATCAGAGTGAGTCAGCCATAGGTGTGGGAAGTTTGGATCTCCTGCGCCGCCGATCAGTCCCAGGTCATCTTTTATGGCAGCCATAAAATAAACAATTCTGGGTTGAACGGGGGTGAGGTACCAATCCTTATCTTCGTTTTATCCTCAGCACCTGGCCGTACCACTCCGCATCCCAATCTTTCTCTCAGTACAATCTCTGCATAGACTCAATGGTGTCAGTTTTATTACCTTTCTCCTGCAACCCCCCCATGCTCCTATCCGGCCAATTAAAAACCCGGGGGGGGCGACTGGATCCTCTACATTCCTAAGTCAACGCACACACAATTGACCACAGCAAACAAAACAAAATAAGAACACTTGGGTCTAGTTTCACAAGTATACATTTTACACAGACAAAGTTATAATTATTAAAACAGGTTATAATTATTGAAACAGGTTATATATTTGAAACAGGTTATATAGGATATACAGGTTACTTTAATCCCCCTTTTGATCTCACCTCAAGAGATCAATTCACACAAAGCATTCAAAACATAACCACTGTCATTCTTTTCTACTGCGTCTGTCCCACAATGAGCGGATACAAGGCACACAACAACAACCACATGTTACTAAAATGGCAATACAAGTAGCTATTGAAATCAAAAGAGACATTATTAAACCTTTCCATTGACCAAACATGTTTGTAAACCATTCCTCCAAGGGGTTGTGTATCCCTGATTGTTCATGCATAGTTATGGATAGTGTGCGAAAGCCTTCTAAAGCCTTTGTGACGGAACCGTCCGGAGCCGTATTGTTTGGAATGAAAGTACAACACATATCACCAAACATTGAACACACACCTCCTTTCTCAGCTAACAGCATGTCAAGGGCCATTCTATTCTGTTCAGCGAGTCCTTCTACAGCGTCCCTAGTGAGATTAGCTAAACGGAGCACATTGTAATGTACATAGTTGATCCTGTCTACATTATTCCATCACTACCTGCTTGGAAAGTGAAGGTTTGTTTAGGAGACATTTTGGTAACAACTACCTCATGTTTGGCCCGTTTGACCCTAGTTACGGACTCCTCTGGCGGGGGAATGGAGTCTGGGTGGTCAATGGAATCATTAAAACAAAAATAAAGGCAAGGGTGAACACACATTATTTCTGTTATTAATAATAGGAGATTTACTAGGACACAAGGAATTAACACCCAATCAAATAATAAGGCTATTCGCTAATGGGCCATATAACTAAGAATGGTGTTCAAGATACAAACAGTGTCCCAAGTAAAACCACGATTCCCACTAGCAGAGTACACCAACAAACAATAAGGAAGTGTAATCCACAGTCTGTCATTATTGAGTACCTTTAATCAGTGGTCCGTGTTATTGTAATTAGGTTCTTCTGAACACAATGCTAAAATCTCCTAAGGAGATTCTTTAAAACTAGGGTGTAAAATAGTACCCTGTAATGGTAAATACTGTGCTCCCAGAACCTGTTAAATATAAGGTTCAGTAAAACCTGTTAAATAGAAGGTCTGGTGAGTGGGGAGACTTTCACTGCCCTTTAACTATAGGGCTAACCTCTCGTTATATATAACCTACTACTCTTATTAGAAAGAGGCCCTATAGGTGGGCATAAAAATGCTGCTACTTATTGGAAAGTGCCCCTAAAGGTGGGAGTAAAAAAGTCGGGTCCTATATGGAGTCGTGTGTTTCAGGGGTCGGGGTCCCGTAGACTCGTGTCCGCCTCCTCGCCGGCCGTAATCTCCTTTCCAAGATCGCCTGTTGTTACCTCTGTGTCTTTGTCCTTGTCATCTGTTGTATGGGTCGTTGCTTCTGCTGGGCTGTCGTCGTCAGAGTGTCGTTCTCTCGTCCTGCTGCAGCGATGTCAGTTCTGATGTCGTCTAACGTCCTTGCTGGAGGTTTTCCAACGGCGCACTGGCTCCAATGATACCACGTTTCCCCCTTTCCTTCGAGGCGAACTGCATGTGATGTCCTCTGAGTCACTCTGTGCGGGCCGGTGAACCTTGGGTTGAGCCACTTCGGACGGATGACCTTCAGCCAGATGAATTCTGCGGTGTTAGCCTCGTGCTTCTCCGGTCCCCCTTTGGCGTCAGCCACCTGGGTGGAGAAATCTCATACCAAGCCCTTAAGTTGCTGGTATATGGTTTGCTATCCATCTCTTCTACTTCTTTCCCTACTGCTAATGCTCCAGGACCCGGAAACTGATGGCCGTGGGTCAGCTCAAATGGGGAGAAACCTGTCCCTCAGTTAATGTGTTCATAAACAAAGTCCGACACCGGCTATATCAACCTGTTTCAGAGGAAGGTGGAGTCCCCTGTGCCGTCTTGACTTGCCGTGTCTTCTCTGTCAGAGGCAGAGGTTTCATCCTTTTTTTTTTAGTCCTAAAAAATTTGACGCGTTTTGCAACAAAGTCAAGTATTTCTTCATCTGTAGGTGTATGTGTTGATACAGGTGTTCCTTTAATGTCATGAGGGGAACTGGGTGAGGGGGGGTTAGAGGTGGAGGGAAGCGTATAGGGAGGGGGTCGGGTCTTAAAGGGGTTGTATAAATCTGGATAGAGGAGGGGACCGCCCTCTGGGATGTCTGGGAGGGGCCCACCATATGGCTTCTCCTTCCTGACTGGCTCTATCACTTCTGTGGGAGGGGCTGGTGCAGGACTGGGTGGGGCTGCTATGGCGGGCAGATTTTTGGCGGGAGTTTTGCTCAGAGAGCAGGTTACTGCCACTCCATTCATAACTAAGGCTGCGTTATGGCCTATTCTCCTTAGCTTGTCAACTAGCTCCCTTTCTTTGTTAAGTTTAGAAGCCCTGATAAAACCTGCCTTCTGCTTGTTGAGAGTTTCTAATTTCTGAACCAACTGTCGCTCGTATGTATTGAGTGCTGTGGCTAGGAGACTTATTGCCTCGTCACCCTCTACTCTATTCTCTGCGATCATCTGATCGTGTAAGAAACGGAGATCGCTGCTCGCCTTTTTATGATCTCCGGGCTTAAGTCCGCTAAGTATCAATCTCTCTGCTTGTCCCCACTGTTCCCTTAAACTCCCCGGAACAGGGACTCCTAATTCTCTCTCTTCACGTTCAAATTCTCCTTCCATTTTGACTTCGTTCGTATCTGCTTCTCCTAAAGGTTTTAGTTTTTTATAAAAAATACCAGATATTCTGCGTACTATAATTTACTAATTATTGTAGTTTTATTCCCACAGGTATACAGTCTGATAGTTTTCGGTGCGAGGTGTATTTCAACCCGTTGCGGAGACTCACAAGAGCGCTTCTCCTAAAGGTTTTAGTTTCTTATAAAAAATACCAGATATCTCTGCGTACTATAATTTACTAATTATTGTAGTTTTATTCCCACAGGTATACAGTCTGATAGTTTTCGGTGCGAGGTGTATTATGGCGGCGCGTAAGGCTCAGGTTTGGGAAGGCTAAATAACTTGTTTTACCTGACGCTGCCTGCCTCCGGCGTCTATAGAAAAGAGATCAACTCAGTGAAAGCTGCGCCTGATCAGAGCTCAGCGTGCGGAGTTTAAATCTATCAAGTCATATTACAGGATAAAGGAAATACAGTTTAAACTGCCGTATGAAGAGAAGACGCCGACGTGTCGCACTTATCATTCATATCACATCATCGATCATATAATATCATAATATATCATATATTTCCTTGTCTAAGTCAGCTTCTCGAGCCGTATCTGACCGTGCAACACTTACATTGTCACATACTGTATGCAGAAGTATTATTTTAAGCAACACATTAGGTTGACGAAACACTCAACTCAAATGTAATTAAAGTCAGATCCACTCGTGTCTTAGATGGGCAACAGTGATAACATAAAACTGTTGTACGCTTTCAAACACTCGGTAGTTTATTTATTTTTTAACCAGTTGCTCTATATTCACCTTGCAGGTGCAACTATGTGGCTTGTATCCTTTATTATATGTTTAAGTCATGGATGTTTAAAGTTCATATTTGTCTAATATTAATTTACTTTTCATTAATGAAGTATGACGCTGCGCTGTTAGTACACTTGTCCCTTTCACGTGAACGCGCTCTCAGCTGGAGAGAGAAACCCTGGCTCGATTTACCGAGTTGATAACCAGCGTCGTAGGACCGCTTAGCCGTTACGTTAAGCCCGCGCTGATTGGTCCAAATTGACCAATCCACGGACTTCCTCACACACACACACACTCAGTGCAGGCAGCTCTGCTGATTTCTCCTCCCTGGCTGCAGGCTGATAACAGCCAGTTGGCATCAAGGCGAAATTCTCTCTGCAGACCCATTCTCACAGCGCCTATCAACCTTTTTCTTACTCAATATCAAGCCACACTTAATCACACTCAAAATAAATAAATCTAACGTAACCCCAGATCCGTCTAAGGATTGCCTGTGTTCATTAGTCGGTGCGCCCCAACCCCAGAATTCGTCTAAGAATTACTGTGTGTGTCACCTTATTTCTCAGAGTATTTCAGCTGGACTTCCTTTAACTATTTTAAAACCACTGCAATCTCGTTACAGAGTTTATCACACTCAAAATAAATATACCTAACGTAACCCCAGATCCGTCTAAGGGTTGCCTGTTTACGTTATTCGATGAGCCCCAACCCCAGAATTCGTCTAAGAATTACTGTGTGTGTCACCTTATTTCTCAGAGTATTTCAGCTGGACTTCCTTTACAAAATTTAAAACCACTGAAATCTCGGACGACGATTGCAGCTGGGGTTCCTTTACCAATTTATAACCACTGCAATCTCGTTACACAGTTAATATATTCCCCGTACAGTCTAGTTGACTTTTATAGTGCGATGTATATTTCAACAGATGGAGAGACTTCCAAAAGCGCTTCTACACCCTCTTCCGAGGATGTGGCTTTTGGCAAGGAGTCGAAACCCAGTATACAGAATCTCTTTATCGTCACGTTTAGTCTTCTAGATTAACCCCACAGCAAGAGTTTGCGAGATCCGGTCATTTCAAATTGATTTTGAAAGTTGCGTTTCTCCTCTTGAAATGCCCCACATATAACACAACTGCAGCTCCTCTTTGAGACTGGAAAGTGTTATTCTGTAGTACTGTTCTTTCTACCGTAAGACTAAAACACTGAAAATGCCGCTGACAACTCTAAAATTTTGTAGTATAGCCAATCACAGATTTTGATAATAACAGGTATCTGCTCACCTTTCTGTTGTGGGGCGCCCTGGTTTAGTTGTCAGAGGTATTCGAGGTGTCTTCCCTGGACCGTTCGTCCGCGCTGCCGGTGTGCCTTCTATGAGACCCTACTCATCACGTCGGTCGGTCACCAAATTGTTGGGTTTAAGCACCCTTCAGTTGTTGAAGGTTCGAGCCCGCTCCGCGCTGTTCGTTTGATGAGTGGTCTGCTATAAAAAGGAAGGACTCAGACAGAGATATGAGATTAAACAATAAGCTGATTTAATGGTAGAAACAACAGTACAATATAACGAAGTACTTATATAACGAGTACTTCGGGCCTCAGCTCTTCCACCGTGCGATGTACGTATCAGACAGTCAGACAGAACAGAGGCCGCGAGTGTACAGAATTCACAATATTTATCCCACAAACGGAGAGGAGTGTTGGGAGGAGTTGTGTCGGTTGTCCTCGGGTCATCCATGGTGACTCACTCCGGGCGAGCCTAGGCAGTGAATCAGAGTGAGTCAGCCATTGACGAGGTCTAAACAGCGAATCAGAGTGAGTCAGCCATAGGTGTGGGAAGTTTGGATCTCCTGCGCCGCCGATCAGTCCCAGGTCATCTTTTATGGCAGCCATAAAATAAACAATTCTGGGTTGAACGGGGGTGAGGTACCAATCCTTATCTTCGTTTATCCTCAGCACCTGGCCGTACCACTCCGCATCCCAATCTTTCTCTCAGTACAATCTCTGCATAGACTCAATGGTGTCAGTTTTATTACCTTTCTCCTGCAACCCCCCCATGCTCCTATCCGGCCCATTAAAAACCTGGGGGGGCGACTGGATCCTCTACATTCCTAAGTCAACGCACACACAATTGACCACAGCAAACAAAGGAAAATAAGAACACTTGGTCTAGTTTCATAAGTATACATTTTACACAGACAAAGTTATAATTATTGAAACAGGTTATAATTATTGAAACAGGTTATATAGGATATACAGGTTACTTTAAACATGATATGGCGTTTACTGACGGCAGCATTTAGCTGAATCTGCCGGGTAATTCTTAGCAGGCATTAGTTCCCCCTCCTCTTTTTTTTTTTTCAAGCTAAGGACCCCGGACCTGCAGTTCTCTATCTCCATGTAAATACTATGGTAGAAACCAACTACAACAAAATTAACATATTTTACCGTGATTTAATTGTAATACACGTTTCAAAATGATGCTGGAATAACTACATACTGATACCGGTTAGTAAAAACCATGAATTAATGCTTTGACAAGTCTGCACTGCACTGCAGTCAGGCGAAAAACCTTTTAAAATGGGTGTTTTCTGAATGGAGATTGGATCGATCAGGCTAAACTAACCTGTAGCTGCTCCGTCCACACTCACAACAACGTCATACAGACAGAAATAAAGCAGCGACTGTATTCGCCATGACACAGACAGTCTGTGGTTTGTACATGTTTAACTTTTGTCCAGTTTCTGAACAGATATGAGGAGCTGTGAGCTCTGTGTGCTAACAGCTAACGGCTGATGTTTTGGTTTTCTGATTCATCGTCAGAGACGGCAGGCTGAGATCCTCACCGCTGATTGGCTACCGCACGAATGCGAATTTGACGCTCGAGTTGAAAAAATTGAACTCGAGCGGTTGTCGCGGCCCCCTTCAATCGCCTCAATTGGCCGCGGCATTCGCATCAACCGCGTCATGCGCGCCGCCGGAGAGAATTTGCGTCTGTCCGCGTCTTTGCATTGACTTTACATGTAATCCCGCCGTCCCCAAAAATCGCATCGCATCCGGTGTGAACGCAGCATTATGGCCTGTGGGAGGAAACTTTCCCTGAGTCTGGTGGTTTTTGTCCTGATGCTGCGGTACCGCCTGCCAGACGGCAGCAGACATAACAGTTTGTTGCTGAGGTGATGAACCTGAAGCTGCTTACTCTCTCCACAGTAGTCCCATTTATGGCGATGGGGGCGTGTCCCTCCCTCTCCTCAACAGGAGCTGGGATAGTATAAATATGCAAACTCAAACCTACAGTTAATTTATTTAATTCTGCTGTAGAAGAGATGGGGATGGGAGAGCTCTGGCCGATGGCCCATAAGTTGTGAAACAAAGAGTCACTGCCATGCACTGATCACCTTAAGAGAGCTTTGCGTTAAAGCCAGACGGTTTTTAAAAACAACAGTCTGATTTTATCATTGCATAACATTTTAGGAAAAACTCAATTTGCGATACAATCATTTTCACTGCCTCCAATTGCAATGTTGTAATTGTTTTATACAATGTTGGAATGTAACTACATATATTTACTTAAGACCTGTACTTAAAGGTGGGGTAGGTAAGTTCGGGAAACCGGCTCGAGATACACTTTTTGTAATATTCCATGGAATGCTCTTAACATCCCGATAGCAATGAATATCTTAAGTGCTTTGACAAAAAATCCATAAAAAAATGTCATCTGTGGAAGCCGTAGTACTGTAAAAAGCACGACCAATCATTTTAGCCGGCCGGGCTAAAATAACTGGATGTCAGCTTTCCATCTGTGCACAAACTTATCTCTTGCCCTCATTGGTCATGTGCGCGTTCGTGTGTGTTGGAGGAGGGGCTCTGTAAGGAAATGGCAGATTTTTTCCGGTTGTGTATTTTCAAATTCTAGCGCACTCAAGCTGGTTTCTCCAAAATTACCTACCCCACCTTTAAGTAATGAAATTGAGGTACTTGTACCTAACTAGTATTTTCACAATATGCTTCTTCAAGTAAAAAAAATACAGTAAACAATTAACACAATGTAAATATTCTTGTTTGCCCGTGGTGAAAATGACGAGGCTCCATTAAAAAAGAAACCTCTTTTAGTGAATTACTGAGTTCAGGCAATACGTATTAATGAAGTTGACTACAGCATATTCATGTTTGTTAGTGCTTTCTTGTCAATTCGGCAAACATGATACATTAAGTGATTATAATAATGATGATTACAGGAAGATGAACCGGGCTTTTGTCACGATCTTGGTGTTATGTCACGGTTTTAGTTTTGTGTGTCTGGTAATGGGTTTTGTTTTGCTGTTCTTTTCTCCCTGTTTCATGTTTTCCTCCCTGTCTCTTGTCTGGTCCTTCTCCCTGTGTTTTCCTCCCTGTCTCTTGTCTGGTCCTTCTCCCTGTGTGTTCCTCCCTGTCTCTTGTCTGGTCCTTCTCCCTGTGTTTTCCTCCCTGTTTCTTGTCTGGTCCTTCTCCCTGTGTGTTCCTCCCTGTCTCTTGTCTGGTCCTTCTCCCTGTGTGTTCCTCCCTGTCTCTTGTCTGGTCCTTCTCCCTGTGTTTTCCTCCCTGTCTCTTGTCTGGTCCTTCTCCCTGTGTGTTCCTCCCTGTCTCTTGTCTGGTCCTTCTCCCTGTGTTTTCCTCCCTGTCTCTTGTCTGGTCCTTCTCCCTGTGTGTTCCTCCCTGTCTCTTGTCTGGTCCTTCTCCCTGTGTTTTCCTCCCTGTCTCTTGTCTGGTCCTTCTCCCTGTGTGTTCCTCCCTGTCTCTTGTCTGGTCCTTCTCCCTGTGTTTTCCTCCCTGTCTCTTGTCTGGTCCTTCTCCCTGTGTTTTCCCTGTCTCTTGTCTGGTCCTTCTCCCTGTGTTTTCCTCCCTGTCTCTTGTCTGGTCCTTCTCCCTGTGTTTTCCTCCCTGTCTCTTGTCTGGTCCTTCTCCCTGTGTGTTCCTCCCTGTCTCTTGTCTGGTCCTTCTCCCTGTGTTTTCCTCCCTGTCGTTAGTTTCCCTGGTGTGTCTGATTGTCTGATTGTGTTCACCTGTTGCCCTTGTGTTTCTCCTCCCCTGCCCGGCTGTTTCTCGTCTCGTGATTACCCCTCCCTGTATTTAGTCTTGTCTCTTCCTGTGTTCCGCGTCGGTTCATTGTTTGTCTTACCTGCCTCCCTCCATGTTGGTCACGGTCAGTTCTTGTGTTGTTGCTACATTGTGCTACCTGTTTGATTCATGCCATGTTTTTGTTCATCAGCTTTTTTTAAATAAAGCTCGCTTTTTGTTCCTAGACCTTTTTAACTTTTTTTTGTATTCTGCATTTGGGTCCTACCTTTTTCCACGCATTCTAACAGAATGAACCGACCAAATTTGGACTCAGCAGATTCAGATTTTTTTGCTCTACAGGTGGAATGTCTTGGGTACTCTCTGGAGTACATTTTTTTTATACCTGGTATGACGCCTCATCTAGACGGCGTAGAGAGGCTGCTTTGAATGAGGTACGCCAGGAGGTTGCTCGCAAGCCCTGGCTCAGGAGCTTGTTGCCTGAGTGGCTACAACTTTTCAAAAGTAGTCCTAAAGACTTGTCTCAAGCCTCTAACTCTTTCCTGGGGTATGGCCAGGCCTTGGGAGGTCCACGGATCCTCCAAAAATTCTCTAAGAGATGCAAGGCCAAGATTCCAGCCCGTGCTCCAGCAGCTCCAGTTCCAGCCATGATCCAGGCTTCAGTTCCGGCTTCCACAGCCATGGTTCCGGCTCCAGAACCAGCCCACACAGCCATGGTCCAGGCCTCTGTTCCGGCCCCAGCAGCCATGGTTCCGGCCCCAGTTTCGGCCCCTGCTGCCGTGTTTCTGACTCCAGTTTCGGATCCAGTACTGGCTCTCCGGCCGACGCCAGCTCCTCGTGTCCTGTCGGCATACCGGCCGACTCCAGCACCTCGTCTCCTGTTGGCTCTCTGACTGACGCCAGCTCCCCGTGTCCTGTCGGCGTTCCGGCCGACGCCAGCTCCCCGTGTCCTGTCGGCATACCGGCCGACTCCAGCTCCTCGTCTCCTGTTGGCTCTCCGGCCGACGCCAATCCCCCGTGTCCTGTCGGCGTACCGACCGACTCAAGTCCCCTCTCGAGTCTCTTCTCGAGTCCCCTTTCGAGTCACCTCTCGAGTCACCTCTCAAGTCTCCTCTCGAGTCCCCTTTCAAGTCACCTCTCAAGTCTCCTCTCGAGTTCCCTCTCAAGTCTCCTCTCGAGTCTCCTCTCGAGTTCCTTCTCAAGTTCCCTCTCGAGTCTCCTCTCAAGTCCCCTTTCAAGTCACCTCTCGAGTCCCCTCTCAAGTCCCTACCCTATGTCCTGTGCCGTTGGAGGTTCCGCTGGGGGTCCTGCCAACTCCATGTCCTGTTTCGTCGGAGGTCCTGCCAACTCCATGTCCTATCCCGTTTGGGGTCCCGCCGACTACTCTTCTGCCGGGGGGCCTGCCAACCCTATGTCCTGTGCTGTTGGAGGTCCCACCGACCACTCTTCTGCTGGGGGTCCTGCCAACCCTATGTCCTGTGCTGTTGGAGGTCCCGCCGACTACTCTTCTGACGGGGGTCCTGCAAACCCTATGTCCTGTGCTGTTGGAGGTCCCGCCGACTACTCTTCTGCCGGGGGTCCTGCCAACCCTATGTCCTGTGCCGTTACAGCTTTGAGCCGGTTATTTTTGTAGTTGTAGCATTGTTAACGCCAACGTGGATTAAACCATATGATTTAGTTAAATAAAAACATGATGTGAGTTTTTAAATGATTACATCTGTTCTATTTAGCGCAGGATATTATTCTAGACATGAAAACGTGGAAATAAACAAATGATACGCTATAGTAATCAGAGATAAATCCCCATTGGTGTCACCTTGACAGAGAAAGAAACATTACAGCCTATTATTTATTCTTGTCTAAAAAATATATTGATACAAATGTTTTTCCCGGCCCATAAATGTAATTATGCCGTCAGTTTTTCAGATAAAGCCACAGCATCAACAGTTACTTCTTACTGTAGTCTACGGTATACACATTATTTCCCTCACGTGTTGCTTTTCACACACCAGTTTTATGGAGAGAATAAGTTATTGGTTATAAGTTATAATTATTTTTGTAGTATTACTATTATTAACCAGAGGCATGTTTTCTCACTATTTTATGTATAGAAACAACAAGCTGTTATGTGTCTGTGCTAGAAGCACTCACACTCTAACCTGTTAGGCCCCGAGCCTGTTTTCCAGGTCTCAGGCTCGAAAATGACATTCCCAGAACAAATGACCATAACTACACTTCTAAAAGGGGAAAATTAATAATCTTTTTTCTCAAAGCAATGATAAACCTGTGAGTTGGATGTAGAAGAGTCAGAATCAATATGTTTTTATTTTTATTTTAAAGTAAATTCAGATTGAACATAGTAAAAAAACTGTAAATTATAGTGTCCGTCCAAAAATATTTTTTTACTTATAGTGAAAACCACCCTTGGATGATGGTAAGGTAGACTAAAAGCTTTAGGAATCCAAAGTACAACATATAATAAGTACCCTGTATCAAGATTGATGCAAAACAAGTGACATTTGACATTTGAGTCTAACATTCCTTGTAAAGACATTACCGTCTTCCCTAATAATAAGCCGTGGGTCACGAAAGAACTAAAGAGTGTTACAAATAGAAAGAAACGTATCTTTTACACTGGAAACAGTCAGGACAAAAAAAAATTAACAGAGAATTAAGGAATGAGATAAGAAAAGCTAAAATAGCTTATAAGGTGGAACTCAAATACAGCAGTGGAGATCTTCGGGAAGCCTGGAGGGGAATCAAATGAATGTCCTCCATCTCCCAGGGTAACAACAATGACAGGGGTAGGAATCCCATTAATATTGAGGGAACAAATGAGGCAGACCTCCCCAATGCTTTTATCATTTTTTATTCTCGATTCGAGAAAAATGATTTCTCCATAAACACCTCAACTCTTAGAGAGTCTCTCTCCCCTATCTCTGACATAGTCATTGAACAGGATGATGTTAGGAATCTCTTAAAACGAGTCAATATTAGGAAGGCCCCAGGTCCAGACCATATTTGTGGGCGTACACTCCAGTATTGTGCTAGTGAACTCTGTGGTGTTTTCCACCATATCTTCCAATTGTCACTTGAGAATAGCCAAATTCCCATCCCTAAGATACCTCATCCTAAAGTTCTAAATGACTTCAGACCGGTGGCTTTAACGTCATTGGTAATGAATTTTTTTTAGAAAATTGTTAAAGGCCTTGTCATGTCTTTCATTAGTAGGTGGTGAACTTGATCCACTACAATTTGCATATCAGGCAGGGAGAGGCATAGAGGATGCAAAGCTTTTTATACTGCACACCCTCCACAAACACCTTGAAAAGCCAAAAGCCCATGCTAGGCTTTTGTTTTCTGACTTTTCTTCAGCATTGAACACAATGCAGCCATCTCCTGGTAGAGAGCCTATTATGTCATTTTAAGCTGCCCGACTTATTTTATGGATTTGAAACTTTCTAACTAATAGAGAGCAGAAGGTCTCTGTCAATGGACGCCTCTCTGACTCTGTCATCACTTCCACAGGCTCGCCTCAAGGATGCGTTCTTTCGCCCCTACTTTTTATAATGTACACTGATAAATGCAGGAGCATGCAAGACAACAGCTACCTGGTTAAATTCTCTGATGATACCGCCCTCTTGTCCCTCCTTAGCAGTTCAGAATCAGGCCACGAGTGTGCTCTTACTGATTTTATTTCCTGGTGTGATGACAGTTTTCTGGATTTAAATGTCTCTAAAACCCAGGAATTGATCATTGATTTTAGATGTCACATAGATGTTCCTAAGGAGTGCATCATACACAATGACAAGGTTGAAATTGTCACATCATATAAATACTTGGGCACCATTTTCGATGACCACCTCAAATTTGATGTGAATACTGAGTGTATTGTGAAGCGGGGTCAACAAAGAATGGACCTTCTTCGCAAACTGAACGCTTTCTCTGTCAGGCCTTTCATTCTTTGTCGTTTTTACCAGGCATTCATTGAGAGCCTTATTTGTTTTTCTTTTATCTGCTGGTTCCATAGCCTTACACTGAAAGACAGGAACAGCCTGAACAGCATTGTTAAAACCTGCTCTAAGAACATCGGCGTGAAACAGAGAGACTTAAACTCCTTTTGTAACCAACAGATTCTGCGGAAAGCAGAGAGTAGATATGCTCTACCTGCTCTTAAGACTAATCGCTTTGCAAAATAATTCATCCCTTCTGCACTCAAACTTTTAAATTCTTGAAAGGCTTTTAATTTGATTATTTATTTATTTATTATTGTGATGCTATGAACTATTTATCGTGTAAATTATAATGATCCACATCTGTGCTCCCGGGTGTATCTGTGTGTTTTCTTCCTGTATGTTCCTGCCTGTGTACATGACATAAGCTGCTCATAACCAATTGCCCCTTGCAGGATTAATAAAGTTGTTGGATTGATTGATTGATTGATGTTATTCACAGTGACTCATGGGATAGCCATCTCATAAGGCTGGCAGC
This sequence comes from Dissostichus eleginoides, assembly GCA_031216635.1. NCBI lineage: Eukaryota > Metazoa > Chordata > Actinopteri > Perciformes > Nototheniidae > Dissostichus > Dissostichus eleginoides. Next base: position 57,337 of record CM062270.1, on the reverse strand, counting down.
GGTGCTGGAATCTCTCCGAAGGGCTGGCTTGACAGCAAAACCCAAGAAATGTAAGCTTGGGCTGGAGGAAGCTGTATATCTTGGCTTCACTATTGGGCACGGCAATTTGAGACCACAGGAATGAAAGGTTCAGGCAATCCTGAACTGGCCAGGGCCATCAACAAAGGCATAGGTAAAAACACTCTTAGGTCGCTTCATCCCAAACAGAAGAGGCTGAAAACTCCTTTGAAGGCCTGAAGAGGGCTCTCTCTGCATGGCCAGTGTTGGTGACCCAAGTCTTTAACCAGATGAAGATCGTTCTGACGGATGCGTGGGCTGAGTCCACGGAGCGACCCCTAGGATAGCATCATGGCTAGCATAGCTGAAGTTATAAACAAGTTGAAATCGTTACGGGCGGACTTCGGAACAAAGCTGGATAACATTGACACACGTCTGACTGGCATGGCGACCTCAATAGCTGCATTAGAAAATAAAATAAAAGATATAGGACGAGACATTTCCTTCAATAGAACCCGCTTTGAAGAGGCAGAGGGCCGCCTTTTTGCTTTGAGAGTTTGGTCAAGTTACACTGACACTGGTTGCTCCTCGAATATTGTGGATCAGCGTCCCTCAATATTTCTACACAAGGGAGGGGTATGCATTTCAATTGGGGAAATGCTAAGGTTCAGAGTGTATGTTCTGAGTTGTGTGTTTGTGCGTCACTTTTTCGTTTCGAATTATTTTGTTACATAATTATACTTTCACAACTTTACAATGCTGAAATGCAGGTCAGAATAGTGGTTTGGATGTTAAAGTTGCAATTTGGACCGTCCGAGAAATGAGAAAATTGGCAGGATAAAATATCTCAAATCTAAAATAGTCTTACTACAGGAAACACATTAGGTCAATGCAGATAGACACTATTTGAGCAATAGATGGCCAGGCATTTTATACTTCCCATAACACTCATGTTCGAGGAGTGGCTATCCTCATAAACAAATCGATACAATTTGAACTTATTGAAATGATCCATACATCATTGTTCATGGCAATAATTTGTCCCAAAAAATAAATTGTATACATTTCTATGGCCTTAATGAGGACAACCCATCATTATAACTCTGTCTGCTTTGGAGGGACTTTATGTTATATATGTTGAGCTGGGAAAATGTAATGAGATATGCAAATGCTTGCCTCATGTACAAAATAATACACGGCCTTACCTCACCTCCGCTCAGACATTTTATCACCATACGCACACCTGTAACTAGGTCAACAAGAGCTGCAACAAGAGGAGACTGCGTTGTTCCATTAAGGAAGAGTTCATTCAGCCAATCTTCTTTTTCTTTTAAAGCTGCACAACAGTGGAACTCAATCCCAGTAAAGATTAGAGAACAAAACACCTGCAGTTTATTTCAATCTAACTTAAAAACATGGTTAGTGGAAAATCAGCTCTGTCAACACTGTCACAATCTGCACTTTACAACGCTCTGTTTGTACATGTGCCTTGACCTTTTGCTATCTGTCTGCTTTGTGAATATGTATTTTAGTTTAGTTTTTATGTTTTTATGTTTTTATATGTGCTTTTATCATAATATAAGCATCTATGTTGAATGTTGTTTTACTGATTGTATTTACCTGTCCTGTTGGCTAACTCTGGCGCATTTACAGAAATGTCAATCAATGTGCACTGTCCCTGTCAAATAAATAAATAAATAAATAAAATAAAAAAATAGGAGGAGACTTTAATTGTGCTCTTGATCCACATAGATCTACACAGGTTGATAAAACAAAGATTTAAAATTGAGAGGTTTGGAGGAACTTGAACAAGAATAAGAATAAGAGGGAATATTCTTGCTATTCAAGCTGATATAAAACTCATTTGCGCATTGATTCTTTTTTTATTTCTGTGGAACTTCTGTCCAAGGTCAAATATTTTGAGTACAGTATTATTGTAATAAGTGACCATGCAACAGTGTGTATGGAGATCAATTTAGGCAGGTTTGAACATTGCGCGATATGGAGGTTACAAGTACATCTACTTCACGACTCAAACTTTGTTAAATTGGTTGAAAGCTGACAAATATTTTTGAATTAAATACCGACGAAACATCAGCCAGCATTAGGTGGAAAGCATTTAAAGCTTGTGTAAGAGGAGAAATCCTAAGTTATAAAACTAGATAGAATAGAATTGGAGAGATGAAACCCTCTTTAATGGTCACACATGCAGAGCACACAGCACACAGTGAAATGTGGCCTCTGCATTTAACCCATCCTAGTACTAGGAGCAGTGGGCAGCGCCCAGGGAACAATGGGAGTGGGGGGGGAAGGGGGATGTCCGGTGCCTTGCTCAAGGGCACCATGGCAGGGCCAAGGGGGTGAACTGGGACCTCTCCAAGTAGCAGTCCACACTCGGGTCTGGTCGGGGACTTGAACCGGCGACCCTACGGCTCACAATCCAAGCCCCTACTTACTGAGCCACTGCCGAACTAAGCAGCACAATCAAGAAATACATATAATAGAAAACCAAATTAAGAAAGCAGAGACTGAAATGTATTGTCACAATGATTCTGGGAAATGACATAAACTATCCGAATTCAGAGCTAGAAGAAGATTATTAATCCCTTACAGGGAAATGTCTTTCTCCACTCTGTTGTGTTTACACACATTACACACACAGGGGAGGATACACGTGCATTAACACAGAGGATATACATTCACACACAAAACCACATGCAGATAGGAGAGGTGCAATTAATTAATACATGACATTAAAAACACCGCGGTAGGACAGACAACATAAACAATCATACAGGGGGAATAGATAGTTAAAAATGTTGATATAAAAATAATTTCAAATTTTTAAAGTGCATTTAAAATGTGTATGAGGTGTATATGTGTGAAGATGGTTACGGTTATTGCATTAAGTTTGGTGGTTGAGCAGCCTGACGGCCCAGGGGTAGAAACAGTTTTTTAGTCTGTTTGTCCGTGATTTGAAGCTCCTGTATCTCCTCCCAGAAGGCAGGAGAGAGAACAGTCTTTGTCGTCTGAAGTTACTTTACTTTGGTTGTTATCACCAAATAACCCAGTAATGTTACAGCTACTTAGTTGCTGTTCAAGCTAGACTCTATTTCAATATAGTTTTGGTATTAAAATAATGTTACACCTTTTGTATGCCCTGAACGCAAAAACAACCACAGACAAGAATATATATTTTTCATTAGGCGCGTTCACACCGCAGTAGTTTTCCCACTTTAGTTCCGATATAGTTCCGAAATGTCGCGTTCACACCAAAAAGAGCCGGAACTCAAATTAGTTCATGAGAACCTTTTTACCCCCTTTTCTGTCCCTGCTAGAGAGCAGGTACTTTCGTGGGAGAAAAAGGTTCCTTTGTCTGATTGGCTGGGCGGAATGCAAACCACGTCCCGTAAAACTCCCAAAAAGTTTTGTGAAGCCGCCATTTTATTATCCTCGCATTAGCATTATTAGCATTATTAGCATTAGCATTAGCCCAGCGCAGAAATGCAGAGAGACTAACTTATGGCAACACAAAAGAAAACATGGGAGCGGTGGAGATGAGGAGGTGTCGGCGTTCTGGCGATTTACTCGGCTGGGAGTCCCAGCAGCTTCTACTGAAGCCAGTCCCCAACTCCAGGGACTTCCGGCCGGGGACTTCGGGTGGCAGCACGCCGTGAAGTTGTTTGCGGACTGCCAGTAAACCCAAAGCAGAAGAAGAAGAAGTGACGTCAGCGGCTTCATTTGCCTAATCCTCCCCCAGGGAACTTATTCCGGTGTGAACGCGATCTGTATTTAGTTCATGAGAACTAAAGAGTTCTCATGAACTAAGTTCTGATTAACCTTTGTGGGAAAAGTACTGCGGTGTGAAAGCGCCTATTATCAAAATGATAACACAGGCTGAAAAAACAGGAGAAGCCTGTCTTCCCTTGGTCTCCAGGAGAAAACGCCACCGTATATCACCAAGTTTTCATATAGTTTTGTGAAAATAGATCGCTGCAGTGAACAAGACTTTATGTATTTGTTTATGGTTTATTTGATATGGAGGGATGCAGTATACAGAGAAGAAGCAACCCCTATATATTGTTTATTTCATTTCATTTTGGCACCATGGCAGAGGCAAATATAGAGTTAATGTGCGGAGATTATAATGTCCCGTTTACTAAAATATGTATTGTTTTATGATGTTTAGTTGACAAAATAGTCACTGTGCTACATTTTGCTGCACTCATACATCTGAAGACAAGAGTTGTGTCCCCCTTTGGCCACAAGGGGGAGTATATATATATTGTATATATATATTATATATTTTGTATAGATGTTGCAACTATACAGAGCTTTGGCAATACTATATGTAACTATGGTCATGCTAATTGAATTGAATTGAGTATACCTTTAAAGACCCAGTGAAGTGTGCGCCGGTGCATGATCTGTTATGCTAATACGTATAGTAATGACCAAAATTGTCCATTGGAACCCATATAAAAGATGTTGGAATAGCAACGAATTTGACGAGTTGGAATTTTCCGCAACCTCCGCCTTAGTGGGCGTGGCTTGCGATCTACTGCGTGACGTCAGAAGATGGGCTCAGCCGAAGTGTTTACATTCACCACCGTTCATTTTGTCTCTGTTTCAAAGTGGAATTTACCAACGTTTTTGAGCGAGTATTTTATTGGAAAGTGTTTCGCAGTCGACTGGAAGTGATTGCCAATCGAGGAAACCTGACAATGGAGGCGACAGTGAAGAAAAAGGGAGGAAAAACACACGGGAAGCGATGCATTGCCGCTGGCTGTGGTAATGTCAATTCTGCCGAAGTGGCGATGTTTCTGTTCCCAAAAGATGAAGGTGAGTGGCTGGTGTTATTGTTTCGTAGATTCGTAGATTGTTTATGAAAAATAAAGGCCATTGTGTTTGTGTCTACTAACAAGACTATCATGGCGGCGGCAGAGCTCAAGTCGAGTTTCTCCGCCTGGAGATATTCTCACTATTTCACTTTTGTCGAGCTCAAAGAAAAGAACGTTTTAGTTAAATGTAAGTTGTGTCTTGGCGGGTCAAAGATCCTATCGACTGCCCAAAACAGCAATTAAAATCTGTTGAAACATCTGCAGAAACAACATGCTGGGACGAAGCTAGTAGCTAAGACCACAGACCCAGACTCATCCGACGCCACTCCACCTCCACCTAAGCAACAGCGGCTGGATTGGCACTTTGAAACATATCTTTGTGTTTGTGTTTGTATAGACCACATTGCTTAGCAGAGTTCAGTGATGCAAATGCATGTCAAGTTGATCAACAGGTTGTATTATTCTCCGATGCAATAACAGTACTGAAATGAAGGCTACAGTATAAGGGCATTAATGGGTGCCCTTTTTTAAGTAACTAAAAAGTTACTTTTCACAGTAACGCATTAATTTTTGGTGTAAGTAGTGAAGTAACTAGTAATTGTAACTAGTTACTAGTTTTCAGTAACTAGCACAACACTGCATGTGAACATGAATGTTGCATCATGCTATGAACAGATGAATGTATGATCAGGTGATGGCCAATCCTGTGTGTAGATCTACTCTAGATCTATGACAAAATATTGTCCTCAACTAAATTGACTTCCATGGCCACTTTCCTCATCTATCCTGTCCGAAAAGCTGTCAAAATCACTCATTTCTCTCGCACCAGTATCACTTTCCGAAGGCTCCGCCATGTTTACAATCACAACTGGGCCCATCTTGTGACGTCACAGCCGCTATCGTCTGCAGCAGCGGTAGGCTCAGACTCTGAAAAATTGGCGATGTTTATCTCGTCCCTCGCACTTCCTAAAAAATATTTTAGCCATGAACAGGTACAATTATATGTAAGAAATGAAACTGCCATTTCATTTTGGCGCAAAAAAATGCACTTCACTGGCACTTTAAGTGAGCTGTCAGGAGGAAACAAAGGTTCACCAACACATTGTACTCTACTGCTGAGAAAGGCTGTACAAAGACGCGACACGATGTGCTGCAATGTCTGTGTATTCTTGAAGAATGCCAAGTAAAGGAAGAAAGTAATAACTCGCACTGAGTTTTGATACATTACTTTATTTCATTATTTTCCCCCTTCATTTGAGAAACACTATCCAATGATTTATTATGTTTGTGTTACACACACACCATTACTGAATTAATTCTAAAACCAAGAATAACCTACATACAACAATAGTGAGCCCTGGCTCAAGGACGGACAAAACAAGGACACCACACATGATTATTTTCCAATTACAGTATATTTATTTAAAGAGAGTAACTCAATTGTGATATCAGTTTAATCAGTAATGTGTGTAGTGTATGGGTGTGTGATGTGTCAGCAGGGCCGGACTGGGACCATAGGTCAGGCCGGGAATTATACACCCAGCCAGGCCAGTACCAGTTTTTTTTGGGGGCGTTTTGCTGGATGTATCGTCAATATTTACGACGTTGCTGCCCGTAGTGATAGCCCTACAGTTTAAATCTACTACTTAAATAGAAACATATGGACATAGGATATTGTTAAAAAAAAGTGTGCATATGTATTTGGGAACCTATCCATGTGAACATGTTTTATTTGGGGGTGGACCTCAAATCCTATAGGGGGGTCCGGGGGCATGCTCCCCCGGGAAGATTTGTTTTTTTATTTTGAAGTTAAATGCATCAATCACTTTGAGTAGGCTACTGATATCAGCTCTGCTTGCTCTCAGGAAATATGCATCTGCACTATCTCGATGCAACCCGCTTCTTTCATGCTCTTCAATTCATTGGTGAACATGCTCCCATGCCTGCATGCCTCCTTTAACAAAAGCATTGTCACTGGCAGGCTTGGCAAACATGAGACACAGCGAGCAATATAGAGAGTGCGATGATTCACAGTAAGTTAACCATTTTCTATTTGTCCCATCCTTGCTGTGGAATACTTTGGGCTTTCTTGGAAGTTTGTTGTGGGTGGTTGGCTGAGGGCGAGCAAAATAATCAAAAGGCCTCTCTGTGTCAACTTCCTGTGCGTCTCTTTCGCTGTCTTTCTCCTCAGTTGTAATTTCCCTTATGCTGGACCCTGAATCTTGACTTGTCTTGTCAACCTCCTCAGCATCTGCTGGTACTGAATAAGAACCAGCATTGGGATGGATTAAACTCTGATCAATAACTATATATTAACTTATTGAGAGAACATGAACATAGCTTGCTGTTGTCATTACATTTCCTTTGGTTTTGTTCAGTGTTTTCATAGTCATAGCCTATTGAAACAGTTTCCTCTGTACCTGCCAGTTCTGTCCTAGCACTGAGCTCTGCCTGCATTTCTCCCTCAGGGTCATCACCATCAGCATCTTCTGAAAGTGGAACTGAATAAGGAGAAAATGTAATCATTACATTAACAACTATTTATGAAATAACATTATTCAAGAACATATATTATACAACACTTATTTTATCACTTAGTTGACCCTGTATTTGCATGGCCTGATACCATAATTATTGTCTCCCCTTTAGACAACATAGCCATCTCAAGTTATTCACTCACAGTATGAGGGGTTTGTAGCCCCACAGTTAGCTGCAGTCTAACAGTTATATTACATATATTTGCCTTGAGTAACATTAAGGACATGTTTGGGTTTTTTGTAGCCTTACAGTCTCCAGTCACACAGGGCCTGCCACTAACTTAGCATTGGACTGAGAAACTGTTTTGTTGACAGTCGATGTGCACATCAGGCTAAATATAAAGAAATGTGGCTCATAATGTTCGCTAACTTACTTTCTGCTTCGTCATTCTATACCTATTATATTCTTGCGTGGTTCTCACTGCACCTCATATGTGCAACTTTGAACACCTTCAATATACGCCGCATTAATTAATGGATTTGGCCTGCAGTCACCGCATCTGGGCTGAATTAAACACGTATTATTTTAGTCCTGTGTGTTTATTAGAGGCCATGTCAGCAGGCCACATCATATTATGCCAGCGTTGCGTTCACAAGACATACAAGCCACAAACTGGCAATCGAAACATGCCACAACCTGTGGGACAGTGAATGAGACACACAGACACACCCACAGCCACCTTGAGGGGGGAGGGACAGCTGATCACCGTGCACTGATCAGCTGTTCCCGAGCAGAGAGAGAGAGAGCTGCTAGACACAACTCTTATTAATCCCCGTACCGGACAATTGTTATTTGTTCCAAATCGGAACCGGATCACATCCCCAGCCAGAGCCGTGGTCTTGACCGGTCTTGACATAAAATCTCGAGTCCTATAGGTCCGATACCGAGACAAGAACAAGACCAAATGCACTCGATTCCGAGACAAGACCAATACCGTTAAAAATGGTCTGGAGACCGGTCTCGAGTACTACAACACCAGCAAATATTCTCATACTTATGATTATTAATGATTCCGCTCTCTTCTGATATCAATACTGTGCCGATGAAAAACTGTACCATAACACTCTCCAAACTACTGTAGGAGCGGAATCATACGACCAATATAATGTTAGGATAATGCTATACTGCTAACGGAGGTGAGACGTACGTTATTCAAGCGCTTATCCACACGTACGTTATTCACGCGCTTATCCACACGTACGTTATCCACGCGCTTATCCACACGCACGTTATCAACGCTAATGATGGGAATTCCGGCTCTTTTTAGTGAGCCGGATCATTTGACTCGGCTCACCAAGAAGAGCCGGCTCTTTCGGCTCCCAAACGGCTCTTCATTTTACCACATATACCTTTTATAATTCAATCAAATTTAGCCCTGTTTTGACTAATGATGTATATGTGTACACACTACAAATATATCACTTAAATTATTCAATACATCCTTTGTACTGAAGTATTCAAAAGTAAAAATTACATTTTTAATATAAATGATTATAAATTGGCTGTGGCCAATTGTTTTCATTGCATTTACAGACCCGTATAACTCTCTGATACCACCCAATGAATGCACTGACTTGCTTGTAGAACCACGCTACACAAAGCAGATAGCAACACCTATAAAAACTTTAGCATAGACATTTAAAAAAAGGACGGCTACTGTATCGACATTTTAAAATTGTATTTAAAAAAAGCCCTAACAAAACAGCAGGGCTCTATTTCAGTATTAACTAAACAAAAAAAAGACGGCAACAGCTGACATCAAATCTTTGCTGAGCCTAAAGATAATCATAAATAAATATATTGCAATGCTCAAAATAGCAGCATCCAACCTTCTCTAATCATGAAAAAAAACATAATACAAATAAATGTATTGCGATGTGTAAAACAGCAGCATCCAACCGTCTCTAATCCTTGGATATTACCAGTGGTGTAGTGGGGATTTTTTTACAGGGTGGACGCTATTTTAATTAGGTCATCCCAAACAATGCCACAAGTGCGCACGCGCGCAGTGCACTCACAAAACGGGCAGACAGGTCTACAAAAACTACCGGTATGCTTATGCTGCGTTCACACCGGACGCGATGTGATGTTTGGGGGCGGTGCTATTACATGTAAAGTCAATGCAGAGACGCGGACGGACGCAAATTCGCTCCGACGGCACGCTTGAAGCGGTTGATGCGAATTCTGCGGCGATTGAAGGGGGCCGCGACAAATGCTCGAGTTCAATTTTTTCAACTCGAGCGTGAAATTCGCGTGACATGTTCTCGCGGTAGCCAATCAGCGGTGAGGATCTCAGCCTGCCGTCACTGACGTTGAACCAGAAAACCAAAACATCAGCCATTAGCTCAGAGCTCACAGCTCCTCATATCTGTTCAGAAACTAGACAAAAGTTAAACAAGTACAAACCACAGACTGTGTCTAAAAAATGTCTGTGTCATGGCGAATACAGTCGCTGGTTTATTTATGTCTGTAGGCCGTTGTTATGCGTGTGGACGGAGCATATACAACGTTAGCTTAGATTGATTGATCCAATCTCCATTCAGAAAACACGTATTTTAAAAGGTTTCTCGCCTGCCGTCTGTCTGCAGACTTGTCAAAGCATTAATTCATGGTTTTTACTAACCGGTATCAGTATGTTTTTACTTCGGCATCATTTTGAAACGTGTATTACAATTAAATCACGGTAAGATATGTTCATTTTGTTGTAGTTGTAGCCCCCTAGCCAGCGCGTCTTGTTTGAATGATGCGAGTAAACACAGCCGACAGCCGCGGTGAAACTCGAGCGTTTAGAGCAGGGGTCTCCAACCTTTCTCCATCTGAGAGCTACTTTGAACAAATGAAAGTGGCCAAGAGCTACTTGCATCGCATCGCTTACATGTATTCACATAGCACTCATCAGTTGAATTAAGCTACTTTTGTACACGTGTGAAATTGCAATACCTAAAGCTTATCAAAAATCTTAACTTCACATCAAGGTCCAATTTCATGTAGATTTCATGACATTCATGTCAGAAAAAGCTGCTTCACAAAGGTCTGTAGAGCCAAATAAAGCAGACCTTTTCAGTGCTGCTTGGTGAATGTTCTTATAGTTTTCTGGGTCTACAAGGCTCCAGAAATGTTGTGAGTTTTGCTGAGACTTAAGCTGAACATGATTTTGGAGATTTATAACCTCCATCTCCACAGGATTGACACTGAACAGTGCAGCCATCTTTTTCTTCTTCTTCGTCTTGACATTAAATTATAAACCATAATAAATCAATTGTATAGGTCTAGCCTCCCTATATCTGTGTGAAATTGTTCCATCCTCAAAAACAAAAAACGAATGCTTCTGTAGTCTAGCTGCAGCTTCTAGCTACGGTCTTCTGTTAAAAAAAGGACACTGAAGGTCCTGAATGTGGCATCACACACATGACTTGAGTCTGAACACAGCAGACAACAGGAGTATTTACAACAGCATTATAAAAACAAAAATAGTGCATGTGGGTGCACACTTACATTCTCTGTCTTACTGTTGCATAAATCCCATGAATGTATGAGATTAAGTTAGCTTCATCATATCTCAATCAGTGATTAAGTGAATAATAACGTTTCTATCAGGTTACTATCAGCCTGTCACTCTTATTAGTAGTTATTTTTCAGGAGGGGGCGGGGTTTGGAGGAACAGAGGAGACGGTGATCGCGGAAGCTTTCCTCCTGCCTTCACAAACTTTACACACGTATTTATCAACTGAAAATAGCAAGAGGACATTCATACTCTGCAATCCAAGACTTGATTAAATCCACCAAAAACCTGACATGACGATAACGAGTGTTTTTCAAAAACACAAATCCCTGCTGTGTGTCTCTGAGCTGCAGCGACGCGGCCTGATTCAGAGCGGGTCATTCTGCTGTTGGTTCTGGACTGGTGTTGCTGGGTGTTAGTGGATAAAGCAGACTGCTCCATGTGTGGTGTCGCTGTGTCGCTGTGCCGCTGTCACGTCTGTTCCTTGATCTCTGCGTCACCGACCAATTTTATATTCGTGTGACAGAAAAAATTCTAAAATAAAAAACGTTATTGTCCAGCCGCGGCCGAAAAATCAAGAAGCAACGTTACTACGCTATAATCGATAATCGAGCGGCGAGCTACTGAAAAGCTGCCCGCGAGCTACCGGTAGCTCGCGATCAACGTGTTTGGAGACCCCTAATCTAACACCCCTCCTTCCCCCACCCCCCACAATGAATATCGACCAATCACGTTCTTGCTTGATTTGCGGGACCAGCGTTGCAGTCGGGAAGAAAAGCAACACCTCACCGCTTCATAAGGAGTTTAACAGTGACACTTTTCGAAATCCCGTTTGTGTCCCCCCACTTTACAGATATGTTTATTATTATTTTTTAACGCAAGCCGCCATCGCCACGGAGGAGCACACAGCCTCTGTGAGCGAGCGAGACAGAGAGAGAGAGCGAGAGAGAGAGAGCACACCTTTATCTATTTAATATAGCCTAGTTGTAAAAAATAAAGTAAGAAATCATTCCAATGTGTACTATAGGACAGTAAAAAAAAAAGTTTAACATCTTAAGCCCTGAAGCCCCCACAAAAGGGGGCCTCCAAACGTTTTTTTTTTAGACTGTGTCTCAGGGCTTCTTAACATTTATGAAACTATTAATGTTCCATACCCTTTTAACGGGAAGAAACTCCGATAACTGACAATATGAACCATTTTTAGCTAAAAAAAACACAAGAGTCATACCAAGCCTTTGAATTAGCCTTAAGCGAAAAAATGCTAACTAATGCTAACGGACCTAGCACAGAACTCACGGTAGAAATGCCCTTATTACTTATCTTAACTGCACAAACAAGATATCGACTAAGTAGCTGAGATTCCACAGATTCCATACATGTAATGTCATCACTGTACGACCCCGAATTCGCTGAGATATCAGCCAGAAAATAGAAAAAAAACAACATCCGGTTTCAAAACAATAACAATAATTAAGCCTTACCTTTTTTTATTTGTGATCAAAAGTTGTGTTCAACGGAATAAAAACGCCGCTCAAGGTTAATCCAATGTCTCTGTGTCACGTATAATTTTTACTGATAATCCATCATCATATTTATGGCAATATAGTGGGTATAAAGTTTTACAGTCCAAGGCTGTACTTTCAGATATGCTTCGTTTGTATCTCTATTCCGTCCGCAGATGTAATGTTTACGTGGATTTGGGAACTGCCCATCGATTCTATTGGATCTAACGGTTAAGAAAAAGGTGTAAATCACCCAAATCGACCAATGGGTTCCAGAGATATGGTCCTGCGTAAAGTATAAAGAATGCCAGCCGGCGTCAGCACATTACGCAGCAGACTCTACGCAGTGTTTACTACGTAAGGAAGCAGGAATTGCAGCAGGACCCAGAGCGCACGGAGCACAGACCGGACAGCAGATAACAGAGCAGATTACAAGATTTGCATTTAGGACTTTTTCTATACTTTGACTTTTGTCAAATAATGGCTCGCAGGAAAGAGACTTTTAATACTTTACAGGCAGTGGAAATTCTGACTAAAATATTGTAACATTGTAAATGTTTGAAATAAATCTGCTCCAGTTGGAGTCAAACTTCATTTTGTATGTTTTTTTTTTTTATTTCTTTTTTTTTTACAACAGTTGTATTTGGATGTAATGAATACTTATAGTGAAAATTCAAAGTAATAAAATGATTTTTACAGTGAAAAAGGTCAAATGGAACTGATGGTTCCCAAATTATCCAGAGGTGAGTCCGTCTGGACTTTATTTTTCTAAACCACTCTAAAAAGGTAATATTTCACTTGTTTTGCATCAATCTTGATACAGGGGACTTATTATATGTTATAGTTTGGATTCCTAAAGCTTTTAGTCTGCTAACCCATCATTCAAGGGTGGTTTTCACTATAAGTAATGGGTTTTTTTAGGCGGAGATTAGAATTTACATGTTTTTACTATGTTCCATCTGAATTTACTTTAAAATAAAAACATCTATATTGATTCTGACACTTCTACATCCAACTCACAGATGTAACCTTGCTTTGAGAAAAAAGATTATTAATTTACCCCTTTTAGAAGTGAAGATATATCATTTGTTGTGTTAGTGGCATTTTCGAGCCTGAAACATGAAAAACAGGCTCAGGATTGAAGGGGAGTGATTAGTAAAATATGCATAAATAAAAAGAAAGAATGCTAACTAGGTAACATAAGATAAGAATAAACAAGTTTAAATGATTTGTTATTGGTTGTGATCATATTCTAAAGATTTTTGGATTATTGAAAAGTATACAGCTCCCTTTCATCTGAGTGTTGAGAGCTGTATCCATAAATTCATGTTGTGCTCAAAGTGCACCAGATTGATGCATTTCACTTCAACATTTCAAAAAAAGATCTTTCCCGGGGGTGCATGCCCCCGGACCCCCCTAGAGGAGGTGAGGTCCACCCCCAAATAAAGCAGGTTAAAATAATTTAATTGCATACATGTTCTTTTAGTAAACACTGAAAACGGGTCCCACAGACCCAAACAGCACACAGAGGTTAAAGGTCAGCATATAATAATGTTAAAATGTGCTAAATATATACACCGCAAATAACAAAAAAAAGAGGAGTAAAAGCAGCTCACGACTTGTTTTCTTTTTTGAAAGTAGCTCTCACCCTAAAAAAGGTTGGAGACCCCTGGGCTAGAGAATTTTTTTAATTTCAATTTGTGTTGTTTGCATAAAGCAAAAAACAGAATACTGCCAGAAAATATACAAAACAAATTTGTTTTAATTTCAGAGGATGAGCATCATAGGAGGAAATACAATTTTAAGCATCAGTTTGCACGTACTACTTTAAAGCAGATGTGTGTCTCTGTAGTTGGCGTTAAGAAGTGGAATTTTTTACCGGATGATTTAAATGGCTGTAAGAATTTTTTTATGTTTAAGAAAATATATGAAGAAAGCATATTTAGACCGTATGAAGTTGACTTTTGATTGTGTTCTGGTTTTATGTTTCAGTATTTGTAACAACTGTGACTGAAAGAATATTGCTTTTATTTTACTTTTTAATGGTTATTTCATTTTTTATTTCTTTTGGTGTTATTTTTTTGTAAGAAGGGCTGAGTTGCTGTGGTTCTTAAACGTTTCCATTTTGCAATAATACCACTTACAGTTGATCGTGGAATATCTAGGAGAGAATACATTTCACGAAACTGACTTGTTGCAACGGTGGCATCCTATTACACAGGCCCGGCTCCAGGATGAAATGACTGAGGGGGCTGTTAAAAAAATCCAAGAGGGCGATTTTTTTTTCACAACAACGAAAAATACTGGCAATGTAATGAATTGACACACCAAGCTTTTTTCCTTCTCACTGCTCTACAATCTCTTTGCTTCTTTATTTTTATTCCGGATTTACCCCTCTCATTCTGTTTTTTCCTCTGATCTTTAATAATAGATAGTACATTATTAGATGGCTGCACTTTGGTTAACAGACTAACATTGATCTCCTCAATTTATAAATGGACAGGCTCTGTAATTATACCATAACCTTTTCTCCTCTATCCCTCAACTCGTCTTCCTATACGGATTTACTTACCTCTAGTCAGGTCAGGATTAAAGAAACATTAATCTGGTTGATTTTTTATTTTCAGGATTGAATGTTCAAATCAAGGCCTAAAACCTGGCATTTCATAAGAAAGTGACTAATATATAAATCAAATGTAATATTGGAACAAATACTACACCAAATGGACAGACTCAGATTAAAAATAAAGTCCCCTGGTTTGTCTCTAGAGTCTAACTGCCATGAGAAAAATCAAATCAATGTTCCAAAATCCGTCACTAGATGTCGCTCATTGTACCAATACGGTTGATATAATACATAACATATTATTATTCTAGTAAAAGGGCTCGCTTTGGCAAAAACTTGATCCATACAGGCAGCCCTAAATAATAACAAGTAACCATCATGTGTGGTGCTATCTGTAGTTGTCTGTCTTATTTTTTGTTGATGTCATATTGTTTTCACAGTGCTGTGAAAATGAATTTCCCCCTGGGGACAAATCAAATCAATGTTCCAAAATCCGTCACTAGATGCCGCTCATTGTACCAATACGGTTTATATAATACAGATTACCACAACAGTGCTGTGGAAATGAATTTCCCCCTGGGGACAATACATTTAATCTAAACTAATTTAATATTCAATCCCACACTTAGCGATTGAGAACATAAATTCGTAACTTACCTCGTTTAAAGCACTTTTGTTGTAATACTATGGATTTAGTTGACACTACTAGCCGAGTTTCTTTTGTCCAATATTTCGCGGGCAGGTACATTGAATTAGAAGTAGAAGAAGAAGAAGTAGAGGTAGAAGAAGAAGTAATAGAAGAAGAAATACGCTAACGCTACAAACAGGCACAACACTGTTACTCTGTTTTTACTGACATATAACATTTTATTTCACCTTGCTCTATTTTTTTTAACGCACATTCAAAAACGGGAACATTTTCGGTTGTTTCAACCGGGTACCGGCCACCGAAAACGGGGACTCTGCCCGGAAAACGGGGACGTTTTGGTCACCCATCCGACTGTGTTTACAGCTAAGCACACACGCTAACATTAAGACTACAAGCTCACTTGGGGTTGAGGCTTTTTTACACGTTGCTTGACTGCCTGCCCACATATCTGATCTAAACATAGTAACGTGTATTGGGGAAAATAATTATTTAAAGTTATTTAATAATTGTGACATTTATTGTACTTTTTGATGGATGAATGATGCTCAAAGTACCGGGCCCGCTATTACAGTACCACATTAGAAATCAGTGAGCTCTTTAGAACAACCTATTCTTTCACAAATGTTTGTAAAGGCAGACTGCTTGATTTTATACACCTGTGGCAATGGGACTGAATGAAACTGAATTCAATGATTCAGAGGGGTGTCCCAATACTTTTGTCTATATGGTGTATATTATATAGCATTTGTTCATATATCACAATGGAGCATAAAGAAACCCGGAAAAAGCAAGTCTGAAAACTGAAATTCTCTATTACTCAAAATATTACCTTTAATTGCATATACCAAAGAAAGAAAAACAGCTTTAATCACAGCATATGGTATTAAACCTGCTCTCCTCAAGTTTAAAAACTTGAGGAGTCGCTGCTGACGGTGCCGACTCCGGCGAACAGTTGAGATAGACCCAGGGTAGGGTCTGCAGGATCCATTTCAAAGGCTGGAGTTGACCCATATCCAGTTTGTGCTGTCTCATTCAGTGGCCTCTTGATATCCAGGGCGATGCGCTCCATGATGGCTCCTACTCTGACAGTGCCTATGGAGGCTTTTGTTGTCTTGAGGTGCCTGGCTTTGGATGCGAGCTAGTACAGGTGCTGCAGTTGGAGAGCAAAATTCTGTTCCAGAAGTTTTGGGTCTGTAGCCGAGCCACTGTGTGTATCTGGATCAGTCTCCTTAGCTTTCCGCAGTTCCTATGGCCGCAGAATAGGTCAGTAGTGTTGTTGGTCATAGTCAGGTAGATTTTTCCATAATTTACATTGTCTATTTCAGCAGGTGAAGCTTCACCTACCCCCATTGGACTCGCTGCTGTGGAAGCTGAGGATCTCTCTACCCCCACAGGTCTCTCAATGCGTCACCTGGTTAATGTCAGAGTCCAACTGGAACTGCACAGCATGATGAATAAAGCTCACGGGAGGGGCATGGCATCTTACATGAACAAGACTGGCGAAAGGGTCTCCTCGAGAGGTTTTCTCCGTTGCCGTGTAACCGGCCGGTATGATTGACAAACTCAAAGTCTCTCCATCCACCTGGCAGGCTGTCCCTCAGGTTCTTTCTTATGTGTTAGCCAGCGAAGGCTGCTGTGGTCAGTGCGCACTGTGAAGGGCTGGCCCTCGAGATACTGCCGAAAGTGTGATGTAAACTCCACCATGGCCAGCAGTTCACCATTGTGTAGTGCAGTTATTCATTACAGTTTTGGTCGGTTTACGACTCCCATTTATTCCTAAGTCACAGCACATAAAATGAGCACAATAAGCTTATAATGTAATAATAAGAATCAGTCTTTCTAATGTTATATAAAAATAGCCTCCACAGTGCCCACATCACTCACGATGGTGTCATGTTGCATTGGTCAAGTGGATAACCCAAGACTGGGGCTGTGGTCAGCGAACATTTGTGTTTGCTGAACACTGCCTGACATTCCTCACTTCAGTGAAAATGGGCATATTTTTTGTCAGGGCATGGAGGGGCTCAGCCACAGAAGCAAAGTATTTAACAAACCACATGTAGTATGATGCAGGGCCGGACTTCTTCCAGTCGGTTCAAGTCCCCGAACAGACTTAAAGTATGGAGTGTGGACTGCTACTTGGAGAGGTCCCAGTTCACCTCCTGCCCTGCTGTGGTGCCCTTGAGCAAGGCACCAGACAACCCCCCCCCACTCCCACTGCTCCTAGTACTAGACTCCTGGTACTAGGATGGGTTAAATGCAGAGAACACATTTCACTGTGTGTGCTGTGTGCTCTGCATGTGTAACCATTAAAGAGGGTTTCATCCCTCCCAATATATTATTATTGTGTCTTGGATGTGGGGTAGTGGTTACGTATCCTATATATATCCTTTTTGCAGACCATCACCATAGGCAACGTCCAGCTGCTGTGACTGCGGAGAGCCAGTCCTGCCTCCAGGCTATTTTGTATCTGCTTGTTGGCACTTACTTGTTTCTCTTACTATGGACCATGGGAGGTTCAATTATAGTCTGCCCTGGCTGGACTGTAGTGTCTTCAGGCTGTACAGCCTAGGCAGGTTAAAGAAAACCTGCAACGGCCCCCTTTTTGATAGTTATGGGAACGTTAACGGGATTGAAGATGCGTAGGGGCACAGTCTTAGAGCATTGAGTTTCCACGAGGTATTGGGCTACCAGCAGTTTCAGTTTTTTAACCAAACCCTGGGTGGGGCTAAGCATTACTTCCCCTTTCATTTGTTCTTTTAAACTAGTGAGGCCTGGTACTATGTACTCCGGCCCTGGCTCCACTAAAACCGGTTGGTCTACTCTCACTTCTCGTGATAGTGGCTTGCTTTGTGACTGGAAAAATAGTACCTCTTTGCCAAACTGCCCCATGCGATTAGAACCGTACTCTGGGTTTGGTTTGGAATGGACCAGTTATGGCGCATTTCCACAGCACGGCCTCGCTCTGCCTCGCTCGGTATGGCTAGGCCTCGTTAGGCCTTGTTAGGACTGGCTCACTTCATGGCGCATTTCCATTACAGTTTAGGAACTGGGGTAGTAACTATAGTAACGCAGTGTAGGCGGAGCCGTGACGTCATCTTCAATGAGAACCCCAGAAAAACAACATCACCTGTTAGCTGTTAGCACTCAAGCTCACAGCTCCTCATATCTGTTCAGAAACTAGACAAAAGTTAAACAAGTACAAACCACAGACTGTCTGTGTCATGGCGAATACAGTCGCTGGTTTATTTATGTCTGTATAGGCCGTTGTTGTGAGTGTGGACGGTCGGAGCATATACTGCGTTAGCTTAGCCAATCTCCATTCAGAAAACACGCATTTTAAAGGGTTTTTCGCCTGCCGTCTGTCTGCAGACTTGTCAAAATATTCATTCATGGTTTTTACTAACCGGTATCAGTATGTTGTTACTTCGGCATCCTTTTGAAACGTGTATTACAATTAAATCACGGTCAAATATGTTCATCTTGTTGTAGTTGTAGCCCCCTTGCCAGCGATTCTCTCTCTAGTTTAGCATACTCAGCCCGACTCAGCCTGGTTGTTGGCCCGGAAAGAACCTCGATTTTATGGGGCCAGAAAAACTGTGAAATAGTACCTGCTAGCCGGTACTACGCCTAGTGGAAACGCAACCAAAAATATGAGGGGCCGTACAGGCCGTAATTCATACTGGTCCTCTCACGCACATACATTCTCCTTATACATACATATATTTTCACTCTTACACACATATATTCTCCTTTTACATACATACATTTTCACTCTTACACACGTACATTCTCCTTTTACAAACATATATTTTCACTCTTACACACATATATTCTCCTTTTACATAAACTCGCGGAAGTGATTTCAAAACAAAAGCACTCGTTTGCTCGGAACGTTGATAATATTATAAACAAGGGGAAACAAGGTGAATTTAGCGATCACAACGAAAACGGCCAAGACACACATTGAGCCCAGAAAATGAATGTTATTAAGGGCTGTAGATATAATAAGCCTTTGTCTAAAATGGACAACATTGTTAGGAGATTTAAGCTATACAGCGATTCTGCACTGCGGTCACTCAGCCGTCTCTCCACTTTTTTTTTTCAAATCAGCTGCTCTTCATTTGTCTTTTTACAAATATTTTTTACCACAAGTTCTTAATAAAACTGACACTGTTGGACTCGGTACTAGTAATGAAGTACCTAGTTTTACTGTGTATTTTTTGAGAAATCCTCTGTCAAAGTCCCCTCCTGAGAACAAAAGCAAGCCACTTCTGCTAAGTTTGATAAGGGAATTCTTTTTTGTTGCCATTAGTTCTTCGTGAGATTGATCCTGTTGGACTCAGTACTAGTGAAACTTCCCCCACAAGTACTATGAAGTACTTTTACTGTGTAGTTACTTTATAAACTCTGAATCTTGTGGTGCTTGAAGAAATACAGACTGGTTAAGCCGGCCAGGTTATATATATGCCCTTTTTTGCAATATTTATTCAAATGTCACTAGTTATTTAAACAAACCACTATCTGAGGATAATACAAGCAACCATAAAACGCCCTTTATCTCGAGAGCCATTGAAGCCCATGAAGAATGTATCCCACAAATCTTTTCATCTGCTGTATTAATAAAGTTGCCACGTGTTTTCAAATTCAAGTTAAGGCACTATCTGTGCAGAACATGAACCCTTTAACTGCCAGACCAAGAAAAAAGCTATGGACAAATTATTTGTTTGCATTTTTTTATCAAATGGGCCACAAATAACCACAAACACATTTTTATTTTTTGACTGACCACACAGTTTTGTTTTTTTGAACCAACTTGTCGAGCTGGCCTTCTATGGTAAAAGTGCATTTTCAACAATCATCATACAGTACAGTATTTGTATGCATTAACTAAAATAAAACACAAACTCAAATAAAAACAAATATTTTATGTAAAATTTGTTATATATACAACCAGATATATTCATAAAAGATAATAAATTATAATTGTAAAAAAAGGAAAAAAGGAAAGGTAGACTTGCCTGTATACAGTAAGATGACTTGCTCATCTTACTGTATACAGTATGCTGAATTGGCCTAACAAGAAAGCACTGGCCTAACAGCAAATGTCTATATCCTGTGTTGGCCTAACTTGCTCATCTGTGTGCAACGTTGGGCTGTATGCCATGCATTAAAGCTGCTTTATGAATTATTATCACTCTTTCACTCTGAGACTCATAAGGCAGTACTAGATTTATTAATATTACCACGAATCTAGCCATTTATTTACCATATTTTATTGGAAAACATCTCTGAAACTCTGAAAAAGTCGTATTGCTAGTTTACCATAAAAGGCCAAATCGACCGATTGGTTGAGCATATTTTCAAAGAAATAATTACACCCTTGTTAAAACTTTTGTTGTGCATCAAGTTATCTAATTATGTTCAGTCAGTGCTCTGACACTAAAATATGTCCAAAATGATATGGTTACCTTCCAAAAGTTGACCAAAACGAGTGATTTCCTCAGCAGTGATTTTTAGCATGCCAACTTTCTCAGTTGAAGCTAGCTGAAGAGCTTTCTATTCGAACCACAGTGACATCTAGAGGTTGTTTTTGTCAACCAAAGGGTAGAGCTGGCTGAATCAGATGGAGTAAAACTTTTTTATTTCTTTTTCAACAAGATATCAAGACACAAAATGTGCTCTACCAAATGGTGGCGCTGGCTGTTAAAGGGTTAAAAATAGTCTTCATTTGCAGTATTTTATTTTAAAAGTGTTCAAAAAGACTGCATCAATAATATGCTATATATATATATATATATATATATATATATTTATAATATGAATATTTGTATTAACTTCAACCTAAGTCAATTTAAATAGCGGGCAAAAATGGGTTAATTGCCATGGATGTGGTGTTTGCAGTGTGAGAAAAAGTTTTTAGAGAGTACTTGTCCATGGACAAGTGAGTTTGGCAATTTACTTGTCCGAATACATTTTTCACTTGTCCAGAACGGACAAAAATTGTTCTTCGCCATCGTATTTTACATTTTCCCACGGTTTTTACGACACCGCTAACGTAAGTGAGCGGTAAGATTTTACTGCATCACACATAGGGTTGGGTATCGTTTGGATTTTAACGATTCCGGTTCTGCTTTTCGATTCCGGTTATTTTCGGTTCTCGATTCCGGTTCTTTGAGAGGGTAAAAATAATGACAAACTGGGAGAAAAATATATTTATGAAAACATTAAGTCAAATCTGTATTCCTATTTACAAATCACTTCATACCGTTTAATTTCTTATGTTTATTGAATACAATTATATAAAAATAATCTCTGCATTTTTTGGTTAGTTCTAAGTGGTGCAGTTTGAGAATGTACAATTGGCCCAGTCTCCTCTGATGTTACACTGCAACCTGCCTGTGAGACAGAGTCCAACCACACATGTCCAACAGATAGGCCTAATAATAATACATAATATTTATAGCCTATAGGCCTAGCGCTTTTCTACAACTCAAAGACGCTTGCACGCTTACACATGTCCTGCAATACACATGCTGCAGCCACCCAGCTGCTCACTGTTTGTAAAAGTAAATAAATAGTATTTTCATTTCAATAATGTACTTTCTATACCCTGCTTCATAAACAATACTGACATCCCTGTGCTCCTCCGAGTCTGGGGGTCCGGGGATGAGAGGACAGCGCGAGGACACAGACAGGGAGGCTGCTTTACTTCATAAAGCGCTTCGAGATTTGTCTTGGCAGATGAGAAGCGCTATATAAATTAAATGTATTATTATTAAAGGAAATGGTGGTCAATATTAACAACATAGGAGCTAAAACGCTTAATAACCTTCATTACGTGTTAGAGAAAGAACATAAGAAAGTTTGACAAAGAGAGACGCACCATGCAGCGATCAGCTGATACGGAGCATAGAGAGAGCTGCGGTCCGCGGGGCTCGGCCTCCGCCCCCTGTCCTCACAACTCTTATTAATCCCGGGACCGGACAATTGTTATTTGTTCCTACTCGGAACCGAGTTTTGCTTCCCAACCCTGCCACTGTCCTACACTTCCCGACCCGCCCCCTTCTAACTGTACAGAAAGCGGCGAGATGCATTTCCTTAGGAATCAACAAGCAGAACCGAAACTAACAGTTCTAAACGAACAATGGCGGACACGTACAATTTGCGAATGAGTTCTGCCTTTTGTAAACTGAATTTATCAATAATTTGTCAACAAATGAGGGCGAAAAACGTCACTTGTCCGCCGGACAAGTCAATTGAAAGATCTACTTGTCCGATATTGTAAATAACACGTCCTGGACGGTGGGACGTGTGCTTTTTCGCACACTGGTTTGATATAGTTTACGTTCAATTTCAACTATTTTAGGCAGAAAAACGTCTATTGCTAAACGCTTTTTAATAATTTACTATTTAGAACGTTTTTTGTGAGAAATCATTTCAAAAGTAAACTTTTTTTCCTTTTGTATTTAAATTTGAAATGTTTGCACCAAACATTATTAATTTATACATTTTTATCAATTGTTTAAAATTATGAATCCATTTATTTTATTGTATTTCCTTGAGGCTGGGGAAGATATCCAACATGTAGTTCAACATGCAAATGTTCTAATCAGGGTTCATACACTTTTTCACCAATGCTTCTCCATGACCTTTACCTCATTTTCCATGACCAAACAAATGACTCTTTCTCAGCGGTACCAATGAAAATGGTTTATTTTAACATGGAACAGGAAAACAAGGTCTGCATATGAAACATGTTGTGCCTATCTAAAACAAATCAAATAGTAGGCTTACTAGCTTCTACACGCTAAAGCAACTAAAACTTCTCACCGGCAAAATACCTCGTCAGTTAAATGCCATTTTATGATTCATTACTATACGATACAGTATCATTATAGTATTACTATTTCGGCGATTAGATAAAATATAAATTATATTTGATGCAATTTTAGTTACATTTCCATGACTTTTCCAAAACTTTGGGAAAAATATTGTTTTCCATAACTTTTCCAGGACATGGAATTAGCATTTTGAATTTCCATGACTTTTCCAGGTTTTTAATTACCGTAAGAACCCTGTCTAATACAAGTAAGTATAAGTATAACATGGAAAAGTAAATAAAATACGTTTAATAGGAGGATGTGGAATTATTTTCTCTCACCTTGTAAGTACACAATCAAACAATCTATAATTTAGCTCTGACCTTCACAAAAACATTTTGTTGAATTGGACACATTTTTCGAAGCTCTATTGACTGACATGCAATGACTGGGACTGATGGAAGAATCTGCGAGGAATTAACTAGGAGCAGAGAAATAATCATATTTTAAAAGACAACAGCTTCATAAGAGGCCAACAAGAGTGACAAGGTGTTGAAGGATAGTTGTGACCAGCTATCCAGGCCAGTCTCTAAAGAATGTCCATGGTGTAAAATGCTGCTGCTGGAGTACATCCTCTTAAAATACTCTGTCCAATAATATAAATCTCATGAAGAAAGGTGTTTTAAAGCTTATTCAAAATAGTAGAGAAACATGCATTCTCAGGAGGGGACATTGACAGAGGATTACTCAAAAAGTACACAGTAAACGTACTTCATAGTATTTGTGGGAGTAGTTTCACTAGTACTGAGTCCAACAGGATCAATCTCACGAAGAACTAATGGCAAAGAAATCATTTTTTCCCTCATCAAACTTAGCAGAAGTGGCTTGATTTTGTTCTCAGGAGGGGACTTTGACAGAGGATTTCAACAACAACAAAAAACACAGAACTAGAAGTAGGCTACTTCATTGTGGTAGTAGGTGTAAGACTACTGAGTCCAGCAGTATCAATATCATTAAGAACTAATGGTAAAATTGTCTTTTTATCACTCATCAAAGATAGCAGAAAAACATGCAGTGTACTCAGGAGGGGACTTTGACAGAGGATTACTAAAAAAGTACACAGTAAAAGTACTTCATTTTATTGTTAGTAACAGTCAAAATAATATCGAGTCCAACAGTGTCAGTTTTATTTAGAACTTGCGGTAAAAAATATTTGTAAAAAAAAAATGAAGAGCAGCTGATTTGAAAAAACAAAGTGGAGAGACGGCTGAGTGACCGCAGTGCAGAATCTCTGCATAGTTTAAATCTCCTAACAATGTTGTCCATTTTAGACATAGACTTATTATATTTACAGCCCTTAATAACATTCATTTTCTGGGCTCAATGTGTGTCATGGCCGTTTTCGTTTTGATCGCTAAATTCACCTTGTTTCCCCTTTTTTATAATATTATCACCGTTCCAAGCAAACGAGTGCTTTTGTTTTGAAATCACTTCCGCGAGTTTCGCGCCCCCCCCCCCTCGCTCCAATGACCATTAGAACATTTAGTAAGGTAAAAAACAAAAAGCAAAAACGCCTCGCAGACACTCTTCCGTTTACTTGTTTAATAAAGAAAAACAAATGTTCCGTAGATACACGGATTCATCTCCCTCCATCATGTTGATTTGAATCCGAAGTTCTGAACATGAGCCCGCCCCCTCGACCTTCTGAGCCAATCACAGCGCGATAATGACCTGCCTTCCGTTTCGACCATACTCCTTCCGTTTCCACTATACTTTCTCTCACACATACATGCATTCTTCTCTTGCATACATATATTGTCTTCATACATACATACATACATTCTTGCATACATATATTGTCTTCATACATGCATATATTATTTATAATATTAAATGTAAACATTGAATGAATGTGCATGAGAGCAAAATGTATAAATATGAGCATTGAAATATGATAATATGAGAGCAAAATGTATGAATGTGTGAGTGTAAATATATACGTGTGTGAGAGTGAAAATATATGTATGTAAAAGGAGAATGTACGTGTGTAAGAGTGAAAATGTATGAATGTAAAAGGAAAATATATGTGTGTAAGAGTGAAAATATATGTATGTAAAAGGAGAATGTACGTGTGTAAGAGTGAACATGTATGTATGTAAAAGGAGAATGTATGTGCTTGAGAGGACCAGTATGAATTACGGCCTGTACGGCCCCTCATACAAAAACGGGCCTCGCACGGCTCGGCACGCTTAAAGCGAGCTCCGCGCTGTAGTGGAAATGCTCCATTAGATGGCCTAGCAGGGCCTCCTCTGAAGCTAGGTCTGCAACCAGGAAGTGTATGATCACTTGGTGATGTTTATCTTGACAGGGATGTTAGCTTCAACGATCACAGGTTTCTGTCCAGCCCAATACCAACCACAAATGTCACAACTGATGGCTGGAAAGGAGGCAGGACCTCTGGGAGAAAAGCTTGTAGTGACACGGAGACAATACATTTATCTGTGCACCACTTTCAAAAACAGCACACACTTCCACAAACTTTATAAGCATTAGGATGCACATTTCCCGATAAGGAGTTTTAGGGTGAAGCACAGTTGGGTCAGTCATTTCAGGAGAGGCTGACAAAACTTAGATAGCTGTTTACACCAAAACAGTTGAAAATAGTGCCCAACATCTTGGTGAGCAAAGAGAAAATTGTGAATCATGTGAATGCAGCTTTAGAAGTAAAAGTATATAAAGCTAAGTATAGAGTTTTATTCCTGAGTAAATCTGATTGTGTTTTTGGCTGTCTTTTTTTTGTCTTCAGGACACGGCAGGTCAGGAGCGTTACCGCACCATCACCACTGCCTACTACCGTGGCGCCATGGGCTTTATACTAATGTATGATATAACCAATGAGGAGTCCTTCAACGCCGTCCAGGACTGGTAAGCGATTGTCCTGGAAGCTTGTCTGTATGCTGTTTCTGTGTGTTTGATTATCAAAATAACTCATTTAAAATGTACTTACAGGGCGACCCAGATTAAGACGTACTCATGGGATAATGCCCAGGTGATCATGGTGGGAAACAAGTGCGACATGGACGAGGAGAGAATCATACCTGCAGAGAAGGGAAAACACCTTGCAGACCAGTTAGGTGAGATGTTGCAGCATGAGTGTTACTTATGGCGCGTTTCCACTACAGCGCGGAGCCCGGTTTAAGAGGGCTGTGACGTCAGCGGCCCGACTTTGGTTGCGTTTCCACTTGGCCTAGTACCGGCCGGCGGGTCCTAATTCACAGTTTTTCTGGCCTCATAAAATCGTGGTTCTAGGGCCAGGAGCAACCAGGCTGAGTTGTGACGTCAACACTGTCGACTGCTGATTGGTCAGAGAGAATCGTCACAATCGGCGCGCGAGATAATCCCTAGCGTCGCATATATATATAGCGAAGCTTGCAGCATTTTTATAAACAGCATTTTTGTCAACAGAGGAGCTAAAATGGCAAAGAAAAGCACGCCGTGGTTGGTCGAGGAAGTGACGACGTTCCTACATTACATTGCAGATGATAAGATCCAGCGGGAGCTCGACGGGACAACTCGCAATATTAAAGTATTTCAGGAGGTCTCTACACAGATGTCCACAAGCGGCTACTCGAGGACTGTCATGCAGTGTAGGGAAAAACTCAAAAAGATGAAGAGTGAATATCGCTTGGTCAAAGATAATAACAACACGAGTGGTGCCAGTAGGAAAAACTGGAAGTGGTTTGAGCTAATGGACACCATTTACGGCCATAGACCGGCTAGCGTTGGGAGGGATGGAGGCCTGGACTCTGCAACGGCGTTACTGGAGTCTCTGCATGGTACGTTTTTTCTAACGCTCTGTTATTTGCTTGAAAGCGTTGTGTCCCTATCTGTTTTAAAGCTCACTTCTAACAAATAAGTCGTCACGGCAGTTTTAAGCAGCGTGACTCCGCCCACCAAAAAGCCGATCGCTCCGCCTACACTGCGTTACTATAGTTACTGCCCCAGTTCCTAAACTGTAATGGAAACGCGCCATCAAGTGAGCTGGTCCTAACAAGGCCTAACAAGGCCTAACGAGGCCGAGCGAGGCCGAACGAGGCCGGGCTCCGCGCTGTAGTGGAAACGTGCCATTAGTATCTTTATAGAGTGGTGCAGGGATGAAATATTTTTGTAGGCCGACCCGGAAATAAAAATGCATGTTTTGTTCAGCTGAATAATATCCACATGTCTACCCTACTTTTATAATTTTCGAATAAATCTAATCGCCAGAAGCAAAATGCTAACGTTATGCTATAAACGAACTACAGCAGAGTACAGCAGGGTCGCACGACTTCAACGTCACGCCAACTTAAGATTCAAAAATACAGATTCAAAATTGTACAAGTTGAAGTGTTTGTTTTAACAGTTTGCAGCGCAGGTACTTTCTTTCAAGCAGAACAGGGGCAAACAAACTTAGCGGGAGTGTTTACGTCTTCGGCGTAATGACGTACAATGTCCTCGACAACTTCTGTAGTCCTATTCAGCCACTTGGTAACAACCATCGTTTTTCAGACACGTAAACTCTTCAAAAATCACAAGTGGGGTCACTGCTGATGGATTTAATGTCGTAGAACAAAACGTGATCCGTCTCTTAAATTTGTGTCGACCACAGACCTTCTTTCCAGCTATTTTCCAAAGTCCTATGGAGAAATCCCATTGACTCTGAGACGAGGGAACCTGTAGTGGTAAAATGCTGACTCATTTCCGGGTGTTATGACTCGTCACTGCACCACTCTATCCAACAGTACTCAATTTTGGCTTCAAGAGGGAGTTTCATATTAACTTACCTTATTCAAGCTGTACAGTGTGAGCATTCGCTGGTACTAAGTTTTTGTTTTAAAATCTCCCTCAATGTTTCTCAACAGGGAAAAAAAATAAACAGGATAATGTATCAAATACAGGGTTTAGTTTGATAAAAAAAAAAATTCAAATTAAAAACAGATTTGTATTAAACGTCGTAAATACAACATTTAATAAAAATCTGTTTTTAATTTGAAATGTTTTTTTTATCGCTATTAATTCTAGAATATCCATCAGACTCGTTTTCAACGATCATATGCCCTGTAATAAATAGAAGATTTAAAGTTTTGATTTGTGATAATATTAACTACCTACATTATAAGTGAGGGGTTGATTTCGGACACAAAGCAGCTTTTCATTTCTCATCAAATTTATGCTTTACTATTATTAAACGATATAATATTATTTTCCCAATTTATGATATTCTCCAATCTCAAGCTGATCCCCCTTACATTGCCTCAAATTGCATATGTTGAAGACAAATCCAGGGGAGTTAGAGATTCTTAATTCTATACTATCCCGTATTAATCTCACATGCATGTCAGAAAAATTGTGAAAAAATTGTCCAGTTCAACTGATTTTCCTGTACCAGTTTATTTTACATAAGCAGTTTAGCCCAGTTTTTCTTTTAAATATAAAATGATAACGCCGTTTAGTTTTTCTTTCAAATGTTGTCAACCTCATGAAAACAAACATTTATATTCCCTCTTTGCTTTTGCCCCATGTATCAGGTCACTGTTGATGAAACCCAAATCAGACAGTTTGTCAATTCCCACTGATTCTGATTCTGACAGTTTTTGGACTACTTGCATTTAAATTTGAACATTTTGAGAAATATATATACATCAGCCTGCAAACAATTTGCATGAATTCACTAAAATGTTTCAACCTTCTGTTTCCTTTTGCAGGCTTTGAGTACTACGAGGCAAGCGCCAAGGAGAACATCAATGTGCAGCAGGTCTTCGAGCGCCTGGTGGACATCATCTGCGTAAAGATGTCAGAGCGCGTGGACGTAGAGGTGCCGGCCGCTCCTGGCACCAAGAATACCAGACTGACTGACAAGCCCGCCCAGCTACCTCAGAAGTGCTGCTGATCGTCCATCCGTTCATCCATACATCCCTCTGCTGTTGCCTTGTCTGCTTCCCCCTATAAGCTTTTGAAAAAAGAAAAACACTACTTAAATATTATAGCATTCCTCAACTCACTCTCCCTGCTTCAATACATGTTGGTGAGCAATCAATAATCACTATGAATCTTGGGATTTATATTACAAGTTTAATCCTGTTCTTGTCCCCAAGGTTGCTCAATTTTTGCAGGAGAAGGAGTGAGTGTAGCAGTGTGTTCCCAGTAAAATTAAATGTGGCATTAGAAAAGTTTTAGAGCCAAGCTAGGTAACAAGATTTTGAGCAAATAGGAGAGTAAAATCCTGCTCAGAAGATAAAGAGTTAAAGTGTATGTTACATTTTTAGATTTAATTTGAAGGACATGAAACGATTTCTCCACTATGGAATGGGTTGTAGTCTGACAGAGGAGGATGCAATTAGGGAGATAATGTGACAAAACGACCACAATTCCATAGAGGTAATGAGTAGACTCATTTGAAAATATAATTAAATTACCTCCAGTTATCTGACATTGGTAAGTTCCAGTTGAAAGCACCAGTAATTCTGGTTTTTACATTTTTGAGACATACACCTGCACACACTGCCTCATAATTGGTTGAGTGAAGTGCTTCATTTTAGATGCATAAAAAAAATGCACTGGTGAGCAGGGCTGAAAGCAGGATCCAAAAGTAAGCACAGCCTCTCCTCTCAAAGTGTAGCACAACAAGAAACTCACCACCAAAACTGCTCATGTTCACAAGTTTACAGGTCATAGTCATTCATCTGGGTGTCACCCATCCAAACATTATATAAGATAAGATAAGAAAAGAAAGACCTTTATTAATCCCCGTGGGGATATTCAGTAGTTTAACAGGGTAAGATTGAAAAACAGGACAGCACAGATTCACAAAGATTAATACAATTAAGGATAAAATCAAAGATACCAATTAAAAATGGTAAATAACTATAAAATAAGAAATGAATGAAATTGAACATATATACATATTTGGTCATGTGTACATATTATTTACATGTGTGTGTGTGAAAACAATATGTATTTTATGTGAGGCTGCTTTAAAGATAGCTACTAATAGTGAGTCCACACAAATACAATATGCCCATAGCCTAACCAACTGTTTCTGGTCTTACTTTGCGCTGTTTTTGGCTTGAAAGACAATTTAGGGCTACACCACCAATGCATATTTCCGGGTCGGCCTGCAGCCCAAATCATTATAGGACTCGGTCAAATCCAAGACAATTCTAATGGTGCCCTGTGGGGTTTTTAAAAGCAAAAAGTAAAACATGTCTATAAATTATGCCTTGACCAAATCTTCTACCTAGGTGGTCAGGAAGCCCAGACATTTTTTTTCTCAAGGAGCTTCAAAATCTGCACATTATAAGACACATACTACTTTCAGATCCTAATTACAGATTAGACCAACTCCCTAGAAACCCTTGTTAATAGTACATCAAAAGGTGTACCTCAAGGCTCTGTGCTTGGACCCCTCCTCTTCACCATTTACATGCTCCCACTTGGTCTCAACTTTCATTCATATGCTGATGACACACAGCTCTATCTCTGCACCAAACCGTCCACTCAGCTCCCCCCTCAATCCCTTGTCAACTGCCTACAGGACATAAAAAACTGGATGTCATCAAACCTGCTCAAACTAAAAAGCAATAAAACAGAGCTCATGATTGTGGCTCCCAAGGCGCAGCTCCGGAAGGTTGGAGACCTGCTCCTGACGGGTGCTCCATCTCTCCGTCCACTGAAGTCCGCAACCTGGGAGTCATCCTGGACACCACCCTCTCCTTCCAGGCGCACATAAAATCTGTCACCAAATCGGCTTTCTACCACCTCAAAAACATTTCCAGACTCCGGCCTTCACTCTCTGACTCTGTGGCAGAAACGCTAATACACGCTTTCATCACCTCCCGCCTCGACTATTGCAATGGAGTCCTCTCCGGGGTTCCCAGCAAAGCCCTGGAGAGGCTCCAATACGTCCAGATCTCTGCCGCCAGGCTTCTCACCCGCACCAAGCCCTGGCAACACATCACCCCCACCCTCCTCCATCTTCACTGGCTGCCAGTCAAGTCCCGGATTCAGTACAAAACACTCCTCCTCACTTACAAGTCTCTCCATTCACCCGCTGGTGACCATCTGGAATGTACATCCTGCAGAGATCCGCAATGCTGCTTCCCTGGCCATCTTCAAGTCATCATTAAAAACTCACCGATTCACCATGGCCTTTGACCCCTAACCCATCACAGTCCCCCTGCTTCCACTCCTACTGCTATTTATTTAATTTTTTACTTTATGATTTGCCCCTTTTGTTTGTTTGTTTGTTCACCGTGTAAAGCGGCCTTGGGTCCCTATACAAATGTCTATTATTATTATTATTATTATCAGACAACTACACAGAGACACAAAATTACTTCATAGTTTTCTACTGTTTTCCAGAGGTAGCCTAAATAGCACAAAAAAACATTAAAAACCCAGATGAGGTTGGGCACTGCAGCCAATGGCACAATCCAGCACCATACTGAGTGTTTTATACACATGTGAGCAGGTACATGGTTCTTTTTTCCCCCATTAGCACATAGACGGAATTTTTTGTGTGTGTATGTGATATTAGAGCCGACATCGTGGTGCATATGTTTATCATGGTAGTTATTGAGTGTTCATTTGTAAGGGTTTTTTGTGTTTGTGTACAGAATCTTTGACGGAAGTGTGACATTTTGAACATGTCATGTCAGCTGAGATACAGTACGTGTTTGTTCACAATGAATTCCATGATAAAAGGGAAGACAAGAAGACAAATATTTGTGCATTTATTCTTAAATATTGACGATTGGAAAAAAACAATAGCCTGCCAAATTGTTATATAGCTGCCACGTTTTGTGTGTAACTTCCTCCCATGTGTCTAAATATTGATATGAAAAAAATAAATAATAATATTTACATTGTCTTCATATGATTCTTTTTTTAAGTGAATTTGTAAATGATAGATTTAGAAATTATTTAGTGTTGAGTATGAATACATTTTTTATGCTATGTATACCATGGACAAAATATATAGAAAGTTAATGTAAACTTGTTGTCTAACAATTCCCTCCTGTACAGGGGAGAAGCACAAAGTGATTGTACAAAATATTGTGAATGTTTGTATATTATAGATGCAATTTAGTAAAATAAAAATAACAATCTTAATAATAACATTTTAATGTAATTATTTTTCTGTGTCTGTGTTTTTTTCAAATAGTTTCAACACTCTCTTCTATCTCTACTTGCATAACCACCAGTACTTGGTGGCGAATGTAACAAATACATTCCTTGACATTACACAACATTAAAACCATATACAGACAGACAGTGCTTGAAGAAAAAGCCACCAAAAATAAAATTATGAAAAATATATATGAAAATAAACAAAAATAAATAAAACATATAAAAGGTTTTACATTCCCTTTGAAAAGATGGAAGTATGAAACTTTTATAAGAAAAAAATAAATGAACTGTGAGTTTTTTAGAATGAAGAAAGTAGAAGGAAATAAAATAGACAGAAATATATTATCTGACGTGAGGAGTAAAAATGTGCAATAAAAGATCAAAAATCATGTTTGAACATATACAAAATAATAAAATATTATATAAACAATAGCAGTGAATCAATCATCAATGCTTGCTATCTGAACCTATTATAATATATTAGGATATTTTCAGTTTATTAATGTTGTATTCATTATAAACTATATCCATATCCATCACTACTAGTGTTTTTCAGTCAAACTCAATCTCTCGTCATAGATTCCACCAATCAGACAGCCCGTTCGTTTGTGATTCATTTGCTTTCAGCGAATCACAGGCTTTGTTTTGACTAACCGCTATCTAACCAAAGCTAGGCGGCTGTACTGAAACTGTTACGTCCATAAACATTAACCTGGCAGAAACAAAGGTGAGAGCCTCCTTATGTCAAAGTATATCAAACAAACTGTTATGTCATGATATAGAGTTTAGACGAAGCTAGCTGGCTTGTTAATGGCTTCACAACACGACTCGTAATGCAGCCACTGTGGCTAAACTAGCTGTTTAACAATCTACGTTAAGATGGTCATTCTCAATAGCAGGATTACGCAAAACCTGTATCAGCTAACGCTAAAAAAGCCGGTAGCCGTTGTTGAGATCTCCATATTAGGTTGAATAATTAAAACTAAAGTTAGTTATAATCAAATATAATCAATTATATTCTTGTATAACCCACAATGAAAATGCTTCATATTTTATGATTTTCTATATTTACAGTATAAACAAAACACAAGTGGTTTGTTAAGTTGAGTGTAAGGCCTATTATGGTTTATGGGTGTCACTGATAAGAGAGAGGAGACAGTTTCTTCCCTCTTCCCTCACAGCAGTACACAGGGAGGGGGGCTCCTGACTTTTTGGAGAAATACTAAGGCCCCAAAAAGGTGTTTATGACATAGCCGAGAATAATATTTTCCAGTCCTGCACACGAGAGGTCATGACCTTTTTACACAAATATGGGTATGGAGGAGGTGTCTTTAGGTTTTTCTGTCCTGTTTCGAGCATAAAAACACTAGCAGAGAGGGAGCAAACTCGAGAGAGGGGGGTTCCCCTGGTATGCTCTCTCCCGGTAAGCTCTCTCCCTGGAGAGCTGGGATTTGCCTCGGTAAGGTTCTCTCAAACTTGGTAAATATTGCTTACATTTCTGTTGATTGAATGCTGAGTGAATTGTTGGATGAAAGTTTGAAACTGTTAGATCCCACTGACCATTTACGAGGAACTGCCTCTGAATGTTGTCAGGCTATAGGTGTGAATGTTAGTCCCGGCGATCCGTGAGGAGATTCCTTTGGATTATGTCGGAAGACTTTAATGTTAATGTACCTGTGTTCACAGTTTTAGCTATAGTGTTATAGCAGAAAAGTTTAATCCAGCGTATTTTCTATATTCATTTAAAGATTCCTTAAATGAATGTGTATGCCTTAAACCTGTTTAGATGAAATGTGTGTGTGCTCATTGCAGTTCATATAGGCTGTATGATTGTTGCTACTGTTAGGCTGCTGGGGTAGTAGGGGATGTAACTTCTCATTATTGTTTGATTGTTGTACAACGAAATAATAATTGATCAACTATACCTGATAGGTGCATCATATAGTGAAACATCTGTTATGGGAATTATGAGATCAAATGTATTAACATTAGGATTCTTGATATAACGCACAAACATTTTATCATGTAGCCTACCACACAAATGTCACATGTTTTTCTCTCTGAAAGCTATACTTGTATATGTTTAAACATCATCCTCCCATGACATCTTTAGGAGTAGTTAACTAACAAAGGTTGACTGTTCTTATAGCCTAAAGCCTTCTCTGAACTTCCTCTAAACTCAAGACAGCTGACCTAATTAGAAGGACCATTGTCTCTCACTCTGTTAGTCATGTGAATCAATAAGGTGTTATCTTTTATCTGCTGTTCTGTTTAGTGTGTGAGTTTTTGAATATATGGTGCAAGGGGGTCTCAGCTGACCTAATCAAATGTTATCTTGAGAGACTGTTTCACTCAGAACAGGAGGTGCTCTTAGTTCATACTTGCAAATACACACTGTAAAGAGAGGGGACGGACCAGATGAAATCAACACCAGCTGACTCACTGCTTGGGGGTCGTCCAGGATGTATAACTACTGTAACATTTCAATACTGTAGCACTCCTTTCTGACTGACTGTCCGGATAACTTGTATCCCACGGTGGTAGAAAGGAGTCCAGAGTACTCTGTGAGAATTGGACTGTCTGTTTTGCTAATAAACTAGTTGATTTAACATAGCCTTTTATTTTGTAGTTTTCTTTTGTGCTGCTTTCAACGACCTCTTCTTCTCATCAACAAACGCGCTGAAGTAGGGCCGGCCCTCTTGACGGCCGCCTGAGGGTGCCACTACAACAATGTCTACATTAAATCGGGTTTATTGAAAGCTGAGTGAATTGTTGGATGAAAGTTTGAAACTGTTAGATTCCACTGACCATTTACGAGGAACTGCCTCTGAATGTTGTCAGGTTATAGGTGTGAATGTTAGTCCCGGCGATCCGTGAGGAGATTCCTTTGGATTATGTCGGAAGACTTTAATGTCTAAACTATGAATTAAGGTTTCAGATTAGAAAATGACCACCGCTTGATATGTTTTATATTATTGTCATGTTGTAACGAGAGAAGGTAAAAACCCTGTACAAGTGTGGACCATTTTTCTTCAAATAAACTGATCCCACCCTTTGGATTGGGGTAACTTAAAAGACATCTGCGCTCTCCTCTTCTGCTTGAAAGGTAAGAAATGCACACTGCCACACTCACACTTAGGTAGGGCAACACCTCATTTACTGATATCAAAATCCTTCGGGATCGCTTAAACAGATTTAGCGGGTCGTCTGAATTGAAACAGCAGTTAATTGAACCTGGTTCTTCAGGAGTTAATAGAGGTGAGATCTTGCTGACGTTGGTGGATCTGAGCCAAGCAGTAAACTTACATAGACTCAATAACTTCTGTTAGGTCAATTAGTAGGTCTGAGTAATTTGCTGCTGGTATAAAGATTCAGCATTCTGACTTATACATTTACATTTGTTATGTCTCCCTATTTATACTCATAGTGATCCTTTAATCAGTTGTTTTGTTTTAACATTGTTTTAACATTTCTGTTACAAATTCCTAGGATTACTTTTTTTTCTAAATGTTCTTTATGTTTGTAGCAAAATATTTTCCTTCACTGAAATAAGGGCCACAGGAGTACATACTATTTAGTTGACCAGTAGGATTTACAATAGGATAATATTGATAGTTCCAAAACATTCACAAATGTTAGAAAAATACACTGCCCGTTGAATTTTCTTTTTTGCACACTCTTATATTTTGTTGGACGGCCTTTATCTTTGAGTATGGCATAATTTCGATAAGCCTCTGCAATGTCACAAAATGTATTTCTGTCCCGAGTTGCATTCATTTCCCGCAAAGATCTTGTATTTATGATTGGAGAGCCGCCCCGCTGCGCAAAGTCTTCTCCAGCACATCCCAAAGACTCTCAATGGGGCTGAGGTCTGGACTTCCATGTGTAGAAAAGGTTGTCTCCTGCTCCCTGAAGCACTCATTCACAATGTGAGCCCCCCTGGCATTGTCCTCTTGGAAGATGTCCGTGCCATCAGGGAAGAAAAACTCCATTGATGGAAAGACCCGGTCATTCAGTATATTCAGGTAGTCAGCTGACCTCATTCTTTGGGAACGAATCCTGTTTATGCAAATCTGCCAGTACAAGCGCTAGCCAATCAAACCGTGTGTATGCTGGGAGAGCCATACCGCAGGTCACTTCCTCATGTTCCAAAAAATTGAGGAAAAAGTCATTATAGCGGTAGGGAATCACCCGGTTTTGTACGACCAGTCCCTATTTACTTACCGGGATACAAACCGGAGGAGCCAGGCATGGAGGGAGGTGGCAGAGATAGTGGGTGAAACTGGTAGGTTTTCTCCTGTTTGGGGAGATTATATCCAGTCTACGTTTTAACATTGAATGGACAGCTAGCAGGCATAGACAGTATATTTAGCCAGCATGGAATGTTGCATAAAATAGCACCATAGACATCAGTGTTTCCCCTACCATTGTCTTGGAGGGGCGCTGCGCCCCGCCAACAGAGCCCCGCGCCCCCCCTGAAATTCAAGGTGTTTAAAAATAAAAAAAATTTAGTTTTTTTTTTATAATTTCTTTTTTTTATATATATAGCACCAAATTGCAACTAATCTATATCTACTGTCACTTTTCACATTGAACATGTGCTCTTCTATTAAATAAACTAAATGCTTTCATTTAAAGTTGTGAGTTTAGTGTTTTTGACCCTAAGAAACACTGATGCAATAATCAATAACAATGAGGATTTAAAAAATATATATCCCAATGCCATCCCCCCCCCCCCCCCCCCCCCCCCCCCCCCCCCCCCCCCCCCCCCCCCCCCCCGCCCCCCCAGTGTGACATGTAAAACCTTTTATGCAATTGACAGTGATAAAGGGATTAGGTTTTCATTAATGGAGGAATAATTTAGTAAATTCTTCAAGTAATTCAAGAAATTAAGTTTATTATTTCATTTCATTTCATTTCATTAGAGGAATTGTGCAGGACAAGGTGGAAGTCACTGAGGGACAGATTCAGGAAGGAGAAAGCTAGGGATAAAGAAGCCAAAAGAAGCGGGGCAGGGTCGTCAAGCCCTGGCGTTTCACGGCAGTGATGGGTTTTTTAACCCCATTTATCACTGACCGTGAGACGTCCAGCAATGTCCCCCGGCAAACCCTGCCTCCATCCCCCTGTACTACTCCTGACCCTCAACCCCCCAGCCCGGTGCCAGAGGAAGAGAGCCAGCTAGGTGAAAGTCAGCCAGCCAGCAGCCAGCAAGCCGAGGCAGGGCAGACAGGACAGGAGGAGGACAATGTTGAGGACCAGGGAAAAAGGAGAAGGGGAAGGGAGATGTCGTCCGGTGAGAAAGGGTTGCTGTCAGCCATCGGTCCTGTTCTGTGCATGCCACCACCTCACCTTAGGGTCGGAAGGAACCAGAGCAACTCAGGGGTTAGGTATGTTTAAGCCAACAGGCTTATTTGGAAGAGGGAGGGAAATTTATAGACGAGGTATAGTCAAGGCAGTGTGGGGCACTAGAATCCTGGTGTCTACGAGGATGAGGACAGGCCAATGGGGCACAGGAGACACTGAGAAGGAAAGAGACACAAGGTCAGAATGGCACAACAACTGGATGCACAGCAAGGTAGTAAACTTGGTAAGTCTAGAATCTCAGGTACATACCGTTAGGACATAGAAGGCACTTCAGACTCAATGTTTGCTGGTTACAGACGGCGATCTGTACGCCCCTGCGCCCTCAGTACACGTGCTGATGTGGAGGGCTGAGCATCGCACACTGAAGATTTCGTTGTTGATGTGCTTTTTTCTGGCGGCCGCACCACAACATCCTTCACCGTTAGTCTCTTGAATGTCATTGGAGTTCATGCACCACGCTGCACGAGCACATCCACACGCCCCACTGCAATACAGTCCTCTTCTGCGACAGAGACACTGTCTGGTACTGCACTGACTTCCACTTTCCTTGCATCCACACACTGTCAGCTGTACGCATGTATATTGTACAGGTTCCTTGGTAAGAAGCATGGGGACCAGCATACCATTCATCATCTGCCAACCACAATTGATTGGTGAGGGCAGTTGTGGATGTGTCACTAGTGACTGTTTCCAAACCTTCGTTTGGTAGTGGGCCCTCTTGAGGTGCATTGACAATGCATCTTCTGTTGGTGGTAATGTATCAACATTGGCTTTAAGTTTTCGAAAGAGAGCGCAGCGAACTTCTTGTATCGAGTTGCTGGTTGACTTAGGGTCATAGAGCTTACATACAAACTGTTCTGCCAAGGATAGGGAAGTGGTACTTGGTACTTCATCCTCACCAAAGTTGTGGAGAAGATGCGGGTACTGCTGGAACACTTTCCATGCTGTCCTTTTTCCAATTCCGGTGAACTGGCTCGTAGTATCACATCCAGTGATGGCATGAAATGCCAACAGACCATCGAGCATCTCATTTGGTAGTGTGATTTGATGGACTTTGATGTAGCGTGGTTTCTTAGCTGTTCCTGCTTTCATCCAAACTTCTTGGCTTAGTTGGTTTGCAAATACAAGTAGTAGCAGCAACACATCTGTGTCTCGGCACTGAATGATGAGCCTCTGAAACCCTTTCATTGTTGCATCAGCTGCATGTAGTAGTATGCGTGTATCCGCTTCTTCATGTGTAGCTTGTAGGGGAGATACATCAATCCCAGCTGCTGACGTGACTTTTTCAGGATCCTCAAACCCTCCACTGATAACAATTTCCTCATCATAAAGCTGCACATGATTCTCAAGCTCAGTTGATAGGAAATGGGTAAGGTTGGCTTTGTTTTCATCCATTTCAATTAAGCTATTCCAGTTAGCAGGTAGCTTTACATCTCTACTCACAATTGTGCGAACCTTTCGCTGAGTAGTGCTGCGTTTTGTTCTTGTTCCACTCTTGATGGAGTTTTGTTGGTACCGATCAAACACTATATCCACTCTGGTGACGTTCCCATGTAGATTAGATGCAACTCTCTGTGTGAACACATCTGCATATTCCCCGAAGGTTGATGCATTGTGAGGTTTTCCCATGGCTCTTACTAAGGCCATTCCATCAATGATGGTGCATGTTCTCATAACAGATGGACTGAGCTCTGTTTCCTTTGCACCAGCTTGTAGTATGGTGGCTAAGTCAGCTTTGTTTGTAGGCCTGAGCACTGAATCTGTTGTGGCAAGTGACAGGGGGACTGCACAAAGTTCTTTTTGGAGAAGCTCATCCATGTTGACCTCTTTGCCGCTCTCCATGGATACAATGATGCGGCGAAAAATATCCCTGTCAGGCTTCTGAATCCGATCTAGAGTATCAACATATTGTACATCTTTGTATTTTACTCGTTCACTTGCTCGAAGTTTAATGCATTTCAGTCCATCCTCAGATGCTTTTCTTAGTAGTTTATCTTGCCTGTTTTTCCCATAGTCATGTTGACAAATAAAGCATTTTTCACAATTAATATAATTTGCTATTCTTCTTCTTTTACTCACTACAGCTCCCTCTGGCTCCATATTGGCTCATCTGAAAGGCAAATACATAGTATCACTACTCTAGTCTCTATTCTTGTGAGGAGAAATTAAAAAGTGGATCACTGCAACATCTTTAGCTATACATTATCTCAGGAGCTGGCTAGCTAACCAGCAGATTTAAACTTCTAGTGTTCTATATACATGTGTAATAGATGCTATAGCTATTTTACCAGTACACATTCTCACAAAAACTCATGTGCACACAGTACTCCTTAATTTGACTGTTGGTGAAGTGAAAAATTGGCAGATGGGCTAGCTAGCTTGTAGATGGAAAAAGGTTAACCTGGTCTCATCAGAATGCGTGACTCCACCACGACTCCTTAACACCGCAATGCGTGGTGGAGTCACGAATTGTGCTACTTTACGTGTCAGCACCACGCAAAACAGCCCAATGTAAAGTGAATGAGGCTCCTTTGTTGTGGTGCACAAACGCATTTCTACAATGTCCTGCAGTGAGCTTTTTATTCTATAAAACGTTTTTTAAATCTACTTTATAGCTTGTAGTAACTCACGGGAGGCTTCTTTTATTTTATTTGTATTCATAATAATTTTTATCTTTCGTCAGAATGTATTATGGTGCATTATTTACCAATTTTTGTTCTCAAAAAACAGTGCATTGTGTGTAATACAACTGTGATTTTTATTAAATTAGTTATTTTTTAAGGAAGGCCAGAGCTTCAGCTGTGTCAAATAGATTGTTCCCTTTAGTTTAGGTTATTTAAAAGACAATTATATCAGGGCCGCCCAGGTATATTAACGGCCGCCAAAGTATAATTCGCGAGCTATTTAGGTTTAATTTTTTTAATCCGTCCGCGAGCATCTGCGATCCCTCGCTCTACCCCTCGCTATCACGTGAAGGGTCTGCTTTATGCGCTCCGCACAGTAACCCTGCTGCGAGGCTTCATGAGCTTGCTCCCCCCCCCCCCCGTTCATAAAGTCAAGTACCCCTCAAAAGGTCCGGTTTATTTCATTTTAAGGATGCGCACCAAGCAACATCTCCAGGTGCTCCTTTGAGAACCAGGGCAAAAAAGTTATGTGCAGCCCTGATTATATTCCTATTCGATCAATAAAGGGCCAATATTAGTCATTTAAAAAAATATATAATGATGATAATGATGGTGAAAACCACTCCCCCCACATCGGAATTACGATGGCTACTGATTGTATTTGAAATGTTTTTTGTTTAATAGTAATAATAATCATTTTTATTATAACAACAATAAACCAGAAGAAGATTCCGTCGTTACCACGGCAACGTTACGTCGCGCTTAACGGCAACGTGACGTAGCCACGTTACGTTACCTGTGGGTAACGTAACGTGGCTACGTCACGTTGCACCTCACTTTCATTCATTTCATCTGACAACGGACTACAGTAAGGAAGGAATGAAACAACCGACAGGGAACGCGACAGCAGCGCGAGAGGCCGGAAGAAGGAAGTGAAGTCGGAGACACGCTGCAGAAAGTTCAGAGAGAGTCGGAAAACATCGAAACATACAGAAACGGTAGCATTGGACTGGTTAGCATAAACTGTACATTGACTGTATCATCATGTCAACCAGCTCAGATGGGAACCAAAGAGCTGATATGGAATGGGAGGAAACCAAAGCTGTGAGGAAGAAAAGGGCTTTGAGAGAAAAAGTTAGCAGAGCAAGAACACAAAGTTGGTCGGATTGGTCGAGTGGAGCAGGCTTAAACAAAAAACCAAAAGGCAGTCAAAATGAAAAACAAGCAATTTCGAATACAGAACTAGAACAGGAGTGGAAAGTTATAATAGAATTCAACCGGGATGGTGGGCATTACCACCCGATTCAACTGACAAAATCAATTGAGAAAGAAATGGGTAAAATCAAATTTGCCAAGTTTATGAACAACAAACGAGTTTTGATACAAGCAACCAGCAAGCAGCAGCAGGGAAAAATACTTAAAATGACGACACTCAGTGGGGAAAAAATGAAGGCTCATATCCCAGGAGCAATGGCAATGTTGAGAGGAGTCATATCTGGAGTTCCATTTAATATGTCTATGGATGATGTTAAAAAGGAGATTAAAGGAGGAAAAGTTATTGAGGCCAACAGACTTATGAGCAAAAGAGATGGTACATTGAAGGAAACACTTTCAGTAGTTATTCAGTTTGAGGAAAATATACCGAAATCTGTGCAAATAGGATACATGAACTACAGTGTGAGGGAATTCATCCCAAAACCACTAAGATGCTATGCATGCCAAAGAATGGGACACACAGCAATGCAGTGTAAAGGAAAACTAAGGTGTGCAAGATGTGGAGGCCAACATGAGTATGGGAAATGTGAAAAAGAGGCAAAGATG
Organism: Dissostichus eleginoides; assembly: GCA_031216635.1. Lineage (NCBI taxonomy): Eukaryota > Metazoa > Chordata > Actinopteri > Perciformes > Nototheniidae > Dissostichus > Dissostichus eleginoides. Next base: position 14,942 of record CM062270.1, on the reverse strand, counting down.
AAATGCTGTAATTGTGGAGGAGAGCACAGTGCGGCGTTTGGTGGATGTGTAGTGCAGAGAGAAGCCAGAGAAGCTCAGAGGGTCAAAGTACTCAGTAAAGTCTCATATGCAGAAGCTCTAAAGAAGGTTAGGGAAACGGAAGCAAACAATCAGGCTTCTAGTGGAAGGGTTCAAAGAAACTTAGTACAGAGTGGTAGCAACATTTCAGAAAGGCAGGTTACAAATCAAAGCCAAGTACCTGTGGAAAATAAAGAAGATGATAGCATTCTCGTGGTAAAGAAAGTCAACTTTATGGCCTTCATCTGCCATACCATTAATGTTGCAGCACAGATGAAGAAGAAAAGTGACAGAATCAAAACCATAGTGCAGGCAGCGGAGAAATTCCTTAACATTAGAGATATAAAAGCAGACCAGATACATGAATTACTAGCAACAAAAGATGTGGGAGAAACGACAACCAGGATGAGGGTTAGCACGTTGTTAATGGTAATTCACATACTCCAGTGGAATGCTAGAAGCCTCATAGCTAATGGACAGGAGTTTAAAAAATATGTCTATGAGTTACAAACATTGCCAGATGTAATTTGTGTGCAAGAGTCTTGGTTAAAACCTCATCTAGACTTTGTGATTCCAGGGTTCAGCTCTATAAGATATGATAGAGTTAGCAATCAAAATGGTGGAGGGTGTGTTACTTTCATAAAGGATGGGCTGGCCTATAGGGTAGTCCCATCCCCTGACGACAAGGAATGTGTCATAATAGAAATATGCAGCCCAAGGAAAGAAGGGAACATAAAGCTTATCAATTTCTATAACCCGTGTAAAAATCTGGACATTGAAACCTTACAGACAATAGCAGGGACGGCTCATAGAAGGGAAGTATGGTGTGGTGACTTTAATGCTCACAACAGCCTTTGGGGAAGCAGTCAAACAGACAGTAATGGGGATGTCGTAGAAGAAATGCTAGAGGAAAGATCACTGTTTTGCCTTAATGATGGACAAAAAACAAGAATAGACGTGAATAGGGGGACACAATCATGTTTGGACCTCACACTGGTGACGGATAGGTTAGTTAAATCATGTGAATGGTATGTTAAAAGTGATTCTACCATAGGAAGTGATCATTACCCAGTTTTCACAATCATCAATACAAAGGTATGTAGACAGGAAGGGAGTGTATTTACCAGGTGGTGCTTTGGTAAAGCTGACTGGGAAACATTTAGGCTTTACTGTAAGGAGTCAGCGCAATTGTTAACATTAGAAGGAAGTATAGAGGAGTGCTCAAATCAAGTCACAATGCACATTAAAGAAGCAGCAAATAAAACTATACCTAAAAGAACAACAGAGGGTAGGAAGAAAGTGGTTCCGTGGTGGAATGAGGAATGTAGCAGAGCTATTAAAGAACGAAACAAGGCATTTAGGTCTTTAAAGAAAAACTTGTCACAAGACAATATTTCAGATTATCAAAGGAAAAGGGCAGTAGCCCGTAAAACAGTAAAATACACAAAAAAGATGTCATGGAGAGAGTATTGTTCCACCATTGGAAGAGGAGTAAAGTTAGGGGATGTATGGTCGATGTTTAAACGGATGAATGGGAAAAGGAAGTCGGTTAAAATTCCCGCTTTGATTGATGGGGAGAAAGTGGCAGTTTCAAATGAAGAGAAGGCAGAATGTTTAGGTAGGGCATTTGCTGCGGTGCATAGTGGGGAGCACCTTGATGACAAACATAGACAGCAAAAAGAGTGTGTATTAAGAGAAAATGAAAATGTGAGGGAAAAGAGACGGGATGATAATTCAGCTCTTGATGTAGACTTCTCAATAGCAGAACTTAAAATAGCTTTGCAAGGTACAGGATACTCAGCACCAGGACAAGATCAGTTATGCTATGCCATGTTCCGGCAGCTACCTGTGGAAACATTCAAATTAGTCTGAGACTATTTAATCAAAATCTGGAGAAACGGAGTCTTGCCAAGGAGTTGGAAAACGGCAGTTATATTGCCATTTAATAAGCCAGGGAAGGATCCTGCTAATCCCAATAATTACAGACCCATAGCATTAACATCACATTGTGTAAATGGATGGAGAAGATGATAGTGCATAGACTATCACACGTCTTAGAACAGAGAGGGTTAATAAGTCATTTTCAGAGTGGTTTTCGTAAAGGAAGATCCACAATAGATGCTTTGGTTAGAGTAAGCAATGAGGTGGAAAAGACACTGAAAATGAAAGAGGTTATGGCAATAGTATATTTTGATATTGAAAAGGCTTATGATTCTATGTGGAGGGATGGGTTGCTCATCAAATTGAGTAGAATGGGTGTTGGAGGGAGAATGTATAACTGGATCATGGCTTTTTTATCAGACAGAAAATTCAGAGTTAAAGTAGGGGCAGAGGTTTCAAAAGAGTGCAGTATAGAAAATGGTATTCCTCAAGGGAGTTCAATCAGCCCGATATTATTTAATGTTATGATAAATGACATTTTTAGTAATTTGGATGGATGCATAAAATCTGCACTATATGCAGATGACGGGGCCATATGGATACGGGGAAGAAATGTTCCATATGTGTTTGAAAAGATAGGGAAAGCTATAAAGAAAGTGGAGAAGTGGTCATACAACTGGGGTTTCAAGCTGTCAGCAAGCAAATCTTGCTTCATGAAATTTACGAATAAACGCAAGATGGAGACTGAGAAGCTTACATTATATGGAAAGCCGATGAGTGAGGTCAATGAATTTAAATATCTGGGGCATGGTTAGATAGTAAATGTACATGGAAAACTCATATTAAACATTTGGAAACAAAATCCAAAAAAGTGTTGAACCTATTAAGAGCAGTGGCTGGATGTGACTGGGGGGCAGACAAACAGGCACTAATCGACATCTATCGGGCAATTATGAGGACAACACTGGATTACGGGTGTTTAATATATGCAGCAGCAGCAAAAACGTCATTACTAAAGATTGATAGGTTACAATATAAAGCGTTACGGTTGTGTATAGGTGCAATTAAGTCAACCCCTACTAATGCAATATTAGTTGAAGCAGGAGAGACTCCATTGGAGCTAAGAAGAGAGAAAATTGCTCTTGCTTATTGGGTCAGGTTAAAAGGAAGTGGGGAAGGAAATATCACAAACAAAACACTACAGGAGTGCTGGGAATATTCCAAGTTTCAGGGCGTGGGTTTGGATGGACAAAAAAGAAAAAATAAGGACATACGGCATGCATGAGTTAGAGTTTTCACCATCAAATCCATTCAGTAGTGTACCCCCATGGCTCTTTCCAATAGTAAATATAGATGTGAGTATTGTAGAGAAGAAAAGAGAGTGGCAAATAAATGAAGTAGGATTCAAAACAAGTTTGTACCTCAGGAATAATTATCACAATTACCTCAAAATATACACAGATGGTTCTAAGAACAAAGAAGAGTGTGTCGGAATTGGTATATATATCCCAGAATTTAAAGTATCAATATCAAAAAGAGCATCAGACCAACTTTCTGTGTATACAGCAGAAATGCTGGCAGTAGTAATAGGATTACAGTGGGTGGAAGAGGTCAGACCAGACAGGGTGGTGATATGCACAGATTCATTATCCAGTTTACAAAGCATACAGTCAACAACAACTGCCAGAGAAGACATACTCATAGAAATCAATCACAGCCTGTTAAGACTTCACAGAAGTGGCATAGATCTGCAGTTCTGCTGGGTGCCTGCGCATGAGGGGGTGAAAGGGAACGAGTGTGCTGATAGATTAGCAAAAAGTGCACTACAAAAGGAAATCACATTACCAGTTCAACTTGGAAAAGGAGAAGGAAAAGCAGTTATTAAGAAGAAAGGGATGGAGATCTGGCAGAAAAGGTGGGAGAAAGACCAGAAAGGCAAAGAATACCATCAAGTGCAAAAGACAATTACAATTAATATTTATAAAGAAAGAAACAGAAGGGAGGAAGTAATGATAGCTAGGCTCAGACTAAATCACACTGCATTAAATGGTACGCTGTATGTCATGGGGAAAAGTGACAGTGACAAGTGTGGGAACTGTGGAGTTAGGGAAAATGTGGAACATATTTTATTACATTGTGTCACCTATAGAGTTGAAAGAGGGAAATTAAGGGATACAGTTTTAGAGGCAGAGAGGGAGTGGAATGTAGCGGGTATTCTGGGAACAGAAGGAGAAGGAGTAAGAGCTACCAGAAAGGCACTGTTCACCTTTTTGAGGGAAACTGGGATAGGGAAAAGAATATAACAGTAGACCATGGATGATTTGTTTTTTGTTTTGTTTTGTTTTTGTTTTGTTTCTGTTTTGTTTTATTTATTTTATGATTTCTTAGTTTTTATGTTTTTTTTTCTTTTTGATATGCTGGTTTATTAGAGGATTGACATGATGATACACACTCGTGTACAGTAGGTGGCGGTATGCAACCAAAAGCTGTTTGCGACCCGCCATTAAAAAAGAGAAGAAGAAGAAGAAGGACTACAGTAAGTATCTAAAATCAAGGGGAGTTTATTTCTTTAAAACACGAAATAATATTGCTTTTATTTATTCCACTGTAGCACAGTCTCTATAGCGTTCCATTCCTGGATATTAGGTTGAGTTTTGTAGTTTGTTTAGCTTTTACAATAGGCTACGCGCAAGATAGCGGGTAGCGGCCACGTGCAGCTAGCAGCCTCCGGCCTTCCGGTCAAAGTTTTTAGCTGGATAGCATTTATAGTTTATACAGGTAAATTACATTAGCTGTCCCCGGCACAGTTGGATAGTGGAGGTGCCTGCTAGAAAAATATGTTTAAATGCATGTATTTGCACATGTGTTGTAAAGACAGTCTTCAACACAGAGTTCTAATATTGGCTAAAGGGCCTCGGCGATGGAGTGGAACAAAAATGTGGAACTGGAGTTTTTCCAGAGGATTTGACTGGCCCTGGTTTACAGCATATCCTTTATGTCTGAGTTAAAATGAAAGATAGGCAGTTCATATGTTCAGCAACACTAAATGCATGCATATTGTAGGAAGTCAGTACTCATGTTTTCTCTTAAACCATCCAGTTCAAGATCACGATGTGTAGGTAATATTGTTATGTAATGGTGACCGATCATTAATTGTAACATTCATTATAGGTGAACAGCTTTCTCTCCAGGGCAGCTCTGGTCACAAAATACATGACAAAAGCAGGTTGGTATTAACACTACACTAACACTACACACTGTGATAAGGCAGCCCTGATAAGTATTTTACAGAGAGTTCCCTCCTTAAAAACATTATTGGTGTATTACTTTACTGTAATTACCAGTTCAACAACCTTTTAACGATTGGGTTTAGTCATGTCTATCAGGTTTCTCACTCAGTATTGCCTTTTTGATGTGAATTCTTACTTTTTTGCTTGTGGATATATATTTGTTGTCTTTTTTAGGAAGAGTGAACATGCTCACTCAACAGGCCATGGGTTGGAACAGAAGGAAGAGGGACAACCTTCATCAAGTTTTAGCCCACAGATATGTCAAAGTAAGGGCAAATTACAATTGTCTTCTCATCTGACATTACATATTTATGAAGGATGTCTGCAATGTAACCTCATAGCTATATACATTATGTTCTCCCTTATCCACACTTCCTCTTGCAAGTCAGATGGTGTCATGTAATGTTTCAACTGTTCTTCTGAAGGTCTAGGACTGAAAACTGGTGTTCTTTGCATTATGGTGTTGCATGGCGCTTTTGCTCTGACGTTTTCTTTTTTTTGTAAAGATCACAGAGAGGGCAAAGGTGGAAGCTGCTAGCTTCAGCGACTTCAAAAAGGAGCACAACCTTGATCAGGAGACCATACAGCAGTGGGTGTATGATGTCAGGCAATGGGCGGTCACAGGTAAGACATACCATAGGTATTCCATATATACATCTGTTAATTACTGTAAGTTTAGACACACAATATAAGTTGGCTATATGTTGAAACTGAGACTGTCACTGATTGTATCTCTTCTCCAATTGTTTTTTTGCAACTATTTACACAGAGTCTACGCCCCAGGGTGTACTGAAGGACTGAGGGTGGATATTGAGAACATCACCGTCACTCTTTTGCGCAGGAAGCAAGATCTGTATCGTCAGCATGGTTTTTTGTCAAAAGTAGTTATTGAAATTACCTTTCAAAAACAACAAAAACATTCTGGCACCATGACACAGTTTTGTTTCCGTTTCACTTTGCAGACAGCAACCAGGCAAGGCAAAGAAAGAGGAAGAGAATGACAGAGCTGAAGAAGAAGCTTCGCGAAAAAGTTGTGCAATACAACACCGGAGTGCAGGAAGAACGGATTGACGAGGAGTTGGCTTGCAGTCTGACAGAGGGCTACATCCTACCATGGGAGAGGCATGGAAACGGTAGGATAATTGCTAGTTTGGCTTGTTGTTTTTTTAGTCTTATCCAAAATATGACAGTTTATTGGGGGCAGAAAAAGCAATGGTGATACCTGCAAATATATAATATTTGTTATTTGTTTACATTATAGAACCAATGCTATCGCTACAAAGATTTGTGTCTCAGAAATGAAAATCATTCTGTAATAATATAATATATGAATAAATATTCCTTGTCCACTACTCCATTCCTTTCCTCAACCTAAAGGCAACACCTTCAGGTTGAAGAGGTCTGTCTTTGACCAGGTAATGCAGGTCAGACGTTTGGAGGAGGAGCAGAGCATCTGGTGAAAGAGATGTCGCAGCACATCATGTTCCTTCTGAAGGAAGTGCAAGAAGTGGAAGCACTCAGAGGACAGACTTTGGAGGGCATCAAAACCAGCAGTATGTCTGAGATCTTAACATTTGAATATTTTCATCCACTCTTCAACACATTGCATGTCTTACATAAGTAGAACACATCTGTCACTGTCAGGCCGAAGTGAAATAGTAAATTACTGAAACTATTCATTATCAAGATCATAATCGATTATTTTCTGTCTATTGACTAATTGTTAAGCACTATATCAAATATTAATCAACATGTCCCATTTGGCACCCAATATATAGTAACATCCTTCAGTTTAAGATGGATTTACCTATTTTGAAGTGTTTTTACATATGCAGCATTGTACAATGCAAAGAGATTTGCAATTGTCATGGTTTGTTTACATTGAGCCCTTTTGCTGTGTGATTATTCCTCTACAGATTTCGGTGACCTGACAGAGGATGCTGCACATGGGCTCATGAGTGTCCTCAGTCGGAGGTGGCACTTCCTCAAAAGCCAACACAAACAGGCTGTACATGCGTACAGCGTGTGTAGCCGCTATGGAATGCCATGATCTTCAATACAGCAGGACATTGAGGAGTCGGATGACAATGACTACACTAGCCCTGAGTCTGAGGAAGAAGACCTATAAAGGTTTCTGCCAAGCAACACAGAGGCACTGGAGAGCTCTTTCACAAGCGACGTGTCACGTCCACACGCTGGTGCACGCCATAATAATGACAAAACACATTTAAAACACACTTAAAGCCATACAAAATAAAGACATTATAAAACACTATATGACAACAATATGAAACTATGCACTTGTTTCGCCCGACTGAGTTCATAGTAATGTGAAAATGTGTTTTATATTTTGTACTTCTGTTTTTTAAAGCGCTTTGACTTGCTGATGTGTATGAAAATAAATTGCCTTGCCTTTATATTAAACTGCCTCTTATTACTCAAACAAGTGCTATACAATGGTTGTTTTCTTGTCACTGCATTTTGTCATTCGTTGATTATGAACTATTAATGTGAATACATTGTAAATAGAGTTCATACAATAAAATAATCCTTTATTAGTAACATGTGCATAATGCAGGGTAAATACCAACACATTCTCACTCCCAACTCGTACTTCTAATTTTGTATTCTTTTCTAAACCACACAGTGTTATTTACTCAACAATAAGACACAATTATCCTTGTGTTTATTTGTTTGATTGATTGTATAATGTCGGACTTTTGGAGTCCGTCAGGACCGAGGGTCGGAGCAGCTTATAGTAGTTGAGAATGTTACACCCGGAAGTAAGTATTCTCTCCGCTTTGCTTGACAAACCCTGTGATTAGTCCTCAAGCTCTGTGATTGGATGTTGGAGTGGCAGTGCGCCGAGGGTTACGCCGAGCGTCAAACAGCACAATGGAATGGAACCACGGCACACTATCCAAAAGTGGAGTCGGACGGGTCCACCCCCCCTCCCCCACCCCGTCCCCAGAACTACACATGCTGGCTAATGTATGTTTCGCAACATGTTCTACTGGGAATTGTAGTTTTAAAAGACGTTTTCGTATTTCCCATAATTAGAAGTTGCCAGTATTAAACTGTGTACACCCCTAGAGGTTTAGGGGATACGAAACACATTGGTGTTATCACATTTAAAACATATAATTAATAAATGGGTGAAAATTGCTTGTGTCCATAATGGCCAGCATTAGTATACCCACATGACAGCTAGGGTCAGAAGAGCTTTATTTAACAGCTGGTCTTATGTCTGTGACCCCTCCTGTTGTTAATTGATAAGCCTGAAACATGCACTTGTCAAGGTTCAGAGGCACATTTTGCAAATATGGCAGTATAACCATCGATCATCTTAAGATAAGATAAGATATACTTTATTGATCCCAAGCGGGGCCATTTTTTCGTTACAGCAGCATGTGTAACAGTTGTAAATATCCAGTGGTGTTTATTTGTAAATCATTTAGTATAATCACACAAATTCTGTGTTTTATATTTAATAATTCTCTGTTCCTCATTTATTGAATGTTCAATACCTGACAAGGTCAGAGAGGCAAAAGGTCGGAGTCGGAGATGAAAAAGGTCAGAGATGAAAAACTTGGGTCGCAGGTTCCTCAACAGTGCATTACAAGACATCTATCGATATGTGTGTACCTCCACCATTAAACAGTCCTATTCTGCACATTTATTATACTATCTACATACATCTTATAAGAGTGTAATACATATGTATAATATCAGTAAAAATAAGTGCTTCAACATAGTTAACATTGCAGGAAAGTTGATTGTCAAGTCCCAAAACAAACTATGCAATATATTAGACATTAATTACTTTGTCAGACTTAATATGTATCTGTAGATACCTCCAAAGCTTTTTTCTTATTTAAAAGAAGACCTTAACCTAAAGTATTCTTTAATGTTTAAATAAAGCCTGATTAGGTTGTCTGTTTTGCACATCCTCCTGTTAATATCTTTGGACGTCCTGCACTAAACTGTGTTATTGTAGAGATCACTACAGTATCTTCTTGATATTTTCATCTATATTTCTATCATTGACCTTCTACTTTCCCCCTATGTATGTACTCTTAATATGTTAATATGTTTTCATCAAATATAACATAATTCAACAAAAAAATTCAATAACGTGCTTTAACCACTAGGCGGTGCGGGTTAAAAAAATGGTCAACTTTGAAGTGTTAACAAGATAAATTATACTGCTGTTTCCAGTTTAGTTAAGATGGATGTATTTTGTAACACCAATCTTCGGAAAAAGTACGTTTGGTATCTGAAATAAATTAGGGTTATGCAGGTAGCGGAGAGTGGACCTGCTCCGTTTCCACGGCAACGGTAGCTGAGGATCATGGGTAATCTAGCCTTCCGCTGTCCAAAAAGACCACAATAAAACGAGTAGAAAACCTTTGAAGCCCCTGTACTGGTCTTTACTTTAGAAGTTATCTACTGGCAGTTCAGCATAGCTTAGTTAACTGGGGAAAGAATAATAACACTACATTTCTCCCATCAAGAGCTCCCCATCAAACACCGCATTGACTTTAAAATATTACTTTTCCCTTTCAAAGCCCTCAACAACCTTGCCCCCACCCGTCGCCTCAGATCTGCTGAAGCTAACCTACTGCAGCCCAATCAGGACAAAGCTCCGGACCTGGGCCCCACACTCTGGAACTCCCTCTCCAGCCACGTCAGATCCGCCAACACTCTCACATCAGTCAAACAATCCCTCAAAACTCACCTTTTCACTCTTGCCTTCAACTCCTAATCAACTAACCCCTTGCCCTTATTCCCCTAGCTTAGCACGTTCTACTTTTGTTGTTATTTAGTTTTACTTGCTTGCAAGAGCTTTGAGCACCAGGAAAAGCGCTTTATAAATGTAATGTATTATTAAATTAAAATAGCCTATAAACAGTGTATTCCCAAAGGATTGAAGCATTGGCTACTTATTTCTTGATGTTTTGTGCATTAAGCATTCTGTTATTAATGTTTTCAATAGTGTACTATCATCTCAAGGACCCCTTGTGGGCTGCTTCTGTGTATTTCAATCAGGAGAGACTTCATTTTGTTTAAAGAACATTTATTGACACATGCCATATGATAAATGTTAAGTCTTTGTCGATTAAACCCCGATCCTGAAATGGTATATCTAAAGGGGGAAATGCAGCCGTGAGCATATAGGGAACCCCCCCGGGGTCTAGACACTGGTGATGATGCTGAAGATCTGGATTTGATGAGGAGATGGGATGAAGAGGGGTGTGATGAGGTCTTTGGATTAGCTCTCCTGGCATGTGATGAAAGGAGGTGGATGGGGAGGAGGCGGGCGGCAGCATGACAACCTGAAATAACAGCTGACTGCCATTTTAAAGTTTGGCTGCAGCACGGTGATTGGCTGCTGGAGAATGAGGTGAAATGTAATAGGTTAAAGAGAACGCCTGTGATGAGCTGATTATATCTAGCTGCGGAGTGAATGTATATATATATACCCAGTCTTCCTGAAAGAACTTGCGCTGAGCTTCATTTACATCAATATGCAATTCACCTGTGAAATGAATTGCCAGTGGCCATAAAACAATACATACAGGGATCCTTCAAGTCAAAACATGTTTACGTCTGTTGCACTTTATTAATTACATACAAACACCAAAACATTTATTGTTTTGTTTGGCAATGGGATTTGCATGGGGTGGGAATCAGGCTGGTTGCCAGGATGGAGGCCAGGACATACCACTGAGAACAAAATCAAAATAAAGGGAGGGTGAAGAAGAATGAATAACTTGTGTATAGCTGGTGCTAGAGACAGCAGAACTTTTTGCATTTTTCTTTAACAAATGCCACCTAAGATAATGGCGTGCCAACAATTACCACACATGTTAACAGCACACATAGATGTAATTGTACAAAAGCAAATGAACATACCAAATGGTGCAGGGCTCCCAGTCATAAAGGTGCTCCGTCCCCCCCTGTGGCAGGCAGACAAAGACATTGTACATCTGTATGTTATTTGAACTTTGTACTTTCACAAGTACTTATAATATATGTAATGTTCAAATAGTTTGCATATATCCCAGCAGCAGCAGGGGCTTCAAGCCAAGGGCATGCAACTTCTCCAGCTGGGAAAATAATTGTTGAGAGGTAGAGAGATCAATTAGATAAATACACAAAACTGTTGTTTACATTTGAATTTATCTGCAAGCTTGCCCTGAAGTAGCATCAAAATAAATCATCTACACTAATATCCTGGCATCATAATAAAAACAATGATTTGTTCATTATGTTTTGGTGGATACATTTGGGATTTTTAACTTATGAGACACTTCCTAAACTTCCTACACATAATAGTTCATTCTGTTTGAAAATCATTAATCATGAATTATATTCTCATTAATGATACAATTAATACCTCTGTCAAAGTAATACAACTATTTTTCACACTTTTGGTGAATGAGATAATTCTGTAAACTACATACCAGAAGGGCGGCGTCATCAAGAACGTGGGACTTGATTCTGTTCTTATTCATGGATGACAACCACTGCTTCTGCTGGCTTTGGAATTTGTCCATTTTCTTTTTGAGTCTCACATTTTTTGGCTGTGGATGTTTACATAGTGTGCAGATTTTATTTCCACAGTAAATCTTTTCCCTACAGTTTGGGCAGGTCTTTTTTTGTGACCCTCCAGCCATTTGTAGGAGTGAGAGAGTGATTAAAAGAGAAAGTGAGAGAGAGTGATTGAAGGAGAAAGTGAGAGAGAGTGATTGAAAGAGAAAGTGAGAGAGAGAGTGAGAGAGTAATTGAAAGAGAGAGTGAGAGAGTGATTGAAAGAGAGACAGTGAGAGAGAGAATGTGGCTCTTAAAAGTGCCGTTGGTTTGATGTGTGATGTGTGTGTGTGTGTGTGTGTGTGTGTGTGTGTGTGTGTGTGTGTGTGTGTGTGTGTGTGTGTGTGTGTGTGTGTGTGTGTGTGTGTGTGAGGCTGCAACAAGTCCTCCAACTAATACGACCAAATAGGTCGATTGTTTCGACCCATTAATACGACCCACAGCAGCGTTTTCAATCAACGGGTGCGTCAGCCTGTATACCTTTACGACCCACGGGAGCGTTTTAAATCAACGGGAGGCGGCGTAATGACGTACAACATCCTCGACAACTTCTGTAGTCCTATTCAGCCACTTGTTAACAACCATCGTTTTTCAGACACGTACACTCTTCAAAAATCACGGCTGTCGTAGAACAAAACGTGATCCGTCTCTTACATTTGTGTCGACCACAGACCTTATTTCGAGCTATTTTCCCAAATCCTATGGAGAAATCCCATTGACTCTGAGGCGAGGGAACCGGAAGTGGTAAAATGCTAACTCACTGGGGTTTTAGGACTCGTCACTGCATCACTGACAACATCCATTTTCCTACAGACAAGCTAATAAAGGTGAGTATTCAGATATCAAAAGGATATTTATTTTGGGATATGTGTTATGTTGTTTTATTTTGTCGTCTAGTACAGTGAATAAGATTATTGATAGCAAAGCTAAGTTAGCCAAAAGTAGAATCAGCTAACGCTAACGTGAGCATGGAAGTTATGTGATCCATCGGTTCATGCGGTTGATCCAAATGTTATTACACGTCACATTCTTGATAACTATATTAAATACTATTTATGTATGAAGTGAAGAGTCATCAGGGGTGTAATGCTGCCGGAACACCGCTCCGGCACCTAAAACGGGGATGGTTGTTAGCATCTGGTGCTAGCTAGCTATGATAACGGATAGGCTGAGAGGCTAATGTAGGTAATGTAATGTTTACACAGTTAACTTTAGTCTAAGTTATCTCACTGAAACTGTTTGGTCACCATATATGGAAACCAATATTTCCAAGGCACACTTTTATATGATTGTAATGTTCCATAATAGGAGTCGGAAACAGTCCTCAAGTTCTTAGGTTCAATAGCTCCTTTGGTAGCATACAAACAAAGGTTCATAGGTAACAGGTTGCAAGTCGCAGGTTCAACTTCACACAGCACCCTAAAAAAAATCGAATGAATGTAAAACATCGATTAAATCATTACAATTCATACTATTGGACATATAACAAATACATTTTAAAACAAAAGAGTAAATAGTTAAATATGCACAAAGATAAATAAAAAAAAGTATTATTCATATTCTTATCATTTTTTTAAATTATTGAAATGTATACAGTTAAGTTTCATATGGGTGTTGACAGATGTATCCATAGATTTAGTTAATTTTGCCCTCAAAGTGCACAAGATTGATGCATTTAACTTCCCGGGGGCCTCCGGACCCCCCTAGAGGACGTGAGGTCCACCCCCACTTAAAACATATTCACATGGATAGGATACTAAATAAAAGTGCACACTTTTTATATAGTAACCTTTGTACCTCAGCAGGAGGGAGTTAGTTAAGTTATCAGTGAAGGACCTTTATAAACTATCAAGCAGCTGTGTCCAGCATTTACTGTAAGAATCACACATTTATTCAATAATGCAGACTTAATAAACGACCATTCTTTGCTGATTCTGGCTGGAGTGTTAATTGACAGTAGTTACATAAGCTTCAAAACGAGCCACAACTGCGCGTGAACGCATGCGGAACTTATAGAATTAGCAATACACCCCTGGTAATGATGATTTTAGTATTAGTTCTGTGATGATGGAGCATCAACTTATGGATCAACCAGATATTGACAGATTAGGGTTGTCCATAACAGTCACTTTAAACATGTGACTGACTCTGTATAACATTGTTTTCCTTACTCTTGTGATTTGTGTTCATCCTATCTAAAAGATAAAAAAACATGAGTTTTAACAAGATTTTTCACGATATAATAAAATACATGAATCCTGTAAACATTTGTAGTATAGTATTCTTGTTTTTTGTATTCCCTGACATGCAACATTATCTGTGTTTCTGTTACAGATGCATACTCAAAAAGTGTGCCAGACATGCAAACAGAACATCGGAATAGCCAGTAAGAAATGCAGGCAATGTGGTGCCATCCAACCCTATAAGGAGAAACTTGCAAAGCAAAAAGAAAAGGTTGCAAACGAGTGGAAGGCCATGCAGCAAAAGAACCACAGTATAAACAAGGTTTATGACTCGACACATTTACTGGTAAGTTTTTTTCTCTTGCAGATGTCAGTTATCATAAAAAAGTGTGTAAATAATCCCTGATCTTAATCTTTTTATACAAATTGTTAAATTACTTAATTGATTTATACTTTCTAACAGTCGCCCTCATTTACTTTTTAAAAAGAATCCTAATTTCTTAATTAAGTTTATGGGAGAAGTGCACGATTACTGCACTTCATGTAATGTGTTAAGCAAAATTGTTGTCACCGTTGTATTTAAATCTGTAAAGGCATAACACTTTTTTTCAAACTGATGTTAGATAGTGTTTGTACTTGCAGGCGCCCAGTTTTAGTAAAACATTATTTCTTAACCAGAAGTAACATAGTTCAGGTCAGTGGCAATTCCTAGAATCAGAGCTTCAATGTACATTTTTTCTAATTATATCTTACAAAAAAACTTGCGTTTTGGTGTTTTATATTTTATTTTGGAGCTTCATGGTATGGAAAACACATAATTATGTGACTATGGTTTCCAAAAGTAAAATAAATGAAATATCATATACATTTTTGAATAAATGGTAAAACCAAGAATGTCACAGAATCAAAACCAGCCCATATTAATATAGTGCTTGAA